>CM059430.1:135146113-135861860 GCA_030390025.1 Squalus acanthias
ACACACACACTCACACACACTCTCACACTTAGACACACTCACACACACACACACAGAATCACACACTTACACACTCACACACATACACTCTCATACACACTCACACACACTCACACACTCACAAACACTCATACACTCACACACATTCACACACAAACACATCCTCCCCCACACACATCCACTCACACACACACTCACACACACTCACACACTCACACACCCACACTCCAACACACACTCACATCCATTCACACACACAAACTCACACACACACATACACTCACACTAACACTCACACACACACACACACACACTCACACACATCCACTCACACACACACTCACACACACTCACACACAGACTCACACATACACACACACACACTCACACACACTCACACACACACTCGCTCACACACATCCACTCAAACACACACACTCACAAACACTCTCACACCCACTCACATACACTCACACACATACACTCACACACACTCACAAGCTTACACACACTCACACACACTCACACACAGACTCACACACACACACTCACACACACACTCACAAACACACACTCCCACAAACACTCACCCACACTATCACACACTCACCCACACACACTCACACATACACACACCCACACTCACACCCACACTCACACTCACACTCACACATACACCCACACTCACAATCACACACACACACTCACACACAGACACACTCACACTCACACCCACACACAGACACACGCTCACAGACACACACCCACACTCACACCCACACTCACACTCACACCCACACTCACTCACACTCACACCCACTCACACCCACATTCACACTCACACCCACATTCACACTCACACTCACACACATACACACACTAACACACACACTCACACACAGAATTACACACTCACACACTCACACACACACACAAACTCACATACACACTCACACACACTCACTCACACACATCCACTCACACACACACACACATACACTCACACACTCACACACACACTCACTCACTCACACACATCCACTCACAAGGTCACACACACTCAAACATACTCACACGCCGAATCACACACACACACTCACACACATCCACTCACACACACACTCACAAACACACACTCCCACAAACACTCACCCAAACTAACACACACTCACACACACACTCACTCACACATCCACTCACACACACACTCTCACACACTCACACACAGACTCACACACAGACTCACACACACTCACACACACACTCGCTCACACACATCCACTCACACACAAACTCACACACTCTCACACACACTCTCACACTTAGACACACTCACACACAGAATCACACACTCACACACTCACACACACAGAGTCTCATACACACTCACACACACTCACACACACACTCACACACACACTCGCCCACACACATCCACTCACACACACACTCACACACACTCACACTCACTCACACACTCACACACACTCACATACAGTCTCATACACACTCACACACACTCACACACGGACTCACACACACACACTCACTCACACACATGCACGCACACACACACACACACTCACACACACTCACAATCACACACACTAACACACACTCACACACACACTCACACACAGAATCACACATTCACACACTCACACACTAACACTCTCATACACACTCACACACTCACAAACTCTCACACACTCACACACTCAGAAACACTCACACACACTCACACACACACAAACTCACACACACACATACACTCACACTAACACTCACACACACACACACACTCATACACATCCACTCACACATACACTCCCACAAACACTCACCGAAACTAACACACACTCACACACACACTCACTCACACACATCCACTCACACACACACTCTCACACACTCACACACACACTCACACACACACACACACTCACACACATCCACTCACACACACACTCACACACACTCACACATAGACACACACATAAACACACACACACTCACACACACACTCGCTCACACACATCCACTCACACACAAACTCACAGACACTCACACACACGCTCACACTTAGACACACACACACACACTCACACACAGAATCACACACTTACACACTCACATACATACACTCTCATACACACTCACACACACTCACACACTCACAAACACTCATACACTCACACACATTCACACACAAACACACACTCCCCCACACACATCCACTCACACACACACTCACACACACTCACACACTCACACACCCACACTCCAACACACACTCACATCCATTCACATACACAAACTCACACACACACATACACTCACACTAACACTCACACACACACACACACACACTCACACACATCCACTCACACACACACTCACACACACTCACACACAGACTCACACATACACACACACACACTCACACACACTCTCACACACACGCACTCACACACTGACACACACACTCACACACACAGACACTCTCACACACACACACACTCACACTCTCACACAGACACTCACACACACACAGACACTCACACACACACACACACACAGACACTCACACACACACACACACACACTCACACACAGACACTCTCACACACACACAGACACTCACACACAGACACTCACACACACACACACACACTCACACACACACTCACACACACACACTCACACACACACCGACACTCTCACACACACAGACACTCACACACAGACACTCACACACACACACACAGACACTCACACACACACACACACACTCACATACAGACACTCTCGCACACACACCCACACTCACACACAGACACTCACACACAGACACCCACACTCACACACAGGTACTCACACACAGACACTCACACACACACACACAGACACTCACACACACACACACAGACACTCACACACACACTCACACACACACACACAGACACTCACACACACACACACACACACACTCACATACAGACACTCTCGCACACACACCCACACTCACACACAGACACTCACACACACACACACCACACATCTCACACACAGCCACACTCACACACAGACACTCTCTCACACACACACACACACACACTCACACACACTCACACACACACACACACACTCACACACACACACACACTCACACACACACGGACACTCTCACACACAGACACACACACACACAGACACTCTCTCACACACACACACACACACTCACACACACACACACACACACTCACACACACACACACACAATCAAGACACCCAGTCAGAGAGTTAGGCCAGAATCTCCAATGGGAGAAGACCTTTTAAAGTATTTCTGCATGTTTTTCCACACATTAAACAATTCTTAAAACCCACCTGCTCCTTGCTGCATTGTCCTTTGACCTGTGATTCTTCCTTGAAACATCACACCAGGTTAGGCACGGTATCAGATTAGGCTGCGGTCCAATCAGCTCCTTCTGTTTTCTATCCTGTTCTTCAGAATTCTTGCTGTGGCTGGATTTAGGAAACAAGCAGAAATTGAGCAAAACATTTCCCTCAGGAGATTGAATACGTTAGGTACAGTCGCTAATAGGATTCAATTCAATAATCTGTGCAGGTGTCAGCCGTGGCTAAGTGGGTAGCACTCTAGCTTCTGGGTCAGAAGGTTGTGGGTTCAAGTCCCAATCCACAGAGTTGAGCACCAAAATCTAGGCCGACACACCCAGTGCAGTGCTGAGGGAGTGCTGCACTGTCAGAGGCGCCGTCTTTCGGATGAGACGTTAAACCGAGGCCTGGTCTGCCCTCTCAGGTGGACGTAAAAGATCCCATTTTGAAGAAAAGCAGGGGAGTTCTCCCCGGTGTCCTGGCCAATATTAATCCCTCAATCAACATCATCAACACAGATTATCTTGTTCATTATCACATTGCTGTTTGTGGGAGCTCGCTGTGGGAGGTGCCGTCTTTCAGATGAGACGTTAAACCGAGGCCACGTCTGACCTCCCTCGGTACTGCACTGGAAATGTCAGCCGAGATTATGTGCTCAAGTCTCTGGATACTCATACAAATACAAATGTGTGTTCATTTCACAGCACATTCATTTGCAAGGAAACTGTCAGCTGCCAAATAGCGAAATTTGGTTAAAATGTCACAGAAATGCTTTTAAGTTATCAAAATGACAAGTTCTTGGGCAACACAGAAAGACCGAACAATGTGACATTAATATCTCTGTTCCCAGAAGAGAATGGGATTATTGTTTTCTACGTGCAATGTAAGGCGATGTTTTGATTCGTATCCACAAGCATTCAAATACATGTCGCACATTTTTTTGTGTAATTGAATCAAATTTAAATTACTGACATTTCAGAAAACTGTCAACGTGTAAACCCAGCATGGAAATATAACCCGACCTGTGGCATCGGAAATAACATAATACAAGACCATTCTCAGACTGGTTAATCCGCTTTTTTTTTTAAACATGGGATGTGGGCATCGCTGGCAAGGCCAGCATTTATCGCCCATCCCTAATTGCGCATGAGAAGCTGTGAGGTGCTGCAGTCCGTGTGGTGAAGGTACTCGCACAGTGACTTTGTCACAGTGGTTTGGTACAACTGAGTGTCTTGCTAGGCCATGTCAGAGGGGCAGTTAAGAGTCAACCACACTGCTGAGGGTCTGGAGTCACTTATAGGCCAGACCGGGTAAGGACGGCAGATTTCCTTCCCTCATTGAGGCTCATGATCCGAGATGGGTTTTTACAACAATCCGATAGATTCAATGGTCATCCTATAAGGTTCCCAAAATTTGCAGATCTCCAAAACCTAAGGAAAAAGGACTATGGAACTACCTCAGAGTGATAAAAATGCATTTGGGCCTAACCTAAGGAATTTAAGACCAAAAACCAAGTTTTGGCATTTTAAAAACATGTCTGGGCCTGTAAAGAGACAAGGAGGTGGGGTCAACCTCTGTAAAAGCAGTTTTGGTTATTGCAGTTAATTACACTATCTGGGGAACCAGGATGACCCCACTCAAGCCCCAGCAGACATTAACATTTGAACAATAGACCCTGGGAGAAGACAGTCCCACCCAAAATACAGGCCCCATCAAACCGATTACAGGGCCCATCAGAAAACATGCATAATAAAACCCACTCAGGACCATTCTATAGAAAGACCGAGTCCAGCCTAGAAACCCAAAACACGAAATCAATCACCAGTGATCAACCAAGGAGATCGACAGGATGCAAACTGTCCCAAAACCCATTTGACACTTACAGAGCAGTTACTGGTGGCAGGCCTGCCAAAATCAGACAATGAACTGAGCAGATTTGGTGGGTAGATAAGGCCATGTTCAATGGGTGAGGTTGAAGGCCTGTTAAAAAACCAATTAACACACCAGTAAGTCATTACCGATTTACGAGCCCGCCAAAACCAGACAATGAACTGAGTAGATTTGGCGGGTAGATAAGGCCAATTCAATTCAGTATAATTGAAGGCCCGTTAAGCAGTTCAAGGTTGGTGGTCATCAGAAGAAGAAGAAACCAGGAAGAAGACAAACCGAGCTGGAAGCGAGTCGGCATCGCTCACCACTCAGACACACCTGAGTCCAGCCCGTGAAGATACCACCTCGACGGACCTCCAACAACGGTCCCAACACAGTCACCCGGAGCAACAAGCAGCAACAAGTCACCGACGGCTCCACGAGGTCGACCGACACACTAGACAAGGCCTAGAACTATCGCGGAAACCAAAGGCCTCAAGTAACCAACAACCGCATATTACCCCCAACGGACCGGGTGATAGCAGGCCACCGCGACTAACAAAGACCAACTCAAGGGAAGAAAACCCGAAGAACCGCAAAGTTTCCACTCTACAATCTACTCCTGACTTACCCCTGGGTAAGATTTTCCCCAAAGACACTGAGCCCTACTGCTAAACCAAAGAAATTGGGTACTCACCAGATAAATCCAAAATGACATCCTACCACATCAGCGGACTCGCGAAGACTGACCAGAGACGCAGGTGAAGTCCTCTACCGCGTACAGGGCACGGCAGACACTAACCGCCATAAACAGCGAACCCCAAAAGCGCGATTTAGCCCAACTGTCAAAGGATTGGTGAGCATTATCCCTGGTCCTTCAAAACCTAACTTAGCTAGTAAAGTGGGGTTGGGAGGGGTGAAGTATTGTTCTACTGTCATTTCCCTCGCTTGGACCGAAGTGTTCCCCACCTTTAGAGTATTAAGAGTGTTCTTATTTGTGTCTTACCTTTTTAATAAAGATTGAAGTTCTTTTCACCAAACTCAGTTGTCTGCTGCATCTTTTGTCACAACCCCCAAATAAGTCCAAGGTCTAGAACCAAGGGAGTGGGAGCGATTCGAACCGCTCAGAAGTCAGAGTTAAAGCTGACACAAACCATCACCCCCTACAATCCTGATATAATCCTGGCTTTTTTATTCCAGATTTATTTAATAAACTGAATTTAAATTCCCCAGCTGTCCATGGTGGGATTTAAACTCATGTTTCAGGATGTCCAGTAACATAACCACTATGCTACCGTATCCATATATATCAAATGTTAGCGTATAACAAGTAAAAACAATCTGTGCACACTTCCTGTTGTGTAAAACTTATTTCCTGTAACACTATCATAGTCATATTTTGCTGTTTGACCCAAAAATAAAACAAAACCATATTAGAACTGAAGATAGAGGGAACTGATGAATTATAAGTTTAAAAAAATATGGCGAGAAAACTACCAATGAGAAATTACTAAGGACTTATAAAAACAATCTCTCCTGAATGACTGTGAATAATCTATGTAAGGTTCGGCCTTTTGTACTGAGAGACGAGAGGGAGTTTTGTCCCTAAGTATAAAGGTTTCATTAAGCAGTAAAGATGTTAAAATACATATAACACAATATAACAAACTAAATAAGCTGTGGAGGTAGAATCTGGCAAAATATAACACTGACAAGGTTCCGAGGTAATCAAACTCGAATGGCCTAGCTACCACTTGAGCATGTCCAAACTCGCTTCGAGAATATTCTAACATCTATGCTTTAAGTCCAGCTTTATATATTTATAAGCACCTTTAGTCCTAGCGGACTTTGTGCCTCTGAGAGATCCCCCATCAATTGTGTTCTTTGTCTCTAGCCTAGCAGCCATCTCTTTTACGACCTCATCCTAGATAATGCTCAGTACTGACACTACAGGCCTCTCTTAAAACCATCCTGTAAACTTAAGCTAATAATCTCTCATTACGTGGTATTCATCATAAGATCATGGCTGAACTTTGACCTCAACTCCATTTTCGCGCACTATCCCCATATCCCTTGATTCCCTTAGTATCAAAACTCTGAGTGAAGAAATTCCTCCTCATCTCAGTTCTAAATGGCCTACCCCTTATCCTGAGACTATGCCCCCTAGTTCTAGACGCTCCAGCCAGGGGAAACAACCTCTCAGCATCTACCCGTCAAGGGCAAACTAACTAAACAAGGTTTCAATCTTTTAGCTGATGAATTGCTAATCCTAGCAATGTTATATAGAGAGTCTTATTCATAGAATCATAGAAATTTATGGCCATTTGGCCCATTGTGTCTGTGCCGGCCAAAAAAGAGCTGTCCAGCCTAATCCCACTTTCCAGCTCTTGCTCCGTAGCCCTGTAGGTTACGGCACTTCAAGTGCATATCCAAGTACTTTTTAAATGCGATGAGGGTTTCTGCCTCTACCACCCTTTCAGGCAGTGAGCTCCAGACCCCCACCACCCTCTGGGTGAAAACATTTCTCCTCGACTCCCCTCTAATCCTTCTACCAATTACTTTAAATCTATGCCCCTGGTTATTGACCTCTCTGCTAAGGGAAATAGGTCCTTCCTATCCACTCTATCTAGGCCCCTCATAATTTTATACAACCCCAGCCTATCCAATCTTTCCTCATAGCTAAAATTCTCCAGTCCTCGCAACATCCTCGTAAATCTCCTCTGTACCTTTTCTAGTGCAATCACATCTTTCCTGTAATGTGGTGACCAGAATTGTATGCTGTGCTCCAGCTATGGCCTAACTAGTGTCTTATACAGTTCGAGCATAACTTCCCTAAATTCTTAAATGAAAGACTGCAAAAGTGTTTTTCTTACGATGACCAGTCAGGAGAACCTGCCAATAAGAGAGAGGAGAAACTGAGCTGATAAAAATCAGCTGAAAATGCTTTTTGAAAATATTTTCATACGACATTTTTTTCTCAGTAACTGAAACTTCTATGTCCAAAATAAAGTTTGTAACATGAAAAAGATGTTAAAATTACATAGTTAACAACAGCATGTTTAAACAGAACTATAATGTTATCTTTTGTATCTTTACATATCTTCATTGATGTTCCTCCAATCCCACATCTCATTCAGGTTAGTGACTGGTTATCGGTAATGGCTCCTCATCGTTTTGATATCTAAAAGTGTTTTCCTCAAGGCGCCCATAATATTTTTGGATTCGAGCCTTATTGAATGCCGCTGTTGTGGGAGAGCAGGGAAATGCACCAGCTCCCACGCTGAACTGACCGGCTGACTGGGGGGGCAATTCCAGATTTGAGCGGGGGTGGAGTGGGGGGGCGGAACGGCGATGAGCGGGCCGCACTCCTGCTCCTCCTGGGCCCATAAACATTCAGCCACAAAGATTTTAGGCCGTTCCTCACGTGGGCACCAGCGGTTTGCCCTTTGAGGACAGCTGGTTAGACTGTTCCTTGCCTGGAGTGTCCGTGGTGTATTACCCTGCCCATTGGCACCTGCATCTTCCAACAAGGTCCTGCAAACCGGCATAGGGCCCAGATTCGCATGATGCTCAACCCTTTAAAAGGGTTGCCTGAAAATTGTCCGCCGTTTATTGCCCATCCCTGGTTGCCCTGTACAATTGACTGGCTCGCTAGGCAACTTCAGAGTTGGTGTGGGATTGGATTCATGCGTAGGCCCAGACCAGACCAGCAGGTATTTTTGTCCCGAAGGGGCATTAGTGAACCAGTTGTTTTTTTTACGACAATCCAACAGCTTCATGGTCACTTTTACTGTTAGCAGCTTTTTATTTCCAGATTTATTCTTAGAAAGAATTCAAATTCTTAATCTGCTATGGTGGGATTTGAATTCTTGGAATTTTAGTCCGGGCCTCTAGGTTACTCAGCCGGCAAGTGCAGAAGATCAGAGGGACCTTGGAGCGCATGTCCACAGATCCCTGAAGGTAGCAGGACAGGTAGATAAGGTGGTTAAGAAGGTATACGGAATGCTTGCCTTTATTAGACGTGGCATAGAATATAAGAGCAGGGAGGTTATGTTTGAACTGTATAAGACACTAGTTAGGCCGCAGCTAGAATACTGCGTACAGTTCTGGTCACCATATTACAGGAAGGAAGTGTTTGCACTGAAAGGAGTGCTGAGGAGATTTATGAGGATGTTGCCTGGGCTGGGGAATTTTAGCTATGAGGAAAGATTGGATAGGCTGGGGTTGTTTTCTTTGGAACAGAGGAGGCTGAGGGGAGACCGAATTGAGGTGCATAAAATTATGAGGGGCCAGAGGGGGGTGGGGGTCTGGAACTCACTGCCTGAAAGGGTGGTAGAGGCAGAGACCCTCATCACATTTAAAAAGTACTTGGATATGCACTTGGAGTGCCTTAACCTACAGGGCTACAGACCAAGAGCTGGAAAGTGGGATTAGGTTGGATAGCTCTTTGTCGGCCAGCACGGGCAAGATGGGCCGAATGGCCTCCTTCTGTTCAGTAAATTTCTATGATTCTATGAACATAACAACTACACTACTGCACCTAGATGATGTGTGCTGCTAAACTACCACCCAAGCAGTGAAGGGAAAAATCTTCTCCTATATAATGGGATGGTGATAATAATGAATTAACAAATTCATATGTCATTTTGTTAACAATTATTTATAGAGGAATTAAGCTGCTTAAATTGAATGGGTTAACATCTGTGTTAAAGTCTCAGGGAGAGGAAAGTCACACAAATGCTAATATCGCCAACAGTCGTTCCTGGGCTTGTGTCCTTTGTTCAAAAAAGCCATACCAAAAAAACCCCCACTCTGACTCCATTCACTGAGCATGCGATAATATGGACAAGTGCAGAATTGCAACATTAGGCACGCCGTGACATGATAATGGATCTCGCACCTCAATGTCACTGGCGCAAAAACTGTAAAGCTATAAAAGTGGAAGAGCACAGAATGAAACTAACCGCAGCAGAGAGGGCATCGATTGTTGCTCCTTCCGTTTTCCTGATAATTGAAGTGGCTTTGTAAGACAGACTATCCTTAGGACTCCACTAAACACATGAAAGAATGATGCCGCTCATTAAAATTTAATTTTGATTCTTTTGAACCCAATGATTGTCCAAAGTTTTTCGTTTCTATTAAACTGTGCAGGTCGTTGAATCACACTAATGTGGATAAGGTATAATGGCTGCCATGCAGTTCCATTAGTGACAAATTAATACGGGCAATTGAACAGAGGCAGCTTAGTAATGAATCTTGCCAGCATGCTAAACATAACTATTTCAATGATTCAATTTTACATTTGCCAGAAGCTTACAATGCACTACTGGAATAATGAAAGTTTTAAGAAAAAAAGAGTCAAATTTATGTTAAGTCTCGTGCATTCAAAATGGCTGCCATTAGTTAACCTGGGAGTCCAGAAAATGAATGTACGCGAGGGGCAAAATTTCACCAGCGGATAACATCCAGAGGTTAGCTGGAACATAAGATTCAACAGGAGGGATTTCACCCCCATAGCTCCCATTACTGAATAACAATTTCAACTCCAACTTTACATTATTTCAGTGTATATATTTTGTTATTTCTTTATTCCGATGAAGAGCAGGAGAGTCCTGACCCAATATTTATCACTCAACCAACATTACTAAATAAATGCAAGTCTTTCTTTCTTTCCATGGACTCACCCTTATTTGGAGATCTTGCTGTGCGCACAGGTTGGCTGCTGCGTTTCCTACATTACAACAATGACTACACTTCAAAAAGTAATTCATTGTCTGTAAAGCACTTTGGGATGTCCTGAGGTCATGAAAGGCGCTATAGAAATGCAAGTCTTTCTTCTTGATAATAAGTTACATACATGCATACTAGATTCCTTACTCTTGTGCAATTTGTGTGCCGCTTTTTTAAAATTCGTTCATGGGATGTGGGCGTCGCTGGCAAGACCAGCATTTATTGCCCATCCCTAATTGCCCTTGAGAAGGTGGTGGTGAGCCGCCTTCTTGAACTGCTGCAGTCCGTGAGGTGAAGGTACTCCCACAGTGCTGTTAGGGAGGGAGTTCCAGGATTTTGACCCAGCGACGATGAAGGATCGACGATATACTTCCAAGTCAGGATGGTGTGTGACTTGGAGGGGAACTTGAAGGTGGTGGTGTTCCCATGCGCCTGCTGCCCTTGTCCTTCTAGGTGGTAGAGGTCGCGGGTTTGGGAGGTGCTGCCGAAGAAGCCTTGGCGAGTTGCTGCAGTGCATCCTGTAGATGGTACACACTGCAGCCACGGTGCGCCAGTGGTGGAGGGGGTGAATGTTTAAGGTGGTGGATGGGGTGCCAATCAAGCGGGCTGCTTTCTCCTGGAAGGTGTCGAGCTTCTTGAGTGTTGTTGGAGCAGCACTCATCCAGGCAAGTGGAGAATATTCCATCACACTCCTCACTTGTAGCTTGTAGATGGTGGAAAGGCTTTGGGGATACAGGAGGTGAGACACTCGCCGCAGAATACCTAGCCTCTGACCTGCTCTTGTTGCCATTTACAATAACTATGGACAGAATGGTGGTTTCACTGCTAAAAAACAATTTCTGCAAGGGATCTTCTATTCACTGAGGCTGTCCTTAACTTCTCTTGCCATTGTGAGCACATTAGTTTCTCTCTCCCTTTTCCCATTACAAGTTGTTAAGAGTTCTTCCATTGCCAGGTACAAAGCACAGATCATATTTTTCTTGGCGTTCTAAAGAAAGAAAGACTTGCATTTATATAGCGCCTTTCATGACCACTGGACGCCTCAAAGCGCTTTACAGCCAATGAACTACTTTTTGAAGTGGAGTCACTGTTGTAATGTAGCAAATGCGACAGTCAATTTGCACACAGCAAGCTCCAACAAACAGCAATGTGATAATGACCAGATAATCTGTTTTAGTGATAAATATTGGCCAGGACACAGGGATAAGTTCCCTGCTCTTCTTCGAAACAGTGCCATGGGATTTTTTTACGTCCACCTGAGAGAGCAGACGGGGCCTCTGTTTAACGTCTCATCTGAAAGACAGCACCTCCGACAGTGCAGCACTCCCTCAGCACTGCACTGGAGGGTCAGCCTGGATTTTTGTGCTCAAGTCTCTGGAGTGAGACTCGAACCCACAACTTTCTGACTCAGAGGCTGAGCCACTGGTTGACACACATTCCATGCAGATAATATTCACAACTGAAAGGTAGGGCAGCGGACAACTTACCAGCTCAACAAGAATCTCATTGTTTTGCAGCCCGACAGACCCAAGTAGCATAATATTTCCTTGAGTATAAAAATCTACGGAGTAAGTAGATGTGTGTGCGTGCCTGTTTAGAATGGTGTTTGACTGGCATTTCAGCATTGGGCCTCCAGGTGTCAGAAGCCACAGTTTTAGTCGGTTAACCATGGTCCCCCAAAAACCCAGCCTGGAGCAGCAGCAAACAATTAGGAAGGCAAATGGTTTGTTAGCCTTTATTGCAAAGGGGTTGCAGTATAAGAGTAAGGAAGTCTTGCTGCAACTATATACGGCTTTGGTGAGACCACACCTGGAGTACTGTCTACATTTTTGGTCTCCTTACCTAAGGAAGGATATACTTGCCTTAGAGAGAGGGTGCAACAACTGTTCACTAGATTGATTCCTGGATTGAGAGGGTTGTCCTGTGAGGAGAGATTGAGTAGAATGGGCCCCTATTCCCGAGATTTTAGAAGAATGAGAGGTGATCTCATTGAAACGTATATAATTCTAAGAGGGCTTGACAGGGTAGAGGCTGAGAGGTTGTTTCCCCTGGCTGGAGAGTCTACAACAACAACAACTTGTATTTATATAGCGCCTTTAACGTAGTAAAACATCCCAAGGCGTTGCACAGGAGTATTTTAAGACAAAAAAATTGACACTGAGCCACATAAGGAGAAATTAGGGCAGGTGACCAAAAGCTTGGTCAAAGAGGTAGGTTTTAAGGAGCGTCTTAAAGAGAGGTAGTGAGGCGGAGAGGTTTAGGCAGGGAATTCCAGAGCTTAGGGCCTAGGCAACAGAAGGCACGGCCACCAAAGGTTAAGCGATTGTAATCAGGGATGCTCAAGAGGGCAGAAATAGAGGAGCGCAGATATCTCGGGGCGTTGTGGGGCTGAAGAAGATTACAGCGATAAGGAGGGGCTATAGAGGCTAGTCTAGAACTAGGGGTCATAGTCTCAGGATAAGGGGTCGAATATTTAGAACTGAGATGAGGAGAAATTTCTTCACTCAGAGAGTGGTGAATCTTTGGAATTCGTTACCCCAGAGGGCTGTGGACACTCAGTCATTGAGTAGATTCAAGACAGAGATCAATAGATTTTTCGATTCTAGCGGAATCAAGGGATATGGGGATCGGGCAGGAAAGTGGAGTTGAGGTCGACGATCGGCCATGATCTTAATGAATGGCGGAGCAGGCTCGAGAGGCCATATGGCCTACTCCTGGTCCTGATTCTTAAGATTTTACATTAACCACAACTATCCTGGTAGGAGGGCCATGGATCGGTAACAGTTCAAGATGAGCATGGTATGTGTTGAGCCAAGGATTTTGTAGTTGTCAGGAGGATTATATCTGAACCACCTGCACATTCATGGGACAGAAGTGTTTGTGGCTGTTGCATGCTTGGATTGACTGCTGACACCCTTATCTCCTCAAAGGTAAAACTTTTGCTGTGTGACGAAGCTGTTTCTTTATGCTCCTTGAAAAATTAATGAAGCTGCCAGTTTTTCGAGTAGTGCATCAATCACAAACTGAATGCAAGTGGACGTACTGGCCTGGCTAATCCCATCAAAAATCCCCTCTTGATACCTGGAATGAATCTGTGGCGAAGGAATTGATGATAGCCATGAATCTAAATAGCTACAGGCACACGATTAAACTGCAACAACAGTTGCAATTATCTAAAGAAAGAAAGACTTACATTTATATAGCACCTTTCATGACCTCAGGATGTCCCAAAGCCCTTTACAGCCAATGAAGTACAGTCACTGTTGAAATGTAAGAAACGCGGCAGCCAATTTGCACACAGCAAGATCCCACAAACAGCAACGTGATAATGACCAGATAATCTGTTTTTAGCGACGTTGATTGAGGGATAAATATTGGCCAGAACACCGGGGAGAACTCCCCCTGCTCTTCTTCGAAATAGTGCCGTGGGATCTTTTACGTCCACCTGAGAGGGTAGATGGGGCCTCAGTTTAATGTCTCGTCTGAAAGACGTCACCTCTGACAGCGCAGCGCTCCCTCAGCACTGCACTGGGAGTGTCAGCCTAGATTTTTGTGCTCAAGTCCCACAGAGTGGGACTTGAACCCACAACCTGATGAGGCAGAAGCGAGTGTGCTAGCCACTGAGCCATGGTTGATACTCTAGCACCTTTATCATAGAAACACATTCTGAGGTACTTCACAGAGCTGTAAGGGAAAACATGGATGTCGAGCTAAAGGAAGAGCTGCTGGGTTTAACTCCCAGTACTTCTGAGCCCAGGAGGACCCAACAATTTCCAATGTGAGACTGTCAAGGGAGGTGGATTCTAGGGGAGATTAGGTTGCACAGCAGACACTGTCTGTACAATGTAAAAGAGTATAGTTTTAGGAACAAGTATTTCTGTAGAGGCTTTTAATCCATTTTACATGTACAGATTTGTTTTATTCATTCTGGCTCAGTCGAAGTTTTTTAAAATTCATTCATGGGATGTGGGCGTTGCGGGCAAGGCCTGCATTTATTGCCCACCCCTAATTGTCCATGAGAAGCTGGTGGTGAGCTGCAGAGGGCAGTTAAGAGTCAACCACATTGCTGTGAGTCTGGAGTCACATAGAGGCCAGACCGGAAAATTTCCTTCCTTGAAGGACATTAGTGAACCAGATGGGTTTTTACAACAATCTGGTAGTTTCATGGTCACCGTTACTGATACTAGCTTTTTTATTCCAGATTTTATTTAATTGAATTTAAATTCCCCAGGATGCTGAGGCTGTGAACAGCCTGGCTCAACCTGAAGCAGTGGATGGCAATAGGGATGGAGCTGGTGGCAGTGGTATGGATTTTATGGCAGGGCTTGTAAAATTCCCAAAATTTACAGATCCCCAAAACCTACGGAAAAAGGACTTTGGAACTACCTCAGAGTGATAAAAATGCATTTTGGCCTAACATAAAGAATTTAAGACCAAAAACCAAGTTTTAGCATTTGAAAAACATGTCTGGGCCTGTAAAGGGAGAAAAGGCCGTGAAGGAAGGTGGGTTCGACCTCTGGAAAAGCAGTTTTGGTTATTGCAGTTAATTGCACTGTCTGGGGAACCGGGATGTCCCTACTCAAGCCCCAGCAGGCATTAACATTTTGACAATAGACCCTGGGAGAAGACAGTCCCACCCAAAATAACAGGCCCCATCAAACCGATTACAGGGTCCATCAGAAAACATGTATAATACAAATCACTCAGGACCAGTCTATAGAAAAGACTGAGTCCAGCCTAGAAACCCAAAACACGAAACCAATCACCAGTGATCAGCCAAGGAGATCGACAGGATGCAAACCATCCCAAAACCCATTTGACACTTACAGAGCAGTTACTGGTAACAGGCCCGCCAAAATTCAGACAAAGAACTGAGTAGATTTGGCGGGTAGATAAGGCCATGTTCAAGAGGTGAGATTGAAGGCCTGTTAAAAACCCAGTTAACGTCCTAGTAAGTCGTTACCGATTTACGAGCCCGCCAAAAACCAGACAATGAACTGAGTAGATTTGGTGGGTAGATAAGGCCACTTCAATTTAGTATAATTGAAGGCCCATCAAGCAGTTCAAGGGCAGTCGAGCAGTCAGTCACAACCGGTGGTCATCAGAAGAAGAAGAAACCAGGAAGAAGACAAGCCGAGCTGGAAGCGAGTCGGCATCGCTCACCACTCAGACACACCTGAGTCCAGCTCGTGAAGATACCACCTCGACAGACCTCCAACAACAGTCCCAACACAGTCACCCGGAGCAACAAGCAGCAACAAGTCACCAACGGCTCCACGAGGTCGACCGACACACTAAACAAGGCCTAAAGCCATCGCGGAAACCAAAGGCCTCACAAAACCAACAACCGCGCATTACCCCCAACTGACTGGGTAATAGCAGGCCACCGCGACCAACAAAGACCAACTCCAGGGAAGAAAACCCGAAGAACCGCAAAGTTTCCACACTACAAACTACTCCTGACTTACTCCTGGGTAAGATTTTCCCCAAAGACTCTAAACCCTACTGCTAAACCAAAGAAATTGGGTACTCACCAGATAAATCCAAAACGACATACTACCACATCAGCGGACTCGCGAAGACTGACCAGAGACTCAGGTGAAGTCCTCTACCGCGTACGGGGTACGGCAGACACTAACCGCCATAAACAGCGAACCCCAAAACCGCGATTTAGCCCAACTGTCAAAGGAATGGTGAGCATTATCCCTGGTCCTTCAAAACCTAACTTAGCTAGTAAAGTGGGGTTGGGAGGGGTGGAGTATTGTTCTAGTGTCATTTCCCTCGCTTGTACCGAAGTGTTCCCCACCTTTAGAGTGCTAAGAGTGTTCTTATTTGTGTCTTACCTTTTTAATAAAGATTGAAGTTCTTTCATCAAACTCAGTTGTCTGCTGCACCTTTGTATCACAACCCCCAAATAAGTCCAAGGTCTAGAACCAAGGGAGTGGGAGCGATTCGAACCGCTCAGAAGTCAGAGGTGAAGCTGACGCAACCCACCACCCCCTACAGAATGGCGTCCGCAGCAGGACCTTGGCAAAAGGGATGTGATGCAGTGGAAACTGTTTTTGAGGAGAGAACCAAGATGGAGGAAAGGATTTCCTCTTATGTGTTCGAAAAGGTGAACATAACTAAGAATTGGGTACTCAGTCTGCTACGTGCTGAATGTCCAATAGACGCTGCAGCTAAGTGGACTGAGAGCAAAGACCACAGGAAATCTGTGGAAAAGGCCATCTGGTTGATCTGCTCCCAGAAACAGATATAACTATTGGAAAAACGTGTAGAGACACTCAAAGCAGAACTGCAGGAGTCTGCTCAGCTGTCTCAAGCAAGGGCCCTAGCAGGGGAAACATTATTGAATGAGCTAACAGCCATTAATCAGGAAAGGAGGCAGTTAATGGAAACGCACAGGAACAGTCAAGAGTATTTTCAGTGTCAGGTCACCGAAGCAAAAACCAGTGAACTAGTGTTGAGGGAAGAGAACACCTGCCTTACCAGGCAAGTAAAGGAACTAGAGGAGAGGTTGAGAGATGTCCAGGCAGCTTACAAGGTAGCAAGCACAAGGGGGTATGAAGCGGGAGAGCACGGCCCCTGCCAGAAACAAATAGAAAGTTTGAACCTTGCTCTGTCCAGAACCAAAGGCATGGTATGCCTGTTAAGCCCGGGTACGGCCCGGGTGGACCTGGAATTGCAGGGGGAAACTGTTCGGACACCACCTGTGGCGCCGGGGAACGACCCGGTTGGGCAGCAGGAAAGAAGGGCGATTTGTGAGGCTGGCAGGGAGTACACACCACCACCTGTGGCGCCGGGTTTTGACTCGGTTTGGCAGCAGGCAGAGGTGGGCGAACCAACGCAGGAGAGGTCGGAGCCAGGGCCGATGTGCCTGGTCCGGCAGCAAAAGTTTGGCCCACCTGGAGGTGGTGGGGGTCAAGGACCCCTTGAAAGCCAATTTGTGGCTCCCCACAGTACCCAACAGCTTAGGGCTATGATAAGCCACCTGGGCAAACTCACCCAAAAAGGGGACCCCTCAGTCCACTTCATGGAAGTGGAACAGGCAGCGGGCATCAATGACTGTGATGATGCCGAGATGGCCAAAATGCTCCTGTTCTCACTGGACAGCAAAATCTACCAGTCCCTCTCCGCAGAGAGTAAAAGAGGGCAGGGTGGATATGCTGCTGTCAGAGAGGGAGTTCTGGAGGCCATGGGTATGAACGATGGTAGTCCTTTCTCCCGGGTGGAGAAGACTACACAGCTAGTAGGGGAGACCCCACAGGCTTTCGCAGACCGACTGTGGCCTGTGTACAGGAGTGCCTGTAACGGGGCTCTCGACAGGGCTCCTCTGAATCAGGATAAGCTGGCCCACTGGCTCCGAAGTCCAGTGGCAAACAGCTTGCCATGGATCAGAGCCAAGGCCGAGCTGCGGTTTGACCCAAGGGACTCCCGGGGCACCGAAGAGACAGTGGTCAGACAACTGACCCTAGCTTACCGAAACAGGAGGGGGGCAGAAGAGCATCTACCCAAGGGGAAGGTGCATGAGATAAAGCCCAGCCAGGGTAAGAAACAGTGGCACCAGGAAGGGGGTAACCCTTCCGACACGAAGCGTAACTGCTTCGGGTGTGGGAAGAGTGGGCATTGGAGGAAGGACTGTAGGAATCCGTGGAAGGATAACCTAGGAAAGAATTCCCCAGCCCCTGCCCCAAAAGTAGATACCCCAACCTCTCCCCACACGTTAGACTCGGTCGGAGAAGCGATTCGAGCCTTGTTAACTGGCCCAGGAAAGATAGCCACAGCCACTGGGACAGTAACCCCATCTGCCCCACCAAACACAAGCTTATGACTAGAGCCAGCGCAGCCTGTCCACCTGTGTCCCCTGGAGTACGACGCTTGGAAGAGGCCAATTGTTAGGATGGAGGTGGAAAAGGTGAAAGGGACTTATCTGTTAGATACCGGAGCTTCCAGCACCATAGTCTATTCAGAGAATCCCACAGCCTCACCTCTGTCTAACGGGGTCCCGTACAGTTTAGTGGGATTCACAGGTAACGAGCAGGCTGGCTCGTTCTCCATCCCGCTGTCCATTCATTTAGGAACACTCCAGACCAAGTGGACCTGTGTCCTGATGAAATGGGAGAAAGAGGGGACGGGGATCCTGGGGGCCGACTTTATCACAGGCCACAGGATTTTAGTGGATCTGAGGAGCCACTGTCTGTGGGGAGCATGTGTGGGTCGAGAGAGTGAAGTGTCAGTCATCCCAGGGAAACAGGGCAAGGGGACCTTGTGTACCCTAAAACCAAAGGAAGGTTACGACCTCGAGCAAATGGTCAGTAACACTCCGGTGGAGTTCCAGGCATTTGTGCGAGCACACCTCGCAGCATTTGCCACTCACAAGCATGACTGTGGGAGGGTCAACGGGGTCGAGGTTAGTGTCAGTGGAGACCCCATGACCCGACCACAGAAGCAGTATAACTTCTCCAGGGAGGCGGAAGCAGCCATGGAAGCAGCCATGGCTTCCTTAGTAAAGCAGGGAGTGCTGAGACCGATAGCCACCCATGTAAACTCCTCACTGTGGCCGGTTAGAAAACCGGACAACTCCTGGAGGGCCACAGTGGACTATCGGGTACTCAACCGTAACATCCCCGCCTGTGCACCCACGGTCGCAGCTGTTGCCGACCTCATTGGAAGTATCCCAGCATCTGCAACCACCTTCACAGTGCTGGACATTTCCAATGGGTTTTGGTCCATCCCTTTAAGAAGGGAGGACCAGTACTTGTTTGCCTTCATGTTTAAAGGCCAACAGTACACCTGGAATTGCCTACCCCAGGGTTTCCACAATAGCCCCAGCATTTATCATCAATGCATGGCTAATTGTCTCAAGGGCTTCAGCCGGCCCCGGCAGTTGGTACAGTATGTGGATGACCTACTCCTGTTCACTGATGAAGGAGCGGAACATGGTCCACTACTGGCTGAACTGCTGGAGCTGCTCAGACAAGAAGGCTTTAAGGTAAACCCTAAGAAGGTACAGATCGGCCAACAGGAAGTAAAATTCCAAGGGCTAACTGTGTGCGCAGGGGAAAGGGCCATTGACAGAGCCAGGAGGGAAGCAGTGCAGGAGTTACCAGCCCCCAACACAGTCACAGGGGTAAGGTCTTTTCTCGGACTGACTGGGTACTGCAGAGATTTTATTGAGGATTATGCAGCCACAGCAGCCCCTCTGCTCCGACTCCTGCACAAGGGTGTAGAGTGGGCTTGGGACGAGGGTTGCGAGGCAGCATTTGTAAGGCTCAAAAGGGATCTGCAGACCGCACCAGCTCTAGGGGCTATTGATGGGGAGAGAGAGTTTTTCCTGGAGGTGGCAGCCAGCGGGGACAGTCTAAGTGCTGTGCTGCTCCAAGAGAGGCATGACAGGCTGAGACCAGTGGTCTACTCCTCCAGGATACTTACTGATGTGGAGAAGGGCTACTCCAACTGTGAGAGGCACCTCCTCGCCACTCACTGGGCTGTGAAAAGATCATTGATCTTCACAGGCACATCTCCCATCACCCTGCTCACCCATCACACGCCCACCCAGATTCTCCTAGATGGGAGAATCAAAGATGGGACAGTGAGCAGTGCCCATATTGCTCGCTGGACCCTACTTCTCTCCCAGATGGACCTAAGGGTAAAAGGGCTCTGCGAGCCGAGGCTCGCAGCCAACCTGATTTACCCAGGGAACGCCCACCGGTGTTCCATTGAAGGGGTATGGGAAGTCAACATAGGTTTTCGGGCCGGGATACACCCCACAGGCCGCGAAATCTATGTGGACGGTTCGAGCACAGTATCTGCTGGAGAACGACTCACAGGGTGTGGAGTTTATGACCCAGAGGCGGACATTGCCTTGGCCATTAAACTCCCCAGCACCATGAGCGCCCAGCAGGCTGAACTGTCTGCGGTGGTGTATGTGGTTACACACCCCGAGAAGTTCCCTACCCCATACACGATTTGCTCGGACAGCAAGTTCACATGCAATTCGTGTACGGAGTACCTGGCCATCTGGTCCCGTCGCGGATACACCTCCGCTGATGGGAGACCCCTCACCATAAAGCTCCTGTTGGAGAGAATCATGGCAGCAGTGGGGGAGGAAGGGAAGGTCTTTATCCATAAGGTAAAGGCCCACTCTAAGAAAGAGCCCAAGTGGGAAAATAACCACAAGGCAGACGAGCTGGCCAAACAGGGGGCCTGAGAAGGGGTATTCTGGGACCCGTACCAAGCGGGTCCAGTAGCAGCAGTCCGGGCGAGGGGAAGCACACAGGGTGTAGCTTTGGCCCCGGACTTAAAGCAGGCCCAAGCCCAGGACACAGTCCTCAAGACTGTCCTGAACAGGCTTGAAAAAGGGGAGAAAGTAGAGGGCCCGTACGGCACAGCAGCCATCACTGTAAAGGAAGGCATGCTGTTCAGGGGGGAGCAGTGGGTAGTGCCGCAGCAGCACCGAAGGGAATTCCTCCAACTGGCCCATGAGGGTCCAGGAGTGGGGCATCCCTGACCTGAGACCACCTGGCAACGGGTGGAACAGACAGGATGGTGGCCAGGACTCAGGGAAGATGTCCGCGAGTTCTGTGCAGGCTGCCTAGTGTGTGCTGCTAACAACCCAGACCCCCAGAAAAGGAAGGTGTCCATGGGACACATCAGGAGGGTAGAGGGACCATGGCAGTCGATCCAGGTCAACTACATCGGGCCCCTACCCACTGCCCAGGGAGGCTTTAAGTACTGCCTAGTCCTGGTGGATGTGTTCTCTAAGTGGGTAGAAGCATTCCCATGCCGTACGGCTACTGCATTGGGTACGGCTAGGATCCTAGTCAGGGAAGTGTTCTCACGGTGGGGACTACCACAGTATGTGGAGTCCGACCAGGGGAGTCATTTTACTGGGCAGGTTATGCAAGAGACCCTCAGGGTGCTCGGCATAGAGGGGAAATGGCACGTCACCCACAACCCGCAGTCATCGGGTCCTGTGGAGCGTTTAAACCGTACCATTAAGGAAAGGCTAAGGAAGGAAAAGGGAGACACACCCAAAAGGTGGGTAGAACTCTTACCATTAGTCTTAATGGGGATCCGAGCCAGCCATTCAAAAAGCACGGGGTATTCCCCACACGAGCTCATGACTGGCAGGGTTAGGGTTATGTGGACCCCCGCCCATGTGCTAGCCCCGGTGCTCACGGAAGGGCAGCTCAGAGAGGTGAGCCAGGACAGATTCCTCAGGAATCTGTTGGACCACCTTAAACAGGGCCACTGGCAGGCTGCGAGCAACATGGGAAAACAGCATCGGAGTAACCGATTGCTGCTGAAACCCCGCAAGCACCACGAGTGGGAGATAGGGGATCAGGTCATGGTTCGGAATTTTGCCCGGGTGGGGAGTTTCAAACCACTGTACATGGGGCCCTACCACATTGTGGACAAGGCAAGCCCCATGGTCTATGCAATAAAGATGCCCCGCCGTACAAAGTGGTTCCACATCAACCAATGCAAGCTGTTCAAACCCGAGAAAAGGGAACAGTCAGCAAAGGTGGACCACCCCAAAGTTAGAAATCCCCAGCCAGCAGCTGTGGCAGACGCACAGGCTGCAGCGGTGGGGACAGTGGCTTGTATCACAGGAGGGTACACTCCACCGATTATGTGGGACTCAGGCACACCCCCAGTGGCCAGAGTCCTGAGAAGGTCTCCTCACACACCACAGCCTAAACTACCGTGGTCACCGGTACATCAGTGGGTCAGCCCAAAAGGGGCTGCAACCCGAAAAGGAGTTCCCAAGGCCAGGGAGCGTTCAAAAGTTAGGGATCCCCAGCCTGCGGCCTCAGGCTACGAGGAACCCACAGGACAGGACAGGGACTCAGCAGCCACACCAAAGGGGCAGTGTGCTGTAGCACAGGAGGGGACCCTCCCGGGATTGTCAGGGATTCAGGGAAACCCTCAGTTTTTCTAAGAAGGACTCTCAGGGTCCTGTGGTACAGGCCACCTTACGCCCAGGCGTACAGCTGCTCAGAAGCTGCTCAAGGCAGAGGCCATGCAGGGATTGACTTGGCCGTCCGGAGACGGGCGGCGAATGTACAGAGTTTTAATGTAATTTTAGGTGTTTTACAGTTGGGTAGTTTTAGGATTTTAAGAATTCTAGTTTTAAGGATTTTAGTAAATAAGCTTAAAATTCTCAAGAATCGAGAACCTTCTCGGGACATGGCTGTCTGTTTTGTGTGTCCCTACAGAGAGGAAATCGGCATGACAAGGGTTCTGCTCCTGCTCGCCCTGGTAGGGGTGAGCATCGGTGACCGAGGTGAAGTGGAGGACTCCCACATCTATGGGTGCTCGGGAGAGAGAGCACTGGTCATCACCGCAGGGGGTGGCGAACGGGGAGTGGAGGAGCTCGCCATCTACTTCCACGAGGGAAGGTGGCCAGGGTGGCTGGGGTCCAACTCCACAAGATACTCCAGCCAAACCGGGTTCATGTATGGGGTGGCCTCCCTCCCATGCAACAGGGTACAGGTCGTTGCCACAAGGGTCAGTGTCACCGAGGGGAAACGTGTGTGCCTTACCTGTAAGGGCCGAATTCCACTGAATAGGTGGTGGTGGCTCAGGAAGCTGAGCAGGGACGCAGGGGACCATACAGCCAACTGGGAAAGACTAGGGAACGACACCTACTGGACAATCACAGGGACCCAAGGGGGAGTGAGTGTGTGTGGGATAAGTGGTGGGAGTCGGAACAGGGAGTCTATGTTTGTATGTGGGGGTCAGAGAAAGCCTGCCCCACAGGCATATCCATCATCTTCTCCAGACAATGGCAAGATGCCGGGGAGGGGATGGGGTGGGATTCTAGCCTACATGTGTGCGCGCTCCCACACTCCCCGACCCCAGTCAACACCACCGAATTAGTAGCCCACCCCCGAAAGCCCCTGCCCATGACCACGACCTCACGGACAGTAGAGGAGAGGTGACCTACCACCACCAAGGGAGCAGAAAATGGGTTAGTACTAGTACCGACCGAAAAGGTACTCTACCAGGGGGTACACTATGCAGTAGCTTCAGTAATATTAAACCTTAGCGAGGTACACTTACCTAAATGGTGTCCTAAGGAGACAGAACAGCTATACCAGGCCCTGTTAAAGGAAATGTTTAGAAAATTCTATGAATTCAACTTTGCCAACATGGACAAAGCAGAACTGTACAGATTACACCCTGAGCGCACCATGGGCGTAGGGAGACAAAGAAGGGGGACCTGGAACGATATTTTCACAACATATAATACAGGATCCTCAGTGATAAATAGCCTAGATGACATAGAGCAACAAACACAGATAAATGGTTGAAAAACCCAGTTGAGGAAGATCCTAACGGATGGGAACACAGTGAAAGGCTCAGAGCTACACGAGGACCAAGCTATGACGGTCCATCTCAAAGAGATTGTTGCTGAGCTAGAGAGATATGCTAAAACAGTGAATGCCCTCATACGGGAGGAGAGGAATGCTTTGGATCAGGCTGCACAGAATGAGGTGTGTGTGCTATACGGGGTATGGTTGCTGGGCGAGGGCCGCAGCAACCTGGAGGATTTAAAACAAGGTTTAGTCCCCTCCTGGATTAGCAACAAACACCTCGCAGCCCTCCACCCGTTCAGCAATTCACTGAGCCCATTTCAGCTCCGCCTAGCCTCTGAAGCCTACCCAGTCCCAGTAGATTGTAGACATGAAACATGCTGCAAAAATACAGACAAATACAGATTTTTTAAACATTTCTAAATTGCCGATAATGTGACCATTCAAAAGAACCAATATCTGTCACTCTGGACTTACGCCATTAGCATTCAATATTTTGAAAGGAAAAATTATTTATTACCTAGTATTGCATAGTATCTACTGCTCAGAAACAGGCCATTCAGCCCAACAGGCCCATACAAGCCTTCCTAGTCTAAAATAGAAACATAGAAACATAGAAACATAAACATAGAAATATAGAAACATAGGATTCAACAAAGGAGGACAAAGGGATTAATTAAGAAGGGGAAATTAGAATATGAGAGCAAGCTTGCAAGGAACATAAAAACGGACTGTAAAAGCTTTTATAGATATGTGAAGAGAAAAAGATTGGTGAAGTCAAGCGTAGGTCCCTTGCAGTCAGAATCAGGGGAACTTATAATGGGGAACAAAGAAATGGCAGACCAATTAAATACATATTTTGGTTCTGTCTTCACAAAGGAGGACACAAATAACCTCCCAGAGATGTTAGGGAACATAGGGTCTGATGAAAGGGAGGAACTGAAAGAAATCAGTATTTGTAGGGAAATGGTGTTAGGGAAATTGACGGGATTGAAGGCCGATAACTGCCCAGGGCCTGATAATCTACATCCTAGGGTACTTAAGGAAGTGGCCCTAGAAATAGTAGATGCATTGCTGATCATCTTCCAACATTCGATGGAATCTGGAACAATACCCATGGATTGGAGGGTAGCTAATGTTACCCCACTATTCAAAAAAGGTGGTAGAGAGAAAACAGGGAATTACAGACCGGTAAGCCTAACATCGGTAGTGGGGAAAATGCTAGAGTCCATTATAAAAGATGTAATAGCAGAGCACTTGGAAAATAGTGACAGGATCGGATAAAGTCAACATGGATTTACAAAGGGTAAATCGTGCTTGACTAATCTACTGGAATTTTTTGAGGATGTAACTGGTAGGGTTTAAACTAAAGTGGCAGGGGGTTGGGAACCTGAGCAGGGAGACAGAGGAAAGGGAAACAAGGATAAAATCAAAAGACAGGAAGGAGAAAAAGAAAAGTAGAAGGCAAAAAACTCAATGGTTTAAATCAAACATGGTCACAGTAAATAATAATTCATATAGGTCTGAGAGCGTTAAAAAAACAAGCCTGAAGGCTTTGTGTCTTAATGCAAGGAGCATTCGGAACAAGGTGGATGAATTAGCTGCGCAAATAGAGAAAAATGAATACGATTTGATTGGGATTACAGAAACATGGCTCCAGGGTGGCTAAGGCTAGGAACTCAACATCCAGGGTTATTCAATATTTAGGAAAGATAGGCAAAAAAGAAAGGGAGGTGGGGTAGCATTGCTGATTAAAGAGGAGACTAACACAATTGAAATGAAGGATATTAGCTCTGATGATGCAGAATCTGTATGGGTAGAACTGAGAAATAACAAGGGGCAGAAAACGTTAGTGGGAGTGGTATATAGACCTCCAAACAGTAATACGGAGGTTGGGGATGGCATTAAAAGGGAAATTAGAGAGGCATGCAGTAAGGGCACAGCAGTCATCATGGGTGACTTTAATTTACATATAAATTGGGCTAACCAAATTAGTAAAAATACTGTGGAGGAGGAGTTCCTAGAATGTTTACGGGATAGTTTTCTGGAACAATATGTCGAGGAACCAACCAGAGATCAGGCCATCTTAGACTGGGTATTATGTAACGAGAAAGGATTAATTAGCAATCTTGTTGTACGAGGCCCCTTGGGTCAGAGTGATCATAATATGATAGAATTTTTCATTAGGATGGAGAGTGAAGTAGTTGAATCAGAGACTAGGACCCCAAATTTAAATAAAGGAAACTACGATTGCATGAGGCGCGAATTGGGTAGGATTGATTGGGGAATGTCACTCAAAGGGTTGACGGTGGATAGGAAATGGCAAACATTCAAAGACTGCATGGATGAACTACAAAATTTGTTCATCCCAGTGTGGCATAAGAATAAAACAAAAAGGGTGACTCAACCGTGGCTAACAAGGGAAATTAGGGATAGCATAAGATCCAAGGAGAGGGCATATAAATTGGCCAGAAAAAGCGGTAACCCTGAGGATTGGGAGCAGTTTAGGATTCAACAAAGGAGGACAAAGGGATTAATTAAGAAGGGGAAAATAGAATATGAAAGTAAGCTTGCAGGGAACATAAAAACTGACTGTAAGAGTTTTTATAGATATGTGAAGAGAAAAAAATTAGTGAAATCAAGTGTAGGTCCCTTGCAGTCAGAAGCGGGGGAAGTTATAATGGGGAACAAAGAAATGGCAGACCAATTAAATGCATATTTTGGTTCTGTCTACACAAAGGAGGACACAAATAACCTCCCAGAGAGGTTGGAGAACATAGGGTCTGATGAAAGGGAGGAACTGAAAGAAATCAGTATTTGCAGGGAAATGGTGTTAGGGAAATTGACGGGATTGAAGGCCGATAAATCCCCAGGGCCTGATAATCTACATCCTAGGGTACTTAAGGAAGTGGCCCTAGAAATAGTAGATGCATTGCTGATCATCTTCCAACATTCGATGGAATCCGGAACTGTACCCATGGATTGGAGGGTAGCTAATGTTACCCCACTATTCAAAAAGGGTGGTAGAGAGAAAGCGGGGAATTATAGACCGGTCAGCCTGACATCGGTACTGGGGAAAATGCTAGAGTCCATTATAAAGGATGTAATAGCTGAGCACTTGAAAAACAGTGACAGGATCGGACAAAGTCAACATGGATTTACAAAGGGTAAATCGTGCTTGACTAATCTACTGGAATTTTTTGAGGATGTAACTGGGAAAATAGATAAGGGAGAACCAGTAGATGTGGTGTATTTAGACTTTCAAGAGGCTTTCGATAAGGTCCCGCATAAGAGATTAGCGTGTAAAGTTAAGGCACATGGAATTGGGGGCAAGGTATTGACTTGGATAGAGAACTGGTTGGCGGACAGAAAGCAAAGAGTAGGAATTAATGGGTCTTTTTCCGAGTGGCAAGCAGTGACTAGTGGGGTACCGCAGTGATCGGTCCTTGGACCCCAGGTATTCACAATATACATTAATGATCTAGATAAGGGAACTAAATGTAATATCTCCAAGTTTGCAGATGACACAAAGCTGGGTGGGAGGGTGTGCTGCGAGGAGGATACCGAGAAACTCCAGGATGATTTGGACAGGTTGAGTGAGTGGGCAGAAGCGTGACACATGCAATATAACGTGGATAAATGCGAGGTTATCCACTTTGGTGTCAAAAACAGAAAGGCAGACTATTATCTGAATGGCAATAGATTGGTAGAAGGGGAAGTGCAACGAGACCTGGGCGTCCTTGTGCACCAGTCGCTGAAGATAAGCATGCAGGTGCAGCAGGCGGTGAAGAAGGCAAATGGTATGTTGGCCTTCATAGCGAAAGGGTTTGAGTATAGGAACAGGGATGTCCTGCTGCAGTTGTACAGGGCCTTGGTGAGACCACACCTTGAGTATGGTGTGCAGTTTTGGTCGCCTTATCTGAGGAAGGATGTTCTTGCCATGGAGGGAGTTCAGCGAAGATTCACAAGGCTGATACCTGGGATGGCAGGAATGACATATGAGGAGAGATTGTGTCGATTGGGCTTATACTCGCTGGAGTATAGAAGAATGAGAGGGGATCTCATCGAAACATATAAAATTCTGACAGGTCTGGACAAACTAGATGCAGGAAGAATGTTCCCGATGGTCGGAGAGTCCAGAACCAGGGGTCATAATCTAAGGATAAGGGGTAAGCCATTTAGGACAGAAATGAGGAGGAATTTCTTCACCCAGAGAGTGGTGAACCTGTGGAATTCTCTACCACAGAAGGTAGTTGAGGCCAAGTCATTAAATATATTCAAGAATGAGTTAGATATATTTCTTAAAGCTAAAGGTATCAAGGGATATGGGGAGAAGGCAGGTACAGGGTACTGAGTTTGGATGATCAGCCATGATCTCATCGAATGGCGGAGCAGGCTCGAGGGGCCGAATGGCCTACTCCTGATCCTATCTTCTATGTTTCTATGGTAAAATAGATAAGGGAGAACCAGCGGATGTGGTGTATTTGGACTTTCAAAAGGCTTTCGATAAGGTCCCACATAAGAGATTAGCGTGTAAAGTTAAGGCACATGGGATTGGGGGCAAGGTATTGACTTGGATAGAGAACTGGTTGGCAGACAGAAAGCAAAGAGTAGGAATAAACGGGTCTTTTTCCGAGTGGCAGGCAGTGACTAGTGGGGTACCGCAGGGATCGGTCCTTGGACCCCAGCTATTCACAATATATATTAATGATCTAGACAAGGGAAGTAGATGTAATATCTCCAAGTTTGCAGACGACACAAAGCTGGGTGGGCGTGTGTGCTGTGAGGAGGATGCTGAGAAACTCCAGGATGATTTGGACAGGTTGGGTGATTGGGCAGAAGCATGGCAGATGCAGTATAATGTGGATAAATGCGAGGTTATCCACTTTGGTGTCAAAAACAGGAAGGCAGATTATTATCTGAACGGCAATAGATTGGGAGAAGGGGAAGTGCAACGAGACCTGGGTGTCCTTGTGCACCTGTCGCTGAAGGTAAGCATGCAGGTGCAGCAGACGGTTAAGAAGGCAAATGGTATGTTGGCCTTCGGAGAGAGAGGGTTTGATTACAGGAACAAGGATGTCTTGCTGCAGTTGTACAGGGCCTTGGTGAGACCACATCTTGAGTATTGTGTGCAGTTTTGGTCGCCTTATCTGAGGAAGGAGGTTCTTGCCATGGAAGGAGTTCAACGAAGATTTACCAGACTGATACCTGGGATGGCAGGAATGACATATGAGGAGAGATTGGGTCGATTGGGCTTATACTCACTGGAGTTTAGAAGAATGAGAGGGGATCTCATTGAAACTTATAAAATTCTGAAAGGACTGGACAGACTAGATGCAGGAAGGTTGTTCCCGATGGTCAGGGAGTCCAGAACCAGGGGTCACAGTCTAAGGATAAGGGGTAAGCCATTTAGGACTGAGATGAGGAGGAATTTCTTCACCCAGAGAGTGGTGAACCTGTGGAATTCTCTACCACAGAAGGCAGTAGAGGCCAATTCATTAAATATATTCAAGAAGGAGTTGGATATATTTCTTAAGGCTAAAGGGATCAAGGGATATGGGGAGAAAGCAGGGACAGGGTTCTGAATTTGGATGATCAGCCATGATCACATTGAATGGCGGAGCAGGCTAGAGGGGCCGAATGGCCTACTCCTGCTCCTATCTTCTATGTTTCTCTGTTCCAATCACTCTATCATGGGGATAGTAGTGAGGATGCCGGTCATGGGTGGGACAGCCCGACCCGCACCGGTATACAGGGTGGAGAACATTGGGATCATTCAAGGAGGTGCACACATCCGTTTTGCTGAGGTCCCACCTTATGTCATAAAGTGGGAGCACGCTATGACAGGTACTGACCTCTCTGGGTGCTGGAGCCGGGGTTCACACATAATACTGTGTCCCCAGCACTTGAACGCCTACTCTAGACCACAGTGCGGGTTTAAAGCTGCTGGCGCACGAACTATTAACTGTACCATGGAGGTAATGGCACAAGGCCATGTTCCCCCACAGGTAGCATTCATAGGGGGTGGGACATATTGTGTCACCACAAGTGCGCCCCACTACCAGGATGGACAGCATTTCTGGTGTCCGGTGAGTGACAGCAGTTTCTGCTATAAACCCGAGGCAGAAGTTCAAGTGGCCCAGGAACGGATTGTCCCCATTCTTGAACCCGCAACTGTTCACCTCACTTTAAGGGAAAACATTACCAACCTGCAGAACTATGTCACCTTCTTCGGCTATAAGATTCCTCCTCTGCCTGAACAGCTTACCGTCTTACTAAAAGCTGTACAGGTATCACAAAAGCATTTCTACACCCTAAAGCAAAAGACACTCGAGATAGGGGCTGAGATTTCAGCTATCACGGTTCCATCCTGGTGGGACATTTTTGAGAATATAGAGGTTCCTTCCTGAATTAGGATGGCCTCCCACATCTTAGTGGTTTGCCAGCTCGGGATAGTCTTGTACTTACTGTGTACAAAGTGCAAGGGGAAGGACAGAATGCTCCATTCCCGGCATGAGAAAGCCTGGGAAAAATATTACAATAAAGTTTACCAAGTATAAAACAAGCCTGAACCGATTCTAAAGATAAAGAAGTTTTGTGATTGTATGTTATTTTCTTTCTGTGTATGTATTTTGATTTTTTTCCAAGTTGTGCAGGGGTGTTGAACCCCCTCCGTGCTTGGATGTGTATGGGTTATTGATTCTTACCTATATGTATGGGAACACTACACCAAAAGGGGAATGTATGTTTTTGGTCTCGGTAATACAGGGGAAGGTTGGGTTTCGAGTATCAGGAATTTTGTCCACCCAGGACGATACTGTAGTGACTTAAAGTATCGCAGGAGGGACTGTAAGGTTCCCAAAATTTACAGATCCCCAAAACCTAAGGATAAAAGGACTTTGGAACTCCCTCAGAGTGATAAAAATGCATTTGGGCCTAACATAAGGAATTTAAGACCAAAAACCAAGTTTCGACATTTTAAAAACATGTCTGGGCCTGTAAAGGGAGAAAAGGCTGAAAAGGAAGATGGGTTCGACCTCTGTAAAAGCAGTTTTGGTTATTGCAGTTAATTGCACTGTCTGGGGAACCGGGATGACCCTACTCAAGCCCCAGCAGGCATTAACATTTTGACAATAGACCCTGGGAGAAGACAGTCCCACCCAAAATAATAGGCCCCATCAAACCGATTACAGGGCCCATCAGAAATGATGCATAATACAAATCACTCAGGGCCATTCTATAGAAAAGACTGAGTCCAGCCTAGAAACCCAAAACACGAAACCAATCACCAGTGATCAGCCAAGGAGATCGACAGGATGCAAACCATCCCAAAAACCATTTGACACTTACAGAGTAGTTACTGGTAACAGGCCCGCCAAAATTCAGACAATGAACTGAGTAGATTTGGTGGGTAGATAAGGCCATGTTCAATGGGTGAGATTGAAGGCCTGTTAAAAACCCAGTTAACGTGCTAGTAAGTCGTTACCGATTTACGAGCCCGCCAAAAACCAGACAATGAACTGAGTAGATTTGGCAGGTGAATAAAGCCACTTCAATTTAGTATAATTGAAGGCCCATCAAGCAGTTCAAGGGCAGTCGAGCAGTCAGTCACAACCGGTGGTCATCAGAAGAAGAAGAAACCAGGAAGAAGAAAACCCGAGCTGGAAGCGAGTCAGCATCGCTCACCACTCAGACACACCTGAGTCCAGCTCGTGAAGATACCACCTCGACAGACCTCCAACAACGGTCCCAACACAGTCACCCGGAGCAACAAGCAGCAACAAGTCACCAACGGCTCCACGAGGACGACCGACACACTAAACAAGGCCTAAAGCCATCGCAGAAACCAAAGGCCTCACAAAACCAACAACCGCGCATTACCTCCAACTGACCGGGTAATAGCAGGCCACCGCGACCAACAAAGACCAACTCCAGGGAAGAAAACCCATAACCACTGCAAAGTTTCCACACTACAAACTACTCCTGACTTACCCCTGGGTAAGATTTTCCCCAAAGACTCTAAACCCGACTGCTAAACCAAAGAAATTCGGTACTCACCAGATAAATCCAAAACGACATCCTACCGCATCAGAGGACTCGCGAAGACTGACCAGAGACTCAGGTGAAGTCCTCTACCGCGTATGGGGTACGGCAGACACTAACCGCCATAAACAGCGAACCCCAAAACCGCAATTTAGCCCAACTGTCAAAGGATTGGTGAGCATTATCCCTGGTCCTTCAAAACCTAACTTAGCTTGTAAAGTGGGGTTGGGGGGGGGTGAAGTATTGTTCTACTGTCATTTCCCTCGCTTGTACCAAAGTGTTCCCCTCCTTTAGAGTGTTAAGAGTGTTATTATTTGTGTCTTACCTTTTTAATAAAGATTGAAGTTCTTTCATCAAACTTAGTTGTCTGCTGCACCTTTGTATCACAACCTCCAAATATGTCCAATGTCTAGAACCAAGGGAGTGGGAGCAATTCGAACCACTCAGAAGTCAGAGGTGAAGCTGACACAAACCACCACCCCCTACAGGCTGAAGGCAATGGCTCGAGTCTTCCCAAAATTCGGCTGGAGTGAAATACAGCTCATCTGTGACTGGATGTTGGATAATCAGTTTGACAACACAAACGCAGTGGAAGGCTCCACAGGAGTGGTGCAGAGCTAGAGCTAGGTGTTATCATCATCCATATAGAAGCTGACCCTATGATCACCAATGATGTTAGATTCACCCAATGGCACCACTCTCATCTTTTCAGTCAGAAGGCCACATTGGACAATAGAAATTGATGTTCATACTACCAAAACAGACCTTAATATCAAGCCTATTGTTATCTGATTGGCAGAAAACTGGCTTAAAAGTAACTTAGGGCCATATATTCCGATGCCTACGGGTGTGTACGAGCTGTGTACACACCCGTAGGGACATCGGAATTGCCGGTTTCAGGCATGCCAAGCGCATGCGCTGAAAACCGGCATTTCCAATCTGTCAGATCGGACGCCTGCTGTCGAGAAGGGCCTCTGTGGGCGGATAGTTCTGCTTTTTGGAGACCCTCCACCCACAGAAAACCCTTACAATTCTTACGCCTGGTAAAAGCAGGTGTAAGGCCTGCTTTTACCAGCATAAGAGTTGAAAAAAGTTTTTTTTTTTAATTTCACTAATTCATCATTTAAAATTACTTTAAAAAAAGGTGAGTTTATTTTTAGCCCCGTAAAAAACTTTAATTATTTTTTTCAAAAAATTAAATTTTTCTTTAAAATATTTAATTTATTGTAATTTCAACACATTTTAAAAATGAGATTTAAAAAAAATTATTTAATGTTTTACAGTGTTTTTGGGGTGATCTCCATTCATATATTTGACAGGTCTATCTGTCAAGTGTATGAAGGGGGATTCCCTTCTCCTATTGGCTCGCCTGGCCCACGTGATCCCAGGGACGCTTGCGAACTGCCTGCGCCCCTGGGATACGTGGGCCCTGCACATTTCGAGTTGGAGAGGCCCAGGAGCGGAAGTGTCTGGACCTCGGGAGCCCTCAGGTAAGTCCGTCGATTTTTTTCCAGATCGGAGGCCTCCGCACGCAGGAAGCCTCCGATCGGAAAATACGAGCCTTAATCTGAAAATATGATTCATTGTCTAGTAAATACTATCAGCATTTTGGCGGCGATTTTAACCCAAACTGCCCAGAAAAATGGGATGGCCATACTATTAAAATTCCCTCTGAAAACTCGCTGCCCCATTCCTGCTGCCATTTTAACTGGGATCTTTCTTTAGGCGTCTGCTGAGCCTGCCTGACTCAGACAGGAGCCTCATTAATACTCGCAAATCAGGGTCCTATGATGGCATTCGGACTCCGATAGGATTTTCACCATCGACTGAGCAGGACGCCAGCCATAGGCGGATCCCGCTCAGTAAAACCTGTCGGGGAAGAAGCGGAGGCCCTAAAGGCTAAGTTGTAAATGTACCTTTGTGGGGCCAGGAGGAGCAGGGGTGCTCCTGCAGGCACCGCAAGGAAATTCTGCTGCCCCGGACTCCACCCCCAACCTCCACCCCACTTCCCACCCGCGAGACCCTGCCGAACAGCCTCCCCACACCCATCCCCCCCCCCCACTAACCAGAGATTTACCTCAGTGCCGGCGGGTGACCTCCAGGCCGCCCGATCTTCACCCGCCGGCAGTCTCTTTATGCCCAGCTCGGGCGAGCAGCTGGCTGGCGGGTTACAATTGGACCCGGGAGTTAAGAAAGCCTGGGCCTCAAGTTGACGCTGTCAGCAGCAGGTTTAACGCTCGCCCTGCACACGCACCCCACCCCCTACGCAACCTGCCCACCCGAAATCTACTCCCAGTTAAAATCCCTCCCACTCTGCCTTTATGTTCCAGGTTAAAGCTTTTCCAGTTCCTGAATGGCCTCGGCTTGGCCTAGCATTAAAATTCAAGGCTGCACTACAGTACAAATGTAACGCAACACGCAAGATTCAGTGAGATGGTTGACCTACCATGCCACACAGCTAAACAATTAAAAGCTTGTGTAGATAGTCTCAATGAGGCTGGATGTCTAAACCCATCGGGGTTTAATAGAGGTTTCGGAAACTAGTAATTAAGACAATGTCATTTTGACATTCATGTAGGTCTGAAATTAAGTCATCTCAGTATTCATGTCTTTGTGGCGCTAAATGACATCTCCTTTTTTCTTTAAAGGAATAATTACTGTATTTGTAAGTAAATTAGGGTCATCTATTTTATTTTAGAAGTCAAGCTTGATTTAAATTGAAGTTTTAACATCTACACTGTGAGCGTAAGTATTTTCCTTAGGCTCCCAGAGTTGCCTCATCATTATTACATCAACACTCCTATTTTCCATTATTTAATTACAGTAATTGAACAAATCATGCCTGTGAAATTAAATTCATGTTAAAAGAGAATCTAACAAAACCATTCAAAGTAGCTCTATGCTATCATTTATTTTAAAAATAATGATTCGTTAAAATGCACAACACTATATTTTAATTTCTGGCGCACTTCAAATCCTTTGAGCGCTAACTTAATCCATAATACATTAAACATCTTACATCTGTGCACATTCTCTGTAAAAAAAATTTTGCCATTACATGTTCCTATCTCCACATTTATAATGGAAAGTGCCTAAATCTGTCATGCTGTAATTACACTCCGCCACCAGTGGCAGCGCTGCAACACCTCCACTGGCCAGAGGGTTCAACTGCAGTGTGTCAAGTTTGGGTGCGTCTATTTGCAACACCAAATTTCTGATTGACCCTCTTGGAGGTCAGAACCAGATTACTGATTGGTCCGCTTGGAGGACAAGACACACCCAACAGTTTGTCTGGAATGTGAAATTTGAACCTGCCTGCTGGAGTAATCAAGATCTTTACTATGTGTAATTTGATCCATTCATTGTGACAGCCAGGCGCCAGAGCTCACAGTGCTAACACTACTGCTTTCAGAGAACAGACAGGGCTCACCCTCCCAGGTTAGGAACACTCACAACGCTCACACTGCCGAGTTCAGATAGGAAGGGGTGAGGCCATGGAGGGATTTTAACATCAGAATGAGAATTTTATAATCAAGGTGTTGGTGGACAATGTTTCCACTCATTTTCTTTGGGTGCGCGGTCCCTTTAACGGGCTGCGTGGCCCATTCAAATATGCACAAAATCCCCCGTTCAAAAGCTGGTACGTGGCCTGCGCAGGACCTCCAGACAGCTGCGTGGCCACGCAGCTAACCGGGAACGTTGTTGGTGGAACATGAGCCAATGTAGGTCAGCGAGCACAGGGGTGATGGATGAAAGGAACTTGCTGCGTGTTAGGATATGTGCAGTAGAGCACTGCCCCTTCAATCTCCTCTCCCCTCCACACCCATCCAATCCCCTGACCTTCTCCGCATGGAGCCAAGGAAATATTGGCAGTGCAAGCAGCAGCTGCCACACCGATTGGTACTGTGCATGCGCTCCCAGATCGAGTGCACATGAGGCAGAGTGATCATAATATGATAGAATTTCACATTAAGTTTGGAATGACTTGCCTAAGTCCAAAACTAGAGTCTTAAACTTAAATAAAGCCAATTACATAGGTATGAGGGACGAGTTGGCTTAGGTAGATTGGAAAAATAGATTAAAAGGTATGGCGGTAGATAAGCAGTGGATAGCATTTAAAGAAATATTTCATAATTCTCAACAAAAATACATTCCATTGAGAAACAAAAACTCCATGGGAAAAGTGATTCATCCATGGCTAACTAAAAAAGTTAAGGATAGTATTAGCTTGAAAGAAGAAGCTTATAACGTTGAGAAGAATAGTAGTAAGCCTAAGGATTGGGAGAGTTTCAGAAACCAGCAAACGATGACCAAAAAATTGATAAAAAGGGAAAAAAAAGGAGAGAAAACTAAAAAGAAATATAAAAACAGATTGTAAGAGCTTCTACAAGTATGTAAAAAGGAAGAGAGTAGCAAAAGTAAACGTTGGTCCCTTAGAGGCTGAGACAGGAGAAATTATTATGGGGAATAAGGAAATAGCAGAAACGTTAAACAAATATTTTGTATCCGTCTTCACAGTAGAAGACACAAAAAGCAGACCAAAAATGATGGGGAACCAAGGGTCTAATGAGGGTGAGGAACTTAACATAATTCATATAAGTAGAGAAAAAATACTAGAGAAACTAATGGGACTAAAAGCTGACAAATCTCCTGGACCTGACGGTCTACATCCTAGGGTTTTAAAAGAGGTGGCTGCAGAGATAGTGGACGCATTGGTTATGATCTTCCAAAATTCCCTAGATTCTAGAATGGTCCCAGCAGATTGGAAGATCGTAAATGTAACACCGCCATTCAAGAAAGGAGGGAGAGAAAAAACAGAACTACAGGCCAGTTAGCTTGACATCAGTCATTGGGAAAATGCTGGAATCCATTGTTAAGGAAGTGGTATCAGGGCACTTAGAAAATAATAACATGATTAGACAGAGTCAATATGGTTTATGAAAGGGAAATTGTGTTTGACAAATTTATTAGATTTTTTTTGTGGATGTAACTAGCAGGGTAGATAAAGGGGAACCAATGGATGTAGTATATCAGATAATGAAGCAGTCCATGCCCGCACGCAACAAGACCTGGGCTGATAAGTGGCAGGTAACATTCGCGCCACAGAAGTGCCAGGCAATGACTATCTCCAACAAGCGAGAGTCTAACCACTCCCCTTGACATTCAATGGATTATGATGGAATACTCTCCACTTGCCTGGATGGGTGCAGCTCTAACAACACTCAAGAAGCTCGACACCATCCAGGACAAAGCAGCCCGCTTGATTGGCACCCCATATACCACCGTAAACATACACTCCTTCCACCACCGGCGTACCATGGCTGCAGTGTATACCATCTACAAGATGCACTGCAGCAACTCACCAAGGCTTCTTCGGCAGCACCTCCCAAAACCGCGACCTCTTTCACCTAGCAGGACAAGGCCAGCAGGTGCATGGGAACACCACCACCTCCAAGTTCCCCTCCAAGTCACACACCATCCTGACTTGGGTATATATCGCTGATCCTTCATCATCGCTGGGTCAAAATCCTAGAACTCCCTCCCTAACAGCACTGTGGGAGTACCTTCACTACATGGACTGCAGCAGTTCAAGAAGGCGGCTCACCACCACCTTCTCAAGGGCAATTAAGGATGGGCAATAAATGCTGGCCTTGCCAGGATTCGAGTACAGGAGCAAGGATGTCTTGCTGCAGTTGTACAAGGCTTTGGTGAGACCACACCTTGAGTATTGTGTGCAGTTTTGGTCGCCTTATCTGAGGAAGGATGTTCTTGCCATGGAGGGAGTGCAGCGAAGATTCACCAGACTGATACCTGGGATGGCAGGAATGACGTATGAAGAGAGATTGGGTCGATTGGGCTTGTATTCGCTAGAGTTTAGAAGAATGAGAGGGGATCTCATTGAAACTTATAAAATTCTAACAGGACTAGACAGACTAGATGCAGGAAGGATGCTCCCAATGGCGGGGGAGTCCAGAACCAGGGGTCACAGTCTAAAGATAAGGGGTAAGCCATTTAGGACTGGGATGAGGAGGAATTTCTTCACCCAGAGAGTGGTGAACCTGTGGAATTCTCTACCGCAGAAGACAGTTGAGTCCAATTCATTAAATATATTCAAGAAGGAGTTAGATATATTTCTTAAGGCTAAGGGGATCAAGGGGTATGGGGAGAAAGCAAGGAATGGGTACTGAATTTGGATGATCAGCCATGATCGCATTGAATGGCGGAGCAGGCTCGAGGGGCCGAATGGCCTACTCCTGCTCCTATCTTCAATGTCTATGTCTATATCTATGCCCACATCCCATAAACGAAAAAAAAAAAGAATATTTGGATTTCCAAAAGGCATTCAATTAGGTGCCACATAAAAGATTATTACAGAAGATTAGGGCTCGTGGGGTTGGGGTAATATAATAGCATGGATAGAGGATTGGTTAACGGACAGAAAACAGAGATTAGGAATAAACGGGTCTTTTTTAGTTTGGCCGGCTGTAACTAGTGGGGTGAACATAAGAACATAAGAACATAAGAAATAGGAGCAGGAGTAGGCCAATTGGCCCCTTGAGCCTGCTCCGCCATTCAATAAGATCATGGCTGATCTGATCCTAACCGCCAATCTACTATCACAGAACCATCTCCTGAACCTAACAGAATTGGACACACGAAATAGGAGCAGGATCAGGCTACACAGCCCCTGGGTCCGCTGCACTACCCACAGGGCCATGACCAATCAGAACCTAGACTCATGTCCAAATTCCTGCCCGCTCCCCGTTACCCTTAATTCCCTTTACTTCTAGGAAACTGTCTATTTCTGTTTTAAATTTATGTAATGATGTCGCTTCTACAGCTTTTTGGGGCAGCATATTCCATGGACCTACCACCCTCTGAGTGAAGTAGTTCCTTCTCATCTCAGTTTTGAAAGAGCAGCCCCTTATTCTAAGACTATGCCCCCTAGTTCTAGTTTCACCCATCATCGGGAACATCCTCCCCGCATCCACCCGATCCAACCCCTTCACAATCTTATATGTTTCAATAAGATCGCCTCTCATTCTTCTGAACTCCAATGAGTAGAGTCCCAATCTACCCAACCTCTCCTCATATGTCCATCCCCTCATCCCCGGGATTAACCGAGTGAACCTTCTTTGTACTGACTCGAGAGCAAGTATGTCTTTTCTTAAGTATGGACACCAAAACTGTATGCAGTAGTCCAGGTGCGGTCTCACCAATACCTTGTACAACTGAAGCAATACCTCCCTATTTTTATATTCTATCCCCCTACCAATGAAAGCCAACATTCCATTGGCCTTCTTAATCACTTGCTGCACCTGTATGCTAACCTTTTGAGTTTTGTGCACCAGGACCCCCAGATCCCTTTGTACTTCAGTACTTTCCAGTTTCTTGCCATTAAGATAATAACTTGCTCTACTATTTTTCCTACCAAAGTGCATAACCTCACACTTTCCAATATTGTATTCCATCTGCCAAATCTCTGCCCACTTACTTAGCCTGTCTATGTCCCCTTGCAGATTTTTTATGTCCTCCTCACTCACTACTTTCCCTCCCATCTTAGTATCATCTGCAAACTTTGATATGTTATACTCGGTCCCCTCCTCCAAATCGCTAATATAGATTGTAAAGAGTTGGGGACCCAGCACTGACTCCTGCGGAACACCACTAGTTACTGATTGCCAGTCTGAGAATGAACCATTTATCCCAACTCTTTGCCTTCTGTTAGATAGCCAATCCTCCAGCCATGCCAGAATATTACCCCCGATCCCGTGAATTTTTATCTTAAGCAATAATCTTTTGTGTGGCACCTTGTCAAATGCCTTTTGGAAGTCTAAATACACCACATCCCCTTTATCCACCCTGTATGTTACTTCCTCAATGAACTCCAGCAAATTTGTCAAACATGACTTCCCCTTCATAAAACCATGCTGACTTTGTCCTATTAAATTATGATTATCCAAATGTCCCGTTACTGTCTCCTTAATAATGGACTCCAAAATTTTACCTACCACAGATGTTAGGCTAACCGGTCTATAGTTTCCAGCTTTCTGTCTACTGCCCTTTTTAAATAAGGGTGTTACATTAGCAGTTTTCCAGTCTGCCGGGATCTTTGCTGAGTCCAGGGATTTTTGGAAAATTATTACCAATGCATCCACAATCCCTATCGCTACTTCCCTCAACACCCTAGGATGTAAGCCATCAGGTCCAGGTGATTTAACCGCCTTGAGTCCCATTATTTTACCGAGTACCACTTCCTTAGTGATTTTGATCGTGTTTAGCTCCTCCCCCCTATAGCCCCCTGTTTGTCCAGTGTTAGGATATTCTCAGTGTCCTCTACTGTAAAGACTGATACAAAATATTCATTCAGCGTATTTGCCATCTCCATATTTCCCACCATTAATTTCCTGGTCTCATCCTCTAAGGGACCAACATTTACTTTAGCCACCCTTTTTCTTTTTATATAACTATAAAAACTCTTACTATCTGTTTTTATATTTTTTGCTAATTTACTTTCATAATCTATCTTCCCTTTCTTAATCAATATTTTTGTTATTTTTTGCTGTCTTTTAAAGTTTTCCCAATCCTCTATCCTCCCACTAGATTTGGCTACCTTATTTACCCTTGTTTTTAGTTGAATACTATCCTTAATTTCTTTACTTAGCCACGGATGACTGTCTTTTCTTTTACACCCTTTTCTTCTCAGTGGAATATATTTTTTTGGAAGTTGTAAAATAACTCCTTAAATGTACACCACTGATCATGTATCGTCTTACCCTTTAATCTATTTTCCCAATCCACTCTACTCAATTCCGCTCGCATACCTTCATAGTCTCCTTTATTCAAGCTTAGCACGCTTGTTTGAGAGCCAACCTTCTCACCCTCTAATTGAATATGGAACTCAACCATGTTATGGTCACTCATTCCAAGGCGATCCTTTACTAGGACATTTTTAATTAATCCTGTCTCGTTACACAGGACCAGATCTAAGGTTGCTTGCCCCCTGGTCGGTTCAGTTACATACTGCTCAAGAAACCCATCCCTAATACACTCAATGAACTCATCCTCAAGGCAGCCCTGCCCAATTTGATTTGTCCAATTAATATGATAGTTAAAATCCCCCATAATTATAGATGTTCCCTTATTACAAGCCTCAACTATTTCCTGATTGATACTCCGTCCAACAGAGTTGAAACTGTTCGGAGGCCTATAGACTACGCCCACTAGTGTTTCTTTTCCCCTTATTATTCCTTATCTCCACCCAAACTGTTTCATTATCCTGATCTTTTGACCCAATATCATTTCTCTGTATTACAGTGATTCCTTCCTTTATTAACATAGCCACCCCACCTTCCCTTCCTTCCTGCCTGTCCTTCCTGATCGTTAAATAACCTGGTATGTTTACTTCCCAGGCATTGTCACCCTGCAGCCATGTTTCTGTAATGGCCACAAGATCATACCCATATGTAGTTATTTGTGCCATTAACTCGTCTATTTTGTTACGAATGCTACGTGCCGCAAGGATCAGTGCTGGGGCCTCAGCTATTTACAGTCTATATTAATAACTTAGATGAAGGGACCGAGTGTAATGTATCCAAGTTTGCTGACAATACAAAGCTAGGTGGGCCAGTAAGCTGTGAGGACAACACAAAGGGCTAGAAATTCGGCTTCTTTGTGCCTGCCTTTAGCGCCTCCGGGGGCGCTAACGGGTTGCAAGCAGCTTATCACCCGGGGGGGCGAAAAAGGTGGGGCTGAAAAATGCGCCTCCCGATTGATTAGGCGGGGCGCTGCTGAGGCGCTACCCGATAGTGCCACGCCTACGCCAATAGCGCCTTGGGCTGCTTCAATGACATCATCGCCGTGCGCTGCAACCCCTTACTGCCCTGCGGCAGAAATTCGGCTGCACCCCACGAGGTTGCTGTGGGCAATGTCAGTGCCAGCACTGCGGGTCGCGAACCGGGTCGACCTCCGTTCATGGGGTGGTAGTTAAAGGGGAGGTGTGGCCGCGGCCCGTGCCGCCATTTCCTTTTTTTGGCCGACCTCCAGGCCAGGCTTCCGTGGTGGGCCATGGCATGGTCCTGGCCGCCATCGTGCAGCCTGGCACCGAGTCACTGCGCCGGGCTGCGGCCGCGGCACCACGCCACCCTGGTGGCTGAGTTGGGGCCATCGCAGGCCCTGCAGAGTGCGCTGCGGCCTTCCCCTTTAACTGAAAGGGAGGGGCGTTGAAACACGAGCCTCCGCGGTGCTCTGCCGATCGCGCCCCGACATCGCCTCGGTTACCGCCCCACCAGGAAGTGGAGCACCCGACATTGCGCTCCACTTCCTGTGCGGGGCGGTAAGCCGAATTTAGCGGCCGGGGCGGTACTTCTGCGCCGGGTGCTAAATGTCCGGTCTTAACTCAGTTACAAAACGGGGCGTAACTGAATTTTATGCCCAAAGGGTCTGCAACAGGATATAGATAGACTAAGTGAATGGGCAGTAAGGTGGCAGATGGAGTCTCATGTAGGGAAATGTGAGGTTGTTCACTTTGGTCAGAAGAATAGAAAAACAGAATATTTTTTAAATGGTGAGAAACTTTCAAATGTTGGTGCTGAGTGAGATTTGGGTGTCCTCGTGCAAGAAACACAGAAAGCTAGCAAGCAATAAGGAAGGCAAATGGGATGTTGGCCTTTATTGCAATGGGGTTGGAGTATAAGAGTAAGGAAGTCTTGCTACGATTGTACAGGGCCTTGGTAAGACCACACCTGGAGTACTGGGCACAGTTTTGGTCTCCTTATCTAAGGAAGGATATACTTACCTTGGAGGCGGTGCAACGAAGGTTCACTAGATTGATTCCTGGGGTGAGAGGGCTGTCCTATGATGAGAGATTGTATAGAATGGGCCTATACTCTCTGAGTTTAGAAGAATGAGAGTTGATCTCATTGAAACATACAAGATTCTAAGGGGGAATGACAGGGTAGATGCTGAGAGGTTGTTTCCCATGGCTGGAGAGTCTAGAACTAGGGGGCATAGTCTCAGGATAAGGGGTAGGCCATTTAAGACTGAGATGAGGAGGAATTTCTTTACTCAGAGGGTTGTGAATCTTTGGAATTCTCTGTCCCAGAGGGCTGTGGATGCTGAGTCTTTGAGTATATTCAAGGTTGAAATAGACAGATTTTTGGACTCTAGGGGAATCTAGGGATATGGAGATCGGGCGGGAAAGTGGAGTTGAGCTCGATGATCAGCCATGATCTTATTGAATGGCGGAGAAGGCTGGAGGGGCCGTATTATCTACTCCTGCTCCTAATTCTTATGTTCTTATGATCTTATGTAGCAAACGGGGGCGCATGCGCAGAAGGAGTCAAAAGTGCGGTGGAAATAATCACACCGGACAAGATTACATAGCAGCTTCCATTATAAGTGTGGACATAGAAATTTAGAATGGAGAAATAAATTAAGGATAGAATTCATCGCATTAAAATGGAAATTGAATTATTTCGGAACATTCTGATCCACTTCTCCGTTGTCCTCTGACCCCGCTTTACCTGAAGACTCACCTTGGCCTTCACTCCTAGTGTGCAAAACTGCAGGAGATTACATAAAATTACATAGAATGTACAGCACAGAAACAGGCCATTCTGGTCCATGCCGGTGTTTATGCTCCACACGAGCCTCCTCCCACCTTACTTCACCTAATCCTATCAGCATAACCTTCTATTCCTTTCTCCCTCGTGTGTTTAACGAGCTACCCTTAAAGTCATCTGTGCTATTCATCTCAACCACTCCCTGTGGTAGCGAGTTCCACATTCTCACCACTCTCTGGGTGAAGAGGATTCTCCTGAATTCTTTGTTGGATTTATTAGTGACTATCTTATATTTATGGCCCCTAATTCTGGTCTCCCCCACAAGTGGAAACATCTCTACGTCCACCCTGTCAAATCCCTTCATTATCTTAAAGCCCTCTATCAGGTCACCCCCTCAGCCTTCTCTTTTCTAGAGAAAAGAGCCCCAGCCTGCTCAGTTTGATAGGGTGAGATGAAGAGGATTGGGAGGAGGCTCGTGTGTAGCATAAACACCGGCACAGATCAGTTGAGCCGAATAATCTGATTCCGTTCTGTAAAATTCTATATTATCTACATAATTAACCAGCCATAGAGGTGTTCCAATGCTTTCGAGTTCACTATGTTAACGTGGGAGAAGATCTGCAGTCAGAAGTTCACCTTCTAGTTCTTGAACAAAAAGAACGAATAGAACTAAAAATGTATGTCGGAGCACAAAATTCTCATGCTGCTATTTTTTTTTGTTTCCAAAAGCATTATGCTGCAAAAACCACAGCTTTTCCCCAAAGTCCGAAAAAAATTGCATGCTGTTAAAACCTTTTCCCCCCAAAGCGCTGCTCAGCAAAAATAACTCACAACCAACTCTCTGCTGCAGCGGAATGTATTTTTCTCTTCCTCCTCCTGCTTCCTTTGCTAATTTTGACATAACAGCAATAAATTTTAATTGCTTAATTTTCCCAAACTACTCTTTCACCTGGTGTCATTTCGTATTCTGCCAGTAAACCGGATTAAAAGAGTACCGGGGTAGGAATTACAGCGAGTGATGTTGTGATACAGACGTTTTATGTGCTGATAACTAATTCCTCTCTCTGCTAACTCCGGATCAACACTTTTAGCGTAACCCAGGATCAACAGACAGGCAAAGGGGGAAAAGTAGAAGAAATCTTTCACTCCGAGCTGTTTGTTGAGAATGTCTACAGTTACTCCTAGGCTTTCAATATGCAAAATACAACACAAATATTCGATAAATGATTCAATATTCAACATAGCATAAATGTTACAACTGCATATGAAAAAAATCAAATCATAGAATCATAGAAATTTACAGCACGGAAGGAGGCCATTCGGCCCATCGTGTCCGCGCCGGTCGACGAAGAGCTATCCAGCCTAATCCCCACTTTCCAGCTCTTGGTCCGTAGCCATGTAGGTTACGGCACTTCAAGTGCATATCCAAGTACTTTTTGAATGTGATGAGAGTTTCTGCCTCTACCACCCTTTCAGGCAGTGAGTTCCAGACTCCCACCACCCTCTGGGTGAAAACATTTCCCCTCAAATCAGCAGCAAAATTAAACTGGTTAAAAAAAATACAGAATCCCACTGCTTACATAAGTGACAGTTTGCTTCTGAAGTAAACTGCTGACGTGTGCACACAAGTGGCCCTTGCAGAACAACTTATAATCAGTGTTCCACACTGCTATTCACCAACGCAGGTCATTCACACGGCACTCCAGTACAATTCATAGTGCCAACAGTTTCCAAACAGCTGCCAAGATCAGTTTATTCACGGTATAATGTCAGTAATGGTTGTCTGAACGTACATAGCAATCCCTGTTAACTTAATTGCACATCATATCCCAAAGCGTTTCGACCGCAGCGGTCTGTCAGCAACATCGGTTGAGGTGGCCACCAAATCATCACACAAAGTAGCAGCGTTACTGCAATATAGAAAGATAGAACTAAATTTGAACCGTTACACAGTAGTGGCAAAAGCTTATTCACGTCAGGTAAGAACAGCCGGTTGTGTTATTTCAGCAGCATTTATGGTTACTGTACGGCAACACTATTTGTAACAACAGACATTTACAGCACCAAAGGAGGCCAGTCAGCCCATCGCGACCTAATAGAGGTCTTTAAAATTATGAAAGGTTTGGATAGAGAAGATACAGACAGAGTGTTTCCACTTGTGGGGAAGAGCAAAACTAGAGGCCATCAATATAAGTTAGTCACCAAGAAATCAAATAGGGAATTCAGAAAAAACTTCTTTACCCAAAGAGTGGTGAGAATGTGGAACTCGCTACCACAGGGAGTGTTTGAGGAGAATAGTATAGATACATTTAAGGGGAGGCTGGACAAGCATATGAGGAAGAAGGGAATAGAGGGTTACGCTGATAGATTTAGATGAGGAAAGACGGGAGGAGGCTCGTGTGGAGCATAAATGCCGGCATGGACTGGTTGGGTTGAATGGCCTGTTTCTGTGCCGTATATCCTGTGTAATCCTATGTAATCCTATGTAATCCTATGTGTCTGTGTCTGCTCTTTGCTAGTGCAATCCAAATCTAATGCACTGTTTTTTATATATAATATGAGGGTAGAAATTATAATCAGTACAAACGCTTAATGTGCTCAATATCAAAATCCTCTCTGCATTATTCAAGCATACGTCCTAACCAATATTCCCTCTAATATTTTTTTGGCTGTGCGGTCCCTCTAACTGACTGCGCGGCCCATTCAAATTTTTGCGCATGCGCGGTTTCTTCCATTGAAAAGCCGGTGAGCGGCCTGCGCGGGACCTCCAGACCGTAGCCGCGCAGCTTAACGTGAATGTTGGTCCTAACATGTTTTGGCTTAACGCCAGGGTTAGAATAGCACAGGGGGGAATTTGGTACAAGTACACTGAGAATTCATATGCGACTAGCCTGATTGTAATTTCTACCCGATTGACTTTAGAAGGTCTGCACTGTAACTTTTTATATATTAGTTAGAATTAAATAGATTAACAACATGTTAGAATCATAGAATCATAGAATGGTTACAGCACAGAAAGAGGCCATTCGGCCCGTCGAGCCCGTGCCAGCTCGCTGCAAGAGCACTTCAGCTGGTCCCATTCCCCCACCCCCTCCCGCCCTTTCCCCGTAGCCCTGCAAATGTTTTTCCTTCAGGTACTTATCCAATTCCTTTTTGAAAGCAGTGATTGAGTCTGCCTCCACCACCCTTTCGGGCAGTGCATTCCAGATCCTAACCACTCGCTGCGTAAAAAAGTTTTTCCTCATGTCGCCTTTGGTTCTTCTGCCAATCACCTTAAATTTGTGTCCTCTGGATCTCAACCCTTCCGCCAATGGGAACAGTTTCTCTCTATCTACTCTGTCTTGAACCCTCATGATTTTGAACACCTCTATCAAATCTCCTCTCAACTTTCTCTGCTCTAAGGAGAACAACCCCAGTCTATCCACGCAATGTGCCAACTTCTAGATCAATGACTATTCAGAGTTCCCTTTTATAATGGAGCATAATCATTTTTGGATTCTAGGGGAATCAAGGGATATGGAGATCGGGCGGGAAAGTGGAGTTGAGGTCGAAGATCAGCCATGATCTTATTGAATGGCGGAGCAGGCTCGAGGGGCTGTATAGCCGACTCCTTTCCTAATTCTTATGTTCATATGTTAAACCAAACTCTTTTTATTTAATTCTCCATGGCCTCAAGTATACTCTAAAAGAGTAATATAGGAAAATACTCTAAAACTACATATTACATTTTGGTAAGCAAAATAAAGAGGTCACATATTACTTGGAAAATAAGAATCTAAATGGGGTAGAAGAGCAAAGGGATCTCCGAGTACAAATACACAAATCACTAAAAGTAGCGACACAGGTTAACATGGCCATAAAAAAGCAAACCAAGCACTAGGGTTTATTTCTAGAGGGATAAAACTAAAAAGTAGTGAAGGTATGCTAAACATGAACCTTTGGTTAGACTGCACTTGGAGCACTGTGTACAGTTTCAGTCGTCATATTATAAAGACGATATAGAGGCACTGGAGAGGGTGCAAAAAAGATTTACAAGGATGATCCCAGAAATGTGAGGTTATACCTATCAGGAAAGGATGAACAGGCTGGGTCACATTTCTCTTGAGAAGAGAAGGCTGAGGGGTGACCTCATAGAGATCTTTAAAATTATGAAAGGTTTTGATAGAGTAGATACAGAGAGAATGTTTCCACTTGTGGGGAAGAGCATAACTAGAGGCCATCAATATAAGATAGTCACCAAGAAATCCAATAGGGAATTCAGAAGAAACTTCTTTACCCAAAGAGTGGTGAGAATGTGGAACTCGCTACCACAGGGAGTGGTGGAAGCAAATAGTATAGATGCATTTAAGGGGCGGTTAGATAAGCATATGAGGGAGAAGGGAATAGAGGGTTATGCTGATAGAGTTAAATGAGGAAAGATGGGAGGAGGCTCGAGTGGAGCATAAATGCCAGCATGGACTGGTTGGGCTGAATGGCCTGTTTCTGTGTTGTACATCCTATATAATTCTTTGTACTTCCCCTACATACTTCAAATCATATGGGGATAAATTCATGTTAACGCCAGGAGATGGCGCTAAAATGCTGTTGACAGCTGTAACAACAGCCGATACCAGTTCCAGCGCCGCATGCCATGTCAGTGGTGCCGGTAGCGCTGCCAGTAACCTCGATCGACAGGGAGCTCACCATGATGAAGATCGTGACATTGGTGAGTGTGCAACGCTCACTGGATGCCTGATCTCCAACATTGGATTTAGCCGCTTACATTAACGGCAGTGCATGACAACAACAGGGAGAGCTGGCGTCTACAAGCAAAAAGCAGGCTGCAGCAGCGATATTTAAAGGCACCATCCCCAATCAGCCGTAGTTATTTCAAGTCTTTTTGGTGACAGGGAGTGTTCCTTCAAGTGCAGAAGTCACTCATTATTTGTTAAAGGCTTCTGCTCACAACAATTCCTCACAGTCATGGGGGCTGCGGGATTGTGGGATTACCTCGGGAGGACGACAAGGCAGAGTACGAAGAGGAGGAGGACGATGAGGAGGAAGAGGAGGGAGGGCGGTGGCAGTGAAACAATCGGCCTTCTAGATGGGCTGTCCATGACCGACTCATCAGACTCTGATTCACATGAATGAAACCCCAGATCCCCGTAGCACAGCACATCCCCATCAAACAAACCCTGCCTCATACCATATCACAGCATCCTCCTCGGCGCAAAGGTGAAATGAGAGAGAGACCGCAAAATATTCCGAACACCATTAATAAATGTTTCTGCAAACATATCCCACATATGAATTGAATTCTAATAACTAATGACCCTTGTGCCTGCCATAGTTGAATAGCTGTCATAGTGTGCAAGGTGTGAGATGTGGGTGTGAATGTTGGTAGGTAGAGATTGTTGGTGGGTGAGTGCTGGGGGTGTGGTACATTGAGCAGTGTGTGAAGCTTGTGGTACAGATGGTGATATGTAGCATTTGTTGAAGCCTTCACTCACCCTGACCACCCCTGTGAGCTCGTTAAACTTCCTCCTGCACTGAGTGTGGGACCTGGGGACCACAGTGCTGCCCGTGACGTGGTGTGCCACCTCCCTCCACATAGACCGGCAGACTTGTGGTGAGGGCGCCCTGCCAGTTGTTACAGGGCCGCCTGCCTTCTCTCCACCGCTAAAACCAATGGGCTGGATTTTCATTGACCCGTGGAGGTGGGTTTGGAGGCGTGTGGGGGGTTAAAATTGCGAAAACTGGCAGGTGGGCACAAGCCCGCCTCCATCCCGCCTCCACAAAATTTTCATTAAATTGTGTCTGCTGGTCCCGACTCCGTTCCGCTCTAAGAGGCGGGATAGGCTGTTAAGGCCCTTAACAAGCACTAAATTGCCTCTATAATGCCATTTTGAAAGGCCTCTGTGATTTTAACCCTTTTTCTACGTGAAGCACGCCTGTTTTAAACCTAAATGTGAAACCTACCTGGCTGGCTGGCTGGCCGGCTATGGGGATGCATATGTGGATGGATGCATATGTGGATGGATGCATATATGGATGGATGGGGAGGAGACAAATCTGGGAGTGGTGGTGTAAAAATACCTGGGAGCAGACTTAGGGCTGCTGCTGCTCATTTTGCATCCAGGTCCTCTCACATCAAAGGCCAGGCAGTCTCTGAAGACCTTCAATGCAGCAGCAATGATGACATCATCAGAGGCGACTTTCAGACCGAAACACTAATTGGTTCATGGGTTCCCAAATGCTAGAACTCAATTGCCCAATTAGGTGAAAATTGCATCAATCTCCCACATCCAATTGCAGTCGGGTGGATAACACGAAAAGTGGATGACACGTCCCCAACCCACCCCAGTATCAAAATCCAGCCCAATGCCTCCAAAGCTTCCTTGGAAAACCTCCGGGCTCTCTCCCTGGGGCGGCGATCTGCCATCAGCATTTGTAAATAAGTGCTCCTTCTCTTAAAAACTTTTTTACGCAATGTGTGGTTAGGATTTGGAATGCACTGCCTGATAGGGTGGTGGATACAGATTCAATAGGAGCCTTCAAAGGGGAATTCAATAAATAATTGAAGGAAGAAAAAATTGCAGGGATATGGGGAAAGAGTGGGGAACTCGGACTAACTGGATTGCTCTTCAAAAGAGCCGGCGCAGACTCGATGGGCAGAATAGCCTTTTTCTGTGCTGTACTATTCTATGATTCTATGATTCTTCTTATGGTTGCTGAGGCAGCTGTACACCCAACAATGTTGAGAATGAGGTGCTGCAGCATCAATGAACCTCCCCTTTAAGCAGTGAAAAGAGCCTGCGGTAATCATTACTTGTGTTTAGACTGCACCTGATATTGGTCCATCTTTTCAGTGTAACGCCAATGAGCTGGGGTTTTTAGACTAGAATCATGACTCCAATCATTTTAATGAGGAATGAGGACGAATTTTGTGTGCAGTCTAGACGATTTTCAAATAGCGCTATTTAACCATTTTTAGTCTAAACACCGCCCATTCCTTGGCACAGAAGGAGGCCATTCAGCCCGTCAAGCACATAAGAACATAAGAACATAAGAATTAGGAGCAGGAGTAGGCCATACGACCCTTCTAGCCTGCTCCGCCATTCAATAAGATCATGGTTGATCATCAAAATCAACTCCACTTTCCCGCGCGATCTCCATATCCCTTGATTCCCCTAGAGTCCAAAAATCTATCTATCTCAGCCTTGAATATACTCAAAGACTCAGCATTCACAGCCTTCTGGGGCAGAGAATTCTAAAGATTCACAACCCTCTGAGTGAAGAAATTCCTCCACATCTCAGTCTTAAATGGCCGACCCCTTATCCTGAGACTATGCCCCCTAGTTCTAGACACTCCAGCCAGGGGAAACAACCTCTTAGCATCTACCCTGACAATCCCCTTCAGAATCTTGTATGTTTCAATGAGATCACCTCTCATTCTTCTAAACTCCAGAGAGTATAGGCCCATTCTACACAATCTCTCATCATAGGACAGCCCTCTCATCCCAGGAATCAATCTAGTGAACCTTCATTGCACTGCCTCCAAAGCAAGTATATCCTTCCTTAGATAAGGAGACCAAAACTGTGCACAGTACTCCAGGTGTGGTCTCACCAAGGCCCTGTACAATTGTAGCAAGACTTCCTTACTCTTATACTCCAACCCCCTTGCAATAAAGGCCAACATGCCATTTGCTTTCCTTATTGCTTGCTCTACCTGCATGCTAGCTTTCTGTGTTTCTTGCACGAGGACACCCAAATCTCTCTGAACACCAACATTTGAAAGTTTCTCACCATTTAAGAAGTATTCTGTTTTTCTATTCTTCCTACCAAAGTGAATAACCTCACATTTCCCTACATTATACTCCATCTGCCACCTTACTGCCCATTCACTTAATCTATCTATATACCTTTGCCGTCTCTTTGTGTTCTCCTCACAGCTTACTATCCCACCTAGCTATGTATCATCAGCAAATTTGGATATATTACACTCGGTCCATTCATCAAGGTTATTAATATAGATTGTAAATAGCTGAGGCCCCAAAACTGATCCTTGCGGCACCCCACTAGTTACAACCTGCCAACCTGAAAAAGATCCGTTTATCACTACTCTCTGTTTTCTGTCCATTAACCAATCCGCTATCCATGCTACTATATTACCCCCAACCCCATGAGTCCTAATCTTGTGTAATAACCTTTTATGTGGCACCTTATCAAATGCCTTTTGGAAATCCAAATATACGACATCCACTGGTTCCCCTTTATCTACCCTGTTAGTTACATCCTTAAAAAACTCTAATAAATTTGTCAAACACAATTTCCCTTTCATAAAACCATTTTGAATCTGCCTAATCATGTTATGATTTTCTAAGTGACTTGATACCACTTCCTTAACAATGGATTCCAACATTTTCCTGATGACTGATGTCAGGCTAACTGGCCTGTAGTTCCCTGTTTTTTCTCTCCCTCCTTTCTTGAATAGTGGTGTTACATTTGCGACTTTCCAATCTGCTGGGACCATTCCAGAATCTAGGGAATTTTGGAAGATCAAAACCAATGCATCTACTATCTCTTCAGCCACCTCTTTTAGAACCCTAGGATGTAGGCCGTCAGGTCCAGGGGATTTGTCGGCTTTTCGTCCCATTAGTCTCTCTAGTACATTTTCTCTACTTATGCTAATTACGTTAAGTTACATTAAGTTCTTCACCCTCATTAGACCCTTGGTTCCCCACCATTTTTGGTAAGCTTTTTGTGTCTTCTACTGTGAAGACAGATACAAAATATTTGTTTAACTTTTCTGCCATTTCCTTATTCCCCATAATAATTTCTCCTGTCTACGGGACCAACGTTTACTTTTGCTACTCTCTTACTTTTTACATACTTGTAGAAACTCTTACAATCTGCTTTTATATTTCTTGCTAGTTTTCTCTCATATTCTATTTTTTCCCTTATATCAATTTTGTTCTAGGAAACTGTCCCGAATGCATTCCATGAACTCATCCTCCAGACTACCTTTGCCAATTTGATTTGTCCAGTCTATATGAAGATTGAAGTCCCCCAAGATTATTGCATTACCTTTGTTGCAAGCTCCTTCTACTTCTTGATTAATATTCTGTCCAATGGTATATCTACTGGTAGGGGGCCTATATACTACTCCTACCAGTGATTTCTGCCCCTTGTTATTCCTTATCTGATTCTACTTCCTGATCTTCCGAACCGAGATTCTTTCTTGCTGTTGTCCTTATGACATCCTTTATTATCAGGGCTACTCCCGCTCCTTTTCCATTCTGCCTGTCCTTTTGAAACGTCAAGTACCTATTTAGTTTCCAACCTTGGCCACCTTGCAACCATGTCTCTGTAATGGCTATTATATCAAACCCATTTATCTCTATTTGTGCCATTAGTTTGTCTATTTTGTTACGAATGCTTTGTCCATTCAGATAAAGAGCCTTTAATTTAAATGTTTTACCATTATTCACTGCTTTGACCTTATTCTCTGCTGCACTGCTATCATTAAACTCTCTGTCCCTTCCTGTCACATTCTGCTTATTTTTACACAAATCGCTACACTGCTCTATTGCCTTGAACTTTCTCCTTAGATTTCTAAATTTCCCCTCACCTGACCCCTCCCCCCACCTTTTTTAGTTTAAAGCCCTATCTACAGCCCTAGTTATCTGATTCGCCAGCTGGCTCTCTGCAAGAGCACTTCAGCTAGTCCCACCGCCGCTCCACCCCCGCCCGTTCACCATAGCCCTGCAAATGTTTTCCTTCAGGTACTTATCCAATTCCCTTTTGAAAGCCACAATTCAATCTGCCTCCACCACCCTTTCAGGCAGTTCATTCCAGATCCTAAGCACTCGCTGAGTAAAAAAGTTTTTCAACATGTCGTCCCTTCCTTGGTTTTACTTTTGCTCCCTTCCTACCTCTGTCTCTATATTCCTCTTTAATCGACCTATTCTATTTCCGTCTCCTAAACTCTGTCACAATTAATGTGACCATGACAGGCTTGAATTTATGGACTGTCATTTTTAGGTACGCCTGGTGCTGCTCCTGGCATGCTCTTCTAAACTCGTTGTTGAACCAGGATTGGTCCCCTGGCTTGATGGTAATGGTAGAGTGAGGGATATGCCGGGCCATGAGTTTACAGATTGTGTTGGAATACAATTCTGCTGCTGCTGATGGCCCACAGCGCCTCATGGATGCCCAGTTTTGAGCTGCTAGATCTGTTCTGAATCTATCCAATTTAGCACAGTGGTAGTGCCACACAACACGATGGAGGGTGTCCTAAGTGTGAAGATGGGACTTCATCTCCACAATGACTGTGTGGTGGTCACTGCTACCAATACTGTCATGGACAGATGCATCTACGACAGGTAGATTGATGAGGATGAGGTCAAGTAGGTTTTTCCCTCATGTTGGTTCTCTCACCATCTGCAGTGAGAGTCAAGGCAAAAGGCACCTAGGTCCTTGTCAAAAGGGAGAGCTGTTGGTTTTGTAGTATTGTGCTGAAGGGAACTTCAACCCAATCTTAGAAGGAAGTCAGAAAGTATAGCAAGAGTCTTGGAGTTGATGGTGGAGACAGAGAGGTTCCGTTAAGTACATTTTGATGCTGAGCTCATGCCAGTGGGTGATATCACCAGAGAGAACATTATCTAATTCATGAAAAGGTGGGGCAATAAGGATGTAGTCTTGGAACACACCAGAGATGATCGCTCGGGAGTGGAAGGAGAAACAAATAGAGGAGCTGTCGAGACTTCACTGGGAAGAAATGAGTGGAACCATCAAATCATAGTGTTGTGGGGATGGGCTACAGAGGAGAGGTGGTAGAGAAGAATAGAATAGTCAACCCTGTTGAAGGCATAAGACGGACAGCATGCCACAGTCACAATTACACAGGGTGTTGTTGGTCACTTAGAATTAGCACAGTCAAAGTGCTGTGAGCGGGCAGTGACTACCTTGATAATGCTAGTTTGGGGAGGGGGAGAGTTGAGAAATAGGAGCGAGCTGGAAAAGATAGAATAGGTAGAGAAAAGTTAAAACAAACAAAGGACAGGTAGCGAATGGAAAAGAAAAGAGCCTGTTTGAAGATAAAAGAGGTAGGGATAGAAGAACTAGAAAGATAATTTTATTTATTCTGGTAATGTGACACGGTTCCATTTATAGAGAAAAAGAAAGAGAAAGAAAGAACGAAAGAACGAAAGAAAGAACGAAAGAAAGATGCATTTATATAGCTCAGGGCATCCCAAAGCACTTTGCAGCAATTAATAACTTTTGATGTGCAGTTACTGTTGTTTTATAGGCAAATGCAGCGGCTGATTTTCACAGAGCAAGGTCCCGCACTTATGAAAGCATAGACTAGATTATCTGCTCAGGTGCAGAACACACTTTCCTTTCTGTGATGCAAAAAATGACAAAAAAGTAAACATTTTACATGAATTATAGGGCTATAGTTCTCCCACAACACCTGGGTAAGATTAAAAACTAACATCTCTCAGGAGCTGGAGTTTGGTTTCATAACACCTTACAGCACGGCCCAGTCTCACCTGCACCCAATCCCTAGCCAGCTGAAGCTATACTACAGCCACCGTACAGTTGGAAGGGTAAGGGACCATCTCACGAAAGGGAGCTCAATTCCTCTCGCCAATCAAAAATTGCTTTGCATCGATGCAGACACGCTATTATAATTGTAGGCTAAGATATCAGTTTAACATTACAGTCCGTGGTGTTCAGCCTTGAATAGTTGCAGTCTATGAGTGACAGGAGTGAAACTATAGTGTTTTCTAAAGTGTTTGATTCCCTAACTGTGCACTTACCCTTGCAACCTTTCATTCTGTTCTTAACCAGATATTGGAACAGTTCCTTTTAAAGGAGTTTGTTGACACAGCACCAACTGCTTTTGATGCCTCGCAATTCAATATATCTACCGCTCAGAGGGCAGAGGGAATCGCTTGAATCTTTCTGCTTTATTCGAGGCTTGTTAATGCTCGCTTGTACCTTCCAGTCCTGTGCTCCTGGTCAAAGTTAAATAATTTACTCACCAGCTACATTATCTGCTCGATAAAGTCTTGCTTCGCGTCACTTTCAATCTTCTTTAGTCCAGTGAAAACATTCCATTCTCTGAGTCTTTCTTCGTAAACCGAGTCCGAGAATAATTTTTCCTTCTCCTGAAAACCCATTGATCAGGATATAGAATTCAATTAAAAAAAAATGTAAATTTACACGATGGACCTCGACAAGTGGTGGGGCCTTCAGTGAGATCCTGTCAAACCGAGGAACCGCAATACAAATCATTAACCATTAACATACTGCAAAAAGCACACTTTTAAAGACTGCGTCAATACTATCAGACAAACCACGGCGGGTTTGAGATTGTGACGAGGCAGCCACATCTATCGCAGCAGACAATACAGCTGGGGAAATTGTAGTGCAACACACTGTTTATCTGGTTAAAGCGGCAAACACGCAGTAACTCTCTCGCCAGAGCTAACAGTGACAGAGGGTCCAGACAAAACAGTTAGAAGGAGACGTACTTGGGGGCGGCCAATGGCAGCTACAAAATATATATGGAGTAAAATGGCCACCTTCAGCATAAGCGCAGTAGCAATTCCTTTCCTGTTGCCAAGGAAACACTGTTGTTGCTGTATTATCTCAATTTCATTCAATTTTACTGTGCAATGTTTTTTCAAGCTAGAATTGTCCATAGAATGCTGTTCTGCTGGTGTGTCTGCATCCAAACTCCAACCAGCTGAAGTTGGTTCTGTATTTTGAAGGGGTTAATGCCCGAATTAAATCTAAGTTGGTTTGTTCTCAGGATGTGGGTTACACCGGCAAGGCCGTATTTATTGCACCAATGCTTGCTGTCCTGATAGAATGGAAAGAAAAAAACTTGCATTTATTTCCAGTAGCGCCTTTCAAGACCTCAGGACGTCCCAAAGTGCTTTAAAGTACTTTTTTCACTGTTGTCACTGTTGTAATGTAGGAAACGTGGCAGCAAATTTGCTCCCACAAACAGCAATGTGATAATGACCCGATTATCTGTTTTTTTAGTGATGTTGGTTGAAGGATAAATATTGGCCAGGACACCAGGGATAACTCCCCTGCTCTTCTTCAAAATAGTGCCATGAGATCTTTTACGTCCACATGATAGGGCAGACGGGACCTCGGTTTAATGTTTCATCCAAAAGACGGCACCTCCGACACTGCAGCACTCCCTCAGTACTGCACTGGAGTGTTAGCCTAGCTTTTATGCTTGAGTGGAACTTGAACCTTTATCTCTTGACACAAAGGAGAGAGTGCTACCCACTGAGCCAAGGCTGACACCTGAGAAGGTGGTAGTGGGCTTTCCACTTCAGCAATTGTTTTTTAATATGGAGTGGGTTGCTAGGCCATTTCATAGGACTTTGAGAGTCGGCTATTTAGTGTGGGACTGGGGTCACGTGTAGATCAGACCAGATTAGGGTGGCAGGTTTCCTCCACTGAAGGAGCATAGAAGCATAGAAGATAGGAGCAGGAGTAGGCCATTCGGCCCCTCGAGCCTGCTCCACCATTTAATGAGATCATGGCTGATCATCCAAATTCAGTATCCTGTCCCTGCTTTCTCCCCATATCCCTTGATCCTTTTAGCCTTAAGAAATATATCTATCTCCTTCTTGAATATATTTAATGAATTGGCCTCAACTGCCTTCTGTGGTAGAGAATTTCACAGGTTCACCACTCTCTGGGTGAAGAAATTCGTCTTCATCTCAGCCCTAAATGGTTTACCTCTTATCCTTAGACTGTGACCTCTGGTTCTGGACACCCCCGCCATCGGGAACATCCTTCCTGCATCTAGTCTGTCTAGTCCTGTTAGAATTTTATAAGTTTCAATGAGATCCCCTCTCATTCTTCGAAACTCTAGCGAATATAAGCCTAATCGACCCAATCTCTCTTTATACGTCATTCCTGCCATCCCAGGTATCAGTCTGGTAAATCTTCGCTGCACTCCCTCCATGGCAAGAACATCCTTCCTCAGATAAGGCGACCAAAACTGCACACAATACTCAAGGTGTGGTCTCACCAAGGCCTTGTACAACTGCAGCAAGTCATCCTTGCTCCTGTACTCGAATCCTCTCGCTATGAAGGCCAACATACCATTTGCCTTCTTAACCGCCTGCTGCACCTGCATGCTTACCTTCAGCGACTGGTGCATAAGGACTCCCAGATGTTGTTGCACTTCCCCTTTTCCCAATCTATTGCCATTCAGATAATAATCTGTCTTCCTGTTTTTGCCACCAAAGTGGATAACCTCGCATTTATCTACATTATACTGCATTTGCCATGCATCTGCCCAACCACCCAACCTGTCCAAATCATACTGGAGTTTCTCTGCATCCTCCTCACAGCACACACGCCCACCCAGCTTTGTGTCATCTGCAAACTTAGAGATATTACATCTAGTTCCCTCGTCTAGATCATCAATATATATTGTGAATAGCTGGGGTCCTAGCACCGATCCCTGTGGTACCCCACTAGTCACTGCCTACCACTCGGAAAAAGACCCGTTTAATCCAACTCTTTGCTTCCTGTCTGCCAACCAGTTCTCTATTCAAATCAGTACCTCACCCCCAATCCCATGTGCTTTAAATTTGCACGCTAATCTCTTATGCGGGACCTTATCGAAAGCCTTCTGAAAGTCCAAATACACCACATCCACAGGTTCTCCCTTATCTATTCTACCAGTTACATCCTCAAAAAATTCCAGTAGATTAGTCAGGCATGATTTCCCTTTTGTAAATCCATGTTGACTTTGTCCGATCCTGTCACTGTTTTCTAAGGACTAAGCGAACCAGTTGGGTTTTTGTGTCAATCTGGCAGCTTTCATGATCTTTTGGCTGTTTGCACCAGGATTATTTTACAGTGTCTGCAGTAGGGTGGCAGCCTTGGTTCAGTGGTAGCACACTTGCTTCTAAGTTAGAAGGTTCAAGTCCCACTCCAGAGACTTGAGCACATAACCAGGCTTACACTCCCAGTGCAGCATTGAGGAAGTGCTGCACTGTAAGAGGTGCCGTCTTTAGGATGAGACATTAAACTGAGGTCCCATCTACCCTCTCAGCTGGAAGTAAATGATCCCACGGCACTATTGGAAGATGAGCTGGGGAGTTCACCCCGGTGTCCTGGGCAATATTTATCCCTCAACCAAAATAGATAAGCTGGTCAATATCTTAGTGCTGTTTGTGGGAGCTTGCTGTGCACAAATTGGCTGCCGCGTTTCCTACATTACAACAGTGACTACACTTCAAAAGTACTTCATTGGCTGTAAAGCACTTTAATACGTCTAGTGGTCGTGAAAGGTGCTATAGAAATGCAAGTTCGTTCTTTCTTCTTTTTTCTTTACTTTAAATTTAGGTGTGCAAAGTGAACAGTCAGTCCAAAAACAGGACTTGTTTCAAGGCCATATTGCGTTGAGACTGAATTCATTTACTCTTACTTTTTTTCGGGTCTCCGAAGTGACTTGTCACAATGATTCATTATATCAGTTTCCTGTAAACAATTTGATTGATTGAAAATGTTAGCATATTGCAGGACCATGAAACTGGCCATTTCTGTGTGTGAAAGTGAGACTAATGGGCATAGTTTAGTATTGTGAAAGAAAGAATGATCGAGCACTTTCCCTTTGACAAAGTTACTAACTACTTAACTCTTTCTGTACACTCTATCTGTATACAAGTTTCGAGAGTGTTAGTCACACTTCAAAGTGTCAAAAAGTACCTTTAAAACAAGGAGAGAAAGACAGGCGATTAATTCAGACTTTGCTTTTTCAACTTGCAGCCAAAAATCTATAAGTGCCTTCCCATCTGCAAACTCCCTTCACTGAGCACGCTGATTGCCCTCAGATCGAGTTTGCTTACACCAGTTCGGTCTTGTGGCCTTAAAGGAGCAGGTGCGGTTACACCTGAGCAGCAGAATAATACATTGCACGTCACACGGTGCAACACACCCAAACATTCTAACTGCATGACATGGGAAATCCAGTGGCATCATTTTGACTTCTTGCGAGATAAGTCACTGTAGTATTTGGTAAATCGATGAAACTAGCCATCTCATTCAAATCCGAGCCTTGCAGGTCACTGACATCTTGAGATGATGATTCCTGATTGGCAGCTGTGCCTGCGATGAAGACGCAACTCAGGTCCGCAAGTGGGGGGCAAGACCAATGATTCTTTGTGGCCCTTTTGATGGACAGCTCTGCGGCCAAAGCTTTCCAAGTATGGGTTCATATTGGAATCCAACGTCCGAGCCCAAAGAGGATCTGGATCCAATTTGACCTTATGGTGGTGTTTTGCCGTGTAAGCAATGAGGAATCATTTTCACAGACCTAGTCATGTTGAAAGATAGCTCCAAGAAGTTGTTTTGATATATTATGAAGGGCAGCTAAGATTGCAAAATGCTGTTTGCATCGAGTACTCAAGACAGAAAGAAAGAACTCGCATTCATATTGCGCCGTCACAACCTCAGGAAGTCCCAAAGCGCTTTACAGCCAATGCAATGCTGTTGAAGTGTAGTCACTGTTGTAATGTAGCAGCCCAATTTGCGCACAACAAGCTCCCACAAACAGCAATGTGATAATCACCAGATCATCTGTTTTTAGTTGTTGGTTGAGAAATAAGTATCGGCCAGGACACCAGGGATACTTCCCCTGTTCTTTTTCTAAATAGTGCCATGGGATCTTTTACATCCACCTGAGAGGGCAGACGGGGCCTCGGTTTAACGTCTCATCCCAAAGACAGCACCTTCAACAGTGCTGCACTCCCTCTGCACTGCACTGGAGTATCAGCCTAGATTTTGGTGCTTCAAGTCTCTGGAGTGGGACTTGAACCCATAACCTCATGACTCAGAGGCAAGAGTGCTACCCACTGAGCCATGGTTGACACCATTCAATAAGTGGGACCGAAGCTGGTTGGCTGCCTTAATCGGGGCGGGGAGGCGGTGGTCTGACCGGCGTTGCGATTGCGACACCCACCTGATTGCTGCAGCAAAAGACCCAGTAGGGGGAGCGAGGCAAATCTGCCATCTCCTATATCCAGATGGCCAAAATTACAGACCTTTGGGTGGGATGGGGAGGGGGTGGGGGCATGCAATCCCCAACGGAAAATAGGGAGACAGGCTGTGCAGGGACTGGCAGCAGGCCGGAGTGTTATTGTGAATGAATGTTGGTTAGGCCATTCCATACCCTTGGTACACAATAATCGGGACTGTGACCTACAACAGCCATAAGCCCCCAATTTAATCATTCTTTTTTATTCGTTCCTGGGATGTGGGCGTCGCTGGCAAGGCCAGCATTTATTGCCCATCCTTAATTGCCCTTGAGAAGGTGGTGCTGAGCCGCCTTCTTGAACCGCTGCAGTCCGTGTGGTGAAGGTACTCCCACAGGGCTGTTAGGGAGGGAGTTCCAAGATTCTGACCCAGCAACGATGAAGGAACGGCAAAATATTTCCAAGTCAGGATGGTGTGTGACTCAGAGGGGAACTTGGAGGTGGTGGTGTTCCCATGCGCCTGTTGCCCTTGTCCTTCTAGGTGGTAGAGGTCGTGGGTTTGGGAGGTTCTGCCGAAGAAGCCTTGGCGAGTTGCTGCAGTGCATCTTGTAGATGGTACACACTGCAGACACGATGCGCCGGTGGTGGAGGGAGTGAATGTTTAAGGTGGTGGATGGGGTGCCAATCAAGCGGGCTGCTTTGTCCTGGATGGTGTTGAGCTTCTTGAGTGTTGTTGGAGCTGCACTCATCCAGGCAAGTGGAGAGTATTCCATCACACTCCTTACTTGTGCCTTGTAGATGGTGGAAAGGCTTTGGGGAGTCAGGAGGTGAGACACTCGCCACAGAATACCTAGCCTCTGACCTGCTCTTGTAGCCACAATATTTAAGTGGCTGGTCCAGTTATGTTTCAAAAAATGTATTTGCCCACTGTATCATTTTACAGTGTAAAGAAATAACTTGCATTTATATAGCGTCTTTCATGACCTCAGGATGTCCTCACTCGAAAATCGCAGGAGGCCGCTTACCAAATTTCTGGTTTATTGTGCAAGAGAACATGTAGCAGCACGGATAGAAAGTAAGTTGATGGGCAGTAAGCAACAGGTTGCTTGAACTGGAGCAGTCTGGAAAGTGGTGCGTTGCAGAGCTCAGTGCTGGGTCCATTTGGACTTGGGCAAAGGGGCCATGATGGCAAAAGTTTGCTGATAACACAAAAAGAGGAAGGGGTTTGGAAAAAAATGAGGAACGCAAAGCGACTTCAGGAGGATCTTGAGAATGGGCAGATGTTATTTAATTTGGAGAAATGTGAGGTATTGGAATTAAACACTCAACGGAAAAAAGCTGAGGGTATAAATAGACACAGTGGCTTCGATATTAACCCCTCTCCCCCCCCCAACGACAGGCGGAGGAGGGTCAGGGGTGGTGTCAGTTAAAAATATTTCGTCCATTTTCGGCCTCACCCACTTCCTCCCCGCCTCCCCGTAAATATCAGGGCCAGTAATTCATTCTCCTTCGAGACGAGTCAAAGAAACATCACCACATTTCACAAGGTTAAAATAACTAATGTTTATCAAGCCGTGGCAAGCTGTGTGAAAGGTAAAGCCATATTTAAGAAAGGTTTGTTTTTTGTTATGATTTCATGATTTTAACAAAGTAAAAAACAAACATACCAATGTGATAGACCGCGCCTAATTTCAAATGGGGTACAGCGTGCGATAGTGTAAAATGGGAGATAATTGGCAGCCCGTTTTACATCTCACCCCATTTTTATTTCCATTGAATGTAAAATGGGCTGCCGACTTGCTATCACCAATTTTACACTCTCATACAAAGTCAAAATCTGCCCAAAGACTTAAAGGTTCAAATACAGACTTCCTTGAAAGTGCAGGTCGATAAAGCCATAAAATGGCCAGCAGCATTTTAGGTGTTATAAGTAGAAGCATTGAGTAAAAGAGTAAAGAGGTAATGATAAATTTATATCTGGCAATGGTTAGGTCACAGTCAGAATGCTGAGTACAATTTTGGATACCCTATTATAGAAAGGACATTGAAGCCATAAAGCACATCATATCCCTAGTCCCAGTAATTTGAGGTCCTGACACCATTTTTAATTGAACAGAGAAGGACAACAGGAGGGTTAAGAACATAAGAACATAAGAAATAGGAGCAGGAGTAGTCCATTTGGCCCCTCGAGCCTGCTCCGCCATTCAATGAGATCATGGCTGATCTTCTACCTCAACTCCCTTGAATCTCTTAGTATCCAAAAATCTATCGATCTCTGTCTTGGATATACTCAACGACTGAGCCTCCACAGCCCTCTGGGGTAGAGAATTCCAAAGATTCACCACCCTCAGTGAAGAAATTTCTCCTCATCTCAGTTCTAAATGGCCGACCCCTTATTCTGCGACTGTGACCCCTGGTTCTAGACTCCCCAGCCAGGGGAAACATCCTCCCTGCATCTACTCTGTCAAGCCCTTTAAGAATGTTATACTTTTCAATGAGATCACCTCTCATTCTTCTAAACTCTAGAGAATATAGGCCTAGTCTACTTAATCTCTCCTCATAGGACAATCCCTCCATCCCAGGAATCAGTCTGGTGAACCTTTGTTGCACTCCCTCTATGGCAAGTATATCCTTCCTTAGGTAAGGAGACCAAAACTGTACACAATACTCCAGGTGTGGTCTCACCAGGGCCCTATATAATTGCAACAAGATGTTGCAGAGATTTTTAATATTATGAAGCGCTTTGATAGAATGAATAGGGAAAGACAATTTCCTCTTTTTGGGGGAGTCAATGACAAGGGTTCGTCAATTTAAAATTATTTCTAAGAGATTGACAAGAGGGGCTAGGAAATATTTCTTTGAGCAGTGGGTTGTTGGAACGTGGAATGCTTTGCCTCAGGGAGTAGGCGAGACAGAGATCATTGCATCTTCTAAGGGAAAAATGGATAAATATTAGAAGTGAAGGAAGCTACTAGGCCTTGGCCGACCATGGAGAGCATGGTAGAGGGACTCGATTTGGATTGCTCTAGGAAAGAGCCAGCACACAGACAATGGGCAGAATGGTCACATCCTGTGCTATAAACTATGATGGTTATATGGGAGTAATAGATTGAAGTCAGAGACCTATGATATACATTGGAGCCAAATAAGCAATCTGGCAGGCGAACAGCACTGAATAAACATCATACAGGACAGAAGGAGGCCATTCGGTCCATCGCGCCTCCGCCGGCTCTTTGAAAGAGCTCTCCAATTAGTCCCACTCACCCCTGCTCTTTCCCCAGAGCCCTGCAATTTTTTTCTTTTCAAATATATATTGAATTCCCTTTTGAAAGTTATTACTGAATCTGCTTCCACCGCCCTTTCAGGCAGCGCTTCCAGATCACGACAACTCGCTGTGTAAAAAACATCGCCTCTGGTTCTTTTGCCAATATAACTTGTTAGATTACCAATGTTATCAAATCTTAAGGATCTTTACCTACCTATTTCCTGGAATTTAGCAAATTCTGGCCGGCTACATGAAGAAGCCGTTTCCATCAGGCAGTGGACATGCTTTGAGGGCGTGACTGGTCATGTTTGCAGCTTTTAAAGGACTGGTTTTCTCTTCCTTGATCTCAAGCACACATTCGAAACACAAGTATCCATACAGCCCCGAACGTGAGGACGATGTACAAAAATCCATTTGTCACGAGCTATACCATCAGAGAGTCAAATTAATATTCAAATGTTTATGCTGACAATTTACCCTTAAGCCGCAATGGTAAATGTGAAGGTTACTCCAAACAAATGATGTCCCAATTCATTGATTTGAAGCATATTCAGTTGGATTTGGGTCAATCACTGAGCTCCTATTGTAACTTAAGTGCATTTGCACTCAAATGAGCCCTTCAAAGAAAATATGCTCACAGTTTTACACCCTGAGGATATCCGGCCTATTTGAATATTTCATATCTGAGCTCCTGATTGCCTAAATATTCCGGTCACTGGAGGCCCAAGAATTAAGCTCAGACTAGGTCACCCAGACAAATTAAGGAGGAATGAAGGAGAAATATTAACATACCAGATAAATTATGAATACCTGCACTTAGACTCTTGTACTGATATACCTCACAGAATGAATTCAGAAGAATGAGAGGGGATCTCATTGAAGCATACAAAATTATTACAGGGCTTGATAGGGTGGATGCTGGGAGAATGTTTCCCTTGGCTGGGGAGTCTAAAACCAGGGGCCACAGCCTCAGGATAAAGGGTAGGCCATTCAGGACTGAGATGAGAAGAAATTTCTTCACACAGAGGGTGGTGAATCTTTGGAATTCTCTACCTCAGAGGGCTGTGGAGGCTCAGTCATTGGGTATATTCAAAACAGAAGTCGATAGATTTCTGACTAGTAAGGGCATCAAGGGATATGGCGATAGGGCCGGTGAATGGAATTGAGGCAGAAGATCAGCCATGATCTCATTGAATGGCGGAGCAGGCTCGAAGGGCCGAATGGCCTACGCCTGCTCCTATTTCTTATGTTCTTATTTTCTTAACTACAAGTTTTGTCATTGAGAAATCTTCTGGTTTTTGGAACACAAAGCTGTTCTTGCCTCTTCAGAGACTTGAGCTCATAATCTAGGCTGACACTCGCACTGAAGTACCGAGGGAGTGCTGCACTGTCGGAGGTGCTGTCTTTCAGATGAGACGTTAAAACCGAGGCCCCGTCTGCCCTTTCAGGTGAACTTAAAAGATGCCACGTCACGATTTCGAAGATGAACAGTAGAGTTCACCCCGGTGTCCTGGGGCCAATATTTGTCCCCCAACCAACATCACTAAAACAGGTTATCTGGAAATTTATCTCATAGCTGTTTGAGGGAGCTTGCTGTGTGAAAATTGGTTGCTGCATTTCCTACATTGCAACAGTGACTACGATTCAAAAAGTGCTTAAATGGCTGCGAAGCACTTTGGGACGTCCTGAGGTCATGAAAGGCGCTATAGAAATGCAAGTCTTTCTTTTTCTCTTCTTTCTATTGATGGTCCAGTCTCATGGATTTTTAATGGCCAAGTCTTTGATCAGGTTAGCAGAAACCTCGAGAGATTCAAAAGGTGAGCGAGAGCGGCTGGAGAGCGCGAGACCGCGGGAGATTCAAAAGGTGAGCGAGAGCGGCTGGAGAGCGCGAGACCGCGGGAGATTCAAAAGGTGAGCAAGAGCGGCTGTAGAGCGCGAGACCTCGGGAGGTTTAAAAGGTTTAAGTGAGAGCGGCTGGAGAGCGCGAGACCGCGGGAGATTTAAAAGGTGAGCAAGAGCGGCTGGAGAGCGCGAAACCCCGGGAGATTTAAAAGGTGAGCGAGAGCGGCTACAACGGACCGGTGAGTGTAAAGAAGTAAAAAGTAATCGAAGTGTGAGGTCACCAGAAAGCAGGTAATGATTGGTTGGTGAGTATTTCTCTATTTCTCGCTTTTTTCCAAACTTGGGTGTCTAAATTTAATTACCTTGGTGTTCCAAATTTTAAAACTAATTAATTAATTAATTGAGATGGGAGACCAGGCAATGTATTGTTGTTGTTGAATGTGCGAGCTTGTGGACACCATTGAGGTCCACAGCGACCACATCTGCAGCAAATGTTGGCTGCTCGAGGAACTTCGGCTCAGAGTTGATGAGCTGGAATCCGAGCTTCAGACACTGAGACAAATTAGGGAGGGGGAGTGTTACCTGGACACTATGTTCAAGTAGGCAGTCACACCCACTGGAATAATTACTTCCAATTTGGCCCATGGTCAGGGACAGGAGGGTGTGACTACAAGTGAGGCAGGTATTGGGATCCAGGAGGTAGTGGTGGAGGAGCCTCAGCCCTTGGCCTTGTCCAACAGGTATGAGATTCTTGCTCCCTATGTGGACGAGGGCAAGGACTGCAGGGAGGATGAGCAATTTGACCACAGCACCGTGGTACAGGGAGCCATTCAAGTGGGGGGAGTAAAAAGAAATGTAGTGATAGGGAACAGTATAGTTAGGGGGATAGATACTGTTCTCTGCAGCCGAGAGCGTGAGTCCCAAAGGCTGTGTTGCCTGCCCAGTGCCAGGGATAAAGACATCTCCTCTGGGCTGGAGAGGAACTTGGAGTGGGAGGGGGAAGATCCAGTTGTCTTGGTCCACGTAGGTACCAATGGCAGAGATAGGACAAAGAAAGGCGTTCTGCTGAGAGAGTATGAGCAGCTAGGGGCTAAATTAAAGAGCAGAACCACAAAGGTAATAATCTCTGGATTACTACCTGAGCCACGAGCGAATTTGCATAGGGAAAATAAGATCAGAGAAATGAACGAGTGGCTCAAAGACTGGTGTGGGAGAAATGGGTTTTGATTTGTGGGGCACTGGCACAAGTACTGGGATAAGAGGGAGCTGTTCCGTTTGGACGGGCTTCACTTGAACCATGCTGGGGCTAGAGTCCTGGCGAATCGAATAACTAGGGCTGTAGAGAGGGCTTTAAACTAAATAGTGGGGAGGAGGGTCCAGGAGAGCAGGAATTTAAAAAGTCAGTGAGAAATGAGAAAGCAATAGAGCAATATAGAGAAGGGGGAAATAATACCCAGAGTGTGACAGAAAGGGACAGAATGTTTAAAAATAAGAGTGCAACAGAAATGGGGCCAAAACAAGGAGAAATGGTAAAAAGACAAAGTTAAAAACTCTATATCTGAATGCATGCGGCATTTGTATCAAGATAGATGAGTTGACGGAACAAATAGATACAAATGGGTATGATCTGATCGTCATTACAGAGATGTGGTTGCAAGGTGACCTGGGCTGGGAACTGAATATTCCAGGGTATATGATAATTCGGAAGGATAGACAGAAAGGAAAGGGAGGTGGGGTGGCTTTGTTGGTAAAAGATGGGATCAGTGCAGTGGTGAGAAGTGATATTGGCTCAGAAGATCAAGATGTAGAATCGGTTTGGGTGGGGATAAAAAATAATAAGGGGAAAAAGTCTCTGGTGAGCGTAGTCTACAGGCCCCCAAACAGTAGCAATACTGTTGGACAGAGTATAAATCAACAAATAATGGAGGCCTGTAAAAAAGGTACGGTAATAATCATGGGTAATTTTAATCTCAATATTGACTGGACATATCAAATTGGCCATGGTAGCCTTGAGGAGGAGTTCATAGAGTGCATCCGGGATGGTTTCCCAGAACAGTATGTAATGGAACCAACCAGGGAGCAGGCTATCTTGGATCTGGTACTGTGTAATGAGACAGAATTAATAAATGATCTCATAGTAAAGGATCCTCTAGGAAAGAGTGATCATAGCATGGTTGAATTTCAAATTCAGTTGGAGGGTGAGAAAGTTGTATCTCAAACCGGTGTCCTGATCTTAAACAAAGGCAATTACAATGGCATGAGGGCAGAACTGGCTAAAGTGGACTGGAAAAATTAATTAAAGGATAAGATAGTTGAAATGCAGTGGCAGACATTTAAGGAGATATTTCATAACTCTCAACAAAAATATATTCCAGTGAGAAAGAAAGATTTTAAGAGAAGGGAGCACCATCCGTGGTTAACTAAGGAAGTAAAGGATGGTATCAAATTGAAAACGAAGGCATACAATGTTGCCAAGATTGGTGGGAGACCAGAGGATTGGGAAATTTTTAAAAACCAGCAAAGGATGACTAAAAAAATAATAAAGAGAGAGAAGATGAATTATGAGAGTAAAATGTCAAGAAATATTAAAAGAGATAGTAAGAGCTTCTACAGGTATATAAAAAGGAAGAGAGTAGCTAAAGTTAACTTTGGTCCCATAGAGGATGAGACTGGGGAATTAATAATGGGGAACGGGGAAATGGCAGAGACTCTGAACAAATATTTTGTATCTGTCTTCACGGTAGAAGACACTAACAACATCCCAATAATGGATAATCAAGGGGCCACAGGGAGGGGGGAACTAAAGACAATCACTATCACCAAGGGAATAGTACTCGGTAAAATAATGGGACTAAAAGACGACAAGTCCCCTGGACCAGATGGCCTGCATCCCAGGGTCTTAAAAGAAGTTGCTGCAGAGATAGTGGATGCATTAGTTGCAATATACCAAAATTCCCTGGACTCTGGAGAGGTCCCAGCGGATTGGAAAACCGCAAATGTAACACCCCTATTTAAGAAAGGAGGGAGACAGAAAGCAGGAAACTATAGACCAGTTAGCCTAAAATCTGTCGTTGGGAAAATACTGGAGTGCTTCATTTGGGCATTTGGAAAATCATAATGCAGTCAAGCAGAGTCAGCATGGTTTTATGAAAGGGAAATCATGTTTAACAAATTTGCTGGAGTTCTTTGAGGATGTAACGAGCAGGGTGGACAAAGGTGAGCCAGTGAATGTGGTGTATTTGGATTTCCAGATGGCATTCAATAAGGTGCCACATAAAAGGTTACTGCATAAGATAAGAGCTCACGGAGTTGGGGGTAATATACTAGCATGGATAGAGAATTGGCTAACTAACAGAAAGCAGAGAGTCGGGATAAATGGGTCATTTTCCGGTTGGCAAATGGTAACTAGTGGGGCGCCACACGGATCGGTGCTGGGGCCTCAACTATTTACAATCTACATTAATGACTTGGATGAAGGGACCGAGTGTAATGTAGCCAAGTTGGTGGATGATACAAAGATGGGTGGGAAAGCAAGTTGTGCAAAGGACTCAAAGAATCTGCAAAGGGATATGGACAGGCTAAGTGAGTGGGCAAACATTTGGTAGATGGAGTATAATGTGGGAAAGTGCGAGGTTATCCACTTTGGCAGGAAAAATAAAAAAGCAAATTATTATTTAAATGGAGAGAGATTACAAAATGCTACAGTTCAGAGGGACCTGGGGGCCCTTGTGCATGAAACACAAAAAGTTAGCATGCAGGTACAGCAAGTAATCAAAAAGGCAAATGGAATGTTGGCCTTTATTTCAAGGGGGTTGGAGTATAAATGCAGCGAAGTCCTGCTACAACTGTACAGAGTATTGGTGAGACCACACCTTGATTACTGCATACAGTTTTGGTCTCCTTATTTAAGGAAGGATATAATTGCATTGGAGGCAGTTCAGAGATGATTCACTAGGTTTATTCCAGAGATGAGGGGGTTGACTTATGAGGAAAGTTTGAGCAGGTTGGGCCTATACTCATTGGAATTTATAAGAATGAGAAGTGATCCTATTGAAACATATAAGATACTGAGGGGGCTCAACAAGGTAGATGCAGAGAGGATGTTTCCCCTTGTGGGGAAATCTAGAACTTGGGGGCATACTTTCAGAATAAAGGATCGTCCTTTTAAAACTGAGATGAGGAGGAATTTCTTCTCTCAGAGGGTCGTAAATAAATCTGTGGAATTCTCTGCCCCAGAGAGCTGTGGAGGCTGGGTCACTAAATACATTTAAGGTGGAGATAGACAGATTTTTGCAAGATAAGGGAGTGAAAGATTATGGGGAGCGGACAGGGAAGTGGCTTTGAGCCCAAGATCAGCCATGATCTTATTGAATGGCGGAGCAGGCTCGAGGGGCCAAGTGGCCTATTCCTGCTCCTATTTCTTATGTTCTTATGTAATCTTGGATCAACTTATGTCCTGTGAGTTAGCATTGAACCCAACAAATTAAACAGAGACCTGAGGTGATATTTTTCTTGTTATATGGAATACAATCTCAACATAACAAACCAAATAATGCTTTCTTCACATCTTTGTGCATAGGATAAAATATTGGCTTGTTTACAGAAGTGCAGGACTAATTGGACTAAAAGTTTGTTTCGATCCGTTTCAGGGCGCCGAATGGCCATCATGTTCCCAGCGTATGCCGGGTTAGAGGATCGAGGCTTGCCCGAGACTGGGCCTTGTCCCTCATTTCAATATTCCTGATGAGCTGCAGGTGGCTGTCGCATCCGCAGAGGCAGCTCACTGGCTTTGAGTGTCTCTAGATTGGGCCAGCTCTGGCCTTCAGGTACATCCTGGTATTGGCGGGGGGGTGGGAGGGGGGTGGGTGATACAGGAGAATGGTGGGGCGGCTTAGCGTGGTCTGCCAACGGCCTGAAGTAGCTCTGCGGAGAGGGTGGGGGGCGGAGATGCATTCATTGCCCATCCCTAGTTGCGCAGAGAAGATGGTGGTGGGCCTTCTTGAACCATTAAGAGTGGTTTGATACTGGTGAGTGGCGTGCTATGCCACTTTAGTGGGCAGTTAAGATTCAATCACATTGGTGTGGGACTGGACTTACGTATAGACCCAGACCAGGTAAGTACGGTAGGTTTCCTTCCGTAATTCGGGACAGTTTACTTGAACAATGTGTCACGGAACCAACTAGGGAACAGGCTATTTTAGATCTGGTATTGTGTAATGAGACAGGGTTAATTAGCAATCTCATAGTAAAGGATCCTCTGGGGCAGAGTGATCATAATATGACAGAATTTCACCTTAATTTTGAGGGTGACTTGCCTAAGTCCGAAACCAGAGTCTTAAACTTAAATAAAGCCAATTACATAGGTATGAGGGACGAGTTGGCTAAGGTAGATTGGAAAAATAGATTTAAAGGTATGGCGGTTGATGTAAGAAAACTACTAGGCACTTGGTCTAAGCGTTAAACAAAGCTTTAATCAACAGTTTGTCATCATGGAGATCAAGTTGTGTCCTTCACTCGTTCCTGACAAAGAATGTCCTGAGCAAGCTGGGCCCATGCCTGAGTATTTATACTCTCCCTGGACAGCGCCACCAGCAGGCCATCCAGTATTATTTCATCAGTCATTTCCACATGAATGACAAGATTCATGTCAGCGGTAGCTAAGCAGTGGCTAGCATTTAAAGAAATATTTCATAATTCTCAACAAAAATACATTCCATTGAGAAACAAAAATTCCACAGGAAAAGTGATCCATCTGTGGCTAACTAAAGAAGTTAAGGATAGCATTAGATTTGAAGAAGAAACTTATAATGTTGCAAAGAATAATAGTAAGCCTGAGGATTGGGAGAGTTTCAGAAACCAGCAAAGGTTGACCAAAAAATTAATAATTCGGGAAAAAATAGAATATGAGAGAAAACTAGCAAGAAATATAAAAGCAGATTGTAAGAGCTTCTACAAGTATGTAAAAAGTAAGAGAGTAGCAAAAGTAAACGTTGGTCCCGTAGAGGCTGAGACAAGAGAAATTATTATGGGGAATAAGGAAATAGCAGAAAAGTTAAACAAATATTTTGTATCTGTCTTCACAGTAGAAGACACAAAAAGAATGGTGGGGAATCAAGGGTCTAATGAGGGTGAGGAACTTAACGTAATTAATATAAGTAGAGAAAAAGTACTAGAGAACCTAATGGGAATAAAAGCCGACAAATCCCCTGGACCTGACGGCCTACATCCTCGGGTTCTAAAAGAGGTGGCTGAAGAGATAGTGGATGCATTGGTTTTGATCTTCCAAAATTCCCTAGATTCTAGAATGGTCCCAGCGGATTGGAAGATTGCAAATGTAACACCGCTATTCCAGAAAGGAGGGAGAGAGAAAACAGGGAACTACAGGCCAGTTAGCCTGACATCAGTCATTGGGAAAATGCTGGAATCCATTATTAAGGAAGTGGTATCAGGGCACTTAGAAAATCATAACATGATTAGGCAGAGTCAACATGGTTTTATGAAAGGGAAATCGTGTTTGACAAATATATTAGAGTTTTTTGCGGATGTAACCAACAGGGTAGATAAAGGGGAACCAGTGGATTTCCAAAAGGCATTCGATAAGGTGGCACATAAAAGGTTATTACACAAGATTAGGACTCATGCGGTTGGGGGTAATATGGTAGCATGGATAGAGGATTGGTTAATGGACAGAAAACAGAGAGTAGGGATAAACGGATCTTTTTCAGGTTGGCAGGTTATAACTAGTGGGGTGCCGCAAGGATCAGTGTTGGGGCCTCAGTTATTTACAATATATATTAATGACCTAGATGAGTGTAATGTATCCAAGTTTGCTGATGATGCAAAACTAAGTGGGACAGTAAGCTGTGAGGAGAACACAGAGTCTGCAAAGGGATATAGATAGACTAAGTGAGTGGGCAGTAAGGTGGCATATGGAGTATAATGTAGGGAAATGTGAGGTTATTCACTTTGGTAGGAAGAATAGAAAAACAGAATATTTTTTAAATGGTGAGAAACTTTCAAATGTTGGTGTTCAGAGAGATTTGGTGTCCCTGTGCAAGAAACAGAAAGCTAGCAGGCAGGTACAGCAAGCAATAAGGAAGGCAAATGACATGTTGGCCTTTATTGCAAGGGAGTTGGAGTATAAGAGTAAGGAAGTCTTGCTACAATTGTACAGGGCCTTGGTACGACCACACCTGGAGTACTGTGCACAGTTTTGGTCTCCTTATCTAAGGAAGGATATACTTGCCTTGGAGGCGGTGCAACAAAGGTTCACTAGATTGATTCCTGGGATGAGAGGGCTGTCCTATGATGAGAGATTGTGTAGAATGGGCCTATACTCTCTGGAGTTTAGAAGAATGAGAGGTGATCTCATTGAAACATACAAGATTCTGAAGGGGATTGACAGGGTAGATGCTGAGAGGTTGTTTCCCCTGGCTGGAGTGTCTAGAACTAGGGGGCATAGTTTCAGTATAAGGGGTAGGCCATTTAAGACTGGGATGAGGAGGAATTTCTTCACTCAGAGGATTGTGAATCTTTGGAATTCTCTGCCCCAGAGGGCTGTGGATGCTACGTCTTTGAGTATATTCAAGGCTGAGATAGATAGATTTTTGGACTCTAGGGGAATCAAGGGATATGGAGATCGGGCGGGAAAGTGGGGTTGAGGTCGAAGATCAGCCATGATCTTATTGAATGGCGGAGCAGGCTCGAGGGGTCGTATGGCCTACTCCTGCTCCTATTTCTTATGTTCTTCCATGACATTCGTGAACCAGTTGGGTTTTTACAACAATCCAACAGCTTCATGGTCACTTTTACTGATAGCAGCTTTTTATATCCAAATTTTTTTAAATGAATTCAACTTGTAATGGTGGGATTCTGAACTCTCCACCTCTGGATTACCAGTTCAGTAACATAACTGGTAGACTACCTTCCCCGCAATAAGGACCAGGAAATGGGAGTGGTGTACAGGCGGTACAGTTCCTACATCGCAGCAGGGCACGAATGAACATGTTCACTGGGAGAAAGAGCAGAACAGAGAGCCCAGAGATTACCTTGTGGCAATAGTCTAGAAAGGATCTACTGATATCCCACCAGGTCCATTATAAAAGACCTCAGGACAGGCACATGGATCATCTCACAGAAGGCAAACACAGAGCCAGCAGTAGGCTTGTCAAACCCTGGCAAATCTGCGAGTCAACCTGAGAAAAGTAAAGGAAATATTGAATTAATCTAACAGCATGAACGAGCAACGCACGTGCTACTGATCCCTGTAATTAACGGAGATCACAACATGACCTCATGAACTTTGATGACAAGCAGTTACAGGCTTGCCATATTCAGATAAGCTGCCCTGTGAACTCGGCTAGAGAATGGCTGTCTATCATCTGACAACAGAGACGCCTAAAGAAATAATCTCATCCTATTTATGATCACCTCTGATTCAATGACTTGTTGCAGCTACATAAGAATCTACAACACAGACACAGGCCATTCAACAGAACTGATCTGTGCCATTATTTATGCACCACACTAGCCTCCTCCCCCTCTAATGTCATCTGCCCAGCAACACACACACTCAGACACACACTCAGACACACAGACACACACTCAGACACACACTCAGACACAAAGACACACACTCAGACACTCAGACATACACTCAGACACCCAGACAGACACACACTCAGACACACACTCAGACACACACTCAGACACAAAGACACACACTCAGACACTCAGACAGACACACACTCAGACACACACTCAGACACACACTCAGACAGACACACAGACACATAGACACACACTCGGAGACACAGACTCACACTCAGACAAACAGACACACACTCAGACTCACACTCAGACAGACACTCAGACACACAGACAGACACACAGACACACACTCGGAGACACAGGCACACACTCAGGCACACACTCAGGCACACACTCAGGCACACAGACACATATTCAGACACACAGACTCAGACACACAGAAACACAGACACACACTCAGACACACACTCAGACAGACACTCAGACAGACACTCAGACACACAGACACATAGACACACACTCGGAGACACAGACTCACACTCGGACACTCAGACTCACACTCAGACTCACACTCAGACTCACACTCAGACTCACAGACACACAGACACACACTCAGACTCACACTCAGACAGACACTCAGACACACAGACAGACACTCAGACACACAGACAGACACACAGACACACACTCGGAGACACAGACACACACTCGGAGACTCAGATACACACTCAGACACACACTCAGACACACACTCAGGCACACAGACACACACTCAGGCACACAGACACACACTCAGGCACACAGACACACACTCACACTCTCACACTCACACTCAGACTCACACTCGCATTCAGACTCACACTCAGACTCACACTCAGACTCACACTCAGACACACACTCAGACACACAGACAGACACACAGGCACACACTCAGGCACACAGGCACACACTCAGGCACACAGACACACACTCAGACTCACACTCAGACACACACTCAGGCACACAGACACACACTCAGACTCACACTCAGACACACACTCAGATACACACTCAGACACACAGTCAGACACACAGACAGACACACAGGCACACACTCAGGCACACACTCAGACAGACAGACAGACACACAGACACACACTCGGAGACACAGACACACACTCGAACACACAGACTCACACTCGGACACACACTCAGGCTCACACTCAGGCTCACACTCAGGCACACACTCAGGCACACACTCAGGCACACAGACACACACTCAGGCACACAGACACACACTCAGGCACACAGACACACCGTCAGGCACACAGACACACACTCAGGCACACAGACACACACTCAGACTCACACTCAGACAGACACTCAGACACACAGACAGACACACAGACACACACTCAGGCACACAGACACACACTCAGGCACACAGACACACACTCAGACTCACACTTAGACACACAGACACACACTCAGGCACACAGACACACACTCAGACTCACACTCAGACAGACAGACACACAGACACACACTCGGAGACACAGATTCACACTCGGACACACAGACTCACACTCGGACACACACTCAGACACACACTCAGACACACAGACACACACTCAGACTCACACTCAGACTCACACTCAGACTCACACTCAGACAGACACTCAGACAGACACTCAGACAGACACTCAGACAGACACACAGACACACAGACAGACACACAGACACACACTCAGACACAAACTCAGGCACACAGACACACACTCAGACTCACACTCAGACAGACACTCAGACAGACACTCAGACAGACAGACACACAGACACACACTCAGACACACACTCAGACAGACACACAGACACACACTCAGACAGACACACAGACACACACTCAGACTCACACTCAGACACACAGACACACACTCAGACACACACTCAGACTCACACTCAGACAGACACTCAGACAGAGACAGACTCACACTCAGACTCACACTCAGACACAAACTCAGGCACACAGACACACACTCAGACTCACACTCAGACAGACACTCAGACACACAGACAGACACACAGACAGACACACAGACAGACACTCAGACAGACACTCAGACAGACACTCAGACACACAGACACACACTCAGGCACACAGACACACACGCAGACTCACACTCAGGCACACAGACACACACTCAGGCACACACTCAGGCACACACTCAGACACACTCAGGCACACAGACACACACTCAGACACACAGACACACACTCAGGCACACAGTCAGGCACACAGTCAGGCACACATGGTTGAATGACAAAAGTGATATTAGCATAGTCATAGTAAATGCCTAAAAGCCTGAATTACGGCATGGGTTCATGGGGCCGAATGGCCTCCTACTGTACTGTAACAATTCTATGATTCTATGTGCGTTAAGGTGCTCAGTTCTTTTAATTTCAGAAATACAGTCTAATGATTAGAAATAATTTGAGTCAAAAACATTGAAGTTTAAATAGATGGGTCTGAAATTACTGTGTCTGTGATGGATTTGTCACTGACAAACGGTTTAAGAGAGTCATTATGCGAGAATGATGGAACACTGTAAATGAAGTAGATTCTGGGCTAAAAGGTTCTTCCACACGACTGGTTTATGGATTTCCTTTTGCATTCATCGTTGGGTACCTTTTGATAGGCTGCACACCCACTGGTTTCTCGTTGTCTATTCAACTCACCACAGATATGTTTTGTCCTCTCCTCTAATGATTTACAGTGAATTATTTACAGTTGTCTGTATAGAGCTTGTAGAGCTTGAGAACAAGTGTGGCAAAGAGCAAGCACTATGATATGGAGAAGGTGAAAAGGAACTGATTTGATTTTTTTTAAATTCATTCTCGGGATGTGGGCGTCGCTGGTAAGGCCAGCATTTATTGCCCATCCCTAGTCGCCCTGAAAAGGTGGTGTTGGGCCTTCTTCTTGGACTACTGCAAGGGAACGGTAGCGTAGTGGTAATGTCACAAGGCTAGTAATCCAGTAGACCTGGACTAATGATCCAGAGACGTCAATTCAAATCCCACCACTGGGGAAATTAAATTCAGTTAATTAAATCTGGCATAAAAAGCTAGCATCAGTAATGGTAACCATGAAAATATCGGATTGTTGTAAAAATCCATCTAGTTCACTCATGTCCTATAGGGAAAGAAATCTGCCATCCTTACTTGGTCTGGCCTATATGTGACTCCAGACCCACAGCAAAGTGGTTGACTCTTAACTGCCCTCTGAAATGGCCTAGCAAATCACTCAGTTGTAACTAACCGCTACGAAACATAATAAGAATGAAACTGAACGGACCACCCGGCATCGAACTCAATACCAGCTACAGCACATCCAGCCCAGTCAACCCTGCAAATTCCTCCTCGCCAACATCTGGGACTTGTGCCAAAATTGGGAGAGCTGTCCCACAGACTAGTCAAGCAACAGCCTGACAGAATCATACCTTTCAGCCAAGGTCCCAAACTCCTCCATCACCATCCCTGGGTATGTCCTGTCCCACTGGCAGGGGCACAGTGGTATACAGTCAGGAAAGAGTGGCCCTGGGAGTCCTCAACATTGATTCCAGACCCCATGAAGTCTCATGGCTTCAGGTCAAACATGGGCAAGGAAACCTCCTGCTGATTACCACCTAGCGCCCTCCCTCAGCTGATGAATCAGTACTCCTCCATGTTGAACACTACTTGGAAGAAGCACTGAGAGTAGCAGCAAGGGCACAGAATATACTCTGGGTGGGGGACTTCAATGTACATCACCAAGAGTGGCTTGGTAGCACCACAGCTGGCCGAGTCCTGAAGGACATAACTGCCAGTCTGGGCCTGTGGCAGGTGGTGAGAGAACCAACACGAGGGAAAAACCTACTTGACCTCATCCTCACCAAATCTACCTGTCGCAGATGCATCTGTCCATGACAGTATTGGTAGCAGTGACCACCGCACAGTCATTGTGGAGACAAAGTCCTGTCTTCACACTGAGGATACCCTGCATCGTGTTGTGTGGCACTATCACTGTGCTGAATGGGAAAGATTCAGAACAGATCTAGCAGCTCACAACTGGGCATCCATGAGGTGCTGTGGATCATCATCAGCAGCAGAATTGTATTCCACCACAATCTGTAACCTCATGGCCCAGCATATCCCTCACTCTACCATTACCATTAAGCCAGGGGACCAACCCTGGTTCAATAAGGAGTGTAGAAAAGCATGCCAGGAACAGCACCAGGTGTACCTAAAAATGAGGTGCCAACCTGGGGAAGCTGCAACACAGGACTACATGCATGCTAAAAAGCGGAAGCAGCATGCTATAGACAGGGCTAAGCAATCCCACAATCAACGGATCAGATCAAAGCTCTGCAGTCCTGCCACATCCAGTCGTGAATGGTGGTGGACTGTTTCTATGGGGTATGGGGAGGGAACGGGAATATGGTATTGAGATAGAGGATCAGCCATGATCATATTGAATGGCGGAGAAGGGCCGCATAGCCTACGCCTGCTCCTATTTTTCTATTAAACAACAAACAAGAGGAGGAGGCTCCCTGAATATCCCCATCCTCAATGATGGTGGAGCCCAGCACGTGAGTGCAAAAGACAAGGCTGAAGTGTTTGCAACAATCTTCAGCCAGAAGTGCTGAGTGGATGATTCTTATCAGCCTACTCCCGAGGTCCCCACCATCACAGAAGCCAGACTTCAGCCAATTCGATTCACTCCACGTGATATCAAGAAACGACTGAGCGCAATGGACACAGCAAAAGCTATGGGTCCCGACAACATGCTGGCTATCATGCTGAAGACTTGTGCTCCAGAACTAGCCGCGCCTCTAGCCAAGCTGTTCCAGTACAGCTACAACACTGGCATCTATCCGACAATGTGGAAAACTGCCCAGGTATGTCCTGACCAGAAACCTAATTGGACCAGCCACATAAATACTGTGGCTACAAGAGCAGGTCAGAGGCTAGGTATTCTGTGGCGAGTGTCTCACCTCCTGACTCCCCAAATCCTTTCCACCATCTACAAGGCACAATTAAGGAGTGTGATGGAAATACTCTCCACTTGCCTGGATGAGTGCAGCTCCAGCAACACTCAAGAAGCTCAACACCATCCAGGACAAAGCAGCCCGTTTGATTGGCACCCCATCCATCACCTTAAACATTCACTCCCTCCACCACTGGTGTACCATGGCTGCTGTGTGTACCATCTACAAGATGCACTGCAGCAACTCACCAAGGCTTCTTCGGCAGCACCTCCCAAACCAGCGACCTCTTCCAAGGACAAGGGCAGCAGGTGCATGGGAACACCACCACCTCCAAGTTCCCCTCCAAGTCACACACCATCCTGACTTAGAAGTATATCGCCGATCCTTCATAGTCGCTGGGTCAAAATCCTGGAACTCCCTACGTAACAGCACTGTTGGAGTACCTTCACCACACGGACTGCAGTGGTTCAAGAAGGCGGCTCACCACCACCTTTTCAGGGGCAATTCGGGATGGACAATAAATGCTGGCCTTGCCTGTGACGCCCACATCTCAAGCATGTTCTGCCATCGAATTAGATCACGGCTGATCTGTAGCTTAACTCCATCTACCCGCCTTGGCTCCATATCCCTTAATACCCTTACCTCACAAAAATCTATCAATCTCAGTTTTGAAATTTTCAATTGACCCCCAGCCTCAACAGCTTTTTGGGGGAGAGAGTTCCCGATTTCCACTAACCTTTCTGTGAAGAAGTGCTTCCTAACATCACCCCTGAATGGCCTGGCTCTAACTTTAAGGTGATGCCCGGTTGTTCTGGACTCCCCCCACCAGAGGAAATAGTTTTGCTCTATCTACACTATCAAACCTGCAAGGGGTTTTGTCGTGCTTGTATCCCAGATGGTGCTGGTGCGAGGTTAGGCCTTCATTGCCTAATAGTATTGCTTGATCTGGTCTCCGGCCAGCCTTATTGCAATAAGCACCTGTGAGTGGTTCGACCCACTCGCCCTTACGGTTCTAACACTGGACTTAGGTGCGGGAGCAGTAATGCACAGAAAAACTCAAATAGACCCGGTTGAATAGTATGAAATGGAAATCTTTATTGCATAGCGTCCAAAATCATGAAGTACATGTCATAGGCGCAAATTAACGAGAGTACAAGTAAACATACATTCATAAAGCTTGGTCTATGGTAATGAAGAATGCACGGCACATCGTAAAAAGGGGAACACATTATACTTTATCCTTAATAAAACCACCCTCTCTTATCAATACCTACACTATGTCTAGATTTGTAGGATCGGGGAACATGCTCACCACTCGTGATACTTCGGAGAATTTTAAAGTGAGGCACTCGGCTCGTTTCGCTGCAGTGCCTGACTGTCACGTGTTTGGAGGGGTTCTGCACCCCACTGTTTATCTTCGCTGCTGCGACAAGCAGGTCCGACTCCCTGTTGTCATGAAGAACTCGACAGAACTCGGACACGGTTGTAGAACTCAAAGAAAAGTCTTCCTGTCGTTATGAAAAGGTCGATGGACCCAAACCGGATCGTGCAGTAACCCGTAGAATTCAAGAAATGAGTTCGGTATTTATATTTTCAGGCGCGGTCGGGGTTTACTGACCGTGGCAGCACGTGGATTCTTCTTCTTTTCTTGTCATTTCGTCTTGTCTTTTCGGGCCTTCGGGTCCAGACACCGTTTACCGACTCTCGGGATGGTGCACCCGGTCACTTGCCCTTGTCGAGGCGGCTCGTTCCGATTGAGCTCCACCCAACATTCGAATAGCCGACCCATACGGCTAAAAGTCAAGAGTCAACAATGTCCAGCCCTAAGGAAGGGCTTCAGCAAGGGTTCACCGAGAGATAAGAGAATAAGAGATGATTCGAGCGAATAAGAGACCAATGGACATTTGTTCTCTATAGTTATAGTGCTGTGTCCCCTTATCTCCCGCTCAAATCTTAATGTTTGTCCTTTGTATAATATTGGCGCTCAAAACTCCCAGCATGGGGCGATTCTTTCCTTAACGGGTTTTGGTAGCACCTGAAACTGGCCAACTACCCATTAATGTTTTCCCCATTGTTGACCCAGCCAGGATTGTATGAATCGTCTCCCTGACTGGTTTTTGGGGGCCCCCGAATACTTGTTTAATCACCCGTCGATGACTTTCGCATTGTAGAGCCGTGGGGGTATTTGTGTATTGATGTGTCTGGATGGGCCTTCGATTGCCCAGTACAATGGTCCTTACTTGTGCATGGAAAACAATTCCAGCACTCATATCTTTGCTATTGTCACAAATGCAAACAGGTTGCATCCTGTCTTTATCAGTGTTTACCGAGTATGATCCAGTCTTATATTTAAATGTTTATTCGAACGCCATCTTGTCTTCCCACTGTACTTCTGGAAGCTTCTGCCACGATGCGCGGCGGCCATTTTACAGGCTTCTGTGTCCTTTATAATCATGACAGCATTTTGTTTAATAAAACTGATCAAACGAATCTGCTTCTATCTTGTTATTTTGAATCGCGATAATTGCGAAACTTTACAGTCCCTCCTGTTGATGCGAATAACTCCGCTTATCGTATCAATTAAAATTGGTGGTGAGCAAAATTATCCCGATTCTCCACATCCAAACACTCCCGGTAATTAAAACTATCTATGGCCTCCATGCAGTCCTCATTTCCCAGAGAAAATTACATTGTCTAACTTGGATAAACAGTAGGCATCATTGCCTTTAAACTTACATTGCGTATACGCCTTCCTGGTGCAACAGGCCGATGCCTCTCGCACCACCTGTATAGAAACATAGAAACATAGAAAATAGTTACAGGAGTAGACCATTCGGTCCTTCGAGCCTGCACCGCCATTCAATGCGTTCATGGCTGAACATGCTACCTCAGTACCCCATTCCTGCTTTCTCGCCATACCCCTTGATCCCCCTAGTTGTGAGTGTTATATCTAACTCCCTTTTGAATATATTTAGCGAACTGGCCTCAACAACCTTCTGTGGAAGAGAATTCCATAGATTCACCACTCTCTGGGTGAAGAAGTTCCTCCTCAGCTCAGTCTTAAATGGCTTCCCCTTAATCCTTAGACTGTGACCCCTGGTTCTAGTTTTCCCTAACATTGGGAACATTCTGCCCGCATCTAATTTGTCTAAACCAGTCAGGATTTTAAATGTCTCTATAAGATCCCCCCTCATTCTTCTGAACTCCAGAGGATACAAGTTCAGTTGACCCAATCTTTCTTGATATGTCAGTCCGGCCATCCCAGGAATCAATCTAGTGAACCTTCGCTGCACTCCCTCAATAGCAAGAATGTCCTTCCTTAAGTTAGGAGACCAAAACTGCGCACAATACTCCAGGTGTGGCCTCACCAAGGCCCTGTACAACTGCAGCATCACCTCCCTACTCCTGTACTCAAATCCCCTTACTATGAAGGCCATCATTCCGTTTGCTTTCTTGACTGCCTGCTGCACTTGCATTCCCACCTTCAGTGACTGATGTACCATGGCGCCCAGGTCTCGTTGCACCTCCCCTTTCTCTAATTTGCCACCATTCAGGTAATAGTCCACCTCTCTATTTTTACCACCAAAGTGGATAACCTCACATTTATCCACATTGTACTTCATCTGCCATATATTTGCCCATTCACCCAACCTGTCCAAGTCACTCTGTAGCCTCCTAGCATCCTCCTCATTGTTCACACTGCCTCCCAATTTAGTGTCATCCGCAAATTTGGAGATATTACATTTAATCCCTTCGTCCAAATCATTAATATATAATGTAAACAGCTGGGGTCCCAGCACCGAACCCTGCGGTACCCTGCTGGTCACTGCCTGCCATTCTGAAAAGTACCCATTTACTCCTACTCTTTGTTTCCTGTGTGCCAACCAGTTCTCAATCCACGTCAACACATTACCGCCAATCCCATGTGCTTTAACTTTGCTCACCAATCTCTTGTGTGGGACCTTGTCGAAGGCCTTCTGAAAGTCCAAATACACCACATCTACTGGTTCCCCCCTGTCCACCCTATTGGAAACATCCTCAAAAAATTCCAGAAGATTTGTCAAGCATGATTTCCCTTTCACAAATCCATGCTGACTTGGACCTATCATGTCGCCACTTTCCAAATGGTCTGTTATGACATCTTTAATAATTGCTTCCATCATTTTACCCACGACCGATGTCAGGCTGACCGGTCTATAATTCCCTGCTTTCTCCCTCCCTCCTTTTTTAAAAAGAGGGGTTACATTGGCCACCCTCCACTCTATCGGAACTGATCCAGAGTCTAAGGAATGTTGGAAAATGATCGTCAATGCATCCACTATTTCCAAGGCCACCTCCTTAAGTACTCTGGGATGCAGACCATCAGACCCCGGGGATTTTTCAGCCTTCAGTCCCATCAATTTCCCCAATACCTTTTCCCGACTAATAAGGATTTCCCTCAGCTCCTCCCTCTTACCAGATCCTCTGACCCCTTTTATTTCCGGCAGGTTGTGTGTGTCCTCCACAGTAAACACCGAACCAAAGTACTTGTTCAATTGATCAGCCATTTCCTTGTTCCCCATTACGACTTCCCCTGTTTCCGACTGCAGGGGACCTACGTTTGTTTTTACTAACCTCTTTCTTTTTACATATTTATAGAAGCTTTTGCAGTCCATTTTAATGTTCTCTGCAAGCTTCCTTTCATATTTTATTTTCCCTGCCCTAATCAAACCCTTCGTCCTCCTCTGCTGAGTTTTGAAGTTCTCCCAGTCCCCGGGTTTGCTGCTACTTCTGGCCAATTTGTATGCAACTTCCTTGGTTTTAATACTATCCCTGATTTCCCTTGTTAGCCATGGTTGAGCCACCTTCCCTTTTTTATTTTTACGCCAGACCGGGATGTACAATTGTTGTACTTCATCCATGCGATCTCTAAATGTCTGCCATTGCCTTTCCACTGATAGCCCCTTAAATATCGCTTGCCAATTTAACCTCGCCAATTCACGCCTCATACCCTCAAAGTTGCCCTTATTTAAGTTCTGGACCATGGTCTCTGACTTAACTGTTTCCTTCTCCATCCTAATGTAGAACTCCACCATACTATGGTCACTCTTCCCCAGGGGGCCTCGTACCACAAGATTGCTGATTAGTCCTTCCTCATGCATGTTTTTATTATACAAGGAAAAATAATCAAAACAACTCTTTTAAAAATACAAAATACAAAAATACAAAGTTCCAAACTTAGTTACACATATTCATAACTAACTATCAATTACAAAAACACACATGGTAAAATGGAGCGGCGTCATCCTGGCCGTTTACGCGGTACTTTCCTCGTTCACTGCGCTCGTAACGTTCTCTCCACTCCCCTGTGTTCTCCTGCTTTGTGAGGCATTTGCCTCTCTTGCAGTGCACGACCAATAGGTACACTACAATCACTACTTGGCACACTACCAAAATGTGGGAGGCTATCCTGATCCATGAAGGAACTTCAATATTGGTGAACAGATCCCACCACGGTGGGATTACTATGTCCAAAATTTCTGTCCCTATCTCCAGTCTTTTGTTCCAGGGTGTAAAAATGTTTTTGTGATACCGCGACGGCTTTTAAAAGCTTGGTGAGGTGTTCAGGGAGAGGGGGAATGATGTATCCGAAATGCGCGACGAATCACTGCAAGTCGGTGAAATTCTCTTTTACTGTAAGGTGAACAGTGGATGGTTCAGGGATCGGGACAATTCGCTGTTGTGCCACTTGATCTTCAGCCCTGGGTTTAAAACAGAAACTGCTGTCACTCACCGGACACCGGCTGTGGTTTCCATGCTGGTAGTGTTGCGCTGCAGTGGTAACGCAATACGTTCCACCCCCTATGTATGCCACCTGCAGAGGCACATGATCTTGTGTCATTGCTTCCATGGTGCAATTCATGGGCTTCGCGCCAGCCGTTCTGAACCCGCATTGTGGTGTTAAAAAGGCATTCAAGTGCTGGGGACACAGGATGATGTGTGCTCCCCGGCCACGACAACCCGATAGGTCGGTACCTGTCATCGTTTGCTCCCAGCGGATGACGTAAGGTGGGACCGTTGCGTAGCGAATGTGGGCTCCCCCCTGAATGACACCAATGTTCTCCACCCGATACACCGGGGCGGGCTTTGCCGTGTCGCCCAACACCGGCATTCGTAGTACTATACCCATGATGGTATGATTTGACTGTCCGCAGTCCACTGGGACTTGGTATGCCTCTGAGGCTAGCCTGAGCTGGCACGGGCTTAATGCATTCTGAAAAGGGTGGAGCGCCTGCAGGTGTTTGTTACTTATCCAGGACGGGACCAAACCTTGTTTTAAATCCTCCAAATTACTGCGGCCCTCGCCCAGTAACCACGCCCCGTATAGTACGCACACCTCGTTCTGCGCAGCTTGATCGGATGCATTCCGATCTTCCCTGATCAGGGCATTTACCGTTCTCGCATGCTTCTCCAGCTCTGCTATAATCTCTTTTAAGTGTAGTGTCATGGCCTGGTCCTCATGTAACTCAGACCCTACTACCTTGTTTTCGCTTGTGAGGATGCTTTTTAACTGTGTTTTTAAACCGTTGATCTGGGTCTGCAGCTCCACGTTGTCTAGAGCGTTGACCACAGACATTCCCGTATTAAAAGCAGTGAACATATCATTCACAACACCCCTTCTTTGTCTCCCCACCTGACCCAAAACTTCGTGTGGTGTGGTGTACAAGCTTGTTTTGTCAATCTCTGCAAAATCAAACTCGTAGAATTGTCTGAACATGTTTGTCAACAGGACCTGGTACAATTGTTCCGTTTCTTTGGGACACCACTCTGGTAACCGCACCTCGGTGAGATTTAGAATCACCGAGGCCACCGCGTAATGTACCCCTTGATATAGTATCTGGTCTGTTGGCACCAGTACCAAACCATTCCCGGGCCCCTTAGTGGTTTTAGGGCACCCTTCCTCCTGAGCCAAAGCCACCGGAATCGTGGGCGGAGACTTGCGTGGGCGCGTGATGAGTTCAGTGGCGTTTACCGGGATCGGGGAGAATGGAGCTCCGCACCCCTTTGTGCTGACATCCCACCTCATCCCTTTCCCGTTATCCTGCCACTGGTGTACGAAAAATATGGATATACCCTTGGGGCAAACATACTTCGATCCCCACATACAAACATATATTCCCTCATCCGGTTCCCACCATTTGTCCCAACAGACTTTCAATTGTCCGTTAGTCCCCGTAATTGTCCGATGGGTATTGTTACCCAATCGCTCCCACTCAACCGAGGAATTTCTCATAGTCTTGCTTAATTCCGTAACCACCACCATCGGCTCAATGGGACCTTCCCATTGCATGTCAAACAAATCCTTTTGCCGACGGTGACGCTGATTCTGGGTGCAATGATCCTCACTCTGGGGCACAGCAAAGAAGTCTCTTTGTAGGTAAATCCGGATGCGCTGGAGTATTCCGTCGAATTCGTTCCCAGCCATCCCGGCCACCTTCCCTTGTGGAAATACGTGGCGGTTTCCTCAGCCTTTCGCTCCCCGGTCCCATCCGTCGCGATGGGGGCCGTGTCCCCGGAGCAACCAAACACAACGACATCCTTGGTGAGGCCCCGATAGGCCAATCCATACCCGATCGTTGCGAGCACTATCAGAATCCTTTCCATCTTTCCTGGTTCCTGTGATCAGATAAAATGATGTAGCCAGCCTCCCAAGAGTCTCTGGCTTTTGTGAAGGGTGAGCGGGTCCCTTGACCTCGTCTCACGTAAAAAGACATGTATGCCGGATAGACTTTAACTATTCCTACCACTAACTCCCATCATTTTACCATTTACTTATAAAAATTAAACTACAATCTTACCAAACTTAAAACACTATAAACTTAAACTTATCCTAAACTTAACTGTACAGCGCCGTCCGTTCCCAGGGCGGCCTACCTAAATTCTGCGAAGGCTGCCACGAGCTTTTCCCAGTGGTGGGGGGGCACTGACCCCTTCCTTTGATCTGCCGCAGCCTGTCGCCGCTGCGCTGGGACTGGGATCTCCCTGGGCTGCCTTGACCTTGAACTTACGCCTGGGGGTGCACGGGGGATTTGACCACGACTTCCTGGGCTGGTGTGTCCGACTTGACCTACGGAGGGCTACTTTGGGCAAGATTTCCAGGGCCGACGGACCAGGAACCAAGACTTCCACCGTCGCGGCCTGTGGTCCCACCACAGCCGCTGGCTCCGTCTCCCCTGGCTCTGCCCCCCTGAACTCGGATTTGCAGTTTCTGGCTCCACCCTACTTGGCCCAGTATGTGGACCTCCACTCGCAATCCCTATATCCCCTATGGGCAAGACTTCCAGGGCCGATGGACCTGGTACCGAGACTTCCACCGTCATGGCCTGTGGTCCCACCACAGCCGCTGGCTCCGTCTGCCCTAGCTCCGTCCTCCTGGGCTCGGGATCTGCAGTTTCCGATTCCACCCTGTGTGGAACTCCACTCGCAGTCCCTATCTCCCCTAAGCTTGAGTCGAGGGCGAAACCTTCGTCCTCCGACCCCAGCACCTCTCCGACCGGGTCACTACCTTGATCGAGCTCCTCGAGTTCTTCCTCATCTGAATCCCAACACCAAGAAAAGATCCTACACTTTTCTAGAATGTCCTCTCCCCTCAAGCAGGCTGCTTTACCGGTCTGTGTGCCCTGCGGTTCTACCCAGGGCTGCGAGTCCCCACTCGCAGGTTTGGCCCCTGTGGTTGGCCCCTGTGCACCCGGCTTATACAGCTTGCACTGGTTAATGTGGAACCATTTTGTGCGCCGGGGTACCTTTATGGCGTACACCATGGGACTCGCCTTATCTACAATACTGTAGGGTCCCATATACAGTGGTTCCAAACTCCCTACTCTGGCATAGTTCCGAACCATGACCTGATCTCCAACTTCCCACTCCTGCTTCTTGCGGGGTTCCAGCAACAGGCGATTGCCCTGGTGCTGTCTTCCCATGTTCCCAGCCGCCTGCTCATAAACCTGCTTCAGGCGCTCCAAGAGGGTCTGGACAAACTTGTCCCATTTCACCTCTTGGAGCTGGACCTCAGTGAGCACCGGGGCTAGTACATGGGTGGGGGTTCGCATGATCCTCCCAGTCATCACCTCGTACGGGGAGTACCCCGTACTCTTCGACTGGCTGGCCCGGATTCCCATGAGGACTAGAGGCAGAACCTCCGCCCATTTTTGGGGCGAGTTCATAGTCTCTTTCCTCAGCTTCTCCTTGAGGGTCCGGTTCAAGCGTTCAACAATCCCTGATGACTGGGGATTGTGCGCCACTTCCCTTCAATGCCCAAAAGCATGAGGGTGTTCTGCATCACCTGGCCGGTGAAATGACTCCCTTGGTCTGACTCCACGAAACGGGGGAGTCCCCACCGCGAGAACACTTCCCGAACCAAGATCTTGGCAGTACCCAGCGCCGTAGCTGTTCTACAGGGGAAGGCTTCTACCCATTTGGAAAACATATCCACCAAGACGAGGCAGTATTTGTAGCCTCCCTGGGTGGTGGGCAGGGGCCCTATGTAATCGATCTGTATCGACTGCCATGGTCCCTCCATCCTCCTGATGTGCCCCATGTGCACTTTCCTTTTCTGGGGATCTGGGTTGTTTGCAGCGCACACAAGACAGTTTGCACAGAACTCGCGGACCTGCTCCCTGAGTCCCGGCCACCACCCCGCCTGCTCTACCCATTGCCAGGTAACCTCGGGCCCGGGGTGCCCTGCCCCCGGCCCCTCATGAGCCAACTGGAGGAATTCCCTCCTGTGCTGCTGCGGCACAACCCACTGTTCCTCGCGGAACAGCATGCCTTCTTTAACGGAGAGGGTTGCCGTACTGTACGGGCCCTCTACCTGCTTGCCCTCAGTAATCGTTCTGAGAACTGCTTTTAGGGCGGGATCCTGGTTCTGGACGGTCTTAAGGTCTAGGGGCAATGCTACCCTGGTGTTCCCGGGATTCCCTTCCCTGCCTTGGATCGCTGCCACGGGTCCGGGTCCATAGGGGTCCCAGAAAATGCCATTATGGGCACCCTCCCTGGCTAGGGCATCCGCCTGCTGGTTGCCCTCTCCGCGGGGCTCTGTGGAGGAGTGAGCCTTCACCTTATGGATGAAAATCTCCCCTTCCTCCCCCACTGCTGCTAGGATCTTTCCAGCAAGGGCTTCACCGTTAAAGGTCGCCCGTCCGCGGAGGTGTATCCACGGCGGGACCAAATGGCCAGGTATTCCGTACACGAATTGCACGTAAACATACTGTCCGAACAAATCGTGTATGGGGTTGGGAAGATTTCTGGGTGGGTAACTACGTACGCCACCGCAGACAGCTCAGCCTGCTGCGCGCTCATGGTGCTGCGGAGTTTAATTGCCAGGGCAAGGTTTGCCGCAGGGTCATAAACTCCACACCCTGTGAGTCGTTCGCCAGCGGACACTGTGCTGGAACCATCAACATAAATCTCGCAACCTGTGGGATGTATCCCGGCCCGCAAACCTATGTTGACCTCCCACACCCCTTCCACCGAACACTGGTGGGCTGTTCCGGGGTATACCAGGTTGGCCGCGAGCTTGGGCTCGCAAAGACCTTTAACTCTAAGATCCATCTGGGAAAGGAGAAGGGTCCAGCGCGCAATACGAGCGCTGCTTACGGTCCCATCCTTAATCCTCCCATCTAGAAGCATCTTAGTTGGCGTGTGATGGGTGAGGAGAGTGATGGGAGAGAGCCCTGTGAAGATCACTGATCTTTTCACAGCCCAATGCGTGGTTAAAAGATGCCTTTCGCAGTTGGAAAAACTCCTCTCCACATCCGTTAACACCTTGGACGAATAGACAACCGGCCTCAGCTTGCCGTGACGCTCTTGGAGCAGCACAGCGCTCAAGCTGTCTCCGCTGGCAGCTACCTCCAGGAAAAACTCCTTCCCCCATCTATGGCCCCTAAAGCTGGCGCGGTCTGCAAATCCCTTTTTAACTTCTCGAATGCTGCCTGACAACCCTTGTCCCAAAACCACTCCACTCCCTTATGGAGGAGTCGGAGCAGCGGAGCTGCTGTGGCCGCATAGTCCTCGATGAAGTCTCTACAGTAACCGGTCAGTCCCAGAAAGGACCTCACACCCCTTATGGTGTTGGGAATCGGTAACTCCTGCACCGACTCCCTCCTAGCCTTATCTATGGCTCTTTCCCCAGCGCGAATGGTCAGCCCCAGGAATTTTACTTCCTGCTGACCGATCCGTGCTTTCTTAGGGTTCACTTTAAAACCCTTTCTTGCTAGCAGCTCCAATAACTCGGCTAGCAGTGGTCCATGCTCCTCCCTTGAGTCCGTGAACAGGAGCAAATCATCCACGTACTGCACTATCTGATTGGGCTGACTAAACTCCTTTAAACTTCCTGCCATACACTGATGGAAAATACTGGGGCTGTTGTGGAAACCCTGTGGCAAACAGTTCCATGTGTACTGTTGTCCTTTGAAAGTAAAGGCAAACTTGTACTGGTCCTCTCGCCGCAGCGGGATGGACCAAAAACCGTTCGAGATATCCAGCACCGTGAACGTGGTCGCGGACGCTGGGATACTCCCTATTAGGTCAGCAACTGCTGCTACTGTGGGCGCGCAGGCGGGGATGTTACTGTTAAGGACTCTGTAGTCCACCGTGGCCCTCCACGAATTATCCGGCTTTCTTACCGGCCATAACGGGGAGTTCACGTGTGTGGCTATCAGCCTCAACACGCCCCGCTGCACCAATGAGGACATTGCTGTCTCCATATCGGGTTCTGCTTCTTTGGGGAAGTTATACTGCTTTTGGGGCCGGGTCATGGGGTCGCCGTCTATGCTGACCTCAAACCCGGTAACCCTCCCACAATCGTGCTTGTGGGTTGCAAACGCGTGCATGTTATCTGACACGTACGTTTGCATGTCCGTTGGGACTTCCGCGACCATAAGCCCGAGGTCGTAACCTCCGGATGGCTTCATGGTACACAGGGCCCCTTTACCTTCCTTCCCCGGGATTACAACTACCTTGCCTTTCCCACCCTTGGCTCCCCAGAGACAGTGATTCCTAAGGTCCACGAGGATCCCGTGTTCCGCTAGGAGATCCGATCCGAGGATACCTCTGCCACCCCCCTCTTGCCATTTCATCAGTATGCACTTCCATGTGGTGTGGAGTGCTCCTAAATGAATGGAGAGCGGAATGGAGAACGCGCCAGCCTGCTCTTTTCCCGTGAACCCCGCTAATGTGAATGGGACCTTGGTAGACAGTGGTGAGTCAAAGGGGCTATCCGTATGAATCACGGTGCATGAAGCTCCCATGTCCAACAAATAACTACCCTTCTGCTTCTCTACCTCCATCTCCACCAGGGGTCTGTTCCACGCATCATAGCTGAGCGGACACAGGTAAACGGGCTGCGCGGGCTCTAGTCATTGGGTACCGGTGGACGGGGTTGTGACATCTGTGGGGCCGGTAGTGACTGCCACCCTCTCTTGCGAAATCATAAGGGACCGCATGGCTCCCAACATTGATTCTATCGCATCGGGATGGATAGGCACACCAGCTCCTTTCTTGGAGACAGGCGCTTGGGTTTGGGCTGCGGGATTTTTATCCCTGGGGTCCTTCCAGGGGTTCCTACAGTTCTTACGCCAGTGACCTGTCTTCCCGCACCGTAACAAACACCACTGGTTTGTGGGGCGCGATTTCCCTCCTGATGCCACTCTTTCTGAGCCGGGGCTGCAGGCCGTGCCTCATGCACCTTTCCCTTAAGGGGACGCGCTCCCGTGCTCCTAGTGTTCCGATACCCTATAGTGAGTCGATTTAGGACCGACTCCTCCGTTGTGGCGGGGTTAGTGGGATCAAACCACGCTCTGGCCTGCTCCCTGACGGCTGGCAAGCTGTTGGCTACTAAACACCTGAGCCAATGAGCTTTCCCGGCGCCGTTCAGGTAGTCGCGCCCTGGCGCACCTGGGCAGCTACGCTGGTATACTGGCCACAGCCTGTCGGCGAAAACCTTCGGGGGTTCTCCCTCCATCTGTAGGGTTTGACTCAATCTGACGAACGGACCTTCGTCATCCGCCCCTAACACTTCTAGGATCTCGTCCCGTAACTCCTCATAGGTTTTATTTCCCTTCTTGCTCTCGTCTGAGAGACACTGGAGGATCGAGCTATCTAACGAGAACAGCAACATTTTGGTCTTTTCCTCATCGTCGCAGCCATTAATTGCTGCGGTCTGTTCTACCTCCCTAAAGTGTACGGAAGGGTCGTCTGACTCGGACAGCTTCCGTACATGACTAATCATTGCTCTCAGCTGGTGTGAGCTGTGAGGCAATACAAGCTGGTTCAGGACATCCCCCTCTGCCCCATTTGCCCCACCCGGGCCTCTCTTGTGACCTCGGAGCGGACACATCGGTCCCGGTCTCGACTCTACCTCCGGGGATTGTCCTACCTCGGCAACCTCCTTCTCTATTTCCACCACTTCCTCCCTTACCCAGGTTGCCGAATAGCTGGCTGGCGCGGAGGGCACAGTGGCAAATACCTCCTCTGTTTTGTCTGGTAGGGATTTTGGGAATTCCCTACCCACCTGTGGCTGGTTTGCTGACAGGCTGATGAGGCACACCAAGCCGTTTGCCGTTATTCAGGGCCTCTCTTAGGTTCCCTATCTCCTTCTGGCAAACACTGTGGTCGGCTCTCTCATGCCTATCCTCGAGGGCCATTTTATATGCCGCCCTAACTCCCTTCAAGCTTTCTTCCTGGGCTTTTATCTGGTTAGCTAGGCAGGCACACCGTTCTCTAATCCTACCCTCGTTTAATTTTGCTTCCATGACCTGACATTCTAGGTAATCAATTTTAGCCTCATGGTGGTTGGCTACTATTTGGTGTTCCTGATGTAACGCATTCAATGATGCAATGAGTTTCTGTCCTCCCGTGATCTTTTCCTCCATTTCAACTTCCAATTCCCTGATCTGAGCTGCCTGTGCCACAATGACCTGGTCCGAAAATTGGACTTGCTTCTTGTAGCACATCAGCCAGACCACTTTCTCGACCGACTTCTTATGCTCTTTACTGCCTGTCCATTTGATGGCTGCGTCTAGCGGACGCTTATCCATCAGTAGGTCACTTATCCACTTTTTGGTTAAGTTAACCTTCCCAAACACATAGTCGGCTACCCTCTCATCCATCACATTTCGTCTATTCAAACCAGGGTCTAAAACATTACTCTTCTGTTGCCAATGTCCTGCCGCAGTCGCCATTTTCTGTAAGGGGTTTTTGTCGTGCTTGTATCCCAGACGGTGCTGGTGCGAGGTTAGGCCTTCGTTGCCTAATACTATTGCTTGCTCTGGTCTCCGGCCAGCCTTGTTGCAATAAGCACCTGTGAGTGGTTCGACCCACTTGCCCTTACGGTTCTAACACTGGACTTAGGCGCGGGAGCAGTAATGCACAGAAAAACTCAAATAGACCCAGTTGAATAGTACGAAATGGAAATCTTTATTGCATAGCATCCAAAATCATGAAGTACATGTCATAGGTGCAAATTAACGAGAGTACAAGTATACATACATTCATAAAGCTTGGTCTATGGTAATGAAGAACGCACGGCACATCGTAAAAAGGGGAACACATTATACTTTATCCTTAATAAAACCACCCTCCCTTATCAATACCTACACTACGTCTAGATTTGTAGGATCGGGAAACATGCTCACCACTCGTGATACTTCGGAGAATTTTAAAGTGAGGCACTCGGCTCGTTTCGCTGCAGTGCCTGACTGTCACGTGTTTGGAGGGGTTCTGCACCCCACTTGTTTATCTTCGCTGCTGCGACAAGCAGGTCCGACTCCCTGTTGTCATGAAGAACTCGACAGAACTCGGACACGGTTGTAGAACTCAAAGAAAAGTCTTCCTGTCGTTATGAAAAGGTCGATGGACCCAAACCGGATCGTGCAGTAACCCATAGAATTCAAGAAATGAGTTCGGTATTTATATTTTCAGGCGCGGTCGGGGTTTACTGACCATGGTGGCACGTGGATTCTTCTTCTTTTCTTGTCATTTCGTCTTGTCTTTTCGGGCCTTCCGGTCCAGACACCGTTTACCGACTCTCGGGATGGTGCACTCGGTCACTTGCCCTTGTCGAGGCGGCTCGTTCCGATTGAGCTCCACCCAACATTCGAATAGCCGACCCGTACGGCTAAAAGTCAAGAGTCAACAATGTCCAGCCCTAAGGAAGAGCTTCAGCAAGGGTTCGCCGAGAGATAAGAGAATAAGAGACGATTCGAGCGAATAAGAGACCGGTGGACATTTGTTCTCTATAGTTATAGTGCTGTGTCCCCTTATCTCCCGCTCAAATCTTAATGTTTGTCCTTTGTGTAATATTGGCGCTCAAAACTCCCAGCATGGGGCGATTCTTTCCTTAACGGGTTTCGGTAGCACCTGAAACTGGCCAACTACCCGTTAATGTTTTCCCCATTGTTGACCCAGCCAGGATTGTATGAATCGTCTCCCTGACTGGTTTTTGGGGGCCCCCGAATACTTGTTTAATCACCCGTCGATGTCTTTCTCATTGTAGAGCCGTGGGGGTATTTGTGTATTGATGTGTCTGGATGGGCCTTCGATTGCCCAGTATAATGGTCCTTACTTGTGCATGGAAAACGATTCCAGCACTCATATCTTTGCTATTGTCACCAATGCAAACAGGTTGCATCCTGTCTTTATCAGTGTTTACCGAGTATGATCCAGTCTTATATTTAAATGTTTATTCGAACACCATCTTGTCTGCCCACTGTACTTCTGGAAGCTTCTGCCACGATGCGCGGTGGCCATTTTACAGGCTTCTGTGTCCTTTATAATCATGACAGCATTTCGTTTAATAAAACTGATCAAACGAATCTGCTTCTATCTTGTTATTTTGAATCGCGATAATTGCGAAACTTTACAAACCCTTTAATCATCTTAAACACCTCAATTAGGTCACTCCTTGATCTTCAATGCAGCAGGGAATACAAGCCAAGTCTGTCCAACCTGTCCTCTTAATTTAACTCGTTTATAATATTTCTGAAAATAAAAGAACTGAACACCCTAACACACATACTCAGGCATTATAGGCATTCACAATGACTATGCTAATATGCAGCATTAAATTGGAAGCCACTGAAAGACAAAAAAGTTGTTAAAAATATCAATCCATTTTAAAGCTGGATTCAGTGTGATATTTGTACATTTGATTTGAAAATTAACAGATTTTAAGCATAAAAATAATGAACAGATCACCTTGTAATTGGAGTCGGTATGATCTCTCCTTTTGCTTGTGCTGCCAATTTTCCATGTTTTGGTTTACGAACGATATGTAAATAAGCTAAGATGGAATGACGTAGCTTGGGCAGCATGAGCAGGAGAGTTGGCGCGTTCTTTTATCTGTTCTAAATAAAGCACAACATTCCGGGAGGGTCTTTGTGTGAGTCTATGGTTGCAGAACTGTCAAACACTATCGCGGTCAATTTACCCCTCACTGCACTAATTCAAGAAGGTGTCTGTTGCTGTACGGACCTTTTTGAATATAACAAAATAAGGAATTAATAAAGCTTGTCGATGAAGAACAAATTATCTCAAGACAAAGCTTCCTTGTGCCATTCTTCAGTTCCCTGAGCTTAGTTTGTCTGGCACAAGCATTGCTGTGATTCGTCCAATTACTGTAATTAAGTCAAGGATAATGGCGCGGTTTCAATTGAGTTGGTAATTACAAGTATCAATGATGTCAATCTAGAAGAACAAAGTATTACACACATCAATTACAAAGATATTAGACACTCATATTTCAGTCAATAGCAATCTGTAAAGTTAAAAAGGCCTTAATTTCGTCTGTAAATTAGCATTTTGAAATCAGAAGAAGCATTTGCTACAACAACAATTCGATTCACTTCACTTTAATGTGTATTATATGCTCTATAAAGGCAGGCCGTTTACTTTATGTCTGATGCTGTGTGTGTCTCGTTGTCAACGACTGTGCAATACATGCAGTGCTTGAAAACACAGCCACGGCACCACAAGGTGACAGAATCAGAGCTGATAGGAGACACTAGCCCACCAAAAACATTTATTTATATTTCAGCTGTGCATTTGAAGTCATTTGTACAGCCTGCGCATGGGAATCTGTAGTGACATTGGAAGGTTTATCATATTCTCGTGCATGGTTCCTGAGACTGTTACTCTTACCGTTGTTAGCAGAGCAGGGGAGTTCTCCCTGGTGTCCTGGCCAATATTTATCCCTCAATCAACATCACTGAAACAGATTATCTGGTCATTACCACGCTGCTGTTTGTGGGAGCTTGCTGTGCGCAAATTGGCTGCTGTGTTTCCTACATTACAACAGTGACTACACTTCAAAAACTAGTTCATTGGCTGTAAAGCACTTTGGGACGTCCGGTGGTCATGAAAGGCGCTATATAAATGCAAGTCTTTCTTTCTTTCTTTATTTAATTGTGAGCCCTCTTATGTCTCGACTTCATTAACCTCCTCTGCTTCCATCTCAGGTTAAGCCAGCAAGTGTGGAACCTCAAGGCACTACTTGACCTTCTACCCCCACATCAACTCTATTATCAAGACTGGTTTCTTGCACCTCCACAACAATGCCCACTTCCATCCTTACCTCTCCCCTCCGTGACATATGGTGAGTGTAGCGTGCTCGGGAGGAACAGGTGACTTTGGGCCTCTGCTTCCCAAAGCTCTCCACCACTGGGGATTTTCCTCGCCTCATGTCTGGGTCTGTTGTAGACTCATTGATCGAGATTGATTGCTGTGATAAGTCAACAACTCCATTATAGTTGTATCATGCGATGACCAGGATGGAGAAGGCGAACTAGATAGACCTTGGTCTTTTTCATCTATGAGAAGTCGCACAACACCAGGTTATAGTCCAACAGATTTATTTAAAATTACAAGCTTTCGGAGCTGTCGCCCCTTTGTCAGGCAAAGGTACAGTGAGTGAATCTACAACATTACACCGTATATAAACACAGACACTGCAGAGATACAATCTTTCAGGGAAGGTGTCCTTATATCAACCACTGCCCCTTAGCTTTCAGTGCCTCTCTCTCTGTTGTTCTTTGTAAAATCACCATCCACCTATTATTTATTTTGTCAACTGTGAGACACCTCCCACCCCTCTTCCTCTAACCCTATCAGCATTCCCTTCTAATCCTTTCTCCCTTAAATGCATCTATGCTATTCACCTCAACTACTCCTTCTGGTAGCGAGTTCCACATTCTAACCACTCTTTGGGTAAAGAAGTTTCTCTTGAATTCCCTAATGGATATATTGGTAACTATAACTTATGTCTGCAGTGACCTTCATTGGATGTCCAATGCATGAATTTCACAATCCTCATCTAAAAGCCACTCTGTGGTCTCACTCCATCCTACCTCTGCAATCTCATCTATAGTCAACTCCCATAATTCTTCTCCCGTCCTTGCTTGGTGTCTGAATTTTCCTTCTTATGTAAAAAACTTTGCAACATTTTGCTATGTCAAGGTGCTAAATAAATGAAAGTTATTGCATTATTCCAATGACTCGACTCCAGTGGGTAATGGAGTATCTCTTTATGAAAACACAAGTCTATCTCTGAACCTACCGCTTTCCCAGCCGCTTCATGCCTCGGATATCGCTCGCCTGTCATAGAATCATAGACATTTGTGGCACAGAAGGAAGCCATTCGGCCCATCACAGTCTCAGAATAAGAGGTCGGCCATTCAGGACTGAGATGAGGAGAAATTTCTTCACTCAGAGGGTGGTGAATCTTTGGAATTCTCTACCCCAGAGGGCTGTGGAGGCTCAGTCGTTGAGTTTATTCAAGACAGAGATCGATAGATTTTTGAATATCGAGGGAATCAAGGGATATGGGGATAGTTCAGGAAAGTGGAGATGAGGGAGAAGATCAGCCATGATCTTATTGAATGGCGGAGTAGGCTCGAGGGGCCAAATGGCCTACTCCTGCTCCTATTTCTTATGTTATTTTGTGTCTGTGCCGGCCGAAAAAGAGCTCTCCAGCCTAATCCCACTTTCCAGCTCTTGGTCCGTAGCCCTGTAGGTTACGACACTTCTAGTGCATATCCAACTACTTTTTAAATGTGATGTTCATCCCACTTTGCCTCCTATCAAGGGAGTGTTAGGTGAATTAATTTAAGGCAAAGCAATTTGTAGAATTGTACAACTGTGTTGTTACAGTTGATTTTGAAACCACACTGCAACCAATCATTATACTTAACAGGGCAGGGTAGTGGGACTAATTGGATAGCTCGACAAACAGCTGGCACAGACACGATGGGCCAGATGGTCTCATTCTGTACTCTATCATTCTATGATTCTATCACACTGCTTCCATGAGGCCCAGATCAGGCTTTTCCATTTCTTCTTAAATCAAGTTCAGCCGGAGCGCTGAACGCACACGGATACAAACGAAAACTGCTTATTGAGACAGAAGAAAGCACATCCTCACTTGTATACAACCAAGGCCACATCCCTAGTTTTTAGATAGTAACTGTTAAAAGGGAATTGGATACGTGCTTGAAAAGGAGAAATTTGCAGGGCTATGGGGGAAAGAACAGCATTAATTGGAGAGCTCTTTCAAAGAGCCGGCACAGGCACGATGGGCTGAATGGCCTCCTTTATTTTGTATGATTTTTTTGATCACTTATTTTCAGCAAGATCTACTTTACTTGCATTTCATCCCGATAATTTGAATCAAGCGATATTCTTGTTTAATATGAAGCCGGCATGACCCTGTTGCAGAAACTATACCGCGCTGACCCAGGTATCAGTAATATTCTTCGAAAGAGAGACTGGCATTTATATAGCGCCTTCCACAACATCTCAAAGCACTTTACAGTCAACAAAGGACTTTTGAAGCGTAGTCACTGTTGTAATGTAGGAAATGTGGTAGCCAATAAGCTCCTACAAACAGCAATGTGATAATGACCAGATAATCAGTTTTTAATTGAGAGATAAATGCTGATTGAGCAGTGCTGTCATGGGATCTTTTATGTCCACCTGAGTTTAACGGCTCATCTGAAAGATGACACTTCCGAAAGTGCGGCGCTCCCTCAGTACTGGCACTGGAGTTTCAGCCCAGATTTTTGTGCTCAAGTCTCTGGAGTGGAACTTTGAACCCATGACCTTCTGACTCAGAAGCGAGAGTGCCACGGCTGACTCTGCGTGCAGTTGACCGTATTCTCTTAATAGCCAAATGTCAAGATGGTACATTCCTTCACCTATGGGACAAGCATTCAAATCCAGTTCCGATTAATGGGATGAAAGATACCTTCTGCTCACTGTAAAAGATCCGATGAGTTTTGGGACTCCCCACACAGTTCTTCCCAACAGAGAACCAACACTAATTGGCGCAAATTAGTGATTTTACTCAGGGAAGTCATAAAGATGGAGGGTATGAGAAGTGGAATACTTCATGATGGTCTATTAGGGAAACTGTTATGATGTTTGGGCTAAGGACCATTGATCAAAGTAAAATAAGCTTCATACTCACTAATTGGCTGTGCTGTACCTCACTCAGGAGCGCTCGATGCAAAGATCAGGTGACAAACTCGAAAGGAGGTACTTCAACAGAATAAACGCAAAGCTTGCTCAGAAATATATTTTAAAGGTTGAAGCAGGGTTAAGTGGTTAGTTTGTGCAATAGATTCCTGTACAAAAAACACATTTCTCCCTTCCACTTTTGGCCAATCTAATATGAAGGTTCTCTTGTCCTCTAGTTTTCAGTCCTGACGACGGGTCTCATCTTGAAAGGTTAACCCATCTTCTCTTTTTTTCAGTTGCTGCTATGTATTTTCAGCCTCTCTGTCTTTATTTTACCTTTCATAGGTGTCTTTATTAAACATCTACATCAACAACAACTTTCATTTATATAGCGCCTTTAACGTAGTGAAACGTCCCAAGGTGCTTCACAGGAGTGTAATCAGACAATAAAGTTGACACCAAGCCAAAGAGGGAGACATTAAGACAGGTGACCAAAGGCTTGATCAATAAGGTAGGTTTTAAGGAGTGTCTCAAAAAAAGAGAGAGAGATGGAGAGGCGGAGAGGTTTAGGTAGGGAATTCCAGAGCTTAGGGCCCAGATGGCTGACGGCACGACCGCCAATGGTGGAGCGATGAAACTCCCCCATTGGGGGAGTGCGTAACATTAAAATTAAAGTCAGGAAAACTTCTGCACACAAAGCAGAGTGGAAATCTGGTACTCTCTCCCCCAAAGAGCTGTTGAGGCTGGGGGTCAATTGAAAATTTCAAAACTGAGGTTGATAGATTTTTGTTAGGCAAGGGTATCAAGGGGTAAAAAAAAGACTGCACTTTTATAGCACCTTTCGTGATCTCAAGACATCCCAAAGCACTTTACAGCCAATGAAGTAATTTGGAAGTATAGTCACTGTTGTAATGCAGGAAATACGACAGCCAATTTGCGCACAGCAAGCTCCCACAAACAGCAACTTGATAATGACCAGGAAATCCATTTTTCTCACTGATGCTGATTGAGGGTTTGATATTGGACAGGACACCAAGGAGAACTCCCCTGCTCTTCTTTGAAATCGTGACATGGACTCTATTACGTCCACTTGAGAGCGCAGACAGGGCCTCAGTGTAACATCTCATCAGAAAGAGAGTGCCTTTGACAGTGCAGTGGTCAATACTGCACTGTCAGCTGTAGATTTTTGTGCTCAAGTCTCATGGAGTGGGATTTGAACCCACAACCTTTGTGACCTGCAGAGGCAAGATTGCTATCCATTGAGCCATGGCTGACACTGTATGGAACCAAGGCGGGTAAATGGAATTAAAAACTACCTCTTTGACCAAGCTTTTTGTCATCCGGCTTAGTAGCTCCTTATGTGGTTCGGTGTTGAATTTTATTTGCTAGCACTTCTGTGAAGCGCCTTGGGACATTTTATGATAGGCGCTATATGAATGCAAGTTGTTGTTGTTGTTGTTAAGATCTCATTGAAACATATACAATTCTGACAGGGCTAGACAGACTGGATGCAGGGAGGATGTTTCCCCTGGCTGGGGGATCTAGAACGAGGGGTCACAGTCTCAGGATACAGGGTAGGACATTTAGGACTGAGATGAGGAGAAATTTCTTCACTCAGAGGGTGGTGAACCTGTGGAATTCTCTACCACAGAAGGCTGTGGAGGCCAAGTCACTGAATATATTTAAGAAGGAGATAGATAGATGTCTAGACACAAAAGGCATCAAGGGGTATGGGGAGAGAGCGGGAATATGGTATTGAGATAGAGGACCAGCCATGATCATATTGAATGGCGGAGCAGGCTTGAAGGGCCGAATGGCCTACTCCTGCTCCTATGTTTCTATGTTTCTATGTTCTAAGATACAGATCAGCCATGATCGAGGGGCTGAATGGCCTACTCCTGTTCCTAGGTTCCTACCCAAAGGGTTCCAATCCTCTTCCAAGCTTTCCTATATTCTTCTCTTTTGGGTGAACACTGTGAGGAAGGGAAGCAACTTTAGTCAGCAGCTAACTCTGAAACGAGATTAAATAACAAGCCACTTTGAAATGTGTTGTAAAAATGACTGGTTTAGCCAAGCAGCTTCAACGTTGAGTCTTGAAATGTAATGAGTGATGTGCCGAAGACGGGACAATCGATCAAACACCTGAGACGAGGAGAATCTGTGCTAGTGATGGATGAGCCGACACTGATTTGTCTAGCATCTTAAATAGGTATCCATGTTTGGCATACACCGGACAAAAGCACCGAAAAAATGACAAACGCCTTCCAAATAAAAGCCTGTACCAATTATGCTCTGCAAACTGCCAACCGCCAGATGAAATATTTTAAATTATCAGTTCCTGAATTCTTCGTTGACTCTCAGCGAGCTGAGGTTCTCTTTGAATATTAACTGCACAAGTTATTACTTTCCCAATATTTAATCCCGAAATAAGTCAGATGGTTTATTTAATCATAGATGCAGCAGGTTGTGATGAATTGAGCAACAAAAAATGTGTCATTTATCTCGTACCTTTTATGGCCTCAGGATGTCCCAAAGCACTTTGTACGTTAGTGGAGTAGCTTTGAAGCGTAGTCATTTCTGTAATTGAGGATAAGGGATAAATATTGTGCCAGGACACGGAGGAGAACTCGCCTGTTCCCCTTCTAATGGTGCCAAGTGATCTTTTACGTCCACCTGAGAGGGCAGATAGGACCTTGATTTAACACCTCATCTGCAAGACGGCATCTTCGACAGTGCAGCGCTCCCTCAGTACTGCACTAGGAGTGTCAGCCTAGGTTCGTGAGCTCAAGTCTCTGGAGCGGAACGTGAACCCACAGCCTTCTGACTCAGAGAGACAAGAGTGTTATCCACTGAGTCATGGCAGACACCTTACCAGAAGTGCGATCCCATTTGACGGGTTACCGTTTTCCGTTGGAGCAGCAGAGGAAGGTCATGTGAATTCCCCAAAGCCCTGTAATTTGGCGGAGAGGGTGGGGGCTCTCGCGACCTCCCGCGGACAGGAGACTGACGGAGCCCACCTTGGGTTAAGTGGTGTAAGGGGCCGAGAAGGACCGGAGATGGGGAGGAGCCCCACCGAAGCTCAAGGCCGACCCGTCCGTTCAAATCACAAGCAGCAATTCTGAGGCTAACATCTCATTTATTTCAGTTGAGAAGGCAATGCACCTGTTCCTTAAATACTCACGGTCTAATCATCTTTTAAACCCTTTTGGAAGAGGCAGGTTTTGGCCCACGCACAGCTGTATTTGAAGAGCGAGCTCATTTCAATTTTGACATCAACACAAGTAATTCCTAATCGACAAAAGGTGCTACAAATGTTTATTCCTTTTAGTTTTTTTTCCAATTGTGGTCACTGTGAAATGTCAGTCTCTCCTTCTTTTGTTTGAAGGTATTTGTCTCAAATTGGATGACTTCTTTGGGGTTTCATTGATCTGCCCCTTTTCACTGGACGCGAAGAACTCCTCCTAAAGCTGATCTTTTGCTTACAAGTTGTTAACGGTGGGAAATTAATTCAAGGTGTAATAAACTCACAGCAACATCTGTTTGATCGTAAAACATTGCAAAATGCAGTCATTTGTGTTATACATAGCTGTGCTATCAGATTTGTCACAGGCCAGGGCTGAAATTCTATTAAGAAACAGAAGATTGAAATCAATAGCAATTCCACAAATGTGTACAAGCTGCATGACTGCTGGGCTGTAGGCACAGACTTTGAACTGTCGACTAACCCCTCAGCACCAGAGGTGGAATCGTCAAAGCCTTCATCACTCAATCAAGGTTGGTTTGCTTTTTATTGACATAAACTTTGGTGAGATTACAAAGGAAACCACATGAAACACAATGGAGGTTCTGCGTGCGACTAAACTTCTCCCGAATCCCATCCCTGACCTTTGGGTTTATGTTGATGTTACTCAAGCCAATTTCGTAATTTGATTTTATACATAAGGGAAATAAAAGTCATTGATCAGGAAAATGAGGTGGAAAAGCAACATGTTCCTTGCTTAATCATTAAAAGGAAACTTAAAATAATAGTCTGGTATGCGTGCACATCTGTCTATCACAGAAGCATATTAATCTTGAATTAATTATTAATAATAATCGACCTGAAACGTTAACTCTGTTTCTCTCTCCACGGATGCTGCCTGGCCTGCTGAGCTTTTCCAACGTTTTCTGTTGTTATTTCGGATTTCCAGCATCCGCAGTATTTTGCTATGGTATAAAACACTAGTTAGGCCACAGCTAGAGTACTGCGTAAAGTTCTGGTCACCGCTTTACAGGAAAGATGTGATTGCTCTAGAGAGGGTTCAGAGGAGATTTACGAGGATGTTGCCTGGACTGGAGAATTTTAGCTATGAGGAAAGATTGGATCGGCTGGGGTTGTTTTCTTTGGAACAGAGAAGGCTGAGGGGAGACTTAATTGAGGTGAATAAAATTATGAGGGACCCAGATAGAGTGGATAGGAAGGAACTATTTCCCTTAGCAGAGAGATCAATAACCAGAGGGCAATGATTTAAAGTAATTGGAAGGATTAGAGGGGAGTTGAGGAGAACCTTTAACACCCAGAGGGTGGTGGGGGTCTGGAACTCACTGCCTGAAAGGGTGGTAGAGGCAGAAACCCTCATCACATTTAAAAAGTACTTGGATATGCACTTGACGTGCTGTAATCTACAGGGCTACGGACCAAGAGCTGGAAAGTGGGATTAGGCTGGATGGCTCTTTTTCGGCCGGCACAGGCACGATGGGCCGAATGGCCTCCTTCTGTGCTGTAGATTTCTATGATTCTAAGATTCTATGAATTGTTCCACTAGTTATCATAGTGATCGAAAAGGAATCATCACTGGACCGGGAAGTTTTTAAAGGTAAATTTTCTGCAGCAACCTTGACAGCTATCTCCAAAAAATTGTCATGTTGACTACATAGAATGACACAGAATATACAGCACAGATACAGGCCATTCAGCCCAACTCCTCTGCACTGGAGTTTATGCTCCACATCAGTCTCCTCCCATTCTGTCTGCCTCATCTCACAGCCTTTCAGCATATCTTTCTATTCACTTTTCTCTCATGTACTCGTCTAGACTAAAGGGAGATGCCAGCACTGAGGTAGATGTTCCGGCATGGACTCGACAGGCTGAATGGCCTCCTTCTGTGCCGTATGCCTCTATGACTCTATGATTATGTTATATCGGCTAAAATACGGGAGCACTTACACAACAACTACCACTCTGAGACCAGTAGCTGTACTTTGGGTTCTAACCAGGCAAAACCATGTTCGCATTGCTTGGCTCCTGCCTGGCTGGAACTGGAAGACTCTTGCCCAGTGAGCGCAGACCTGGATCCAGGTGTGGGTGGGGTGGGGAGCTCACTCTGAAGTGTCAAAAATGTAGGTATTTGGAATGTAGGAAGGGAAGAATCTCTACTCTAGACATTTAACATTCGAGGCTAGGCAGTTTTACAGAGTGTCGAGGGCTAAAACAAAACTCCTGAGCACTTTGTAGACAAGGTTTCCCTCCCTAAACCTCTCCGCCTCTCTCTCCTTTTTAAAACGCTCCTTAAAACCGACCTCTTTGAACAAACGTTTGGTCGCCTGTCCTAATATCTCCGTACCTTGCTCGGTATCAAATTTTGTCTGATAATCGCTCCTGTTAAGCGCCTTGGGACGTTTTACTACTTTAATGGCGCTATATAAATGCAAGTTGTTGTTGTACAGGAGTTACACTCCAGGAGGGTGATATTGGTCCTTGGCAGAAATGCAAAACGGGCGATAGCGAATTGGCGGCCATCACGATTTGAAGTCAATGGAAGAAAGGATCGGGCGGGGTGTATAACGGGCTGCCAATTCCCTTTAGGGCTACCGGCCATGACCAATTTGAGCCCCAAGCATTCACGTCAAAGTAGTCAGAGGCTACCCGCTCCAGGGAGTCTCACTCCGCAGTGATTTCGAGTGAGGTCGGGCGCTGGATCTAAATTTACATTGACAGTTTGGCCTTGGTGCAAAGCTTTGCACTGACACTGATCCAGCATTGTAAACGCAAGCTAAAGTGGAGCATTTATAAACAAGGGTAGACACAAACATAGTGGCATGAGGCGTGGCATTCAATGGCATTTCATGGTTCTTCCGTTTCAATGCTGGCGAAGCGTCTTACAAGACAACAACAACAACAACTTGAATTTATATAGTGCCTTTAAAGCTATAAAATGCCCCAAGGCACTTCACAGGAGCGTAATCAAACAAAACATGACATCGAGCCACATAAGGAGATATTAGGGCAGCTGTCCACAAGCTCGGTCAAAGAGGTAGGTTTTAAGGAGCATCGTAAAGGAGGAGAGAGAGGTAGAGAGCCAGAGAGGTTTAGGGAGGGAATTCCACAGATTAGGAACTAGGCAGCTGAAGGCACGGCCGCCGATGATGGAGCGATGGAAATCGGGGGACGTGCAAGAGGCCAGAATTAGAGGAGCGCAGCGATCTTGGAGGGTTGTAGGGCTGGAGGAGATTACAGAGATAAAGAGGGGCAAGGCCATGGAGGGATTTCAAATCAAGACTTTTATAAAATCCTCACAGTCATCACAAAGTGTAAAAAAAAACTGTTTGGAGCTATTTCATTTTATAAAATGCAACTTGTAAAACATTAATTTTTTTCGTTATTGAATCCTTCTACTGCTGAATAATATCGGCCTGTTGTATCAAGATGGTAATCCATTAGTTTGACAATGCATGTTCTTTCCTTACTGATTAAAGTATCTGTTGTACACGAAAGTTCTATCCTAAGCCTGCAAACCACTGCATCAGGCCAAAAGGTCCGTTGGACAGCTCAACGGAACACACAGGCCCAGAAATCCGTGGCCGCCACAAAAGCCGCCAGTGCCACCGCGGGCCGGTGCTAACGGCCGCCGAAAATGGTGGCGCTGGCAGGACCGAAAAATTGGCGCTGGTGACTAATTATCATTAGCCCAGCGGTTAACCCACCGTGGAACGCCGTCCTGGTGGTGTTGGTCGCGGCAGGAGGCTCCCATGTGGCGGGGCCCAAGCGTCGTTGCTGCTAGAACAGCCGGCTCTGAAAGTGAGGCTGTGATTTCAGAAAGCGTTGTCAGTCTCTTAAAGGGGCAATGCCTTCTGAAATGAAAAAAATAAAATTATGTAAAAATAGGCGTTTTTTACAGCCCTTATAGCTCAACTGCCTTCTGAAAAAAAATTAACATTAAATGAAGTCCCAAATGGGGGTCTTCCGCTCTTAAAGCTGAATTCCCTTCCTCACCTAAAAAGAAAATAGGAAAAGTGCTTCAGCACTAACACAAATGGCTCAGCAAGCCAGGGAGGGGCACCCAGGGTCTCGCACACAGGTTTCGCAATCAGTGTCTCACACCCAGGGGCTCGCACCCAGGGTCTCGCACCCAGGGGCTCGCAAGAGCACTCCAGGAGGCCCTCCAGAAAGAACAATGTGAGACCAGATCACTGAGGCGGTCACTGCCAGCAGTGTCGCCCCCACCACCTGGCTCCAGTGCCCCAAGAAACTCCATGATCTCAGACCACTGGTCAAGGTCAGTGAATGCATCTCCAAAAGCCGTCTCCTACCAACTGCTCCACTAGCCTCACACACTTCTCAATGCACGACTCCCACCCGCCCCAATCACTCACCTACCAACAATCTGTACCAAACAAGAGGCACACCTCCCATTCCTGGCTTCACCTCACCCCCTTGGAGGAGACAGTGCTGAACCCTTGGCTAGTGGTGGGGCTGAAAGGATACAAGATGCTGGTATCCTCATATATTATCCTCCTTCTCGCATGCATCTCTTGCTTTCCTGCCCTCCCCTCACCACAACTCCACCCTTGTGCCTTCCTCATTTAACACAACCAAAAAATCCAGCCTGCCCCGCCAATGGTTGACCAAGAAGACGGAGAGGAGAGTGAAGAAGAAGAAGAAGAAGAAACATCTTCATTTGATTTCACACTCCCAGCCACCAACTCCTCAAGGTCGATCAGTAAGGCCATTTGCAGTGTCCCCCACTGAAAGTCAGCTTCCTTCCACCAGCCATGCTGCAGCCACTGGGGTAGCACTGCGTGACAATGGTAGGATAAGCAAAGGCACAAACAAGATAGTCACTAAGTGAATGCATAAGGGTGATGAGTTGATTTCTTGATGTCATATTAGATGGATAGATGTATAAAGTTGGATTGGAAAGTTTGCTTTGCGTGGCTTTTATTTCCGCATCATGGCCAAGAGGACGCTGTGATGATCAGTAGCAGAGGGAAGGTAAAATGTAGGACAAATGTTGAAAGGGGAATTGGGGTTGTGGTCACTGGTACTGCAGGCGGATGATTCCATATCAGATATCCCATCTAGAAAAGGGGCTGTCTGGGTTGCATCCTTCCTTCTGCTTCCTCCTCTTCTGCTTTCTCCTTTTCTGCATCTTCCTCTTTCCTCCATGAGCGGATGCTGTAAATTTGAAATTAAAGCATAAATTTTGGAAATACTCAGCATCTCGACCTGAGATGTGAATTCTGTTTCTCTCTTCACGGATGCTGCCTGACCGGTTGAGTATTTCCAGCATTTTCTGCCTTTTCAGAGGCCTTCCTTTACCATCCCAGGCCTTGCAAGCATCCAGCAGCACTCCCTGGACACTTGAAATACGTTTAACATCTATTGCAGCAAGCCACTACTTCAACAAAATAAAATAAAAATCCAGTCCAAAAGCGTAAATGCAAACTTACCTGCATGATGTGTGTGCCCCTTGAAGAGATGCTGACAGTGCCTCTCTCAGTCTGCTGAACGCTGGGTTTTCATGGCGAGCTTAGGACCCAGCGCTGAACTCAGCACTAAGATCGAAGTTCGCTGCGTTGACGTTAAGTTGCCGACTGACATCACGCTTTCTTAATTTACATTTCCAGGGCCAGCGCTGCTATCGGCTGTGATGAAGCCCTCACCAAAATGGCGGCCGCCGGGTCCCGTGCCAGAGAAGGGCGTTAGAGTGACGGCCGCCATTTTTCGCCATGATTCCAGCGGGTGGCGCTAAGGTAAGGAATTTCTAGGTCATAGTACTAGCATATCCAGCACACTAATGGCAAAGGCTATATATAAAATAAAAACTGGTTAGCCGTGACCATGAAACTGTCAGATTGCCATGAAAACCCAGTTTGGTTCATCTATGTTCTTTAGGAAAGGAGCTCTGCCGTCCTTGCCCGGTCTGATTCTATATGTGACTCCAGTCCCACACTGGCGTGGTTGACTCTTAACTGCCCTCTGAAGTGGCCTGGCAAGCCACTCAGTTGTACCTAGGGATGGGTAATAAATGACTTGCCAGCAACGCCCCTGCCCCCAAGAACGAATATTTAACCAAGAATTCCTACTCATAATAAAAATGTGGCACAAAACCAAGCAAAAAAGCAGCCAGTTGGCAAAAAATGATGCTGAAGAGGTAAATCTCTCTATCAGATGCACACTAGAAGGGAAGGAAGAACTTGTGTTTCGATAGCGATCTCACAGCCTCAGGGAGTCCCAAAGCACTTTACAGAAAATGAAGTACTTTTTGAAGTGTAGCCACTGTTGTTGTGTAGGAAATGCGGCAGCCAATTGCGCACAGCAAGCTCCGACAAACAGCAATGTGATAATGACCTGATAATCTGTTTCAGTGATGTTGGTTGTGGGATAAATGTTGGCCCAGGACACCGGGGAGAACTCACCTGCTCTTCTTCGAAATAGTGGCCCTGGGATCTTTTACGTCCACCTGAGAGGGCAGACGGGGCCTCGGTTTAACGTCTCATCCGAAAGACGGCACCTCTGACAGTGCAGCACTCCCTCAGCACTGCACTGGGAGTGCAAGCCTAGATTTTTGTGCTCAAGTCTCTGGAGTGGGGCTTCAATCCACAACTTTCTGACTCAGAGGCAAGAATGCTACCCAGTGAGTCACGGTTGACACTAAGCACAATTGATACACACATCTATTTATTATCTTAGCTTTGGTGTCAGCTGTGGCTCAGTGGGTGGCATTCTCACCTCTGAGTCAGAAGGTGGTGGGTTCAAGCTCTACTCCAGCGGCTTGAGCAGATAATCCATGCTGAAACTCCCAGTGCAGTGCTGAGGGAGTGCTGCGCTGTCGGAGGTGACGTCTTTCAGACCTTAAACTGAGGACCCGTCTGCTCTATCAGGTGGACGTAAAGGATCCCAGGGCACTATTTTGAAGAAAAGCAGGGGCGTTCTCCCTGGTGTACTGGCCAATATTTATCCCGCAAGCAACATCACTAAAACAAATAATCTGATTGTTTATCTCATTGCTGTTTATGGGAGCTTGCTGTGCGCAGATTGGCTGCCACGTTTCCTACAGTACAACAATAGCTACATTTCAAAAGTACTTTTGAGAAGCCATCCTTTGTTTCTTAATCTGTCCCATTACCATCTCCTTTTGCCTTGAATATCTCTTAATGTCTCTTAACCTCTCCTGCCTTCTATCCTATCACAGACCTTTCCTTTTGTTCTTTCATCCCCTCCTCCCTTTCCCAGCCCCTGCACTTGCTTAAAAATCTGTTCCATTTCCTGCTTTTTTCCAGTTCTGACGAAAGGTCATCGACCTGAAACGTTAACTCTGTTTCTCTCTTCACAGATGCTGCCTGACCTGCTGAGTATCTCCAGCATTTTCTGTTTTTATTTCAAAAGTACTTCATTGGCTGTAAACCACTTTGGGATGTCCTACGGTCATGAAAGGCGCGATAGAAATGAAAGTCTTTCTTTTTTTATAAAGTATCTTACACCTGTGCACAATTCCTATCGACAAAACCGTACTTCTTATTGTCACTTATTTTTAACACTCCTTGTGTTATTAAAAATTTCTCTGTTGGTATTAACAGCAGCAACAACTTCCATTTATTTTGCACCTTTAATGTAAAAAAATATCCCAAAGCGTAATCAGACACAAGTGGACACTGAGCCAAAGAAGGAGATCTTAGGAGGGATGGTGGAAACCGGGCAGTAGTGAATTGGCTGCTGGTTATACACCTCACCCCGATATTCCTTGTCAGTGACTTCAGTGGAAAGGACAATCAGGCAGGGTGTATAACGGTGTGGTTGTTCTGCTACCGTCAATTTTCTACCTGGAAAATCTACTGCCAAATGTGGCCGATAAGCAAGAACAAGTTCGAAAGTAGAAGATAATTTGTCAAGGGCACACAGAGGTAAGATTTGTAATAAGATATCTACATATTCAGTGCTCATTTTAAAGCCATGCATTCTGTCCTTACTTTTATATAATACGTTGATTTTACATTATTATTTACAGTTAAATAGCTAAACTGATGAGCAATTTGGGAAGCAGAGAAAGAGCTTTGATTAGAGTACAGGAGGTTCTCCGCAGTACAGGCTGAGGAGCTGAGAGATACAAAACTGAGGTGCTACAGTGCCTCCACTGGCTGCAGAGTGTAATTACAGCATGACAAGTTTACATGAGAACATAACAACTAAGCGCAGGAGTAGGCCATACGGCCCCTCGAGCCTGCTCTGCCATTCAATAAGATCATGGCTGATTTTCTGCCTTAACTCCACCTTCCCGCCTAATCCCCATATTCCTTGATTCCCTTTAATTCCAAAAAATAGGCAGTTTCAATTCTAAATGTGGACACACAAATGTTTATGGACAACATGAAGTAAGGTTTTGCAGACAATTGGCGCATGCTTAATTAAAAGATTTTAAAATATATTTTAGACAGATACATCGGGGGAAGGGTGAAATTCAACTTTGGTGGGGGTGCATTGGCCGCCCGTTTTATGCCGCATCTGATTTTCCATTCCATTCAAATAATTATGAATTTGTTTTTGTTTTCCCAAATGATTTCAAGATAGCGCATGGACTTTAGAGCCTTTAAGAAAGAAAGACTTGGATTTCTATAGCGCCTTTCATGACCGCCAGACGTCTCAAAGCGCTTTACAGCCAATGAAGTACTATTTGAAGTGTAGTCACTGTTGTAATGTAGGAAACGCAGCAGCACACAGCAAGCTCCCACAAACAGCGATGTGATAATGACCAGATAATCTGTTTTTTGTTATGTTGATTGAGGGATAAATATTGGCCAGGACACTTGGGATAATTCCCCAGCTCTTCTTCAAAGTAGTGCCATGGCATCTTTTATGTCCACTTGAGAGAGCAGACCGGGCCGCGGTTTAATGTCTCAGGCGAAAGACGGCACCTCCAACAATGCAGCACTCCCTCAGCACTTCACTGGAGTGTCAGCCATGGTTTTTTGCTTAAGTCCCTGGACTGGGGCTATGAATCCACAACCTTCTGACTCAGAGGCAAGAGTGCTACCCACTGAGCCACAGCTGACACTACTATTCAGGCAAGTTTTCACAGGGAAGCCATTTTCAAGTGTTCTGTTTTTCATTTCAGTGTAAGTGGCTGAGGGTGGGAGAGAGACACAAAAAGGAACAAGGGGGAATAGTTGCAGCTCCAGCATATTTTTATGTGGAATATTCAAAAAACAACAATGATTTATAGAAAGAGTTATTTTCCAAATGATTTCAAAACTAGTTGGAGTATAAGGTTGAGAATCCTGGCCACGATTTTGCCAGTGCTCAGAGGGCAGGTTTGGAGGCGATGTAGGGGGTGGTGTGTGGGGTCAGTTTCACCTCTGACTCAGTGAGCGGTTCGAATCACTCCCACGCCCCTAGTTCTAGACCTTGGACTTATTTAGGGGTTGTGAGTAAAAGATGCAGTAGACAACAGGTTTTGATGAAAGAATTTTGACTTTATTAAAAGAAAAAGGTAACAAACTTAAAACACACTTAAATGCTTAAACACAGGTTGGGAAACATACGGTACAGGCGAGGGAGAATTACACTATAAAAGAACCCTTATCCCTCCCAATCCCACTGTCTAGCTAGGTTTCAATTCCAAAGGTTCAGGGATAATGCTCACCAATGACAGTTCTTGACAGTTGAGGTATTTTGCGATTTCGGGGTTCACTAAGGTTTTTGATTGTTGGGACCTACCGTACCCCGGACATGGTAGAAGACTCCAGCTGCACTCCAGGTCAGTTTGGGTTTGTCCGCAGATACGGTAAGGTGCGTATTGGACTTTATCAGGTAAGTACCCGATTTTTCTCCCTTAGAGGTAGGGTTTAGAGTTTTTTAATGGAAAATCTTACCCAGGGGTAAGTCAGGAATAGTTTGTAGATTGTAAACTTGCGTGTCTTCGGTTTTTTCCTGGTGTTGGTCTGGTTCTTGGTCGTGGTTGACTGGTGGTTGGGTGTTGCGCGGGGCCTTGGTTTCCGCGGTACTTTCGAGTGTCGATTCACCTCGTGGAGCCCTTGGTGGCTCTGGTTGTTAGTTTGTTGCATTGGAGGCCTGTCGGGGCGGTACCTCCTGGAGCTGGACCGTGGATTGAGCGATGCCGACTCGCTCCCAGCTTCCAGTGGCCTTGGCTAGTACCTACCAGAGCTGGACCGTATGTTGAGCGATGCCGACTCGCTCCCAGCTCGTGGTCTCAGTTCTAGCCCTTGCCTGGCCTTGTCTGTCCCTACTTCCGATCTCGCCTTGGTTCTGCCTCGTAGCCTTGCTGCTTCTCTCCTCCTCCTGCTCGTGTCGTGTGGCCCTCTGTAGTGGTTAGTAACTTGCTGTGTCTTGCTGGGGGAATAGGCTCTCAATTATACTGTTCAGGCCCTTTGTAATTTTCGCACCAAAACCCCTTTACTAAATCAGTTTCGTGTTGAAGTGATTTAGTTTTCAGTTGAGGCCTGTTCATTCCATTGTCTTAGGTTTTGGCGGGCTGGTTAAGTTTTGATGATTTTAACTTGGTGTTAAATTGTCCTGATGGCTTCCGATGTCTCCCATTTAGGCAGGGCCTTTATCTATGCGCCAAATCTTGTCCCTTTTGTCTTAGGTTTTTGGCGGGCATGTTAATCTGTCCCTGTAGATACTTGGCTGATTGTTTTTTGATGGGTTGATGGGTGTACTGGGTGTTTTATTGTTTTCAGGCTTCTAGCATTCTGTTTGGGCATGGGAATTTCAAAAGGGGTCTTGGATTATTCATATTTGGATGTGTATATGAGGTTTTGGGTGAGGCTCTTCCTCCTTGGTTGGATTGCAGTGCAAATAATTCCCAGACAGCTTGACTGGGCCCCTTTATCCAAAAGCTGTCCACTGCCTCGCCACACCCCACGGCAGCCTGTCTTGTGTCTGTGAAAGGTGTTTTTCCCAACAGTAATATCCAAAAGTCATTTTCCTCATGGGTTTTTCTTCCCTGGTCCTTAAGAATGTCCAAAACTGAGGTTTTTACCTCAAATCACTTCACTCAGGTCCCATCATCCCAAATTTGTATGAAAAATCCCAAAATCACCCCTTTTAGGGTTCTGTTCGAGTTTCTGGGGGATTTTGCAAAGCCTACAGCAGGTCAGAGGTTACATTCAATTTGATTGATGGCGGATTCCGATCCCACCATCAACCCGCCTCCAAACAATTTTCCCAAGTGTCGGGTCCCCAATTTGCGAATGGACCTGACACCTAGCGGCGGGAAATGGATTAAAGGCAATTATCTGCCTATTAACAGGTACTTGTCAGTAGTTTACAGCCTGTTTTTGGATTTTCCCGCTTCTGGCTCGGGTTTCCCGACGTCCGGACACCACACCAGGTAAGTGTGGCGTGTTGTGAGTCTGCTGTAATGTTTGTGGATTGATGACAGCTGCAGAAGTGGTGTGAAGGATCCAATGGTGCACATGGTGAGTCTCAGAGCAAAGAAAATGTTGGGTACTGCATATTTAATACATTTACAGATTTCTTTAGCTTACAAGTTTTTAAATCCATGTCCAGTGCCATCTCATTGGGAGAACCTCTCTCATCAGTGACAGATCGCTTCTGTCACCTCACCTGCAGCTGCCATCTATTCCAGCATATGGAGGGAGTCATTGAAGAGCCTGGGTGCAAGAGGTCACCTTTGTGCAGTGATTGTCAGTGTTTTCAGCACCTCAATGCTGTCAAACACTGAGAAATCAACTATCAAAATAAAATTGTGCGTGGTCCCTTTAAGGAAACCGGCAGATGACGCGTCATCAAATGATGTCATCAGACCCGCTTCCTGTTCATTGGCCGGTAAGCCCACAGGGCGGGGCTGAACAAGGTCAATTAAGGGAAAATCACGTCTGTGGAGCGGAGGCAGCTGGGGGCGGGACAGGAAGCCGGGAACCAGCTGACCCGCCCCCATCCCGACACCGCTGACAAAATCGCGGCCTTTGAGTTCAGTTTCAGCAGCATAATTATTTTCAAGTACTTATTTTTTTTACTTTATGAGGAAGAGAGAGGAAGAGTCTGGCTGGCAGGAAGACAGTCCAAGAGACAGATAGATTAACTTTCCTGTCTTTTCTTATTTACACCGAGAAGTCGAAAAACAGCTGTTGTTCAACTAAGATTTATTTAAGGCAGCTGTGCTATCATGTTAAGTGTCTAATGGCAATGAGTGAGAAAAACACTATTTATTTATAGGTTTTCCAGGAAGCAATTGAAAAACTAAAGTTACTTCACTATCACCGGGCAGAACTCTGACAAATTTAATTCCAATTTCTTTCATGGGTGAGGTATATTCCTCTTCCCCTTCCTCACTCCAGCATCTTCTTTGGAAACCTCTGACTTACCATCAGCAACACAACAGGAGATTTACACTGATTATATAAAAGGTCTTGCATGTGACTTGTTCATCACACCTGCCGATATGTGAATTTCTACACCACACTTCCAAAATACAAAGAGGAAAAAGCTATCCAAAAAATAAAGAAAGCCAATCATTTGGAGAGAGGGCAGTGGAGATTTATTAGAATGAGACAAGGGATGAGGGACATTTTTTTAATTCATTCACAGGATGTGGACGTCACTGGCAAGGCCAGCATTTATTGCCCATCCCTAATCACCCTTGAGAAGGTGGTGGTGAGCCGCCTTCTTGAACCGCTGCAGTCCGTGTGGTGAAGGGAGGGAGTTCCAGGATTTTGACCCAGCGACGATGAAGGATCAGTGATATACTTCTAAGTCAGGATGGTGTGTGACTTGGAGGGGAATTTGGAGGTGGTGATGTTCCCATGCACCTGCTGCCCTTGTCCTTCTAGGTGAAAGAGGTCACGGGTTTGGGAGGTGCTGCCGAAGAAGCCTTGGCGAGTTGCTGCAGTGCATCTTGTAGATGATACACACTACAGCCACGGTATGCCGGTGGTGGAGGGAGTGAATGTTTGAGGTGGTGGATGGGCTGACAATCAAGTGGGCTGCTTTGTCCTGGCTGGTATCGAGCTTGTTGAGTGTTGTTGGAGCTGCACTCATCCAGGCAAGTGGAGAGTATTCCATAACTTCAGTTATTTGGAGAAGCTGGTACTGTTCTCCTTAGAGCAGAGAAGGTTAAAGGGAGATTTGATAGAGGTGTTCAAAATCATGAACGGTTTGGATAGAGTAAACAGAGAGAAACTGTTTCCAGTGGCAGGAGGGTCAGTAATCAGAGGACACAGATTTAAGTTGAGTGGTAAAAGAACCAAAGGCGACATGAGGAAAAACCTGGGGTCAATATTTATCCCTCAACCAACATCACGAAAACAGATTATCTGGTCATTATCACATTGTTGTTTGTGGGACCTTGCTGTGCGCAAATTGGCTGCGCATTTCCAACAGTGACTCCACTTCAAAAGTATTTCATTGGCTGTAAAGCGCTTTGGGGCATACATAAGAATGTAAGAACATAAGAAATAGGAGCAGGAGTAGGCCATTCGGCCCCTCGCGCCTGCTCCGCCATTCAATAAGATCATGGCTGATCTTCTACCTCAACTCCACTTTCCTGCACTATCCCCATACCCCTTGATTGCCTTAACATCCAAAAATCTTGCCCACTCACTTAGCCTGTCTATATCCCCTTGAAGCCTCTTTGTGTCCTCCTCACAACTTACATTCCCACCTAGCTTTGTAGCTTCAGCAAACTTGGATATATTACATTTGGTCCCCTCATCCAAATCATTGTGAATAGCTGAGGCCCAAGCACTGATCCTTGCGGTAACCCATTAGCTACAGCCTGCCAACTCGAAAATGACCCGTTTATTCCTATTCTCTATTTTCTGTCTGTTAACCAATCCTCAATCCATGCTAGTATATTACCCCCAATCCCATGAGCCCTAATTTTGTTTAATAACCTCTTGTGTGGCACCTTATCGAATGCCTTCTGAAAATCCAAATACACCACATCCGCTGGTTCCCCCTCATCTATTCTGCTAGGTCCAACCTCAAAACCGGTGGTCGTGAAAGGCACTATATAAATGCAATTCTTTCTAACTTTCAGACACATGCACAGTGTGCTGTTCATCGCTACTGTGATTTTTTACAAAATTGTCAGCTCTTTTCAATCATTAAAAGACTTTCATTTATATTGCACCTTCTTATTTCTCTAAGAAATGTCTGCAAGCCCTGCATTCAAATCATTTTGGAAGTGCAGTTACTGTTATGCAGGCCAATGTGACCAATGGCTCAGAATGTCCCAGAGTTTGTTTTAACTTAAAAAGCCCACCCTTCCTTATAAAAAATAAAACCAGGGACTTGCGTCAGCTGCTTTTATACTGCAGCCAATGCCCATCCTTCGCATTGAGAGACCACTTCTTCCAGGGGATTTCTGATAGTGGATTAGCTGAGAGTGTTTCTTCCTGTACTTACCAGGGGACGCAAAGAGAATCACTGACTCAGAACAGCCACCTTAGCATTAACCGGACAGCAGACTCAGGCTAAAGTGCAGACAAGCTCTCCCCTGTGCCCTGCGTGATGGACACAGCTTGCTACTTTTAACCATGTTAATGTTTTCGGTATGAGAGGACACCTATAAGAAAAAGCCAAATCGTACACAATGCATCATTTAGTGTGAGAGAGCAGCTCCCTCCCCTCCTAAAAACACAACAGAAACTGTGAAAAGTCAAGTAGCCTCTGGAAACTGCGTTCAGTTCTGGGCACCACACCTCATGAAGGATGTATTGGGCCTTGGAGGGGGTGCAGCGCAGATTCACCAGAATGATACCGGGGGCTAAAAAGGTTAAATTATGAGGACAGGTTGCACAGACTAGGCTTGTATTGCCTTGAATATAGAGTAAAATTAAATAAATCTGTTGGACTATAACCTGGTGTTGTGCGACTTCTGATTTTTGAATATAGAAGATTAAGGGGTGATCTAATTGAGGTGTTTAAGATGATTAAAGGAGTTGATAGGGTAGATAGAGAGAAACTATTTCCTCTGGTGGGGGGAGTCCAGAACAAGAGGGCTTAACCTTAAAATTAGAGCCAGGCCGTTCAGGGCTGATGTCAGGAAGCATTTCTTCACACAAAGGGCTGGTGGAAATCTGGAACACTCTCCCCAAAAAAGCTGTCAAGGCTAGATCAATTGAAAATTTCAAAACTGAGGATATGGAGCCAAGGAAGGTAGATGGAGTTAAGATACAGATCAGCCACAATCTAATTGAATGGTGGAACAGGCTTGAGGGGCTGAATGGCCTCCTCCTGTTCCAATGTTGATATGAACACTTTGAGTTTTCAATTCAGTTGAGGTCTCACTCTAAATATGCCACTGATTGCGCCTAAACAAGAAGGACTGCCTTTTTAAAAATCACAAATAAGTTTATTTAACCTCGAACGAGGGGAAGCATTGAGCGTGCAAAACTGTTAACATTTGAACCCCGCTCAAAGATCTCATTCCACATATTTCGAGCTGCTAAATGCACAGCCAGCAAGTGCACTGAATGCTGAATCTGTGGACGCATTCAAGATTAAAACACGCAGGTTCCCGATTCAACGGGGAATTTGAAGACTTTGGGCTTAGCGCCAGGTCAGGAAGGAGATGAAAATGGTTCGGGCAGATCTGAAAGAGGATCTAAATGACTGGGTGAGTTGGACGGGGCTGCTGGCCTTTCTTGTCCCAGATTTCTCATGTTGTTGTTGAAATGTTATGCTCTCTACTTGGTAAATTAAAATGCTAAAATGACCTCCGTCAGTCAGAAGTGAAGAAAGCCGTTACGCTTCATAGGAACTTCCAAAAAGGAAAAAGTCACACAATGGGAGAAATGCAGTGCAGCGCTCCCAAAATGAACAGGCATCATTGAAAGCTCACTGTGTAGATTATTCTGACCTCTGATTTTTTTATTATTCATTCATGGATATGGGCGTTGCTGGCAAGGCCAGCATTTTATTGCCCAGCCCTAATTGCCCTTCAGAAGGTGGTGGTGAGCCGCCTTCTTGAACCGCAGCAGTCCATGTGGTGAAGGTGCTCCCACAGTGCTGTTAGAGAGGGGGTTCCAGGATTTTGACCCAGCGACAATGAAGGATCGGCCGATATATTTTCAAGTCATGATGGTGTGTGACTTGGAGGGGAACTTGGAGGTGATGGTGTTCCCATGCGCCTGCTGCCCTTGTTCTTCTAGGTGGAAGAGGTCGCGGGTTTGGGAGGTGCTGCCGAAGAAGCCTTGGCGAGTTGCTGCAGTGCATCTTGTAGATGGTACACACTGCAGCCACGGTACGCCGGTGGTGGAGGGAGTGAATGTTTAAGTTGGTGGATGGGGCGCCAATCAAGCGGGCTGCTTTGTCCTGGATGGTGTCGAGCTTCTTGAATTAGCTTCTTGATTCGAATCATAGAACGATAGAGCACAGAAGGAGGCTATTCGGCCCATCGTGCCTGTGCCGGCTCTTTGAAAGAGCTCTCCAATTAATCCCACTCCCCCTGCTCTTTCCCCATAGTGCTGCAAATTTTCCCCTAAAATGTGGAAGAATATTTCTTCAAATGATGCCCGTAAGTATTCTACATTTCAGAAGTATCCTGTAGCACGAACATTCAGGGCTCTTTACGGGGAGGATTTTGACTCTCAAGGCAATGTTTGATATCACAAATACAGCCTCACATCTAATAAGGTGTGGAAATCTAATTACTGAGCTGTCTTTCATATGCTCATTCTATCCCTTCTAGCTGAAGGTAGCTGCAAAAATAAACATAATGGATTTATATCTACAAAGCAAGCCTGGTGCGCTACCTTCAAAAAAGTAGCATGCGTGTCCTGAAAGTGCTGCTAAAATTCCTGGCACGGAAAAAGGTTGATGTGGTGCATTCACATGAAACCCATGAATACCATCAGGGGCAAAGCACCTTCTGTCTGTTCATTCTGAAAGAAAGACTCATGTGGTATGTACTCATTCTTAATCATAATGTCAATTTGGCACAGTGATAACACTGAAATCACCAGGCTGCGGATTTCAAGCCCCACTCCAGGACTTGCGGGTACAATCCAGGCTGACATTCAGTTGCAATTCTGACGGATTATCGGGGGAGGGAGGGGGGTGCCGTCTTTTAGACGAGGCATCAAACAAAACCTTGTTCACCTGCTCAAAAAAAAATGAGGGTAAAAGATCCCACAACCTTTAATTCTCGAGACAAGGATGCACCAAATTGGTGCGCAGTAGGTTAACTACAGCTAACTGTTCATGGTAAGGTTGCTCAACGTGACATAAACTATGTGAGCTTTAATCTATTGAGGGTGTGACGGATTCTCCAGCTTGCTTTGTATGTTGCTGCAACGGTGCTCTGCTCACAGCGAAACGAGAACGAGAAATCAATAAGTGCTATATTGCTTTTCCTCACTGGGTATTTTTTATGGAAAGAAAATAAAAGTTGAGGATTGACAGAGTTAATCCTGTCACATTCCTTTTATGTGTCATAAGTGGTGCCAAGACTGGAATAAAAACAGAAAATGCTGGAAATACTCAGCAGGTCAGGCAGCATCTGTGGAGAGAGAAACAGAGTTAACGTTTCAGGTCGATGACCCTTCGTCAGAACTGGAAAAAGTTAGAGATGGAACAGGTTTTTAAGCAAGTGTAGGGGCAGGGAGAGGGTGGAGGAGAGGAAAGAACAAAAGGGAAGGTCTATGATAAGGTGGAAGGCAGGAGAGATTAAGAGACAAAAGGGATGATGGTGCAAGGCAATAGGAGATGGTAATGGGACAAGTTAAGAAACAAAAGATGACTCTCGATGAAGTGTAAATGGCAATGGCAGAATGATCGACAGCTGCCATGTGAGAGAGAGAAAAAGAAAATGAAAAAAAGATAGGGGCAGAGGTTATGGTCTGAAATTGTTGAACTCGATGTTGAGTCCAGAAGGCTGTAAAGTACCTAATCGAAAGACGAGAGCCTGATATGCCAATAGGGGCAAAGGGGCAAGGGGATGGGACACGATCTCAGCATGGCACAGGGGGAAAAAAACAGGTGATGGAGCGGTTCAATCCACCCACAAGGCAATATTGCAGCCTGTAGAAGCTGAGTTCAGCACTGGTCTAGTCGTCCTTACAAAGCTCAGAGACAAGTAGATTCTTCAAGTAAATCAATGAGTTTCAGAAGGGACAGAATTTGTCGTAGAATCCCAACTGCTGGACTAGCTGAAGCTATGTTGGAGAAAGATTGAACACAAGGCAGATGCAATGAACGATGTTGCCTAGGTTAAGTAGGATGCATTATGTATTTAACACTGTCCAATTTTATTGGTTCCTTGATGCATGTTCTATTTATGCCTTGCAAGTGCCATTAAATACTGGCATTAATTTAACATTGTCTGATATTTTATACCACTTCAATGCATTTGTATGATATTGCTCCTTCATATGAAATTAAAATAAATATTTTATCATCAACAATGCACAGCTTAATTCTAGGCACCACTACTTACTATTGTCGCATGACGGGAAAAGCCTTTAATGGGATGTCTAGTTTGGCTATCCATTCTACATAGATACATAGATACATAGAAGATAGGAGCAGGAGTAGGCCATCCGGCCCTTCGAGCCTGCTCCGCCATTTAATGAGATCATGGCTGATCCTCCAATTCAGTATCCCGTCCCCGCCTTCTCTCCGTAACCCTTAACCCCTTTTGCCTGTAGAAATATATCTAATTCCCTCTTAAATATATTTAATGAGCTGGCGTACACTGCCCTCTGTGGCAATGAGTTCCACAGGTTCACCACCCTCTGAGTGAAGAAATTCCCCCTCATTTCTGTCCTAAATGGTTTAGCCCTTATCCTTAAATTATGTCCTCTAGTTCTGTTCTCACCCGCCAAGGGAAACATTCCTTCTGCATCTAGTCTGTCTAGACCTGTCAGAATTTTATACACTTCTATGAGGTCCCCTCTCAATCTTCTAAACTCCAGTGTGTACATCCCTAAACTACATAGTCTCTCCTCATAGGTCAATCCCGCCATTCCTGGTATCAGCCTGGTGAATCGCCGCTGCACCCCCTCCATGGCAAGAACATCTTTCCTCAGATGAGGCGACCAAAACTGTACACAATACTCGAGGTGTGGCCTCACCAGTGCCCTGTACAGCTGCAGCAAGGTATCCCTGTTCCTGTATTCCAACCCTTTTGCTATGAAGGCCAGCATACCGTTTGCCTTCTTGACCGCCTGTTGCACCTGCATGCTCGCCTTCAGTGACTGGTGTACAAGAACACCCAGGTCTCTCTGTACTTCCCCCTCTCCCAATTTATTGCCATTTAAATAATAATTTGCCCTCCCGTTCCTGCACCCAAGGTGGATAACTTCGCACTTGTCCACATTATAGTGCATCTGCCATTTATCCGCCCAATCACCCAGTCTGTCCAAATCGCTCTGGAGCTTCCTGGTCTCCTCCTCTGAGCCCACCCCCCCTCCTAGTTTAGTGTCGTCTGCAAATTTGGAAATGCTGCATCCTACTCCCTGATCCAGGTCATTAATGTAAATTGTGAACAGCTGGGGACCCAGGACAGATCCCTGCGGTACCCCACTTGTTACTGCCTGCCATTCAGAAAATGAGCCGTTTATTCCAACTCTCTGTTTTCTATCTGACAGCCAGTTCTCTATCCACGTCAATACTTTCCCCTTTATCCCATGAGCTTCAATTTTCCATGCTAATCTTTTATGTGGGACCTTGTCGAAGGCCTTTTGGAAGTCCAGGTACACCACATCTACTGGCTCTCCCCCATCTATTTTACCAGTTACTCCCTCAAAAAATTCCAATAGATTAGTCAAGCACGATTTACCCTTTGTAAATCCATGTTGACTCTGTCCTATCCTGTCCCCATTTGCTAAGTGCTCCGCTATTTCATCCTTAATGATGGACTCCAGCATTTTGCCCACAACTGATGTAAGGCTTACAGGTCTGTAATTACCTGCTTTTTCCCTACCCCCCTTTTTGAATAGTGGGGTAACGTTAGCTACCCTCCAATCCATGGGCACTGTTCCCGAGTCTAATGAATTCTGAAAAATCATACTTAGTGCATCCGCTATCTCTAGGGCCACCTCCTTCAGTACCCTAGGATGCATGTTATCAGGCCCTGGGGATTTGTCCGCCTTCAATCCCTTTAGCTTCCTTAACACCATATCCTTAGAGATATTGATTTGCGTCAGTTCCTCCTTTGCCAATGTCCCTATTTTTCCCGATATCCCAGGGAGGTTTTTTGTGTCTTCCTTCGTAAAGACTGACCCAAAGTATGCATTTAGTTGGTCTGCCATTTCCTTATTTCCCGTTATATATTCCCCCGTATCTGACTGCAATGGACCAACTTTGGTTTTCACCAGTCTTTTCCTCTTGATATACTTATAAAAGCTTTTGGAGTTAGTTTTTATATTTTCCGCCAGCTTGCTTTCGTAAGCTATTTTGCCCCTCTTGATTAAGCCCTTTGTCCTCCTTTGCTCTATCTTAAACTGTTCCCAATCTTCCGCTCTGGCGCTTTTTTTGGCTATTTTATACGCCCTATCTTTGGATTTTATGCTGTCTCTAATTTCCCCTGTTATCCACGGTTGAGTCACCTTTTTAGATTTCCTTTTATGCCAGATTGGTATAAACAATTTTTGCAATTTTGTCATTCTATCTTTAAATGCTTGCCATTGTTTATCTACCTCCAGTCCTCCCAGGAACGTTGTCCAATCAGACCTACTCAGTTCCCGTCTAATGGCATCATAATTCCCCTTGTTTAAATTCAGGACCTTAGTCTCTGAGTCAATTCTTCGCTCTCCATTTCGAGTGAGAAATCGATCATGTTATGATCGCTCTGACCCAAGGGTCCCCGTACAAAAAGATTGCTAATTAGTCCCTTCTCATTGCACAGTACCCAGTCCAATATAGCCTGTTCCCGAGTTGGTTCCTCGACATATTGATCCAGATAACCATCCCTTAAACACTCATTCTAGGCACTTAACCAGAGAGAGGAGCGTTTTATGCTTAAAAACTGTGCCACAGCCACTGTGTGTGACCCAACTCTTAGGGCTGGAGTTTCCCTGTGGAGGCAGGATGGCGACGGGAGAGCTGGTTGGTGCTTTCTGATCCTGCTGCCATCTGCAGCCGCTCTCTGAAAATTATTTTCTGTAGATTGGCCTTGTTAAGCCCGCCCTGCAGGGTTCCCGGCCAATTAACAGGAAGTGGGTCTGGTGATGTCATTTGATGATGCGCCATCAGCCGGTTTCCTTAAAGGGACCACAGCCACATTGAGTTTGACAGTTGTGCTGTCAGTGTGCTACAGCTTTGAGGTGCTACAAACACTGACAAGTACTGCACAAAGGTGCACGACTGCACCCAGGCTCTCCCATGAGTCACAGCACGCAGGGAGATTCTCTTCCCTTTCCATGGGCAGAAGAGACCTCCCCAGGAGATCAACGCAGTCTGGTTGCACATTGCACAGGAGGACACAAGCAGGGATGTCGTCAGGAGGACCAGGCTGCAGTGGCGCCAACCTTTCAATGATCTCAGTAGATCATGAAACGTTACTGCAAAGCCACACTCAACCTCATCCTCCTGTGTCACTTATCACATCCCTATCACTCTGCCTTCCCTGCCCTACTCCTGCACATCCTTACTCACACCAACTTACCTTGCACCTCCACCCATCCCTCTCTATCTACATTATCACTTCCCCATCTCACTAGCCACCCATCACACTCACCCAATCACCCTCATCCTAGTGCAATCATACCAACTAACAACACACAAGGGTTGGCACTTGAGAGGTTTAGCCAATGTTCATGTGAAGTTTCTGGTAATGTATTGTCATCCATTGAAATCTATATTTTCAACACTTCACCTTATTGGACAGATCTGTGCGCACCTTGAGAAGTGTCTTATTGAGTTCCAGTGAATGTTGAGACATAACTTCCCCCCACTCCCACTATTGTGATGAGTGTGAAAGGAATGGCTTGGACATTGTAGGGATGCTTTACAGTGCTGGTGTGGGATGGTGTCAACATGGTGCCTCATGTGGCAGCCAGGGTGTACAGTGTCAAGTGAAGTAAATCGGGCCATGGTGATGTCATTGCTGGCCTCCCGGGCAGTAATGTTGTCGGGTGCTGATGCCCTGTGTCCTGTGCAGCATCAGGTGATGGCGGAGAAGGTTGGTGTTGTTGTTGGCAATGTTGTTGGTGATGTTGGTGTGCCTGGTGATGTTGGTGTTGGGGCTGATCATGGAAGGATTCGGAGGACCAAGGTCTGATTTTTTCAAGGGCACCGATGTTGCTGCAATAGATGGCAGCTGCAGTTGAAATGACAGAAGCGATCTGTCAATGGTGGAAGAGGTTGTTCCAATGAGGTGCCACTGGATATACAGTAGGCTCTAAACATTTGCAAGCTAAAGAAATCTCTATGGGGGAGAAATTCGGTATCGCCCCGTGTGGGGCGCAATTATTGGCCAGGCGCAAAGTTTAGCGCCTGGCGCTAATTATCGCTTCTGACTGCAATCTTGGCTTCTATCACCCCTGGAGGTGATTGGAGTGCTAAATCAGGCATTACACACCTCTCTTAAGGCGCTAATGCCGAGGAGCGAGGCGCTACCTCAGAGCGCTGGAGAAGCTCATGTGATGTCAGTTAGCAATGGAACACAGACACACTGGCGCCGGCCAGTTCTTAAAGGGGAGGGTCGATCTTGCTCTCCATCCACACCCTGCTCATTGCAGCCTTGAATCACAGCCTGGAGAGACCTGTACATCAAATCTGCTGGAAAGAACAATAGAGAGGCCCAGATAAAGAACTCAGAGTGCAGCCCCCATAGTCTCTTCTAAATCGATGCAAGGAAGGTCAAATCAAAATGAACCTGCAAAGTGCTGCTCAGTACCCAAAACTCCTTCACACAGCATTGAATCTCTCCAGAAGTCTCTCTCCCTCTCTCAGAATACGTGGTGCAAAAATGTCACCGACAAAAAAGGCAGCAGGCAGCCGCCTTTAAATAGCGCTCCCCCAGCCCCTACCCGACTTCAAAACGTTCCCCTCTACCTGTCGTTGCTAGCAGCAGGCGGAAAAGCAGGGGGCGCCACTCAATATCCGGTCCGTGGTGCTACCGAGGCGTTGCACACTCCACTGACGTCACGATCTGCGGGCTCAGGAGATCATGGCGGTAGTGTTTAACGCCGCCACAAAATGTCTGGTCAATTTCACGATCAGTGCAAACATCGCCGCGCCTGGTTGCTAGTTGCTTTGCACCCCGTTAGCACCCCGTTGGCGCTAATCAACCAAATTTTTCCCCCTATATGTCTGACAAATTCAGTTAACAACAGTTTCTGAGCTCTGAAACTGAACAGCTGCAACATGGTATCCTTTATACCACTCTGCAGCTGTCAGGTTATCAGATGAATCCAAGCAGACTCAACTCACGACAGGGTGAGCTGGTGTGTTCCCCAAGCAGCAGGTAACCCATGGGGGAGCACGTAAAATTACAAGGCAGGCTCAAAATACCATTAAATTGGTTTTTAACAAGCCACTTAATGATCTCAGTTGTCTTCCCCACCAATGGTGTCGGGTCAGTTCTTCGCAGAGAGACCCGACTCCTGGGAGACTCGCGTGGAGGCGGGTTTCCTACCCGCTCTGTGAGTCCCGGCAAAATCCAGCCCTTCGTGTGCCAGGATTCTCAACATATTTAATGTATGTTAGCCAATGGCCCTGCGGCACTTAGGTGGTGCAAGTTATCCTTTATGATGCCAGCAAAGAATAATTATATTGAGCAAGGTGACTACATCCCCACCAATCTCTCTGATTTATTTATTTTGTTGAAATTCCAAATGTCTTTGCTGGCTTATTGATTTTTTTTTAAGACTGACCCAACTTCTTCAAAGAAGAACTCCTCAAGGGAGCTGAAACATAAAAGTCAGTAAAGATTGAGGAGGCCGTGCTTAGTGTCGTGTACCTTGTTTCCATTACTTTGCTACAGATCGACTGATAAATAGACAGAAGGGAGCAACACTTTGGGCGAGAAATTGATGCCCTTACCGCCACCTGCTAGCGCCAGTGATACGTGAAAAAATGGCGGCGGCCGCTCTTGCGCCAGCTAGAGGCAGTCCCGGCAGCGGCCGCCATATTGGTCACCCACTTTGAGCTGCCCACTAACCGGCAGCGCGACCCTAGCGCTCGAGTCAGCACTGGGTCCTGGCGTGCAAGCAGGCTGACAAACGCTGACAGGGGCAATAGCTGCAGCTGTTAAAGGGACACACACATCAATCAGCTAAAGAGAAAAGACAAGGAAGCAGTGCAGGAAAGTGATTGGGGTAAGGATAACCAGATTGTGTCAGGAAGGGACAGAGCGTACAAACAAAAGAGCGGTCCGGATAAGAAAAAATGGTAATAAGACAAATAGGGCCATAGTACAGAAACATGTTAAGATGTCTAAAAATGTTAAAAAGACAAATCTAAAGGCACTGTATCTAAATGCATGAAGCATTCGTAATAAGGTAGATGAATTAACAGCGCAAATAGATGTAAACGGATACGATATAATTGCAGTTACGGAGACATGGCTGCAGGGTGACCAAGGCTGGGAGCTGAATATCCAAGGATATTCGATATTTAGGAAGGACAGGCAGTAAAAAGTAAAAGATGAAATCAGAGCAATAGTGAGAAAGGATATTGGCTCAGAAAATCAAGATGTAGTATCAGTCTGGGTGGAGCTAAGAAGCACCAAGGGGCAGAAAACATTGGTGGGATTTGTCTATAGACCTCCAAACAGTAGTGGAAATGTAGGGGATGGCATCAAACAGGAAATTAGAGATGCATGTAACAAGGGTACTACAGTAATCATGGGAGACTTTAATCTACATATAGACTGGCCAAACCAAATTAGCAATAATACTGTGGAGGATGAATTCCTGGAGTGTGTACGAGATGGTTTTTTAGACCAATACATTGAGGAGGCAACTGGGGAACAGGCTATCCTAAATTGGGTATTGTGCAATGAGAAGGGGATAATTAATAATCTTGTTGTGTGGGGTCCTTTAGGGAAGAGTGACCATAACATGATAGAATTCTTCATTAAGATGGAAAGTGAAGTAGTCCAATCCGAAACTAGGGTCCTAAATCTAAACAAAGGAAACTACGTAGGTATGAGGAGTGAGTTGGCTATGATAGATTGGGGAGCTTCATTAAAAGGCATGACGGTGGATAGGCAATGGCTAACATTTAAGGAACGAATGCATGAATTGCAACAGTTATACATTCCTTTCTGGTGCAAAAACACAAAAGGAAAAGCGGCCCAACCATGGCTAACAAAAGAAATTAAGGATAGTATTAGATCCAAAGAGGAGTCATATAGAGTTGTCAGAAAAAGTAGCAAGCCTGAGGATTGGGAGCAGTTTGGAATTAAGCAAAAAAGGACCAAGAGATTGATTAAGAGGGGAAAAGTAGAGTATGAGAGTAAACTTGCAAGGAATATAAAAGCAGACTGCAAAAGCTTCTACAAGTATGTAAAAAGAAAAAGATTAGTGAAGACAAATGTAGTTCCCTTACAATCAGAAACGGGAGAATTTATAATGGGGAACAAGGAAATGGCAAGCAATTAAACAAATATTTGGTTCTGTCTTCACGGAAGAGGACACACATAACTTCGGGAACCAAGGGTTTAGTGAGAAGGAGGAATTAAAGGAAATTAGTATTTGTAAAAAAATAGTACTGGAGAAATTAATGGGACTGAAAGCCGATAAATCCCCAGGGCCTGATAATCTGCATCCCAGAGTACTAAAAGAGGTAGCCATGGAAATAGTGGATGCATTGGTTATCATCTTCCAAAATTCTAGAGACTATGGAACAGTTCCTGCAGATTTGAGGGTGGCAAATGTAATCCCATTATTTAAAAAAGGAGGGAGAGAGAAAACAGGGAACTACAGACTGGTTAGCCTAACATCAGTAGTAGGGAAAATGCTAGAGTCTATTATAAAGGATGTGATAACAGGACACTTAGAAAATATTAATGGGATTAGACAGAGTCAACATGGATTTATGAAACGGAAATCGTGTTTGACAAACCTACCGGAGTTTTTTGAGGATGTAACTGGTAGAATAGATAAGGGAGAACCAGTGGATGTGGTGTATTTGGATTTTCAGAAGGCCTTTGATAAAGTCCCACATAAGAGGTTGGTGTGCAAAATTAAAGCACATGGGATTGGGGGTAGTATACTGGCATGGATTAAAAATTGGTTAACAGACAGGAAACAGAGAGTAGGAATAAATGGGTCTTTTTCCGGGTGGCAGGCGGTGACTAGTGGGGTACCGCAGGGATCAATGCTTGGGCCCCAGCTATTCACAATATATATCAATGATTTGGATGAGGGAACCAAATGTAATATTTCCAAGTTTGCTGACTACACAAAACTGGGTGGAAGTGTGAGTTGTGAAGAGGATGCAAAGAGGCTTCAAGGTGATTTAGACAAGTTGAGTGAGTGGGCAAATACATGGCAGATGCAGTATAACGTGGATAAATGTGAAGTTATCCACTTCGGTAGAAAAAACAGAAAGGCAGAGTATTATTTAAATGGTGATAGATTGGGAAATGTTCATGTACAAAGGGACCTGGGTGTCCTTGTACACCAGTCACTGAAAGCAAACATGCATGTGCAGCAGGCAGTTCGGAAGGCAAATGGTATGCTGCCCTTCATTGCAAGAGGATTTGAGTACAGGAGCAAGGATGTCTTACTACAGTTATACAGGGCCTTGGTGAGACCACACCTGGAGTACTGTGTGCAGTTTTGGTCTCCTTACCTAAGAAAGGATATACTTGCCATAGAGGGAGTGCAGCGAAGGTTCACCAGACTGATTCCTGGGATGGCAGGACTGTCGTATGAGGAGAGATTGGGTCGACTAGGCCTGTATTCACCAGAGTTTAGAAGAATGAAAGGGGATCTCATTGAAACATATAAAATTCTGACAGGGCTAGACAGACTGGATGCAGGGAGGATGTTTACCCTGGCTGGGGGTGTCTAGAATGAGGTGTCACAGTCTCAGGAAACGGGTAGGACATTTAGGACTGAGATGAGGAGAAATTTCTTCACTCAGAGGGTGATGAACCTGTGGAATTCTCTACCACAGAAGGCTGTGGAGGCCAAGTCACTGAATATATTTAAGAAGGAAATAGATAGATTTCTGGACACAAAAGGCATCAAGGGGTATGGGGAGAGCGCAGGAATATGGTATTGAGATAGAGGATCAGCCATAATCATATTGAATGGCGGAGCAGGCTCGAGGGGCCGAATGGCCTACTCCTGCTCCTATTTTTCTATGTTTCTATTTAGGTAAGTTTGAATGGAAGAGTTTGACTGTTTTTTAAAATTTTATTGAAGTGGTGGCTTCCTGCAATAGATGTGAAAAGTCTTTTAAGTGTTTTGGGAGTGCTGCTGGATGCTTGCAAGGGCTCGGTTGGTAAGTTAAAGCCTTTAAGAAGACAGAACATGCTGCGAATACTCAGCAGGTCACGAAACATCTGTGGAGTTCACGTCTCAGGTCGACTTGCTGCCTGACCAACTGAATATTTGCAGCATCTTTTGCTGTCATTTCACCTTTACAGAGTCCGCTTGCAGCGGGAAGAGGAAGACGCAGAAGAGGAGCAAGCCGAAAAGGAAGAATCAGATGGAAGTATGCACCCCAGACAGCCCCTTTGTGGCCGATATATCCGGGATGGCATCATCAGCCTGCGGTCCCACTGGCTGCTCAGGATGCGTTTCTTCGGTGTGTGAAATGAGGAAGACACAAGGGTGGAGTTGTGATGACAGGAGGGCGGGAAGCCTAGAGGTGCATGCCAGAAGGAGGACAACGTATGAGGATACCCGCATCTTTCAGCCCCACCGCTGGCCAAAGGCTCAGCCATGCCCCTACTAAGCATGGCTTGTACCTCTTCTCCAAGAGGGTGAGGTGAGGCTAGGAATGGGAGATGTGCGGCTTCTTTGGGCACTGGAGTCAGGTGGTGGGGGCGACACTGTTGGCAGTGAAGGCCTCAGTGATGTACTCCTACATCATTCTTTCTGGAGGGCCTCCTGGCCCCTGTGGGTAGAGGGCCAGTCTTTCAGTGTTGACACCCTGCACAAAGCTGGAGTGCTGCGGGTGAGACCCTCGGTGCCCCTCCCCTGGCTTGCTGAGCCACTTGTGTTAGTGCTGAGGCAGTTTTCCCATTTGTTGATTTTAGGAAGGCAAGGCTTCTTCGGCAGCACCTCCCAAACCCGCGACCACTTCCACCTAGAAGGACAAGGGCAGCAGGCGCATGGGAACACCACCACCTCCAAGTTCCCCTCCAAGTCACACATCATCCTGATTTAGAAGTATATCGCCGATCCTTCATCGTTGCTGGATCAAAATCCTGGAACTCCCTCCCTAACAGCACTGTGGGAGCACCTTCGCCACACGGACTGCAGCAGTTCAAGAAGGCGGCTCACCGCCACCTTCTCATGGGCAATAAATGCTGGCCTTGCCAGCGACGCCCACATCCCATAAAAACAAATTAAAAAAAAATTCAGCTTTAAGTGCTGAATATTGACATTTGAAACTTCTTTTAAATATTGATTAATTGTAAAAAGACAGAAAGGGCTGAAAAATGTATTGAATCAGTGCATTTTATTTTGTGTTGCATCATTGTGCATGGCCCCTTTAAATTTCAGAGCTCCTCACTGTGCACAATGCATTGCGAGCTTCACAGCCTCGCGCATAGATGCTCAGGGAAGCAGCAACGATACACCAGGACTACAAATTGGTCCCGGATCCCTCGTGCAATGCCACCAGGACAGCGTTGCACCTAAGGTTGGCGCTGCACCACCTACCACCATGCTCCCCACACTAATTTATCTCGTTTAGCGCGGCAGTCATTTCGGGCGGCTGTTAACGGCAGTTGGCGGTGACACTGACTGCTTTCCGGGAGAGAACCAATTTTTCCCCCAATATCTTGTGACTATACTGGATGCATAAAAAAGCCATTCACTGCTGCAAGAGAGTATTTTATATCTGTACCCAAGACAACTTCATACCCATATAGAGAATAACATGAAAGCCATTAGATCACATTGAGTATGATAGTGGATTAACAAACCAGAGCTTGTGAGTTCCAATTCCACCAGGAGTTCAATTCATGGTAAATGTATGGGCTGGCACGAGTACAAGTGAACTTGAAAGCAACTGATTTGTCACAAAAATCCCAACTGGTTCACTAATGTCTTTCAGGAAAGGGAACATAAGAACATAAGAAATAAGAGCAGGAGTAGGCCATACGGCCCCTCGAGCCTACTCCGCCATTCGATAAGATCATGGCTGATCTGCTACCTCAACTCCACTTTCCCGCCCGATCCCCATATCCCTTGATTCCTCTAGTGTCCAAAAGTCTATCGATCTCAGTCTTGAATATATTCATGATGTGGAGATGCCGGCGTTGGACTGGGGTGGACAAAAATGAGAAGTCGCACAACACCAGGTTATAGTCCAACAGATTTATTTAATTTTACAAGCTTTCGAAGCAGTTCGCTCCTTCGTCAGTTGCTAACTTACCTGACGAAGGAGCGAACTGCTTCGAAAGCTTGTAAAATTAAATAAATCTGTTGGACTATAACCTGGTGTTGTGCGACTTCTCATTTTTGAATATATTCAACGATTGAGCATTTGGGGTAGAGAATTCCAAAGATTCACAACCCTCTGAGCGAAGAAGTTTCTCCACATCTCGGTCTTAAATGGCCTACCCCTTATCCTGAGACAATGCACCCTACTTCTAGACACTCCAGCCAAGGGAATCAACCTCTCAGCATCTACCCTGTCAATCCCCTTCAGAATCTTATATGTTTCAATGAGATCACCTCTCATTCTTCTAAATTTTAGAGAGTGTGGCTTCAGTGTTTGTTCGGTGTATGGGAGCGATCTGTTGTTCTGTGCAAATTACATTCTCACAGTATATCACTAAGTTATGCTATGTATGCATTCTGAGACCTAGGATACATCAGCTTTCATTGCTTATCTCAAACGTGTGTTCGCTGAGCTACAGAAAGAGTCTTCACATTTCCACCCCGGTGAGTTCAGCTTCAGGACCTGGTTCTAGTCTCCGATTAGTCTTTCATTCATCACAACTAATAATAAATAAAGACCATAAGAACATATGAAATAGGAGCAGGCGTCGGCCATTCGGCCCTTCGAGCCTGCTCCGCCATTCAATGAGATCATGGCTGATCTTCTGCCTCAATTCCATTCACCGGCCCTATCGCCATATCCCTTGATGCCCTTACTAGTCAGAAATCTATCAACTTCTGTTTTGAATATACCCAATGACTGAGCCTCCACAGCCCTCTGGGGTAGAGAATTCCAAACATTCACCACCCTCTGTGTGAAGAAATGTCTTCTCATCTCAGTCCTGAATGGCCTACCCTTTATCCTGAGGCTGTGGCCCCTGGTTCTAGACTCCCCAGCCAAGGGAAACATTCTCCCAGCATCCATCCTATCAAGCCCTGTAATAATTTTGTATGCTTCAATGAGATCCCCTCTCATTCTTCTGAATAGAAAGAGAATACAGGCCTAGTTTACTCAATCTCTTCTCATACGACAGTCCCGCCATTCCAGGAATCAATCTCGTGAACCTTCATTGCACTCCCTCTATGGCAAGTATATCCTTCCTTCGGTAAGGAGACCAAAATTGTACACAGTAATCCAGGTGTCGTCTCACCAAGGCCCTATATAATTGGAGTAAGACTTCTTTACTCCTGTACTCAAATCCTCTTGTAACGAAGGCCAGCATACCATTTGCCTTCCTAATGGTTTGCTGCAGCTGCACATTCACTTTCAGTGACTCATGTACAAGGACACCCAGGTCCCTTTGAGCATCTGCATTCCCCAATTTTTCACCATTTAGGAAATACTCTGCCTTTCTGTTTTTTCTACCAAAGTGGATAACTTCACATTTATCCACATTATATTCCTTTTTGCATTTATATCGGACCTTTCATCACCTCAGGACATCCCAAAGTGCTTTACAGCCAATGAAGTCCTTTGTGAAGTGTAGTCATTGTTATAATGTGGGAAATGCGTCAGTCAATTTGCGCACAGCAAGCTCCTACAAACAGCAATGAGCTAATGACCAGATAATCTGTTTTAGGGATGTTGGTCAAGGGATAAATATTGACCCAGGACACCGGGGAGAACTCCCCTGCTCTTCTTCAAAATAGAGCCATGGGATCTTTTACATTCTCCCGAGAGGGCAGACGGGGACTCGGTTTAACGTTTCATCTGAAAAACGGCTGCACCCAGGCTCTCGCATGACTCCCTTCATATGCTTAAGGAGGGAGTCAGAGCACGTGGGGAGGTCCTCGTCCCTACTGTAAGGTTTCCAAAATTTGCAGATCCCCAAAAACCTAAGGAAAAAGGTCTTTGGAACTACCACAGTGTGATAAAAATGCATTTGGGCCTAACCTAAGGAATTTAAGACCAAAAACCAAGTTTTGGCATTTTAAAAACATGTCTGGGCCTGTAAAGGGACAAGGAGGTGGGTTCGACCTCTGTAAAAGCAGTTTTGGATATTGAAGTTAATTACACTGTCTGGGGAACCGGGATGATCCCACTCAAGCCCCAGCAGACATTAACATTTTAACAATAGACCCAGGGAAAGAGCAGTCCCACCCAAAATACAGGCCCCATCAAAACCGATTACAGGGCCCATCAGAAACATGCATAATACAAATCACTCAGACCCATTTCTATAGAAAGACCGAGTCCAGCCTAGAAAACCAAACACAAAACCAATCAACTGTAATCAATCAAGGAGATCGACAGGATGCAAGCCATCCCAAAAACCAGTTAACACGCTAGTAAAGTCGTTACTGTTAACGAGGCCTCCAAAATCTTACAATGACCGGGATTTGATTTGGTTTTGATAAGGGAGCTTCAATTAGTATAATAGAAAGGCTGTTTTCTCAAGAAGTCAGTTCAGCAGTTACAACAGTTCAAGTTCGGGTGCTCCAGTGGAGTTACACAGCAGCAAGGAGTTCAACAAGCGGACAGAAGGCAGTTTCCACAGTTCTGCAAGAAGGCAGTTCCACAGCTCAGAAGAAGACTGTTTAAACAGAGGCAGAGTTCAACAGAAAGAAGTTCAACAAAGAAGGCCAACAGCTCCAGAAGTAGGCCGACACGCAAGAAGAGACCAGAGCAACCGCCTCAGTGACCATCGGACAACTCGTGGCAACAAGGGCCTTACAAAACTTTTTACTCAAAAGACTCTAAACCCTAACTCTCAACTGTCAAGGATTCATTTGGTGAGCATTATCCCTGGTCCACCACAGCCAAACTTAGCTAGTAAAGTGAGATTGGGAGGGTGAAGTATTCTTTTAATGTTATTTCCCTTGCTTGTACTGAAGTGTTCCCCACTTTTAGAGTGTTAAGAGTGTTTGTGTTGTGTTTTACTCTCTTGAATAAAGATCAAAGTTCTTGCATCAAGCCCAGTTGTCTGCTGCACTTTTCATCACAACCCCCAAATAAGTCCAGGGTCTAGAACCAAGGGAGTGGGAGCGATTCGAACCGCTCAGAAGTCAGAGGTGAAGCTGACACAAACCACCACCCCCTAGACTTCCCATGGACGGAAGAGACCTCCCCAGGAAACCAACGCAGCCTGGTTGCACATTGCACAGGAGGGCACAAGCAGGGATGTCGTCAGGAGGACCAGGCTGCAGTGCACAAATCTTTCAATGATCTCAGTAGATTTACGAAACGTTACTGCAAAGCCACACTCAACCTCATCCTACTGTGCCACTCATCACATCCCCATCACTCTGCCTTCCCTACCCTACTCCTGCACATCCTTACTTACACCAACTTTCCTTGCACCTCCACCCATCCCTCTCTATCTACATTATCACTTCCCCATCTCACTAGCCACCCCTCACACTCACCCTCATCCTAGTCCAATCCTAACAACTAACAACACACATGACTAGGCACTTGGGTGTTTTATCCAATGTTCATGTGAAGTTTCTGTTAATGTGCTGTCAAACATTAAAACCTTTATTTTCAACACTTTGCATTCTTGGACAGATTTGTGTGCACATTTGGAAGTGGTTTAGTGAGTTGCAGTGAATGGTGAGACATAACGATACCCCCCGCAATGGTGATGAGTGTGAAGGGAATGGCTTGGGCATTGTAGGGATGCTTTATGGTGTTGGTGTGGGGTGGTGGCAACCTGGCGCATCATGTGGCAGCCAGGGTGCACAGCGTCAAGTGAAATAAATCTGGGCATGGTGAAGCCATCCCTGGCCTCCCAGGCAGCAATGTGCTCGGGTGCTGATGCCCTGTGTCCTGTGCAGCATCAGTTGATTGCGGAGAAAGTTGGTGTTGATGTTGGTGCTGCTGGTGTTGGGGCTGATCTTGATCGGATTCTAAGGACCAAGGTGTGATTTTTCAAGGGCACCGATGCTGATGGAATAGATGGCAGGTGAGGCTGAGATGAGAGAAGCGATCTGTCAATGGTGAGAGAGGTTGTTCCAATGAGGTGACAGTGGATAGAGAGTTTGCTCCAAACACTTACAAGCTGCATAAAGCTCAATCTGTCTTCCAAATGCAGTAAGCAACAGCTCTGAGCTTCGAAAGTGAACACCTATGAAATGGAAGCTTTTATAGACCATTTGCAGCTGTCAAGTTAGTAAATCATCCCATGCTGACACAACATCTGACCTGCTTACCTGACGTGATCCCCGAGCAACGGGGAAGCCGTTGGCGAACTCTGAAAATCTAAACGTAAGCTTAAAATAATATTTCATTGCCTCTTAACAATCCAGCTAATGATCTAAATTGCCTCCCCCGCCGCATGGTGTCGGGTCTGTTCAGCGCCGACAGACCCGACATCTGGGACGCTAGCATGGAGGCGGGTTGACAAGTGGGGTCCTGACCCGCTGTCAATCATTTCAAATTTCATCGCTGACCCGACTCCGATCCCGACCTCTCAGCGCCGGCAAAATTCTGGCCGAAGTGTCCAGCTGTCGGAGCTGCAACTCCACCCTCAGAAAATGCCACCACAAAACAGAGATTAAATGGTCAATCATCCAATTGTTCTTTGTGGGATCCCATGTTCAAATTGCTGGACATCTGAATGAAATCCAGAAAATACATAGCAAGCTCACCAGCCTCTGAGAAGAGATACAGCAGGTCAATGTTTCAGGTAGAGACTCTTCCTCTTAACAGCTGATGAAAGGGTCTGCAAATCTAAATGCTAGCCCCTGGTCTTTAAGATGCCGATGGACCTGCTGGGTATTTCTAGCACTTTCTGTAAAATAACCAGAGCTTCTCTATCAGGCTCGAAAGGCTTGGCACTTCCCATCGCTACAGCGGATGATTGCCTAAGCGAGAGGCTCCACCCTCTCTGTGCTGCATTGTCGGAGATGGCGTCTTTCGGATGAGACGTTAAACCGAGGCCCCATCTGCTCTCTCAGGTGGACGTAAAAGATCCCTTGGCGTTATTTCGAAGAAGAGCAGGGGAGTTCTCCCCGGTGTCCTGGCCAATATTTATCCCTCAACCAACATAACAAAAACAGATTATCTGGTCATTATCACATTGCTGTTTGTGGGAGCTTGCTGTGCGCAAATTGGCTGCCGCATTTCCCACATTACAACAGTGACTCCACTTCAAAAGTACTTCATTGGCTGTGAAGCGCTTTGAGAGGTCCGGTGGTCGTGAAAGGCGTTATAGAAATGCAAGTCTTTCTTTTCTTTCGTTCTTTCTCGAAAACAGCAGCAGATGAGAAGCCAGAGCTATAAGACAGTCCCTGGCTTGCTTGAGCCTTTTCTCTCTCACACTCGCTCTAGCTTTGACAACGACAGCATGCGGAGACTCCCCCGGACTGGCACGAATCTTGGACCAGGAGCTTGAGCTGGGCGCATGGTCCAGCCACAGGAGATCTCGGGGAGCGATAAAGGAAGGTGCGTGCAGTTTAAGCACACATTGCACAGTAGTCAATTGCTTGCACTGACTCGGTAACAGATTACAGTTCCTGAACTCAACTAATGTATTGGATTTTTTGCAGTTTATTAAACTGTGTAGACTTGGCCGGTTTAAATTGTAATGTTGCCTGTGGTGTGCAGATTAGTTTGTTGGCTCACTTAGATTGCATCCTGCAAATCTAATGTGACCTCCCTGCCACAATGTACTCAGAGAAAGCCCTGGTTAAATCAGCACAAGTTTTATTTCACACAGAGTTAGTTCTGCCTTATGTGTGAGCTTTCCTATAATGATTACTTTGACCATCTTGTCTCCAGTCCAAATTGAACAAGAGTGGGTTTGACCTCTCAAAGCGGTATTTTTTTTTTGAAAAATAAAGCCTGCATGCATGCCCAAAACAGATGTGAGCAAATGTAGAATTGGCCTGTCTCACATTCGCACACATGCACAGGCTGACAATTGTGTCCATGTCCGATCGGCAATGCCACAAACGAGACAAGTGAGTCAGTCCAGTGTGCAATAATCTGGCTCAATGACACACGCGCTGCAAACTCTCTCAGAGACATCTTTTAGAGTGAAATGGTCCGTATGCAACAAACTGATTTATTTCCGTTCACATTAAGGCAGTGAGCGCAAATAATGCTCCACAATTAATCTCGCCTCAATGCCGACCACATACCTTAACGTGTAATGTCCTGGCAACTCAACACGAACAATCTTGGAATGCAAATTTATTGAAAACTAAAACTCAAATTTACAACAAAAAAAATCAACTGCTCGTTATACACTTGAGCAGTGGAACAAATGAACTGTGCAGAAACTCATAAAGTTTGTACAAGCAAAATAAAATAGTTCCCACTAGGTTGCAAAATCGAGTGAGCAATAAGTTCAACAATAATGAATAATATTTGCCTAATTTTTAAAAATCCAGGACTAAACCAAATCTGATCTTGCTGCTTTCACAGAACTCTCCCTTATTCGGTCCAAAACAAACAGTCAGTAGATATAGGAAAGAATGGGCTGCATTGCACATTCAATCTCGTGTCAGCTGTGGCTCAGTGGGTGGCACTCTCGCCTCTGAGTCAGAAGGTTGTGGGTTTAAATCCCACTCCAAAGACATGAGCACAAAAATCTAGGTTGACACTTCAGTGCAGTACTCAGGGAGTGCTCTGCTGTCTTTCGGATGAGATGTTAAACCTGTTCTCTCAGGTGGATGTAAAAGATCCCATGGCACTATTTCAAAGAAAAGCAGGGGAGTCCTCCCTCGTGTTCTCGTTGATATTTATCCCTCAATCATCATCCCTAAACACAGATTGTCTGCTCATTATCACGTTGCTGGTTGTGGGAGCTTGCTGTGTGCAAATTGGCTGTCGCATTTCCCACATTACAACAGTGACCACACCTCAAAAGTGTAAAGTGCTTTGGGACATCGTGAAAGACGCTTTATAAATGCAAGTCTATCTTTATTTTAACTGTAGTCATTTTGAGCAGCAAGACTTTTTGCAAAGGTTACACGCAAGTTATATTTTACCAGAAGTGCAGCACAAACACTGCCTGTAATGTTTGGAATTAATTTCCTACGGTTTTCTTGTTTTGAAATACGGAGAAGAATTTGATGCGTGGAAAGTGACACAGTCCAAAAAAAATGGTAGTCTAAAAATATTACAATTCAAAGTTTATAACTATGTTTGTTTGTATGTATCGTCACCCGCTAAGGTAAAGCAGAATCGATCCAGAATCCCCTCATGTAAATTAGTACTTTTTTCTTGCAGGATTTCAACATTTTTCTTAGAAAAGGGTAGTTAGCATCTTTGAAGAGTGACCATCATACAGACACATCTTAGCCATGAGTTGCTATCAGAAAGAAAGAACTTGCATTTATATAGCGCCTTTCATGACCTCAGGATGTGCAAAGCACTTTACAGCCAATGAAGTACTTTTTGAAGTGTAGTCACTGTTGTAATGTAGGACACTGTTGTAAGGCAGCAGCCAATTTACGTACAGCAAGCTCCCACAAACAGCAATGTGATAATGACCAGATAATCTGTTTTTTAGTGATGTTGGTTGAGGGATAAATATTGGCCAGGGCACCGGGGATAACTCCCCTTGCTCTTCTTCGAATATTGTCATCGGATCTTTTACATCCACCTGAAAGGATACATGGTGCCTCAGTTTAACGTCTCATCCGAAAGACGGCACCTCCGACAGCGCAGCACTCCCTCAGTACTGCACTGGAGTGTCAGCCTGGATTATGTGTTCAAGAATCCATAGTGGGACTTGAACCCACAACCTTCTGACTCAGAGGTAAGTGTGCCTCTGAGTCATGGCTGACACCACTATTCTTAAGCGTTCAAGGCAAGTGGCATCACTGAAAATTCAAAAGGGCATTTAATGCTGGTGGCAAAATGTATAATAACATGAAGTAGCATCCGAAGATCTCAGGTGTCTGGCACAGAACAAGTTAATGGTTTGGTGGGTTTTTCAAGCCTGGGTACATCTGAATAATCTTCAGTGGAAGCAACAAGGGAAGTTAATAGCATTGGCCTCGACTCAATGTTGAAACAAGTTAGAAGAGCGATATCGGAATTGCTTGCATCATTATTTTCTTTTTCATGAATTTCATCTCCCCCTGTAGTGGACTATAGAGCAGCAGATTCCCACAATGTACAATAAAAACAGGGAATGCTGGAAGCCCAGTTCAGCAGCAGCTGTGAAGAGAAGAGGCAAGGGGACAGAACTTGTCGTAAACATGTTTTTGTGCGAGAATGGACGCCTAACTCGACGAGTACTCCCGATCACGTGGCCGCAAAGAAAATCCCAAACTCGTAGCCCTCATTAATTTCAATAAAATAGACGGGCGGTCAGTGCTACTCGTGTTGTTGATTGGTGGCCCGCCTAATTGGGGGGGGGGGGGGTTGTCAATTTCACAGGCCGCTGAAGCCATTTAATGGCATCCTGCACCTCTTAAAGGAAAGTGTATTTGTGCTACAGCAACTGTTGGTAAAGTTTCCGCACAACGGCAGGCACAGCAGAAACTTCAAGGCCCCCGCTCCCGCCCCCCTTTCTGGTTTTCAGACATTGTGTTAGAAGTTTTGGTGGAGGTGGTTGGCAGGAGAAGGGACAGCTTCTGTCCACCAGCCAGCAGGAAGATATCCAGGCACAATTGGGAAGAGGTGGCAGAGCACAGAGTGCCAGAACCTAGGACATGGCTGCAATGCCAAAAGAAAGTTTAATGACCTCACAAGGCTAGCTAAGGTAAACCTCCTAACTCATACTTCTCATTACTCTCTGCTTAGCCTTGCACTATCTGTTGCCCCAGCACTCACTATCCATCCCTCCCCCAATTACCAGCGCTCAGCTCCAATCACTGCAGCGCACTTCAACACTCTGCACCCGCAACTATCCTCACTGTTACCTCCTTCCCCTCCTCATGCCTCTGCCATCTTTCACACACTATTCTACCCTGACATGCATATCCTCAAAAATGTTTTGCTGCTCTAACACTGACACACTTCCTTCTTTCTTACAGGGAAAGCTCGCACGCAATAACAGGGAGCAAGCAGCCACAGGAAGAGGGTTACACTTCATCCATGTGTGGTCACCACTTGAAGAATGGGTCATGGACATCGGGACAAAGAGTGCATCAGGAGCGTGGCCTCTGGCAAGGCTGGAGGAGAAGTCTTGCAGGGTTTGAAACCATCTTTCCCTCCTTCCCTTCTCATTTAAATGTCATCCGTGTACTTGACACATGACTAATTGTTTCTGCTTTCAGAAAGCGACCATCTGTCTCTGCCTACCTGTGTCACTAAATGCTAACTCTTGTCCCTTTCTTTCCATTTCAGTTCGAGAAGCTCCACTCAGCCCTCAGGAAGCAGAAGATGAAGATGAAGAGGGCAGCACTGCACAAAAGGAGCCATCACTCTGCCTGACACCAGCTCAGAGACTGCACTGCTCGTAGTTCAGAGCGTAGGATAGAGGGGTCTGCACGTGGAGATTCACCCAGCACGCATTTGCAGGAGCAAGGGCAGGGCGTAGGACGCCCCAGGAAGCAGCTCGCCGGAGGGAGAAGCTCACATCCTAGCCCTGCTGCACTGGGTACAGATGAAGACATCAAGGGCCCACCATACATAACAGCAACAACAACAACAACTTGCATTTATATACCGCCTTTAAAATAGAAAAACATCCCAAGGCGTTTCACAGGAGTGTAATCAAACAAAATTTGACACCAAGCCACATAAGGAGATATTAGGTCAGGTGACCAAAAGCTTGGTCAAAGAGGTAGGTTTTAAGAAACATCTTAAAGGAGGAAAGAGAGGTGAAGAGGCGGAAAGGTTTAGGGAGGGAATTCCAGAGCTTAGGATCCAAGCAGCTGAAGGCACGGCCACCAATGGTGGAGCGATTAAAATCAGGGATGCACAAGAGGCCAGAATTGAAGGAGCGCAGAGATCTCGGGGGTTACAAAGATAGGGAGGGGCGAGGCCTTAAGAAGACCACGTGGACCTGGATTGGGATGTCTGGCAATGAGTTTGCACACAATGGCAGAGAGCATGGAGGGGTTGAGCTCCAACTTGTGTGCTGGCTTCGCTCCGGGAATGGAAACCAGGCAATCAACCATGGAGCGAGTGGTCAACTCTACAAGCATTGCAGGGGGACCCCCCCCTCCCCTCCCCCCCTCCCCTCCCCCTCCCCCATCCCCTCCCGTCTCCCCTCCCCTCCCCATCCCCACTCCGCCTCCCCCTCCCCATCTCCTTCCCTCCCCTTCTCTCCCTCCCCCCTCCCATCCCCCTCCCCATCCCCTCCCCATTCCCTCCCCTCCCCATCCCCAACTCCCTCCCCCTCCCCTCCCCCCCCTCCCTCTCCCCGCCTCCCCTCCCTCCCCAACCACCCCTCCCCTCCCCTCCCCCCTCCCCCTCCCCCCTTTTCCCCCTCCCCCCTCTCCCCCACTCCTCCCCACTCCAGAGACTTGTGCACAAAAATCTAAGCTGACACTCCAGTGCAGTGCTGAGGGAGCGTCGCACTGTCGGAGGTGCCATCTTTCGGATGAGACGTTAAACCGAGACCCTGTCTGCTCTCTCAGATGGACGTAACAGAGCCAATGGCACTATTTGAAGAAGAGCAGGGGAGTTATTCCCGGTGTCCTGGCCAATATTTATCCCTCAATCAACATCACTAAAAACAGATTATCTGGTCATTTTCACATTGCTGTTTGTGGGAGCTTGCTGTGCACAAATTGGCTGTCACGTTTACTAAATTACAACAGTGACTGCACTTCAAAAGTACTTCATTGGCTGTAAAACACTTTGGGACATCCGATGGTCGTGAAAGGTGCTGTAGAAATGCAAGTCTTTCTTTCCTACTTTCTAAAAAAAATTATGAAAAAGTCATTCAACTTGCCCGTCGTGTCTTCCCCAATTTCAGCTGGGTTGCAGCTCAGGGCTCACAACCATCCCTGGCCTAGACTCCTAATCCTGCATCACACACATCAGATACCAGCGCACACGCAGAGTGTTAAAAAACAAATCCACCCAAGGGAAGTATGCCAACCAACTGGACCACAATTTCCAGAAACCGCTCTGTGGTCCTCTCACCGCCAGAGGACATGCACATGCCAGGAGGAGATAGACTGCATTCTCGTTAACGTTCGCACTGAATAAATCTGGAACTCTCTTCCCCCAAAATGCTGCTGAGTCTGGGAGTCAGTTGAAAATGTCAAAAACTGAAGATTGATGGATTTTTGTTAGGTAAGGGTATTAAGGGCTACATGTAGATGGAGTTAAGATACACATCAGCCGTGAAATTATTGAATGGCGGAACAGGCTCAAGGGGCTGAATGGCCTCCTGCTGCTATGTTCCTATGTAATAGATCCTGATACTCGCTAGTCGAACTTGACGATAGTGTAAAACATATGATAGCGAGTCAGCAGTCCATCCTACATTTCTCCCGATTTTTTGATTTCCATTGACTTTTGTCCGTTCTGAAACTCAGTGACCGCCTTCTTCTTAACTGCATTCTAATGAACATTCTTCATCATCATCAACGCAGATCTGACAATGAAAGAATCTGGAGAAATGAACACAGTCCTCTTGGCTGCAGAACCAAATAAACAACAAAGTGTCTGCAGAGATCATGAGATAGTTTCGGGTGATAGTTCGACGCATTCCAAACTCATCCATCCTAAAAGATCCTAAAGTCTCTCCGTTGCAGCATCCGATCATTTCTTAAATGATTCCAGGGTTTTTGGACTCTATTGGGATGTCCATTGTGTGTGTGGATCAATTTTAGTGCGAGGAAGAATTTCTGAGCAAGGGAGTGTTGCTGTAAGTTGTGATCCAGCTAGTTTCTTCGATAATTATGCATAGAATTACATGGAATGTACAGCACAGAAACAGGCCATTTGGCCCATGTGTTCCGTGCTGGTATTGTGCTCCACACGAGCCTCCTCCCACTCCTCTTCATCTCACCCTATCAGCATACCCTTCTATTCCTTTCTCCCTCATGTGCTTATTTAGTTTCCCCTTAAATACATCTATGCTATTTGCCTCAACCACTCCCTATGGTAGTGAGTTCCACATTCTAACCACTCTCTAGGTGAAGAAGTTTCTCCTGAATTCCCTATTGGATTTATTAGTGACTATCTTATATTTATGACCAATGTTCTCTGTAATTATCTTTGGGGGCCACGCGACCCCTTTAATGGGCTGCGCGGCCCATTCAAAAATCCACGCAGCTTAAAGGGAACATTGTTTATGGCCCCTAGTTCTGGTCTCCCCCACGAGTTGAAACATTTTCTCTATGTCTACCCTATCAAACCCTTCCATAATCTTAAAGACCTCTATCAGGTCACCCCTCGGCCTTCTCTTTTCTAGAGAAAAGAACCCCAGCCTGTTCAATCTTTCCTGATAGGTAGAATCGCTCACTTCTGGTATCATCCTTGTAAACCTTGTTTGCACTTTCTCCTGTACCTCGATATCCTTTTTATAATATGGAGACCAGAACTAGGGATGGGCAATAAATGCTGGCCTTGCCAGCGACGCCCACATCCCATAAGTGAATGAAAAAAAACTGTTCACCGTGCTCCAAGTGCAGTCTAACTAAGATTCTATATGAGTTCAACATAACTTCTCTGCTTTTCAATTCTATCCCTCTGGAAATGAACCCCAGTGCTTGGTTTGCTTTTTTTTATGGCCTTATTAATCTGCGTCACTACTTTTAGTGATTTGTGTATCTGTACCTCTAGATCCCACTGTTCCCCCGACCCCATTTAGACACTTATTTTCCAAGCAGTATGTGGCCTCTTTTTTCACCAAAATGCACCACCGCACGCTTACCTATAATGACATTAATTTGACAATTACATGCCCATTCTGCAAGTTTAGTTGTATGTTCATCCCCCACTACAAAACTAAACGACACTGACGGTAAACAGGAGTACTACCTTTTTATACTGCCGTCAAACTAGGCTGCAAACTTTTCCCAGTGACCAACCATCTTCCAATAAAATCGTAATAAATATGTTAATCAGAAACAGCTATGTAAATGTGCACTAACTCTGGGCAGCTCAATCATGATTTATGAAATATAAATGCCAAGACATAATTTAGTATATTTGAATATTAAAATTTTTCACACTGAAGGGCAGGATTTATGACATTATTTCAAGGAATCTGCAAAACAAGGATTTAGATATAAGGTGCAAAAAATTGGATTGCCACTGAAAACAGGCGCGTGTATCGCGATGCGCGATCGCCCCGCGTCTGTTGAAAGGAATGTATGCAGCACACGACCTTCATGCTGCCTGCTAATTATAATGATTGTAGCGTTCAGCCCAGTGCTGAGCACGCTGCTGAGTGGCTGAATGCTCAGCAGGGGGCTCAAGTTCGTGCGAGGCTAGCACTAATGACAGCTAACCTGCACTTCTTAAAGACAGTATGCACCTCTTAAAGGGGAGGTGCATTCAGCCTGATTCAACTCATTCAACTGGCTGGGGGAAACAGTGCAAATGTCACAACAGGGGAGCGAGCATGCACCAAGGTTCTCTGATGCAGCACTGGAGGCCTTGGTGCAGGAGGTGGACAGGAGGAGAGAGGTCCTCCTTCCACAGGGGGCCAGGAGGCAAAATTGAAAATGTCAATGGTAGCAGGTAACAATAGCTGTCCATGCCAGCAGTGTCGCCCCCGACGACCTGGTTGCAGTGCAGGAAGAAGTTTAATGACATCACATGTGTGGTCATCGTCAGTGAATTCATCTTCAAATGCCATATCCCACCATCTGCACCACTAGCCTCACACACTGCTCAACGTAACACACCCCAATCACTCATCTACCAATAATCTCCACTAAACACGACTCATACCTCACATTCATAGCTTCACTTCACCCTCATACACTTACATTGCTGGAAGCCTCACACCCACATCTCACAGCTGTCAGCTATTCAACCATGGAAGGCACATCACCCAAACACATTGCACCACACTCAATGACACACACATCAACCAAACACATTGCACCACACTCACTGACACACACATCACCCAAACACATTGCACCACACTCACTGACACACATCACCCAAACACATTGCACCGCACTCACTGACACACACATCACCCAAACACATTGCACCGCACTCACTGACACACACATCACCCAAACACATTGCACCACACTCACTGACACACATCACTCAAACACATTGCACCGCACTCACTGACACACACATCACCCAAACACATTGCACCACACTCACTGACACACACATCACCCAAACACATTGCACCACACTCACTGACACACATCACCCAAACACATTGCACCGCACTCATTGACACACACATCACCCAAACACATTGCACCGCACTCACTGACACACACATCACCCAAACACATTGCACCACACTCACTGACACACATCACCCAAACACATTGCACCACACTCACTGACACACACATCACCCAAACACATTGCACCGCACTCACTGACACACACATCACCCAAACACATTGCACCACACTCACTGACACACATCACCCAAACACATTGCACCACACTCACTGACACACACATCACCCAAACACATTGCACCGCACTCACTGACACACACATCACCCAAACACATTGCACCACACTCACTGACACACATCACCCAAACACATTGCACCACACTCACTGACACACACATCACCCAAACACATTGCACCGCACTCACTGACACACACATCACCCAAACACATTGCACCACACTCACTGACACACATCACCCAAACACATTGCACCGCACTCACTGACACACACATCACCCAAACACATTGCACCACACTCACTGACACACATCACCCAAACACATTGCACCGCACTCACTGACACACACATCACCCAAACACATTGCACCACACTCACTGACACACATCACCCAAACACATTGCACCACACTCACTGACACACACATCACCCAAACACATTGCACCACACTCACTGACACACATCACCCAAACACATTGCACCGCACTCACTGACACACACATCACCCAAACACATTGCACCACACTCACTGACACACATCACCCAAACACATTGCACCGCACTCACTGACACACACATCACCCAAACACATTGCACCACACTCACTGACACACATCACCCAAACACATTGCACCACACTCACTGACACACACATCACCCAAACACATTGCACCACACTCACTGACACACATCACCCAAACACATTGCACCGCACTCACTGACACACACATCACCCAAACACATTGCACCACACTCACTGACACACATCACCCAAACACATTGCACCACACTCACTGACCACACATCACCCAAACACATTGCACCACACTCACTAACACACTTCCCTCTCTCTTGCAGAATAAGGTGGTTCACAATCGGAGCCAGGAGAGTCTACTTGAAAGGACACTGACGCGCCTGCAATGTCTCACCCACCTGGAGGAAAGGGTGCTGGCCAGTCTTGGGTGGGCAATCTCTGAGCCTATGGACAGCAGCGGGGCTGAAGCAATCTATGATGAGGGTAGCCTCGTACCTAATCCTCCTTCTCACATCCCACTTTCTCCCTCATCCCACTATCTCTTCTGACTTACAAGCTGCAGATGGTGTAAGTATGCACCTCTTGCTTTCCCCCCTCCCCTCACCACAACCTTACCCTTGTGCCTTTCTCCTTTCAGATAGCCAAGAGCTGCCACCTGACCAGGCACTGGTGCAGGAGCAGGAATACAGTGATCATGAAGACACAGCATCACTCGATTTCACACTCACCTCCAGCAGCTCAGAGACTGACACTCAGCGTACTGTAGAGGATAGGTTAGAGACAGGATCTGCACGTGGTGAGACACCGGGCACAAGTGGGCTGCAGCCAGGGCAGTGGGAAAGGGTAGCGCCGGTGCCAGCTCCCTGGAGGACGAGGTCGTACCGAGTTCTGCTGCAGAGGACTCAGATGAGGAGTTCAATGGGGCGGCCTACAGAAGAAGGCTGATGGGTATGCACACTGAAATGCTTTGGTGCATTGGCAGGCCTGGCAAAAAGCAATGTCAAGGAGCACGGAGGAGTCCGGCACCAACCTTGCACAGGGCTATGCACAGAGCTTGAAGCCCAAGATTTCCAGTATGGAAGTGATGGCCAACTCTATTACTGCACTTGTGGACCCAATCCTGAAGAAGGGTCTGATAGCTGAGGTCTCAGCTTCCATTGCAGCACAGGCGGAAATGTTCCAATGTCTGAGTGCTGCAGTGGAAGCTCAGATTTCTGCCAAGCAAGCTCAGACTGCTACCATCGAGGCTGTGTTTACCAGTGTGGAAAGGGGGTTTGCAGGTTGTCGCAGCAGTCCAGCAGTCTGTACTCCAGCAGATTACTAGGATTGCTGAGGCGCCACCCTGGGGGAGTAGCAGTGGCTTCGTGGAGCCCAAACCAGCTGTCCTCTCTCAGGATGACAGCATTCGTCCTCCCACCATTGCCACTCTGCCCGTGCCCTTGCTGTTGCCTGTCAGCCAGCCCAGACTGCTGCCGCACATGCTGAAGTGGTGCAGTCTACCGCCGGGCCGTCTTAGCCCACAGCTGCTCGAGGTTGTACTGCAAGGCCAGCTGAAGTCTCCCCCATTGAAAGTCAGCAGCCTTCCACCAGCCATGCTGCAGTCAGTGGGGTAGCACTGCATAGGAGCACTAGGACAGGCAAAGGCACACGGAACGGAAGACAGGCACTAAGGGCATGCACAAGGGTGATTAGTTGATCTATTTTTTTATCTATTATTGGATGGTTTGATTTATAAATTTGGTTTGGAATGTTTGCTTTGTGGTGGCTTTCATTTCAACACTGTGGCCAATAGAACACCCTGATGGTCCGTATCAGAGGAATGGAAAGATGTGGGACTATTGGTGAATGTGGAATTGGGGTTACGTTCACTGGAACCGCAGTCAGATGAGTCAATAACGGACAGCCCGGGCGGAGTGGCAATGGTGGGAGGACGAATGCTGTCATCCTGAGAGAGTGTGTGATGATGTGGAGATGCCGGCGTAGGACTGGGGTGGACAAAAATGAGAAGTCGCACAACACCAGGTTATAGTCCAACAGATTTATTTAATTTTACAAGCTTTCGGAGCTGTCGCTCCTTCGTCAGGTAAGTTAGCAATGAGAGAATCTCCCAGAATTCACAATTTAAACCCAGACAAAATCTATTCACATTATTCGCTACAACAAAGAGCACAGCCAAGACAATGAGATGTGTCCCAGGGGGTCCAACGTGTCAAACCACCTGCTGGCTGCATATCCTGTCAATTTGTGTTCTTGTGTTAGCCTTTTAAAAAAAAAACAAAAAAAACACCTGGGAAGACCGGCCATGATGTCAAGTCACGTTCTGTATCGTGACATGAACCCGATATCACGATTGAGGCCATCCTCATGAGTGCTGAACTTGGCTATCAGTTTCTGCTCTATGATTTTGCGCTGTCGTGTATCTCGAAGGCCGCCTTGGAGAACGCTTACCCGCAGATCCGAGGCTGAATGCCCCTGGCTGCTGAAGTGTTCCCCGACTGGGAGGCAACCCTCCTGCCTGGCGATTGTTGCGCGGTGTCCGTTCATACGTTGTCTCAGTGTCTGCATGGTCTCGCCGATGTACCATGCTCTGGAGCATCCTTTACTGCAACGTATCAGGTAGACAACGTTGGCCGAGTCACATGAGTATGTACCGTGTACCTGGTGGGTAGTGTCCTCACGTGTAATGATGGTATCTGTGTCCATGATTTGGCATGTCTTGCAGAGGTTGCCGTGGCAGGGTTGTGTGGTGTCTTGGTTGCTGTTCTCCTGAAAGATGGGTAATCTGCTGCGAACTATGGTACTTTTGAGGTTAGGCGGCTGCTTGAAGGCGAGTAGTGGAGGCGTGGGGATGGCCTTAGCAAGGTGTTCGTCGTCATCGATGACATGTTGAAGGCTGCGAAGAACATGGCGTAGTTTTTCCGCTCCGGGGAAGTACTGGACGACGTAGGGTACTCTGTTGGTTGTGTCCCGTGTTCGTCTTCTGAGGAGGTCTATGCGGTTTTTTGCTGTGGCCCGTCGGAACTGTCGATCGACGAGTCGAGCGTCATATCCCGTTCTTACGAGAGCGTCTTTCAGTGTCCGTAGGTGTCCATCGCGTTCCTCCTCGTCTGAGCAGATCCTGTGTATTCGCAGGGCTTGTCCATAGGGGATGGCTTCTTTAACGTGGTTAGGGTGGAAGCTGGAGAAGTGGAGCATCGTGAGGTTGTCCGTGGGCTTGCGGTAGAGTGAAGTGCTGAGGCGTCCGTCTTTGATGGAGATTCGTGTGTCCAAGAATGAAACCGATTCTGAGGAGTAGTCCATGGTGAGTTTGATGGTGGGATGGAACCTGTTGATGCTATCGTGTAGTCCTTTCAGTGATCCTTCGCCGTGGGTCCAAAGGAAGAAGATGTTGTCGATGTATCTGGTGTACAGCGTTGGTTGGAGGTCCTGTGCAGCGAAGAAGTCTTGCTCGAACTTGTGCATGAAGATGTTGGCGTATTGGGGTGCGAATTTGGTCCCCATGGCTGTTCCGTGTGTTTGGGTGAAAAAATGGTTGTCGAAGGTGAAGACATTGTGGTCAAGGATGAAGCGGATGAGTTGTAAGATGGCGTCCGGAGATTGGCTGTTGTTGGTGTTGAGTACTGAGGCTGTCGCAGCGATGCCGTCATTGTGGGGGATATTGGTGTAGAGTGCCGATACGTCCATTGTGACGAGGAGTGTTCCTGGTTCAACTGGTCCATGGGTGCTGAGTTTCTGCAAGAAGTCTGTAGTGTCGCGACAGAAGCTGGGGGTTCCCTGTACGATGGGTTTCAGGATGCCCTCGACGTACCCAGAGAGGTTCTCACACAGGGTTCCGTTGCCTGATACGATAGGACGTCCGGGTGTGTTGGCTTTGTGTATCTTTGGGAGGCAGTAAAAGTCTCCTACGCGGGGAGTACGTGGGATGAGAGCGCGTAGGATGTTTTGAAGGTCTGGATCGAAGGTCTTGATCAGTCTATTGAGTTGGCGGGTGTGTTCTTTGGTCGGATCTGCGGGTAGCTGTCTGTAGTGTTCCTGGTTGTCCAGTTGTCGGTATGCTTCTTTGCAATAGTCCGTTCTGTTCTGTATGACGATGGCTCCTCCTTTGTCCGCTGGTTTGATGACGATGTTGCGGTTGGTCTTGAGTGCGTGGATGGCGTTGCGTTGTGCTCGGGTGACATTCTGGACTGTCTTGTGAGTACGGCTGATGAATCTGGCGTTGATGCATTTCCTGACAGCTTGAGCATACATGTCAAGCTTAGGGTTGCGACCCTCCGGAGGGGTCCAATTTGACTCTTTCTTCCTCGGTTGCAGCACTGCGGTTCCCTCTGTCTGCTGTTCCGGATCATTGATTGTCCCATTAGGAATGTTGCTGACATCTTGGGATTTGTGGTAGTATTCCCGGATCCTCATTCTCCTGATGAATTCCTCTGTGTCCGCCGCGAGACCGATGGGGTCCATTTTGGTGGTGGGGCAGAACTTGAGCCCTAGGGCGAGAACTTCGATTTCGTCTGGTTGAAGGGTGTGGTCCGACAGGTTGACGATGGACTTCCCTGTGGTTGCAACCGTGGTACCGGGGGAGGCTTGGTTGTAGCTGGTGGTTACGCCGAGTTTCTCAAGCTTCCTGTTCTTGATGCGCATGTAGGTAGCGTAGTTCCGTTGCCTCGTCTGTTTGGCGGTGTCTCGTAGCTGGTCTGCTGTGTCCTGAGCACAGGCTGAGAGCATGGACTCTATCTTGGTTTCGAGGTTGCGACGTCTGCTGTAGAGCTGGTGTACGAGATGGTTGAGGAGTGTGCGAGAGGTACGACGGCAAAGTCTCTCAGCGTAGTCTGTGTTGTATGTCGACTTGAGTGGGTTCGTGATCTGTAGTCCTTTCGGAATCTTGTCTGCTTTCTTGCGGCCTTCGAGATACACGACAGCGCAAAATCATAGAGCAGAAACTGATAGCCAAGTTCCGCACTCATGATGATGGCCTCAATCGCGATATCGGGTTCATGTCACGATACAGAACGTGTCTTGACATCATGGCCGGTCTTCCCAGGTGTTTTTTTTGGTTTTTATTTTTAAAAGGCTAACACAAGAACACAAATTGACAGGATATGCAGCCAGCAGGTGGTTTGACACGTTGGACCCCCTGGGACACATCTCATTGTCTTGGCTGTGCTCTTTGTTGTAGCGAATAATGTGAATAGATTTTGTCTGGGTTTAAATTGTGAATTCTGGGAGATTCTCTCATTGCTAACTTACCTGACGAAGGAGCGACAGCTCCGAAAGCTTGTAAAATTAAATAAATCTGTTGGACTATAACCTGGTGTTGTGCGACTTCTCATTTTTGTCCACCCCAGTCCTACGCCGGCATCTCCACATCATGACCTCTATTGACACCACAAACTGCCGGCTCAAAGTGGAGAGAATCGCCAAGAAGATCGCGCATATTGACACAGACATCAAGTACCTGCAGAGATGCAAGAAAGCAGACAAGATTCCGAAAGGACTACAGATCACGAACCCACTCAAGTCGACATACAACACAGACTACGCTGAGAGACTTGCCGTCGTACCTCTCGCACACTCCTCAACCATCTCGTACACCAGCTCTACAGCAGACGTCGCAACCTCGAAACCAAGATAGAGTCCATGCTCTCAGCCTGTGCTCAGGACACAGCAGACCAGCTACGAGACACCGCCAAACAGACGAGGCAACGGAACTACGCTGCCTACATGCGCATCAAGAACAGGAAGCTTGAGAAACTCGGCGTAACCACCAGCTACAACCAAGCCTCCCCCGGTACCACGGTTGCAACCACAGGGAAGTCCATCGTCAACCTGTCGGACCACACCCTTCAACCAGACGAAATCGAAGTTCTCGCCCTAGGGCTCAAGTTCTGCCCCACCACCAAAATGGACCCCATCGGTCTCGCGGCGGACACAGAGGAATTCATCAGGAGAATGAGGATCCGGGAATACTACCACAAATCCCAAGATGTCAGCAACATTCCTAATGGGACAATCAATGATCCGGAACAGCAGACAGAGGGAACCGCAGTGCTGCAACCGAGGAAGAAAGAGTCAAATTGGACCCCTCCGGAGGGTTGCAACCCTAAGCTTGACATGTATGCTCAAGCTGTCAGGAAATGCATCAACGCCAGATTCATCAGCCGTACTCACAAGACAGTCCAGAATGTCACCCGAGCACAACGCAACGCCATCCACGCACTCAAGACCAACCGCAACATCGTCATCAAACCAGCGGACAAAGGAGGAGCCATCGTCATACAGAACAGAACGGACTATTGCAAAGAAGCATACCGACAACTGGACAACCAGGAACACTACAGACAGCTACCCGCAGATCCGACCAAAGAACACACCCGCCAACTCAATAGACTGATCAAGACCTTCGATCCAGACCTTCAAAACATCCTACGCGCTCTCATCCCACGTACTCCCCGCGTAGGAGACTTTTACTGCCTCCCAAAGATACACAAAGCCAACACACCCGGACGTCCTATCGTATCAGGCAACGGAACCCTGTGTGAGAACCTCTCTGGGTACGTCGAGGGCATCCTGAAACCCATCGTACAGGGAACCCCCAGCTTCTGTCGCGACACTACAGACTTCTTGCAGAAACTCAGCACCCATGGACCAGTTGAACCAGGAACACTCCTCGTCACAATGGACGTATCGGCACTCTACACCAATATCCCCCACAATGACGGCATCGCTGCGACAGCCTCAGTACTCAACACCAACAACAGCCAATCTCCGGACGCCATCTTACAACTCATCCGCTTCATCCTTGACCACAATGTCTTCACCTTCGACAACCATTTTTTCACCCAAACACACGGAACAGCCATGGGGACCAAATTCGCACCCCAATACGCCAACATCTTCATGCACAAGTTCGAGCAAGACTTCTTCGCTGCACAGGACCTCCAACCAACGCTGTACACCAGATACATCGACGACATCTTCTTCCTTTGGACCCACGGCGAAGGATCACTGAAAGGACTACACGATAGCATCAACAGGTTCCATCCCACCATCAAACTCACCATGGACTACTCCTCAGAATCGGTTTCATTCTTGGACACACGAATCTCCATCAAAGACGGACGCCTCAGCACTTCACTCTACCGCAAGCCCACAGACAACCTCACGATGCTCCACTTCTCCAGCTTCCACCCTAACCACGTTAAAGAAGCCATCCCCTATGGACAAGCCCTGCGAATACACAGGATCTGCTCAGACGAGGAGGAACGCGATGGACACCTACGGACACTGAAAGACGCTCTCGTAAGAACGGGATATGACGCTCGACTCGTCGATCGACAGTTCCGACGGGCCACAGCAAAAAACCGCATAGACCTCCTCAGAAGACGAACACGGGACACAACCAACAGAGTACCCTACGTCGTCCAGTACTTCCCCGGAGCGGAAAAACTACGCCATGTTCTTCGCAGCCTTCAACATGTCATCGATGACGACGAACACCTTGCTAAGGCCATCCCCACGCCTCCACTACTCGCCTTCAAGCAGCCGCCTAACCTCAAAAGTACCATAGTTCGCAGCAGATTACCCATCTTTCAGGAGAACAGCAACCAAGACACCACACAACCCTGCCACGGCAACCTCTGCAAGACATGCCAAATCATGGACACAGCTACCATCATTACACGTGAGGACACTACCCACCAGGTACACGGTACATACTCATGTGACTCGGCCAACGTTGTCTACCTGATACGTTGCAGTAAAGGATGCTCCAGAGCATGGTACATCGGCGAGACCATGCAGACACTGAGACAACGTATGAACGGACACCGCGCAACAATCGCCAGGCAGGAGGGTTGCCTCCCAGTCGGGGAACACTTCAGCAGCCAGGGGCATTCAGCCTCGGATCTGCGGGTAAGCGTTCTCCAAGGCGGCCTTCGAGATACACGACAGCGCAAAATCATAGAGCAGAAACTGATAGCCAAGTTCCGCACTCATGAGGATGGCCTCAATCGCGATATCGGGTTCATGTCACGATACAGAACGTGACTTGACATCATGGCCGGTCTTCCCAGGTGTTTTTTTTTTTAAAAGGCTAACACAAGAACACAAATTGACAGGATATGCAGCCAGCAGGTGGTTTGACACGTTGGACCCCCTGGGACACATCTCATTGTCTTGGCTGTGCTCTTTGTTGTAGCGAATAATGTGAATAGATTTTGTCTGGGTTTAAATTGTGAATTCTGGGAGATTCTCTCATTGCTAACTTACCTGACGAAGGAGCGACAGCTCCGAAAGCTTGTAAAATTAAATAAATCTGTTGGACTATTACCTGGTGTTGTGCGACTTCTCATTTTTATCCTGAGAGAGGACAGCTGGTTTGTGCTCCACGAAGCCACTGCTACTCCCCTGGGCTGGCGCCTCTGCAATCCTAGTAATCTGGTTTGCCTCCTATTTTCCGCTTCCTCCTCCTTGCCCTCCTCCTCCTCAGCTGGTTGCCGTATGCCTGGTGGTAAGGGCTGTGCCCTCATGCTGACGAGGTTGTGGAGCATGCAGCAGACCACGACGAATCTTGAGAGGCGCTCTGGTGAGTGCTGCAGGGCTTCTCCAGAGTGATCCACCAGGCAATGGAACCATTGCTTCAGCACCCCAATGGTCTGTGCTATGTTTCGTGTGGCAGCATGGCTCTCATTGTACGCATGCTGGTCATATGTGGTTGGGTTGCGGAGCGGAGTCACGAGCCAGGTGATCAAGGGGTAGCACTTGTCGCCCAGTAGCCAGTCTCTGGTGGCTCAAAGACTGAGGGAACAGAGGACTGGTGCAGGATAAAAGCATCATGACTGCTGCCAGGATACCGGGTATTCACCATTATGATGTGCTGAGCATGGTCGCACCCCAACTGCACTTTCAGCATGTGATAATCTTTGTGGCTGCAGTAAATCTCAGCATTTAGATGCAATGCCCGCAAAGCCACGTGCGTGCAGTCGATGGTGCCCTGCACCATGGGGAAGCCCACTATTCTGGCAAAGCTGCGTGCACGCGCCGTCTGCTTCTCTCTGGTCAGAGAGAAGACAATGAAGTCCTCTCTCCTGGCATAAAGAGCGTCTGTCACCTCTCTTATGTAGCAGTGGACGGCGAACTGTGAGATGTTACAGATGTCGCCTGCTCCAGCCTGGAAGGATCCCGACGCGAGGAAATTCAGGGCCACGGTCACCTTCCCAGCCACTGGCAGCGCTGTCTTGCCCTGGAGTGAGGCTGCAGGTCTGGTTGCAAGAGGTGGCAGAGCTCTGTGAGCACCTCCTTCGTAAAGCACAGATGCCTCACGCACTGCTCCTGGCTCAGGTTGAGGTAAGAGAATTGCTCTCCGAAGACCCTAGATGGGTACGGCCTCCAGCTGAGAGCTCTTCTCCCCCTCATCCTCCTCCTCCCTCTGTGAGCAGCTTGTCCTCTTCTTTGCTGCCTCTGCTCCATCTCCCTGTCATGCTGCAGGCCATGTGGAATGACAACTAGAGCGCCCATGACTGGGAGCAAGTGGTCTGACCAGAATCCTTGAAGTCAGAACCAACGCCTTCTCCACTTGCAGCATCACTCTCTGTCACCTCACCAATTTAAACAACTCTAGAAAGCTCCAAACACTTCCACAAACTTACACAGAGCCAGTCGAAATCAATCAGCAACTCACCTTAGAGTGGTTGCCGATTCCTTTAAATATCGCTGGCGGGGGGTGTCCTTGTTGATGCTGAACGCACGTTCAGCTGTGCGAGGTTAAGACAGGGCGTTATCTCCAGCGTTGACAATGAAAATAGCAGCGCTGGCGTCAAATCAGTGCTGCACACTGACTGACGTCACGATCTGCGCACTCTGCATACATCCGGCGCCCGCTCCTAACGCTCGCTCCTACCGCCCTCACCAAGATGGCGGCCAGCACGGTACGCACCAGAAGTGTGCATGCGCGGCGCAGACACCATTTTCAGCACAAAACGGCCCCCGTCGCGCCGAGAAATCGGGCGTCCGGAGCCAAATTTTTCGCCCAAGTTGTATTGTTCTATCGAAACTTTAAAAAATGGATTTAATTAAAAAAAGTGTAAATCAAACCAAGAGAGATTTCACTGATAAATTGAGTTGATTTAAAAAAATGAAATTATGCAAATAAGGATTTAGGATACCATGATTTAATACTCTCAGTGCAGATATGTAAAATTGAACATCAATGAAACGATTCCCAAACCGAATTTTCTTGGAAATGCTATTTTTATGTAAATTAATTTGTAAAACTGCATTTCAAATTTCACTTAAGATGAACATAATGAGTTTATTTTATGGAAAAAAAATCCCCATAAATTCCTCTGTGCGGTCAATAATCTCGAATTCCTTCGCTCCACCATTGACAGCCGTGCCTTCAGCTGCCTGGGCCCTAAGCTCTGAATTCCCTCCCTAAACCTCTCCGCCTCTCTACCTCCCTCTCCTCCGTTAAGACGCTCCTTAAAACCTACCTCTTTGACCAAGCTTTTGGTCGCCTGACCTTAATATCTCCATATGTGGGTCAGTGCTGCTGAGAAGCACTTTGGGATGTTTTTACTCAGTTAAAAAGCACGATATAAATGCAAGTTGTTGTTGTTGTTGTATCATTAAAAAAAGATTCTGAATTCTCAAAACTGCCTCGAATTTTCAAAGATATGAAAATATGGGAGGCCCGGTAACTGTCTATAGCCTAGAAGTTACTGCTGGTGATAGCAATGGATGAATGCTCCAGGACTTCAGGTGACATTCTTCTGTCTGCCATTTTAGTAGAGATGATAAAACCTTGCGAAAATAATTGGGCTAATATAGAATCATAGAATGGTTACAACACAGAAGGAGGCCATTCGGCCCGTCGAGTACCGTGCCAGACCTCTGCAAGAGCACTTCAGCTAGTCCCACTCTCCCGCCCTTTCCCCGTAGCCCTGCAAATTGTTTTCCTTCAGGTACTTATCTAATTCCCTTTTGAAAGCCACGATTGCATCTGCCTCCACCACCCCTTTCAGGCAGCGCATTCCAGATCCTAACCACATCTGTGTTTAAATAGTGCAGAGAGAGATTCTGTACGCCAACACAAGAACATACCATGATTACAGGCTAGAAATAATACAGAAAGTAGAGAAATTGATTTCAGAACTAGGTTTTATTTAGTTCATCTCTTTTGCAAAAACTCGACCTCAGTAGATCAGTGAGTGGATAAAAGGCAAAACACAAAGCCCGCAGAACAAAGCTCTCAAACGCCAGATTTTCATGTACTTCCTGAGATGACACCTAATCCATCTCCTTTTCATAACCTCTCCAAGTCTAAAATATATTGCAATGATCTTGTGCTGCAAAAGGGAAAGCAATAATTCCAAGAATCCAATTTTTCTCGAGATCTTCAATCTAGGTTCGTGTAGACTCTGTATAGCAACCAGCATTTATTTTTTTAGCAGTTTAGGGATTAATCTTATTTTGATCGCCATCTCACCACAGTATATTGTAAAAAGATAAAATTCTAAAAATAGGACCGTTTCAGTTACATTCATATTGATTCCATATAAATAAACTCAAAGGACACATTATTTTCCCCAGGTAGGCAGGTTGGGGGTGGAGGCCTCCGAGGCGGGCGGGAAACACGGGAGGCCGGGTTTCCCGCAGGTCCTGCCGATTTTAATGGCAGGGCCTGATTTGACTATGAGGCCTCGGATTCCCGCCCGCAGCCTGCCAGATTGAGAGACTGGCTGGATGCGGGCGGGGAGGACTCTGAAGCAGATTTTTGCAAGATAAGGGAGTGAAGGGTTATGGGGAGCAGGCGGGGAAGTGGCTTTGAGCCCAAGATCAGCCATGATCTTATTGAATGGCGGAGCAGGCTCGAGGGGCCAAGTGGCCTATTCCTGCTCCTATTTCTTATGTTCTTATAAAGCGAGGGGTCGGTCCGGGGGAGGGATCGCGGGAGGAGGATCGGCAATCGCGGGGGTCGGGGAGCGGGAGGGGGGAGAGAGCATCGGCAGGGGTCGGGGATCGTGCAGGGGGGCGGTCGGCCAAGGATTGCGGCGGGGGTGGATTGGCCAGGGATCGGGGGGGGGAGGGGTTGGGGGGCGGGTTATGTATGGACCCTGGATCCAGGAGGTAGGTATAAAGCCACTTACCTCCTGGGTGCAGCAGTCCCCGCCTCGGTTTAACTGCCATGTTAATCCACATGCAGTTAAACACAAAATGGAGGGGGAAAAAAGAGGCTTCCAGCCTCATTACAATATTTATATTGAGGTACCGCCCCCTGGGAGCGGGTTGGTTGCCCGCACCCCGCCCCCACCCCACCCCCATCCCGCCTCCAGTAAAACCGGAAGTGGGCGGGTTGGCGGTGGGATCATGTCGGGAATCAAGCCGGAAACTAATACTTTAACTGCCCCCACGCTCCAAACCCACCCTTTTTTTTAGGGGAAGATTCCGGCCATTACCTTCATTGACAATTTGAGAAGGAAGCTGCAGCCTTTGACTGGGGTTTCCTTACTCTATAGTTTTATCGTTACTTTAAACCGAACAAATACCTCCGCATTCCTAGAATAGAACCATGGAATCATGGAAATTCACGGCACAGAAGGAGGCCATTCGGCCCATCGTGTCTGTGCCGGCCGACAAAGAGCTATCCAGCCTAATCCCACTTTCCAGAACTTGGTCCGTAGCCCTGTGGGTTAAGACACTTTAAGTGCATATATAAGTACTTATTAAATGTGATGAGGGTTTCTGCCTCTACCACCCTTTCAGGCAGTGAATTCCAGACTCTCACCGCCCTCTGGGTGAAAAAACTTGTCCTCAACTCCCCTCTAATCCTTCTACCAATTACTTTAAATCTATGCCCCCTGGTTATTGACCTCTCTGCTAAGCGAAATAGGTCTTCCTATCACTCTAACGAGGCCCCTCATAATTTTATACAACTCAGCCTCCTCTGCTCCAAAGAAAACAACCCCAGCCGATCCAATCTTTCCTCACAGCTAATATTCTCTCCTGGCAACACCCTTGTAAATCTCCTCTGTACCCCTGAAGGGATATTTACTAGTCCTATCCCCTTTAGGGCTACCCCGGATCAGGCGTATTTCTCAAATGTTCACTTTCAACTAAAGTTTGAGGTAGCCGAATCCTAAAGATGCTTAATTAGGTCTAAAGGTCTGGACTATCTCGCCCTAAAGGAAAGGAACAACCTGAGAATGTTACCGTCCTCCAGATAGCGCTTTTAATAAGATTAGCTAGACTGTAACGTCCCGGATATTATGAGGGTCCGTAAAACTCCCTCAGAATTCTGTAACTCTTCACCAAAGAGTATACAGAGATTGAGTTTGCGAGTTATTGATACAGAAGACTTATGTGAGACAATTCTAAAAATATCTAGAGATTTATTAAAAGAACTGACATGCAATGTACAGTTGGTGAATCAGTCAATCGCAACGTTAACAGTTCTAAAAAGAGAAAAAATACAATCTTATTATTAATAGAGAATCTTACTTTTAAATCTTAACTTCTCTACAGTATTACAGATCTTAAAGTTTTCTATACTCTGCTTCGGCAGTCTCTCGGAACCGAAGATGACTTGCTTCCACATTAAAAATGAGTTCTCAGGTGACTGATGAGTCCAATGCGGGACCTACAATCTCTGTCACAGGTAGGGCAGACGGTGGTTGAAGGGACGGGTGGGTGGGGTGCTTGGGTTGATGTGCGCTCCTTCCGCTGTTTGCACTTGGCTTCCGCTTGCTCCCGGCGAAGAGACTCGAGGTGTTCAGCGCCTTCCCGGATGCTTCTCCTCCACTTTGTACGGTCTTGGGCCATGGATTCCCAGGTGTCGGTGGGGATGTTGCACTTTTTCCAGGAGGCTTTGAGGGTGTCCCTGAAGCGTTTCCTCTGCCAACCTGGGGCTCTCTTGCCATGTTGGAGCTCCGAGTAGAGCACTTGTTTTGGGAGTCTCGTATCGGGCATGCGGACGATGTGACCCATCCATCGGAGCTGATCGAGCGTGGTCAAAGCTTCAATGCTGGGGATGTTGGCCTGAGCGAGAACACTGACGTTGGTGCGCCTATCCTGCCAATGGATTTGCAGGATGTTGCGGAAGCAGCGTTGGTGGTACCTCTCCAGTGCTTTGAGGTGCCTGCTGTACATGGTCCATGTCTCTGAGGCATACAGGAGGGCGGGTATTAGTACTGCTCTGTAGACCATGAGCTTGGTGCCGGGTTTGAGGTCCTGGTCTTCAAACACTCTCTTCCTCAGGCGACCGAAGGCTGCACTGGCACACTGAAGACAGTGTTGGACTTCATCATCGACATCTGCCCTTGTTGACAGTAGGCTCCCGCTGTATGGAAAGTGGTCCACGTTGTCCAAGGCCTTGTCATGGATTTTGATAATCGGGGGGCAGTACTGTGTGGCGGGGGCAGGTTGGTAGACTGCCTTTGTCTTACGGATGTTTAGTGTAAGGCCCATGTTCTCGTACACTTCGCTTAAGGTGTTAACGATGGTTTGGAGTTCGACCTCCGAGGTGCGCAGACGCAAGCGTCGTCTGCATACTGTAATTCGACGAAAGAGGAAGGGACGACCTTGGATCTGGACTGGAGGTGACGGAGTTTGAACAGTTTCCCGTTTGTTCTGTAAAATAGCTCCACTCCAGCGGGGAGCTTACTGAGGGTGAGATGGAGCATTGCCGCAAGGAAGATTGAGAAGAGCGTTTGTGCGATGACACATCCTTGCTTCACCCCGGTCTGTATGTGAATTGAGTCTGTGGTGGAACCGTTGGTCAGGATCACGGCTTGCATGTTGTCGTGAAGCAGGTGGAGGATGGTGACAAACTTTTGAGGGCAGCCGAATTTGAGGAGGACACTCCATAATCCCTCATGGTTGACAATGTCAAAGGCCTTTATGAGGTCAAAGAAGGCCGTGTACAGCGGTTGGTGCTGTTCCCTGCATTTCTCTTGTAGTTGACGCGTGGTGAAGATCATGTCCATTGTGCCCCTTAGTGGGCGGAATCCGCATTGCGACTCTGGGAGGAGCTCTTCAGCCACTGGGAGAAGGCGATTGACGAGGATTCTTGCGATGACTTTCCCTGTGGCAGACAGCAGGGAATCTCCTCTGTAATTATCGCAATTGGACTTGTCACCTTTCTTGAAGATGGTCACAATTATGGCATCTCTGAGATCCCCTGGCATGCTCTCCTCCTTCCAGATAAGAGAAATTAGTTCATGAATTCGCGCCAGTGGTGCTTTTCCACCATGCTTTAGCGCCTCGGCAGGGATTCCATCTGCTCCTGAGGCCTTGTTGTTCTTCAGTTTTCGGATGTCCAGGATATCCATCAATATCAAAATATCTTTGATCCCCGAGGTACAAAGAGTTGGAGACCACAGAGCCGCCTCTGTGGTTGAGAATCGCTTTGCCCGATTAAAGCAAGTCTGATATCCCATTTGAGAGTTCAATATTTATACGCTTTTCAGTTGTATTTCCTTTAAGGTTTTCTGCTGATGCAAGTTAATTATCCCTATTTATCTTTCTGCCGATCTCTGCAATTCTTACTGCTACATCAGCTTGTAATATTCCAGAATCTTGTCTCATCTCCAGGTGTTCTAGGTTGATCATATAAAAACGGTGTGAAGGGCAGGTGTTCCTTATTTTATGTCATCTTTACGAGGGCAGATGTTCTTTATCTTATGTGCCATCTTTACGAAGTTTCAATTAGAACACCTTATCCAGGGTGAACCATTGTTTTTGTTCCCAAAGGTCAGCCTGATGGAGCCCTTCACCTTCTGTTTCAATAAGGTTATTTATTCAAGGTCAACAACTATCTTATCTCAATAGCCAGAATTCTTTCATAGCTATTTTATAGTCAGGTTTCTAAATTTCCAAACCCAGTTTGTCATGTTTTAATAAGGCCAGAATTCTTTCATAAGATAGTGTATTTTTCTGAATAGGTTATATGGCTTTTTCATTCACAACCCCTCTAGTGCAAGCACATCTTTCCTGTAATGTGGTGACCAGAACTGTACAGTACACTAACTGTGGTCTAACTAGTGTTTTATACAGTTCAAACATAATTTCCCTGCTCTCCCCCGAGATAGTCTGCGCTCCTCTAATTCTGCCCTCATGAGCATCCCTGATTATAATCACTCAACCATTGGTCGCCGTGCATTCAGTTGCCAGGGCCCTAAGCTCTGGAATTGCCTGCCTAAACCTCTCCGCCTCTCTACCTCTCTTCCCATTAAGAGCCTCCTTAAAACCTACCTCTTTGACCAAGCTTTTGGTCACCTGCCCTAATTTCCCCTTATGTGGCTCGGTGTCAAACTTTTTGTCTTATAACACTACTGTGAAGTGCCTTGGGACGTTTTACTATGTTAAAGGCGCTATATAATACAAGTTGTTGTTGTCATATTCTATGCCTCGGCTAATAAAGGAAAGTATCCCATATGCCTTCTTAACTACCTTATCTACTTGTCCTGCTAAATTCATGGATCTGTGGACATGCACTCCAAGGTCCCTCTGTTCCTCTACATTTCTCAGTGTCCTACCATTTATTGTGTATTCCCTTGCCTTGTTAGTCCTCCCCTAATGCATTACCTCACACTTCTCCGGATTGAATTCCATTTGCCACTTTTCCGCCCACCTGACCAGTCCATTGATATCTTCCTGCAGTCTACAGTTTTCTTCTTCATTATCAACCACACGGCCAATTTTTGTATCATCCGCAAACTTCTTAATCATGCCCCCTAACCTCGGGCATAAGACGGATGGGGGTCCCACTCCATGCCACTTGCACCAGTGGAGCAGATCCCCCCAAGAATTCCAGGGCTATGCCACTTATTGAAATGTACTTGTTGGGCTAGATGCCCCCTCCCTATCTCTCTAACTTCCTCCAGCCCTACAACCCTTTGAGATCTTTGCACTCCTCCAATTCTGGCCTCTTTTGCATCCCTGATTTTCAGCGTTCCACCATTGGCGGCCGTGCCTTCAGCTGCCTGGGCCTTAAGCTCTTGACTTCCCTCCCTAAACCTCTCCACCTTTCTACCTCTCTCTCCTTCTTTAAGCCGCTCCTTAAAACCTACCTCTTTGACCAAGCTTTTGGTCATCTGTCCTAGTACATCCGTATGTGGCTCGGTGTCAAATTCTGTTTGATAACGCTCCTGTGAAGCACCTTGGGACGTTTTACTACATTAAAGGGGCTATATAAATACAAGTTGTTGTTCCTGAATACCCACTTGCTGCACAATGCCTCCTGCGCCCTCTTCTTGCAGCCTGTGCAGGTGTTTGCTGCCTTCCTTTCTGCTATGCCTCGTGTTTGTGTTGTTGTTGTCCTCATGCTTACCTTCTTCTGTTCTTACATGAGGAATACAAATCTTGTCACAGATGTCAGCTTGGCTCATTTGGTAGCACTCTCGCCTCTGAGGTAGGAAATTATGGGTTGAAGCCCCACTCCAAGACTTGTACACATAACCTAGGCAGACACATCAGTACGGTAATGAGGGAATGCTGCATTGTTGGAGGTTCCATCCTTAGGGTGAGATGTTAAACTGAAGCCCAACCTACATGCCTCTAGGTTGACCTTAAAAATCCCTTGATACTTCTTGAAGACCAGAGAATTCTCTTAGGGTCCAAGCCAATATTTCCCTCTCAACCATCTTGCTGTCAGCAAATTGTACAAATGGTCTTTAAAAGTAAAAAAGAGACTTGTATTTATATAGCGCTTTTCACGACCACCGGATGTCCCAAAACGCTTTACAGCCAATTAAGTACTTTTTGAAGTGTAGTCACTATTGTAATGTAGGAAACGTGGCAGCCAATTTGCGAACAGCAGGGACCCACAAACAGCAATGTGATAGTGACCAGATTATCTGTTTTAGATGTTGATTGAGGGATAAATATTGGCCAGGACACCGGGGATAACTACCCTGCTCTTCTTCAAAATAGTGCCATGGGATCCTTTACGTCCACCTAATAGGGCAGACAGGGCCTCAGTTTAACATCTCATCCGAAAGATAGCACCTCCGACAGTGCAGCACTCCCTCAGTACTGCACTGGACTGTCAGCCTAGAACTTTTTGCTCAAGTCTCTGGACCCACAACCTTCTGACTCAGGCGAGGTGTGCTACCCACTGAGCTACAGCTGACTAGAGGTATATCCATACAAGTTTATTTCAGTTTATCCTGAAACCACAACAGTAATTGTTTTGTTCAAATGGTAATCATGAAGTTAGGGAAAAAAAATCTCCACATTTAGCCCATGAATACAATGAGTGGTCGCTTGAATATTTTCTGCTGCACTAACCCAATACTGGACTGAGACAGTCCTCTCTCTCAAACATTTAACATTTCAATTTTTCAACTCCCAGACCTGTGAGGTGATGATAACTACACATGTGTGCTTTTCTAGTTGTAGAAGTCTATATGATGGATGCATTTCTTATGTATTCTACAGATTATCAGCCACTTATGATAAAAGAAAAGGAAGAATTTACATTTATATAGTGCATTATCGCTTCCTCACGATGTCCCAAAGCACTTTACAACAAATAGATTACTTCTGAAATGCGATTAATGTTATTGTTCTGCAGACAAAATGTGCACAACAAGATCCCACAAACAGCAAATGAATTAGTACATCATGTTTTTTGCAAATGGCGTTGGTTGAGAGATATTGGTGAAGACACCAAGGAGAACTTCCTGCTCTTCTCTGGTTAGTGCATTGGGATCGCTTCCATCCATTTAAGCTTGTAGACAAGAGCTCAATTTAATGACTCATCTGAAAACTGACACCCCCAATAAAGCAGTAGTCGCGCACAATTGTACTGAATTATCCGCCTAGATTATATGCTCAAGTCCTGGAGTGGAGCTTGAATCCAAACCTTCTGACAAAAGCCATATCAACTGAGCCAAGCTCATAAGGTGGTAACCTTGGCCCAGTGGTAATACTCTCCTCTCATAGTCAGGTGGACGTGGGTTCAAGCCGCACTCCAGAGACTTAAGCACCTATAAGACAATTGTCTGCAATGGGAGAAAAGACCAGGAGGGAACATTCTAGTCAGCAGAGACATGCACTGGAACAAAAACAGGTGAAAGCTCGAAAAAAAGCTTTTGGGAATAAAATACTGTTGTTATTTCATGTGTGACTCTACTCTAATAGAACCTGAAAACAATAGAGACGACAGTCATTATTTAGCACGATTGCTGTCAAAATATGACGCATGTGTCTTTTATATAATGCAATGTATACTGCAGACTTAAACTTTAAGAACTAATTAGTCGAATGTATAGATCTCTCAACCAGCAGCCTACTTACCCCTTGTGACCACTTTACAAAGAATCAATTATCTTAAACCAATTGATTGTAATTCACAACAAAAAATAAATTCTGAAAGCCACACACAAGGAAGCGATGTGGTGGATTTGGAAGGAAATTTCCCCAGAGATGCGGCATAGTGTTGAGCGAAAGCATTATTAAGAGTGATAACACCCCCAAATCTATCTTGATCACAAGAATCGGATACAAATTGTACTAAATTCCTGTGCAATAGCAAAAGTGATAAGATATACTGGCTTATAACGAAGATGGCTTCTCTGATAATCAACCAGTCGCTGATAAAAAAGCTATGGTCAAAGCAGTATTCAAAGCAATTTCGCACTATGTCAACAGCATTGACATCCATGAATGTTGTTGAGCTTGTGTTTGAGATTTCAGTTTGTGTTCTAAAATGTGTGTTAGCCTAGAGAAAACCACACAGTAGGTGTAGCCTTGCAAATAACCAAACCAGGCTCCAGTTAAGGTTGGTTTTCCTGAATCAATCACGCCATCACTCAAATTCAGTGCTCTTATTTACCAGGCAGAATGACAAATGGTTGAGTTCTGCTGTACCATGCATTTTCACTCAGGAACTTATCAACCCTCTTACTCCATCTAATGGCTGCAAAAATCCATTTTCAAATCTTCGTTTTTCTTTTTCCCCAGGAGTTAGTGAGGTTAGTGGAGTAAATTGCGCCGCGCTACTGTGATACAATCCGGAATTTCTCTACCGTTTACACTGCAGATTACAGAGATGGTACATAATGAAAAAAGAACAATGAAAGCCAGTACTTAATTTTAAATGAATGGCCAACGCGACGAAAGAGTCAGAAGTGCTCATCAACGAGATAATTCCAAAAAGACATGTATTTATGGAGCATCTGATCGTGCCTCAAAAATATCCCAAAGCTCTTCATGTCGAATAAGTTAGTAAAAGAGAGTTACTGTTACTTGAGATGTTACCCGTGGCTCAGTGGGATGCATTCTCGCCTCTGAGTCTGAAGGTTGTGGGTTCATCTTCCCGCGCCAGAGACTTGAGCACAAAACTTTGGCTGACACTCTCAGTGCAGTGCTGAGGGAGAGCTGCACCTGTCAGAAGTGCTGTTAAACTGAGGACGCACCTGCCCTTGAGATGGATGTAAAAGATCCCATGGCACTATTTTGAAGAAGAGCAGGGTAAGCTGTGGTCATTTATTTCCATTGGTTGGTCAGGCAGTAGTGAAGGGGCATAAATTTATGACAGTTAAAAAAAGAATTAAAGGGGATGTTAGAAAACCATTCTTTAGAGATTTTACAGGGGGTGCAAGAACAGAGAGACCTGGGGGTGCTTGTGCGCAAATCTTTGAAGGTGGCAGGACAGGTTAACAAAGCAGTTAATAAAGCATATGGGATCCTGGGCTTTATAAATAGGAACACACGACAACGCAAAATCATCGAGCAGAAACTGATAGCCAAGTTCCGCACTCATGAAGACGGTCTCAACCGGGATCTTGGGTTTATGTCACGATACATGACGTGATCCGGACTCGAGTCGTCGTTGGCTTGTTCACAGATGTGATTCCCAGTAAAAAAGTAAAAATTTTACAGCTTATCGTTTTACATACAGACGGCAGCTTTTGACACGTTAGACCCCCTGCGACTCCACCTCATTGTCTCAGTTGTATCTTGCTATGTCTTTGATGTGGTACCTTCCTGGCTGACCTGATTAACTTTATCACACCTCGGCAGATAGTCAGGATGATTTAATTTAGTTGTCTGCAATTGTAAGGTACACATGCATTGTTCTCTATCTATATATGCTTTGTCGAGTCTGTATTTCTTTACTTCACCTGAGGAAGGAGCGATCGATAGCTCCGAAAGCTTGTGATTTCAAATAAAACTGTTGGACTATAACCTGGTGTTGTGCGACCTCTCAATTTTATAAATAGAGGCATAGAGTACAAAAGCCAGAAAGTTATGATGAACCTTCATAAAACACTCGTTCGGCCCCAGCTGGAGTTTTGTGTCCAATTCTGGGCACCACACTTTAGGAAGGACGTGAAGGCTTTGGAGAGGGTGCAGAAAAGATTTACTAGAATGGTTTCAGGGATGAGGGAAATACAGTTACGTGGATAGACTGGAGAAGCTGGGGTTGTTCTCTTTAGAGCAGAGAAGGCTAAGAGGAGATTTGATAGAGGTGTTCAAAATCATGAAGGAATTAGATAGACTAAATAAAGAGAAACTGTTTCCAATGCCTGGTCGATAACCAGGGGGCACATATTTAAGGTGATTGGCAAAAGAACCAGAGACGACATGAGGAAAAAACATTTTTATGCAACGAGTGGTTAGGATTTGGAATGTGCTGCCTGAAAGGGTGGTGGAGGTAGATTCAATAGTAGCCATCAAAAGGGAATTGGATAAATCCTGGAAGCAAAAATACTTGCTGGGGATATGGGGAAAGAGCAGGGGAGTGGGAGTAACTGGATTGTTCTTCGAAAGAGCCGCCACAGACTCGATGGGCCGAATGGCTCCTTCTGTGATGGATGCTTCTATGATTCTAAGGTGGTTACATTTCAAATTTTCTGCAACAAACCATTATTGAAGTGGAGTTTATAAATACTTTTAAAAGGGAATTGGATAGTTTGTTTGAAAAAGAGGAATATTAAGAGGTACGGGGATTGAGCAGGGGGATAGGATTAGATTAGAGGGATAACAGACCAAATTTATAATCGCGGCTGAAACCCTCGCCTACTGAAAGTGCACATCAGAAATCTCAACGTGCACAGCACACAATTGCTTAGCTATTTTGCTAGGAGACATGTTGAGCATTTTTTTATTGGGAAATGTCTGCCAATGTCAGACTTGTAATTCAAACAAAAGAAAATATCCAACCAGCAACGCTTCACTTTGCTAAGTTACAAACCATGATGGACGGGTAAAAACCCTTTGGTCCATCCAGCCTGTCCCACACAATTTGCGATACCTTGTGTATCACAATATAGTTAATAAAGGATGGAATCAATGCAATAGTGAGAAATGATATTGGGTCAAAGGATCAGGATAGTGAAACAGTTTGGGTGGAGATAAGGAATAATAAGGGGAAAAAGTCACTAGTGGGCATAGTCTATAGGCCTCCTAACAGTTGCAACTCAATTGGTCGGAGTATTAATCAGGAAATAGTTGGGGCTTGTAATAAGGGAACAGCTATAATCATGGGAGATTTTAACTTTCATATTGACTAGACAAATCAAATTGGGCAGGGCAGCCTTGAGGAAGAGTTCATAGAGTGCATTAGGGACAGGTTCCTTGAGCAGTATGTTACTGAACCAACCAGGGGGCAGGCAATCTTAGATCTGGTCCTGTGTAATGAGACAGGATTAATAAAAAATGTCCTAGTAAAGGATCCCCTTGGAATGAGTGACCATAACATGGTTGAATTCCAAATTCAGTTGGAGGGTGAGAGAGTTGGATCTCAAACCAGCGTACTAAGCCTAAATAAAGGAGACTATGAAGGTATGAGAGCAGAGTTGACTAAAGTGGACTGGGAAAATAAATTAAGGTGTAAGACGGTACAGGAGCAGTGGTGTACTTTCAAGGAGGTATTTCACAACTTTCAAGAAAAATATATTCCACTGAGGAAAAAGGGGCGTAAAAGAAAAGACAGCCATCGTGGCTAAGTAAAGTAATAGAGGATAGTATCCGACTAAAAACAAGGGCCTATAAAGTAGCCAAATCTAGTGGGAGGATAGAAGATTGAGAAGCATTTAAAAACCAGCAAAGAATAACGAAAAGATTAATTAAGAAAGGGAAGATAGATTATGAAAGTAAACTAGCAAAAAATATAAAAGCAGATCGCAAGAGTTTCTATAGTTATATAAAAAGAAAAAGGGTGGCTAAAGTGAATGTTGGTCCCTTAGAGGACGAGACCGGGAAATTAGTAGTGGGGAACATGGAGATGGCAAATACGCTGAACAAATATTTTGTATCAGTCTTTACAGTAGAGGACACTAAAAATATCCCAACACTGGACAAACAAGGGGCTATAGGGGGGGGAGAAGCTAAACACGATTAAAACCACTAAGGAGATGGTACTCGGTAAGATAATGGGACTTAAGGTGGATAAATCCCCTGCACCTGATGGCTTACATCCTAGGGTCTTGAGAGAAGTTGCGGTAGGGATTGCGGATGCATTGGTGGTAATTTTCCAAAACTCCCTGGATTCAGGAAAGGTCCCAGCAGATTGGAAAACTGCTAATGTAACACCCTTATTTTAAAAGGGAGGTAGACAAAAGGCTGGAAACTATAGACCAGTTAGCCTAACATCTGTGGTTGGTAAAATGTTGCAGTCCATTATTAAGGAAGCAGTAACAGGACATTTGGATAAGCATAACTTAATCGGACAGAGTCAGCATGGTTTTATGAAGGGGAAATCATGCTTGACAAATTTGCTCGAATTCTTTGAGGACGTAACAAACAAGGTGGATAAAGTGGAATCAGTGGATGTGGTGTATTTGGACTTCCAAAAGGCATTTGACAAGGTACCACACAATAGATTACTGCACAAGATAAAAAATCACAGGATTGGGGGTAATATACTGGCATGGGTGGAAGATTGGCTATCTAACAGAAAACAGAGAGTTGGGATAAATGGTTCATTCTCGGGTTGGCAATCAGTAACTAGTGGTGTTCTACAGGGGTCAGTGCTGGGACCCCAACTCTTTACAATCTATATTAACGATTTGGTGGAGGGGACCAAGTGCAATTTATCCAAGTTTGCAGACGATACAAAGATGGGAGGGAAAGCAGTGAGTGAGGAGGACATAAAAACCCTGCAAAAGGACATTATCTAAATGGAAAGAAACTGCAAAGTGCTACAGTACAAAGGGATCTGGGGGTCCTGGTGCATGAAACACAGAAGGTTAGTATGCAGGTACAGCAGGTGATCAGGAAGGCCAATGGAATCTTGGCTTTTATTGCAAGGGGGATGGAGTATAAAAGCAGGGAAGTCTTACTTCAGCTATACAGGGTACTGGTGAGGCTACACCTGGAATACTGCGTACAGTTTGGTTTCCATATTTAAGGAAAGATATACTTGCTCTCGAGGCAGTTCACGCGGTTGATTCCGGAAATGAGGGGGTTGACTTATGAGGAAAGGTTGAGTAGGTTGGGCCTCTACTCATTGGAATACAGAAGAATGAGAGGCGATCTTATCGAAACATATAAGATTGTGAGAGGGCTGGATCGGTTGGATGCGGGGAGAATGTTTCCACTGATGGGTGAGACTAGAACTAGGGGGCATAATCTTAGAATAAGGGGCTGCCGTTTCAAAACTGAGATGAGGAGAAACTTCTTCACTCAGAGGGTAGTAAATCTATGGAATTTGCTACCTCAGAGAGCTGTGGAAGCTGCGACATTAAATAAATTTAAAACGGAGATAGACCGTTTCCTAGCTGATAAGGGAATTAAGGGTTATGGGGAGCGGGCAGGGAAGTGGACATGAGTCTAGGTTCGGATCAGCCATGATCCTATTGAATGGCGGAGCAGGGTCGTATGGCCTACTCCTGCTCCTACTTCTTATGTTATATAGACTCCCCACCCCACCCGAAACCATGTGATCTCCTGGGAGAGGTGAAAAACCTGATACAAAACAATCATGGACCCTATTTTCAGTTTGCCTGGTTTAAATTCGCTTCAGACAGGCAATTGCAAGCAGTTACAGCTGTGCCAATTATGCCCCATTTATCAGCCCACTGGGTTTTTGATTTGGCACCTGCGAAAACTTAAGCTATGCAATTGAAAATATATCAGATATGCTGCCTTAATCAGTGGAAATAAGCACTTAATCCATGTAAATTAAGTGAGATTTTGTGCTGGTAATGATGAAGGATGGAAATAATGACACAGACTTGGACAGTTCTGGATAATGCCAGGGAGTCCACCAAGGGATACGTCAACTACAGGTGACCGGTATTGGCTCATTAATACACCTACAATACATGCAGACTATCATAGAATCATAGAATGATGCAGCACCGAATGAGGCCATTCGGCCCATTGTGCCTGTGCCGGCTCTTTGAAAGATCGCTCCAATTAGTCCCACTCCCCCCTGCTCGTTCCCCGTAGCCCTGCAAATTTTTCCCCTTCGAGTATTATCCCAATTCCTTTTTGAAAGTTATTATATACTTGAAGTGGAAAAAATTCCAGGGCTACGGGGATAAATAAGAAGAGAAAATGCTGGAAATGCTCAGCGGGTCAGGCAGCATCTGTGGAGAGAGAAACACAGTGAACGTTTCAGGCCGATGACCTTTCGTCAGAACTGGAGGTGTTTAACTTCGGTATTAAAGAAACAAAAGATGGGTCTAGAGGAGGTGTAAATGGTAACAGCAGAACCATTATCAGCACCTGCTGTCTGAGAAAATGGGTGCAGAGGTTATGATCTGAAGTTGTTGAACTCAATGTTGCGGCCGGAAGGCTGTAAAGTGCCGAATCGAAAGATGAGTTGCTGAAAAATTATCTATAGCTAGTTAAGTTTTGATGCGGAGATGCCGGCGTTGGACTGGGGTGGACAAAAATGAGAAGTCGCACAACACCAGGTTATAGTCCAACAGATTTATTTAAAATGACAAGCTTTCGGAGCTGTCGCCCCTTCCTCAGGTAAAGTTACAATGAGTGAACATAAGAACATAAGAACATAAGAAATAGGAGCAGGAGTAGACCAATCGGCCCTCGAGCCTGCTCCGCCATTCAATGAGATCATGGCTGATCTGATCCAACCTCAACTCTAAAGAACACAAGAAGTAGGAGCAGGACCAGGCCACTCAGCCCCTGGGCCCGCTCCGCCACCCACAGGGCCTTGACCGATCCGAACTCAAACTCATGTCCAAGTTCCAGCCCGCTCCCCATAACCCCTAATTCCCTTTACTTCTAGGAAACGGTCTATTTCTGTTTTAAATTTATTTAATGAAGTAGCTTCCACAGCTTCCTGGGGTAGCAAATTCCACAGACCCACTACCCTCTGAGTGAAAAAGTTTCTCCTCATCTCGGTTTTGAAAGAGCAGCCCCTTATTCTAAGATTATGTCCCCTAGTTCTAGTTTCACCCATCATTGGGAACATCCTCACCGCGTCCACCCGATCAAGCCCCTTCACAATCTTATATGTTTCAATAAGATCACCTCTCATTCTTCTGAACTCCAATGAGTAGAGTCCCAATCTACTCAACCTCTCCTCGTATGTCCACCCCCTCATCCCCGGAATTAACCGAGTGAACCTTCTTTGTACTGCCTCGAGAGCAAGTATGTCTTTTCTTAAGTATGGACAACAAAACTGCATGCAGTACTCCAGGTGCGGTCTCACCAATACCCTATACAACTGCAGCAATACCTCCCTGTTTTTATATTCTATCCCCCTAGCAATAAAAGCCAACATTCCATTGGCTTTCTTGATCACCTGCTGCACCTGCATACTAACTTTTTGATTTTCTTGCACCAAGACCCCCAGATCCTTTGTACTGCAGTACTTTCCAGTTTCTCGCCATTAAGATAATAACTTGCTCTCTGATTTTTCCTGCCAAAGTGCATAACCTCACATTTTCCAATATTGTATTGCATCTGCCAAATCTCTGCCCACTCACCCAGCCTGTCTATATCCCCTTGTAGGTTTTTTATGTCCTCCTCACTCTCTACTTTCCCTCCCATCTTTGTATCATCTGCAAACTTTGATATGTTACACTCGGTCCCCTCCTCCAAATCGTTAATATAGATTGTAAAGAGTTGGGGACCCAGCACCGACCCCTGCGGAACACCACTGGCTACTGGTTGCCAGTCCGAGAATGAACCATTTATCCCAACTCTCTGCTTCCTGTTAGATAACCAATCCTCCACCCATGCCAGAATATTACCCCCAATCCAGTGATTTTTTATCTTGAGTAATAATCTTTTATGTAGCACCTTGTCGAATGCCTTCTGGAAGTCTAAATACACTACATCCACTGGTTCCCCTTTATCCACCCTGTACGTTATGTCCTCAAAGAACTCGAGCAAATTTGTCAGACATGACTTCCCCTTCATAAAGCCATGCTGACTTTGTCCTATTAAATTATGTTTATCTAAATGTTCCGTTACTGTCTCCTTAATAATAGACTCCAAAATTTTACCCACCACAGATGTTAGGCTAACTGGTCTATAATTTCCAGCCTTCTGCCTACAACCCTTTTTAAATAAGGGTGTTACATTAGCAGTTTTCCAATCTGCCGGGACCTTTGCTGAGTTCAGGGAGTTTTGGAAAATTATTACCAAAGCATCCACAATTCCTACTGCCACTTCCCTCAAGACCAAGTGCCAATTCCTTAGTGCCAATTCCTTAGTGATTTTAATCGTATTTAGCTCCTCCCCCACTAGAGCCCCCTGTTTGTCCAGTGTTGGGATATTCTTAGTGTCCTCTACCGTAAAGACTTAAACAAAATATTTGTTCAGCATTTTTGCCATCTCCATGTTTCCCACCATTAATTTCCCGGTCTCATCCTCTAAGGGACCTATGTTTGCCTTAACCACCCTTTTTCTTTTTATATAACTATAGAAACTCTTGCTATCTGTTTTTATATTTTTTGCTAATTTATTTTCATAATCTATCTTCCCTTTCTTAATCAAGCCTTTAGTTACTTTTGTTGTCTTTTGAAGACTTCCCAATCTTCTATCCTCCCACTAACTTTGGCTACCTTTTCTGTCCTTGTTTTTAGTTGGATACTTTCTTTAATTTCTTTACTTAGCCATGGATGGCTGTCATTTCTTTTACACCCTTTTTTCCTCAGTGGAATATATTTATTTTGAAAGTTGTAAAATAACTCCTTGAATGAACACCACTGCTCATATACCGTCTTACCCATTAATCTATTTTCCCAGTCCACTTTAATCAATTCTGCTCTCATACCATCATAGTCTCCTTTATTCAAGCTCAGTATGCTTGTTTGAGAACCAACCTTCTCACCCTCTAATTGGATATGGAATTCAACCATGTTATGGTCACTCATTCCAAGGGGATCCTTAACTTGGACATTATTAATTAATCCTGACTCATTACACAGGACCAGGTCCAAGGTTGCTTGCCCCCTTGTAGGATCAGTTACATACTGCTCAAGAAATCCATCCCTAAGACACTCAATAAACTCTTCCTCAAGGCTGCCCTGCCCAATTTGATTTGTCCAGTTAATATGATAGTTAAAATCCCCCATAATTATAGCTGTTCCCTTATTACATGCCCCAACTATTTCCTGATTAATACTTCTTCCAACAGAGTTGCAACTATTAGGAGGCCTATATATTACTCCCACCAGTGTTTTTTTCCCCTTATTATTCCTTATCTCTACCCAAACTGTTTCATTATCCTGATCTTTTGACCCAATATCATTTCTCTGTATTACAGTGATTCCTTCCTTTATTAACATAGCCACCCCACCTCCCCTTCCTTCCTGCCTGTCCTTCCTGATTGTTAAATACCCTGGCATATTTAATTCCCAGACGTTGTCACCCTCCAGCCATGTTTCTGTAATGGCCACAAGATCATACCCATACATAGTTATTTGTGCCGTTAACTCGTCCATTTTGTTATGAATGCTACGTGCATTCAGATAAAGAACTTTCAAATGTGTTTTGTGACACTTACTTCCTGCTTTTTCCTTATTTAACACTTTACCTTTTACTCCATACCTTCTGTCCCTTCCTGACATGCTTTCCTCTGTCTCCCTGCTCAGGTTCCCAACCCCCTGCCACATTAGTTTAAATCCTCCCCAACAGCACGAGCAAACACTCCCCCTAGGACAGCGGTCCCGGCCCTGCCCAGGTGCAGACCGTCCGGTTTGTACTGGTCCCACCTCCCCCAGAACCGGTTCCAATGTCCCAGGAATTTGAATCCCTCCCCCTTGCACCATTCCTCTAGCCACGTATTCATTTGAAATATCCTCCTATTTCTACTCTGACTATCACATGGCACTGGTAGCAATCCTGAGATTACTACCTTTGAGGTCCTATTTTTTAATTTACCTCCTAACTCCCTATATTCTGCTTTTAGGACCTCATCCCGTTTTTTACCTATATTGTTGGTGCCTATGTGCACCACGACAGCTGGCTGTTCACCCTCCCCCTCCAAAATGTTCTGAAGCCGCTCTGCGGGTTAGCGTTCTCCAAGGCGGCCTTCGAGACACACGACAACGCAAAATCATCGAGCAGAAACTGATAGCCAAGTTCCGCACCCATGAGGACAGGCCTCAATAGGGATATCGGGTCCATGTCATGCTACAGAACGTGACTCGACATCGTTGTCTGTCTTTCCAGTTTAAAAAAAAAAGCAAACCCAAAAAAAACCCAAAAAAAACTGCAGACAGCAGGATTTGACACATTGGACCCCCTTTGACACATCTCATTGTCTTGGCTGTGCTCTTGGTGTGTCTTTGATGTAAGGACACCTTCCCTGAAAGAGTGTATCTCTGCAGTTTCTGTGTTTATATACTGTGAAATATTGTAGATTCGCTCATTGTAAGTTTACCCGAGGAAGGGGCGACAGCTCCGAAAGCTTGTAATTTTAAATAAATCTGTTGGACTATAACCTGGTGTTGTGTGACTTCTCATTTTAGTTAAGTTTTGTAATGGGTCTGCCACACTTCAGGCATTACATGCGTTTCTGTATCCAACTTGTTAAATTGTACTTCTTACAATTTATGTAAGATTCGACTCGGTGTTACACCTGTTTTCTCTCCTTTTGTTTTCTTGCCTTGTCCCCCTTTTCTGATGGTGGTGACTTGTGGCAGGATATGATGGTTAATTCACCAACCTTGGGCTTTCAGTGGAGACCCAAGCTCAAAGGGCACACAGGACAAAGATGGTGCCAATTCTCTGATCCAGACTCCCTTCAAGCACAGCTTCCCATTGCTAATGAGGTAAAGCTGAAATCACCCTACGCATCTATAGGTCAGCAGCACTTCAATACCTTACCATTTTTCATGTGCGAGTAAACACCTTTATCTTTATCGCAAGGCGGCTGGAATACAGAGGGGAGGAAGTGATGCTTCAGCTGTACAGAGCCTTGGTCAGACCCCATCTGGAGCACTGCGTTCAGCTCTGGGCACTGCACCTCAGGAAGGCTATACGGGCCTTGGAGAGGGTGCAGCGTAGGGTCACCAGAATGATACCGGGGCTTAGAGGCCAAAATTATCAGGATAGGTTGCATAAATCTGGCTTGTAGTCCCTTGAGTATAGAAGATTGAGGGGTGATCTGATTGAGGTGTTTAAAATATTAAAAGGATTTGATCGGGTAGATACAGAGATTTTTTTCTGGTGAGGGAATCAAGAACAAGGGGACATAATGTGAAAATTATGAAGCCATTTTGGAGGGAAATCAGGAAGCACATTTTCACATGAAGGATTGTAGAAATCTAGAACTCGCTCCCCAAAAAGGCTTTGGGTGCTGGGGGTCAGTAGGAGTTTTCAAGACTCCAACCGATAGATTTTTGTTAGGTAAGGGTATCAAGGGATATGGAACTGGTGCAGACTTGATGGGCCGAATGGCCTCCTTCTGTGCTGTACTATTCTATGATTCTATGAACCAAGGCGGGTAAATGGAGTTAAGATACAGATCAGCCATGATCTAATTGGATGGCTCGAGGGGCTGAATGGCCTACTCCTGTTCCTATGTAATCCATCTGCAAGCTCAGGCGCACTGCAGCCCTTTTGAATGCTTAGAACTAGAGCACAGCTTTGTCTGCATTCTGAAGAGCAGTCAAGGATACCAAGCAAGTACCGAGTATTATCCTTTCAGCCCTGTGGAGCTTTGTAGTTGAACAAAACCGCAAAATAGTGGATCAAACCGTAGCCAAAATTATGGTTGAATGACAACAGGCACTAACAAGGAAGTGGAGGATAGCAATCTAACTGAAGGGGAATAACATACCACCCTTTTCACAAATCTTTGGCATCCATTGTTCCTATAGTTAGTGATCTGAAACAGGTAAGTTGATAAGTAACTTTTTTCAACAAGAATTTTAGGTAAAACCGTAGTTTAACTTACTGATGCGACATAATAATTACGCACTCAATAACAGGACATCAGGTTGAGAATGCATCCAAGATGAACTGCTTTTGGCGTGGAGCAGGAGTAGGCCATTCAGCCCTTCCAGCTTGTTCTGACAATTAGACCATGGCTGATCTATAACCCAGCTCCATTTACCAGAGTGTGTTTCACATCCCCTGATGATCTTACCGAACAAAAATCTATCAACCCCAGGTTTGAAATTTTCAATTGACCCGCCATCCATGGCTTTTTGGGGGAGAGAGTTCCAGATTTCCACTACTCTTGGTGAGAAAAAGTGCTTTGCTTCCTCGGAATCAAACACTCAATGAAAATTAAGAAAACATAGTTAATGATGGTGAATATCATAATTTTATGGAGGAATAATGCTAATCTCATTAATGTGTCTATTTAGGTAATAAAAAAAAACATCTACTTAGGTATGACAACAACTTGCATTTATACAGCACCTTTAACGTAGTAAAATGTCCTAAGGCACTTCACAGGAGCGTTATCTAACAAAATTTGACAATGAGCCACAAGGACTTTAAACTCGTAAATGGGGGGGGGGGGGGGCAGGGGGAGGGCTCAGGTGGAAATTACAGTAAAAGTAGCAGTTCAAAAACAAACGAAAGGGAAGAGAGTAAAGTAACAGTCAGAAATTGTGCTTTAGACACTACATTTAGAGGGAAAGCTAAAAGATGTAAAGTGATTAAACCAGGTGAGGTAAATAAGAAACAAATGAGAAAAAGCCGAAGCAAATTATTACTTAAATGGGGAGAGATTACAAAATGCTGAGGTACAGAGGGATCTGGGGGTCCTTGTACATGAATCACAAAATGTTAGCATGCAGGTACAGCAAGTAATTAGGAAGGCAAATGGAATGTTGGCCTTTATTGCAAAGGGAATGGAGTATAAAAGTAGGGAAGTCCTGTTACAACTGTACAGGATGTGGGTGAGTCCACACCTGGAGTACTGCGTACAGTTTTGGTCTCCTTATTTAAGGAAGGATATACTTGCATTGGAGGCAATTCAGAGAAGGTTCACGAGGTTGATTCCGGAGATGAAGGGGTTATCTTATGAAGAAAGGTTGAGCAGGTTGGGCCTATATTGATTGGAGTTTAGAAGAATGAGAGGGGATCTTATTGAAACATATAAGATTCTGAAGGGGCTTGACAGGGTAGATGCAGAGAGGATGTTTCCCCTCGTGGGGGAATCTAGAACTATGAGGCATAACTTCAGAATAAGGGGTCGCCCATTTAAATCGGAAATGAGGAGGAATTTCCTCTCTCAGACGGTCGTGAATCTTTGGAGTTCTCTTCCCCAGAGAGCTGTGGAGGCTGGGTCATTGAATATATTTAAGGTGGAGATAGACAGATTTTTTGAACGATGAAGAGTTATGGTGAGCCGGCAGGGAAGTGGAGTTGAGGCCAACATCAGATCAGCCATGATCTTATTGGCTGGCGGAGCAGGCGCGAGGGGCCAAATGACCTACTCCTGCTCCTACGTCTTATGTTCTTATGTTCTTATGAAGGACAGGCTAGGGTGTGTGGCCCAAATAAGCATTCTTTATATAAACGCACGGAGTATAATGAATAAATTGAATGAACTGCAGGCACAAATTCAAATTGGAGGGTATGACATGGTGGCCATTACTGAGACATGGCTGCAAGATGGTCAGGACTGGGAAATAAATATACCTGGTTATAAGGTCAACAGGACAGACAGGGAAAATGGCAGAGGGGGAGGAGTAGCCTTAGTGTTTAGGGATGAAATCACTTCAATGATAAGAGGGGATATAACGAGAGGTAAGCAGGCAGTGGAGACTTTATGGGTAGAATTAAGAAATAGGAAAGTATTTAAGACTGTAGTGGGAGTTGTGTATAGGCCCCCTGGTAGCAGCTCTGAAGTGCTAGATTGTATAAATGCAGAGATTAGACAAAGGTGTAGTAAAGGCAGAGTGGTTTTAATGAGGGATTTTAACTTTCATATAGATTGGGATAAGCAGACCAGCACCTGTCAGAAAGGTAGTGAATTTCTTGAGGGTGTCCGGGATAGTTTTCTACAACAATATGTCCTAGAGGCAACAAGGGGAAAGCCATATTAGATTTAGTAATGAGTAATGAGCCAGATTTAGTTAATAGCCTAACTGTGCGTGAACATTTATCCAATAGCGATCATAACATGGTTGAGTTCAACGTAGCGTTTGAAAGGGAGAAATGCGAAACAGCTACTAAGATTTTGGATTTGCGTAAGGCCGACTTCAAGGGGATGACACAGAGACTGTCCACAGTAAACTGGGCAAATCTGTGAATAGGAAAAACAAGAGAAGATCAGTGGGAGATGTTCAAAAAAGAATTTAAGGTGATACAGAACCAGTTTACACCCCTGAGGGGCAAGAGCTGTACTTGCCAAAAGAAACAGCCATGGATGACTAAAGAGGTAACGGACAGCATAGAAATAAAAGAAAACACATACAAAAATGCAAAAAATAGCACAGATCCTGGTGAATGGGAAAGATACAAAGACCATCGAAGGGTCCCAAAACAAATAGTAAGAGCTACAAAAGGGAGTATGAAAGGAAACTTGCAAGGGATAGCAAAATCAACACAACATTTTTTATAATTATATTAGGGAAAAGAGGTTAGTCAGGAGCAATGTTGGCCCCTTAAAAACTAAAAGTGGTGATATTATCAATGATAATAAGGAAATGGCGGATATGTTAAATAATTACTTTGCATCAGTATTTACAGTAGAGGAAGAGGATAGTGTGCCAGAAATCCCAAGGAAAGTAAATCAGGGACAGGGACTCAATAAAATTAACGTAAGTAAAATAACAGTAATGAAGAAAATAATGGCACTAAAGAGTGACAAATCCCCAGAACCAGAAGGTTTCCATCCCAGGGTTTAAAGGAAGTAGGTGAGCACATTGCAGATGTACTGTGGTAAAGGGGCCTCTTGTGGTAAAGGGGCCTTTAGGGACAAGTGACCATAATATCATTGAATTTTACATTAAGTTTGAGAGTGATGTAGTCCAATCTGAAACTAAGGTCTTCAATCTAAACAAAGGAAACTACAAGGGTATGAGGGACAAGTTGGCCATGGTAGTTTGGGAGACTACACTAAAAGGTATGAAGGTGGACATACAATGGCTAACATTCAAGGAAATAATGCATAATTTGCAACAAACATATATTTTTCTCGGGCATAAAAACCCAAAAGGAAAAGTGACCCAACCGTGGCTAACAAAAGAAATTAAAGCTAGTATTAAATCAAAGGAGGAAGCTTATAAAGTTGCCAGAAAAAGCAGTCATCCTGAGGATTGGGATCTTTTTAGAAATGAGCAAAGGGGGACCAAGAAATTGATAATGAAAGGGAAAATGGAATATGAGCACAAACTAGCAAAAAATATAAAAACGGATTGTAAAAGCTTCTATAGGTATGTGAAAAGGAAAAGACTGGCGAAGGTAAATGTAGGTCCTTTACAGTCAGAGATGGGAGAATTTATAATGGGGAATGAGGAAATGGCAGATAAATTAAATAAATACTTTGTTTCTGTCTTCACGGAGGAAGACACAAAATACCTCCCAGAAATACGAGAAAACCAAGGGTGTGATGAGAATGAGGAACTTAAAGAAATTATTATTAGTAAAAAAACAGTACTAGCAAAATTAATGGGACTAAAAGTCGACAAATCCCAAGGACCGGATGACCTACACCCTAGGGTTTTGAAAGAGGTGGCCATTGGAATAGTGGGCGCATTGGTTTTCATCTTCCAAAATTCAATAGATTCTGGAACGGTTCCTGCAGATTTGGAGGATAGCAAATGTAACCCCGCTATTTAAGAAAGGAGGGAAAGAGAAAACGGGGAACTACAGACCTGTCAGCCTCACATCAGTAGTTGGGAAAATGCTGGAATCTAATATAAAGGATGCAATAACTGGGCACTTAGAAACTAATAGTAAGATTGGGCAGAGTCAACATGGATTTATGAAAGGGAAATCCTGTTTAACAAACCTATTGGAGTTCTTTGAGGATGTAACTAGTGGAGTAGACAAAAGGGAACCGGTAGATGTGGTGTATCTGGATTTTCAGAAGGCCTTCGATAAGGTCCCACACAAGAGGTTGGTGAACAAAATTAGGGCACCTGGAATTGGGGGTAATATACTAGCATGGATTGAGAATTGGTTAACAGACAGAAAACAAAGAGTAGGGATAAATGAGTCTTATTCAGGATGGCAGGCTGTGACTAGTGGGATACCAGAAGGATCAGTACTTGGGCCCCAGCTATTCACAATCTATATCAATGATTTGGATGAGGGAACTAAATGTAACATTTCCAAATTTGCTGATGATACAAAGCTAGGTGGAAGTGTCAGTTGCGAAGAGGATGTGAAGAGGCTTCAAGGGGATCTTGACAGGCTCAGTGAGTGGGCGAGAACATGGTAGATGGAATATAATGTGGATAAATGTGAAGTTATCCACTTTGGTAGAAAAAACAGAAAGGCAGAGTATTTCCTAAATGGTGAAAGATTGGGGAATGCAGATGCTCAAAGGGACCTGGGTGTCCTTGTACATGACTCACTGAAAGTGAATGTGCAGGTGCAGCAAGCCATTAGGAAGGCAAATGGTATGCTGGCCTTCATTACAAGAGGATTTGAGTACAGGAATAAAGAAGTCTTACTCCAATTATATAGGGCCTTGGTGAGACCACACCTGGAGTACTGTGTACAATTTTGGTCTCCTTACCTAAGGAAGGATATACTTGCCATAGAGGGAGTGCAACAAAGGTTCACGAGATTGATTCCTGGGATGGCGGGACTGTCGTATGAGAAGAGATTGAGTAAAGTAAGCCTGTATTCTCTTGAATTCAGAAGAATGGGAGGGGATCTCATTGAAGCTTAGAAAATTATTACAGGGCTTGATAGGATGGATGAGAAGAAATTTCTTCACACAGAGGGTGATGAATCTTTGGAATTCTCTACCCCAGAGGGCTGTGGAGGCTCAGTCATTGGGTATATTCAAAACAGAAGTCGATAGATTTCTGACTAGTAAATAGATAAGGGGTATGGCGATAGGGCCGGTGAATGGAGTTGAGGCAGAAGATCAGCCATGATCTCATTGAATGGCGGAGCAGGCTCGAAGGGCCAAATGGCCTACTCCTGCTCCTATTTCTTATGTTCTTATGCCCTAACTATAATCTTCCAAAGTTCTCTCAATTCAGGAACCATTCTTTTAGATTGGAAAATTGCGTATGTCACTCCGCTATTTAAAAATGGTGAGAGAGAGAAACAAGGGAATTATAGACCAGTTAGCCTAACATCTGTTGCTGGAGTCTATAATTATTATAGGGTGACTGAACACGTTGAAAATTTTCAGTTGATCAGAGAGAGCCAGCATGGATTTTTTAAAGGTAGGTCATGCCTTACAAACCTGATTGAATTTTTTGAAGAGGTGACTAAAGTAGTGGACAGGGGAATGTCTATGGATGTTATTTATTGCAGCAGTCGGCGCAGACTCCATGGATTTTAGATTATGAACATATACCCTTATTAAAAACTGGACAGGCTGTTTCGGGAGGAAGCTGTGGAAAAACACTCAAGCTGAAGGTGGCTGACGTAACCAGGTTGCATTTGTTTGGTAACGAACTGTCCTTGGGAACAATGGCCCGAGAGGCCCACTCCTAAGTCATGAATAACGAGGCTGGCGACTCATTGTTTCTGAAGAAGATGAACTCGTTAAGTTAAATCGGCTTGGAGATCGAAACGAGATCTAAACCATCCAAACCTGGGAGGAGGCCTGAAAACCATTTCCCTGAGGCCATGTGTCCATTAAAACCACAGACAGCGGTCTGTGTATTGGGGGGGTATATCAGAGAGCCGTTTTGGATTGCTCTCTCTCTCTCTCCTGCCCTCCCCACAACAGAACTTCAAGAGGAGCTGAGCCTTGCTCTTCCAACCGAGACGGACTTCGACTCAGACTGGGACTCGCATGCCGAAAGGCCGGTACGGAACCAGGCAGCCGAGACATACGGGAGGAAGCTGCAAGCAAGAGTAAGGGCAATCTAGGTGATCATTGCCAAGCCTGCACACCCACAAGATCACTTAGCTGTGTGAGGGGGTGCCTGTATGTTCCTACCAAACCAGAGGGGGTTTAGTGTTGGAAGGGTCCTGTGATAGTTTAGTTCATGGGAGGGTGTTTTTAGGCTGTGGTAAGTCAACACGGCAGGGGCTTGTTGGACAAGTCAGGGTTGTACTGTTTTAAAATGTTAGCATGAAGGTGCAGCAAGTAATCAAAAAGGCAAATGGAATGTTGGCCTTTATTGCAAGGGGGATGGAGTATAAAAGCAGGGAAGTCCTGCTACAACTGTACAGGGTATTGGTGAGACCACACCTTGAGTACTGCGTACAGTTTTGGTCTCCTTATTTAAGGAAGGATATACTTGCATTGGAGGCAGTTCAGAGACGATTCACTAGGTTGATTCCTGAGATGAGGGGGTCGACTTATGAAGAAAGTTTGAGCAGGTTGGGCCTATACTCATTGGAATTTAGAAAAATGAGAGGTGATCTTATTGAAACATATAAGATACTGAGGGGGCTCGACAAGGTAGATGCAGAGAGGATGTTTCCACTCGTGAGGAAGTCTAGAACTCGAGGGCACAGTTTCAGAATAAAGGATCGTCCTTTTAGAACCGAGATGAGGAGGAATTTCTTCTCTCACAGGGTCGTAAATTCTGTGGAATTCTCTGCCCCAGAGAGCCGTGGAGGCTGGGACATTAAATACATTTAAGTTGGAGATAGACAGATTTTTACAAGATAAGGGAATGAAGGGTTATGGGGAGCGGGAAGGGAAGTGGCTTTGAGCTCAAGATCAGCCATGATCTTATTGAATGACGGAGCAGGCTCAAGGGGTTGAATAGCCTACTCCTGTTCCTATGTTCCTATAAGGAGATATTAAGACAGGTGACCAAAAGCTTGGTCAAAGAGATAGGTTTTAAGGAGTGTCTTAAAGGAGGAGAGAGAGGTAGAGGGGTTTAGGGAGGAAATTCCAGAACTTAGGGCCCAGGCAGCTGAAGGCACAGCCACCAATGATGGACCGATTAAAATCGGGGATGCGCAAGAGGCCAGAATTGGAAGAGCGCAGAGATCTCGGAGGGTTGTTGGGCTGGAGGATGTTACATAGGTAGGGAAGGGGGGCGAGACTATGGAGGGATTTGAAAACAAGGATGAAAATTTTAAACTTGAGGCGTTGCCAGACCAGGTGCCAATGTAGGTCAGTGAGCACAGGGCTGATATGTGATTGGGACTTTGTGCAAGTTAGGATACAGGCAGCAAAGTTTTGGATGAGTTCAAGTTTATAGAGGGTGGAAGATGGGAGGCCGACCAGGACCTTACCATGTCTCTCAAATGCCCGTATTTTCCGATGCCTACGGGTGTGTACGAGCTGTGTACACACCCGTAGGGACCTCACAAGTGCCAGTTTCAGGCCTGCGAAGCACATACGCTGAAAACTGGCACTTCCGATCTGTCAAGAATTCGCTGGAGAAGGGTCTCTGCAGATGGAGAGTTTGGTTTTCTGCACAACCTCCGCCCGCTGAAATCCCTTAAAAATCTTACGTCTTTTTAAAAAAAAGGCAAGTTTATTTTTAGCCCCGTACAAAACTAAAAAAAAAAATTCAAAAAATTAAATTTTTGTTTAAAATATTTAATTTAATGTAATTTTAACTAATTTTAAAAATGTGATTTAAAAAAAATTATTTAATGTTTTGATGTGTTTTTGGAGTGATTTCCATTCATACTTTTGACGGGTCTAAGCTGAGAGACTGTAAAAGTATGAAGGAAGATTCTCTCCTCCCATTAGTTCCCCATGGCCCACGTGATCCCAGGGACGCTTGCGAACCGCATGCGTCCCTGGGATACGTGGGCCCTGCGCATTTCGTAGAGCAGAGGCCCAGGATCGGAAATGGCCAGATCTCTGGAGCCCCCAGGTAAGGGCATAGATTTTTTCCAGATCGGAAAATACGGGACCAAAGTATTTCAGGAATAATAAATCACTTTAAAGTGCAGTGAATGTTGTGTCCAATTTTATGTCCCGTTGAGAGAGCAGACGGAGCCTCGGTTTAATGTCTCACCCGAAAGATGGCACCTCCAACAGTGCAGCACTCCTTTAGTACTGCACTGGGAGTGTCAGCCTAGATTTTTGTGCTCAAGTCTCATAGAGTGAGTTTTGAACCCACAACTTTCTGACTCAGAGTGCTACCCACTGAGCCACAGCTGACACCCTAAATAATTAAGATGAGAGAAAGTTCAAATGTTAATCATTTGTAATTAGATTTATTTTCTGATCTTTTTACAGGTTTTTGCAAAAGGAGTTTGATAAAATGCTATATAATAGGCTTGCCAGCAAAGTTGAAGCCCGTGGAATAAAAGGGACAGTGGCAGCATGGATACGAAATTGGCTAAGTGACAGGAAACAGAGACTAGTGGTGAATGTTTTTTTTTCGGACTGGAGGAAGATATACAGTGGTGTTCCCGAGGGGTCGGTATTAGGACCACTGCTTTCTTGATATATATTAATGACTTGGACTTGGGTGTACAGGGCACAATTTGAAAATTTGTAGATGACACAAAACTTGAAGTATAGTGAACAGTGAGGAGGATAGTGATAGACTTCAAGAAGACATAGACAGGCTGGTGGAATGGGTAGACATGTGGCAGATGAAATTTAACGCAGAAAAGTGCGAAGCGATATATTCTGGTAGGAAGAAAGAGGAGAGGCAATATAAACTAAAGGGTACAATCCTAAAGGGGTTGCATGAACAGCGAGACCTCGGGGTATATGTGCACAAATCGTTGAAGGCGGCAGGGCAGATTGAGAAAGCAGTTATAAAAGCATACGGGATCCTGGGCTTCATAAATAAAGGCATAGAGTACAAAAGCAAGATGAACCTTTATAAAACACTGGTTCGGCTTCAACTGGAGTATTGTGTCCAATTCTGGGCACCGCACTTTAGGAAGGATGTGAAGGCCTTAGAGAGGGAGCAGAAAAGATTTACGAGAATTATTCCAGGAATGAGGGACTTCAGTTACGTGGATAGACTGGAGAAGCTGGGGTTGTTCTCCTTAGAGCAGAGAAGGGTGAGAGGAGATTTGATAGAGGTGTTCAAAGTCATGAGTGGTCCAGACAGAGTAGATAGAGGGAAACTGTTCCCATTTGCGGAAAGGGGTGGAAACCAGAAGACACAGATTTAAGGTGATTGGCAAAAAAAACAAAGGCGACATGAGGAAAAACTTTTTACACAGCGAGTGGTTATGATCTGGAATTCACTGCCTGAACGGGTGGTGGAGGCAGATTCAATCGTGGCTTTCAAAAGGGAATTGGATAAGTACCTGAAGGAAAAAAAATTACAGGGCTACGGGGAAAGGGCGGAGGAGTCAGACTAGCTGAAGTGTTCTTGCAGAGAGCTGGCACGGGCTCGACAGGCCGAATGGCCTCCTTCTATGATTCTACATCAAGTCAGATATAGAGTCCCTTTACTTTGTCCAAAAATGCACCTTAACCCCCCAATCTCAAGAGGATATCAGTATGACATTTCCATTACCTTCACTAACTAACCTTGTGGGTTCTCTGAGGAAGACAGCAAAAAGGACAGCCAATATGTGCCGAAGTAATGGGCAATTCTGCGCTGTGGATTCATGCCAACTGGGAAATCCGCCCAAATTCATTTCACTTAGACCCCTTGCAGGTGCCAGAGACAGGAGTCTTTCGTCATTCTGGGCTGGAAATTAAAACAAGCCTGACATAAGGCCTGAATTTATTGCTGGACCTTCAACGTCCTTGTCTATTTGTTGATCTTTCAGTTACATTTGCTAAATAAATGTTCACCGTGCATTCCAAATTGTCTTTTAGCTTATATACACTATGAAAAAATGAACCACTTCAATATATAGAGAAACATGAATGTCTCCATCTCATAATCAGAACCATACATAGACCGCATTGCATATCATTTTATCACCGTGACCTCCTTTCTGATTCTTCTCTTCTCAGTTCCAATTCTTTGAGAAAATCAATATGAAGTAACTTAAATGGTTTCTATTTTTCACAAAAGCCCAAATAAAACAGTAAGAGTAGCCTGACGTATAAGCTTATAAACAACGATGATCTCAGTCAGAGAAGTCAGTCAAGAATACACATAGGTAGGCTTTTCAATATTTGATGTTTATTTTTACTAAAATGGGTCCAAAATGTAGATAGGATGAGCGAGAGCATTCATCCCATCAAGCTCTCCCTTCCATAACCCGCACCCCCATCATAGCATCATTGTTTTCTGATTTTATTTAGAACAAAGGTCTGACAACAACTTAATGTTCATTTCTCCGAGTGCTACTCCCATACAAGTTTAAGATCCCATTAAGACACCGTGGAGTACAATTCAACTTTGGCAGTGGGCCCAAACACACAGTAAACTCCAACTGACTGTCGAAAAGACTTTGCCCATCAACTTCAACTACTTCATGGATGCAGCTCTCCCCAGATCTCAGCCTTCTTCATTATTCCCACAACGGAGACGTTTTATCCTCCCTTAGCAGTGGCAGTGTGCAACAAACCATTTTGCTCTTCACTCCACTGCCAGTGCAGTTGTGTAGCATATCGTCTTTCCTTCTGATTGCTTCCTCGCTGAGTAAAAGTTGCGTGAAGGGGCATCAGATGGTTGTCTTCGAATCATAGAATCATAGAATGGTTACAGCACAGAAGAAGGCCAAGCCCGTGCCGGCTCTCTGCAAGAGCACTTCAGCTAGTCCCACTCCCCCGCCCTTCCCCGTAGCCCAGTCAATTTTCTTCCTTCAGGTACTTATCCAATTCCCTTTTGAAAGCCATGATTGAGTCTGCCTCCACCACCCTTTCAGGCAGTGCATTCCAGATGCTAACCACTCGCTGAGTAAAAAAGTTTTTTCTCATGTCGCCTTTGGATCTTTTGCCAATCACTTTGAATCTGTGTCTTCTGGTTCTCGACCCTTCTGCCAATGGGAACAGTTTCTCTCTATCTACTCTGTCTGGACCCCTCATGATTTTGAACACCTCTATCAAACCTCCTCTCAATCATCTCTGCTCTAAGGAGAACGACCCCAGCTTCTCCAGTCAATCCACATAACTGAAGTCCCTCATCCCTGGAATCATTCTTGTAAATTTTTTCTGCACCCTCTCTAAGGCTTTCACATCCTTCCTAAAGTGCGGTGCCCAGAATTGGACAAAATACTCCATTTGAGGCCGAACCAGTGTTTTATAAAGGTTCATCATAACTTCCTTGCTTTTGTACTCTATTCCTCTATTTATGAAGCCCAGGATCCCATAAGCTTTTTTAACTGCTTTCTCAACCTGCCCTGCCACCTTCAACGATTTGTGCACATATACCCCCTGGTCTCTCTGTTCATGCACCCCCTTTAGGATTCATGCAAACTACTTCAAACCTGAATTCTTGTCACAATTGGAATGACTCTTGGACTGATTCCGACCCAGTGGCAAACCGCCAAGTTTAAGAATCCTGAGAAATCTCCATTTCAGATTCCCCCTTCAAACTAACATGGACTAAATGAATTGATTCTATTATTAATTGTAGTTTAAACATTTCATTATGTTATTACTTATAATCATACTTGTAAATTCTGTTGTAATATGCCCTGGGTAGTCCCGGCTAGATTTTAAAATGGAAGAAAAAGGCATCGGGCCTGTTTGACCAAGTATTAACAATGTAGACCTCAACAAGCTTCATTAGCAAAGCAACAGACAGGCTGTGAGAAAAGCTGAGAGAATTAATGGAATTCCAGAGACATAGTAGAAGATTTCAGGAGTACAAGATTTCAGGAGTAGAAAATTTCAGGACGAATCAAGGAGACACCCGGGAGACAGAGAGCGAGAGAGAGAGAGAGAGAAGAGACACAGGGTGCAGCCTGCTCACAGTTGCGGCTTCTACCCAGAGTATAAGTGGTAATATAAGTCTCAATTATTCTCTGTAAACTGCTGCTCGAATACTGTAACATATCAAGTCTTGCTTGTGCTGAATAAAGTTATATCACTGTCCCCAATACGGGTCAACCTCGAATCGTTAGGAACCCGGGTCCCTCTGGGACCTTATACAAGTATTTTATTTTCAGTTCACTTGTATACTTAGACAGACTCTCTTCTTCTTAGGCAATCCCTCGGAACCGAGGATAAATTGATTCCACATTAAAAATGAATTCTCAGGTGACTGATTAATCCAATGCGGGACCTACAGTCTCTGTCACAGGTGGGGCAGATGGTGGTTGAAGGGGCGGGTGAGTATAGTGCTTGAGTTGACGTGCGCTCCTTGCGCTGCTTGTACTTGGCTACCGCTTGCTCCCGGTGAAGAGACTCGAGGTGCTCGGCGTCTTCCCGGATGCTTCGCCTCCACTTTGTGCGGTCTTGGGCCAGAGATTCCCAGGTGTCGGTGGGGATGTTGAACTTTTTCAAGGAGGCTTTGAGGGTGTCCTTGAAGCATTTCCTCTGCCCACCTGGGGCTCTCTTGCCGTGTCAGAGCTCCGAGTAGAGTGCTTGTTTTGGGAGTCTCGTATTGGGCATGCGGACGATGTGACCCGTCCATCGGAGCTGATCGAGCGTGGTCAAAGCTTCGATGCTGGGGATGTTGGCCTGAGCGAGAACACTGACGTTGGTGCACCTATCCTGCCAATGGATTTGCAGGATCTTGCAGAGGCAGCGTTGGTGGTACCTCTCCAGTGCATTGAGATGCCTGCTGTACATGGTCCATGTCTCTGAGGCATACAGGAGGCTGGGTATCACTGCTGCTCTGTAGACCATGAGCTTAGTGCTGGGTTTGAGGTCCTGGTCTTCAAACACTCTCTTCCTCAGGCGACCGAAGGCTGCACTGGCACACTGAAGGCGGTGTTGGACTTCATCATCGATGTCTGGCCTTGTTGACAGTAGGCTCCTGAGGTATGGAAAGTGGTCCACGTTGTCCAAGGCCTTGTCGTGGATTTTGATAATCAGGGGGCAGTACTGTGTGGTGGGGGCAGGTTGGTAGAGGACCTTTGTCTTACGGATGTTTAGTGTAAGGCCCATGCTCTCGTACGTTTCGGTGAAGGTGTTGACGATGGTTTGGAGTTCAACCTCAGAGTGAGCGCAGACGCAAGCGTCATCTGCATACTGTAATTCGACGACAGAGGATGAGACGACCTTGGATCTGGACTGGAGGTGACGGAGGTTGAACAGTTTCCCATTTGCTCTGTAAATTACAAAACAAATGGGAAACTGTTCAACCTCCGTCGCCTCTAAGACAGGCTGCTGAGTGAATGACTAATCAACCCCATTTATGATCAGATTAGAGGAGATTAATAATAATCTAAGTGCTGGGAATTGCCTTCATGGTTTTCCTAATCGGGCGCCCTAACTTCGGCAGAAGATCGGTGGAAATCCCAATTCTGCGATGTCGCCAGAGTTTCTGCCGAAGTTACGGCAGCCGATCAGGGGAACCTCCAAGGAATTTCCCAGTGAAGAACACCAATAGCATAGGTCGTGGATCAAGAAGGCTTCAAACTCTGGCTTGGCTTTTTCTAAGTTGTCACACTAGGACTGATTCCCTGATCTGGCATTCCCGATGATGAACAGCCCTCATCGGGATCAATGACATCTGGTGAGTGTAGCACGCTTGGGAGGAACAGGTGACTTTGGACCTATGGTTCCCAAAGCTCTCCACCACAGGGGGTTTTCCTCGCCTTAAAGGAATATGATGTTGTGGCAATAACAGAGACCTGGCTCAAAAAAGGGCAAGTTTGGGTATTAAATATTCCTGGATATAAGCTGTTCAGGAAACATAGGGAATGAAAGCTAGGAGGTGGTGTGGCAGTATTGGCTAAGAAGAATGTTACAGTGCTGGAGAGAGAGGATGTCCTGGAGAGGTCAAGGCCAGAATCTATATGGTTAGCGTTAAGAAATAATAGAGGTCCCCTTACACTACTAGGTGTATTCTATAGGTCACCAACTAGTGGGAAAAATATGGAGGAGCAAATTTGTAGAGAAATTACAGAGAGATGCAAGAACTGTAGAGTAGTGATAATGGGGGACTTCAACTATCCTAATATAGACTGGGATAGTAATAAAGTAAAAGGGCAGGGAGGGGACGAATTTCTGAAGTGTGTTCAGGAGAACTTTCTTGATCAGTATGTTTCCGGCCCAACGAGGAAGCAGGCATTGCTGGATCTGGGGAATGAGGTAGGTCAAGTAGAGCAAGTGTCAGTAGGGGAACATTTAGGCAACAGTGATCATAGTATCATAAGGTTTAGATTAGCTATGGAGAAGGACAGGGAGCAATTTAGAGTAAAAATACTGGATTGGAGGAAAGCCAATTTCAATGGGTTGAGAACAGATCTGGCCCGGGTAAAGTGGAATCAAAGATTGGCAGACAAAACTGTAATCGAACAATGCGCTGCCTTTAAAGAGGAGATGGTTCGGGTAAAGTTGACGTACATTCCCATGAGGGGCAAAGGTAGGGCAAACAAAGCCAGAGCTCCCTGGATGATGAAAGAGATAGAGAGTAAGATGAAGCAGAAAAAGAGAATGTATGACAGATGTCAGGTTGAGAATACATCTGAGAATCAGGCTAAATATAGAAAATTCAGAGGAGAAGTGAAAAAGAAAATAAGAGGGTCACAGAGAGATTATGAGAATAGAATGGCAGCTACCATAAAAGGTAATCCAAAAGTCTTCTATAGGCATATAAATAGTAAATGGGTAGTAAGAGGAGGGGCCGGGGCCGATTAGAGACCAAAAAGGAAACCTACGCATGAAGGCAGAAGGTATGGCTGAGGTACTAAATGAATACTTTGCATCTGACTTCACCAAGGACGAAGATGCTGCCATAGACAAAGTGAAGGCGGAGGTAGAGGAGATACTGGATGGGATAAAAATTGATAGAGGAGGTACTAGAAAGGCTGGCTGTACTTAAAATAGATAAGTCACCAGGACCAGACGGGATGCATCCTAGGATGCTGAGAGAAGTGAAGGATGAAATCACGGAGGTACTGGTCATAATCTTCCAATCCTCCTTAGAAAGGGGGGAAATGCCAGAGGACTGGAGAATTGCAAATATTACACCCTTGTTCAAAAATGGGTGCAAAGATAAACCCAGCAACTACAGGTCAGTCAGTTTAACCTCGGTAGTGGGGAAGCTTTTAGAAACGATAATCAGGGACAAAATTAACAGTCACTTGGACAAGTGTGGAATAATTAAGGCAAGCCAGCACAGATTTGTTAAAGGCAAATCATGTTTAACCAACTTGATCGAGTTTTTTGATGAGGTGTACATGGATTTCAAAAAGGCATTTGATAATGTGCCATATAATCGGCTTGCCAGCAAAACTGAAGCCCATGGAATACAATGGACAGTTGCAGCATGGATACAAAATTGGTTAATTGACAGGAAACAGAGAGTAGTGGTGAACGGTTGTTTTTTGGACTGGAGGAAGGTATACAGTGGTGTTCCCCAGGGGTCAGTTCTAGGACCACTGCTTTCTTGATATATATTAATGACTTCGATGTGGGTGTACAGGACACAATTTCAAAATTTGCAGATGAAACAAAACCTGGACGTATAGTGAACAGTGAGGAGGATACTGATAGACTTCAAGAGGACATAGACAGGCTGGTGGAATGGGCAGACCCGTGGCAGATGAAATTTAATGCAGAAAAGTGTGAAGTGATACATTTTGGTAGAAAGAATGAAGAGAGGAGATATAAACTAAAGGGTACAATCCTAAAGTGGGTGCATGAACAGAGAAACCTAGGGGTATATGTGCACAAATCGTTGAAGGTGGCCGGGCATGATGAGAAAGCAGTTAAAAAAGCTTACAGGATCCTGGGCTTCATGAATAGAGGTACAGAGTACAAAAGCGTGGAAATTATGATGAACCTGTATAAAGCACTGGTTCAGCCTCAACTGGAGTATTGTGTCCAATTCTGGGCACCGCACTTTAGGAAGGATGTGAAGGCATTAGAGAGGGTGCAGAAAAGATTAACGAGAATGATTCCAGGGATGAGCAACTTCAGTTATGTGGATAGACTAGAGAAACTGGGGTTGTTCTCCTTAGAGCAGAGATGTTTGAGAGGAGATTTGATAGAGGTGTTCAAAATCATGAGGGGTCTGGACAGAGTAGATAGAGAGAAACTGTTTCCATTGGCAGAAGGGTCGAGAACCAGAGGACACAGATTTAAGGTGATTGGCAGAAGATCCAAAGGCGACATGAGGAAAAAGCTTTTTGCTCAGCGAGTGGTTAGGACCTGGAATAGAATACCTGAAAGGGTGGTGGAGGCAGACTCAATCACAGCTTTCAAAAGGGAGTTGGATCAGTACCTGAAGGAAAAGATTTGCTGGGCTACGGGGAAAGGGCAGAGGCGTGGGACTAGCTGAAGCGCTCTTGCAGAGAGCCGGCACGGGCTCGACGGGCTGAATGGCCTTCTCCGTTCTGTAACCATTCTATGATTCATGTCTGGGTCTGTTGTAGACTAATTGACAGAGTTTGATCACTGTGATTGGTCATAAACTCCATTATCGTTGTATCATGTGACTACCAGGATGGTAGAAGGCGAACTAGAGGGACCTTGATCTTTCTCGTCTAATAATTCCTATGTCCCTATGATTGGGAAACTGAGGGCCTGCAGGCCATGATTTTGCATCCATTTAAATTAATGGTTAGAAATAAAAGGGTGTTGCACAAAACCTGTGCTCTTTGCAAGCATTGCTTCTCATGGTAGTGCCCGATCAAGGAATAATCCCTACAATTTTTTCATAAAACTCATTGAGGTACTACAGTAAGGAAACGGTTAAATTCTTCGCATTAACTTTAGCTTTGAATTGAGTTTCTGTTAGCAATGTTCAGTTAGTAGAAGGGAGTTGTTTTAGCTGAAAAGGAGAGACCACAAAACTGTCTGTCAGCTCTAGCCTACCATAGATCTGTAAAATTAAAAGCAAGAATGAAAGAAAGACTTGCATTTCTATAGCGCCTTTCACGACCACCGGGCGTCTGAAAGCGCTTTACAGCCAATGAAGTACTTTTGAAGTGGAGTCACTGTTGTAATGTAGAAAATGCGGCAGCCGATTTGCGCACAGCAAGCTCCCACAAACAGCAATGTGATAATGACCAGATAATCTGTTTTTGTTATGTTGATTGAGGGATAACTATTGGCCAGGACACCGGGGAGAACTCCCCTGCTCTTCTTCGAAATCGTGCCATGGGATCTTTTGCGTCCACCTGAGAGAGCAGACGGGGCCTCGGTTTAACATCTCATCCGAAAGACGCACCTCCGACAGCGCAGCACTCCCTCAGCACTGCACTGGAGAGTCAGCCTAGATTTATGTGCTCAAGACCCTGGAGTGGGACCATGAACCCACAACCTTCTGGGTGTGCGAGGCAGTCACGGGGAGTTAAAACTGAAGACCAGCTAATTAAAAGAGGTAATACTTTGAAACATGTGTAGCAAGAGTGAAAGAAAGGTAGAAAAAGGTGGGGCAGTTAGAATAGATACTTCAGGATTTGACAAGTCTTGTCCTGCCGATCCCCTCGACCTCCAAACCAGTGACGCGGTGAATTATCCGATACCCTTTACCGTAAGTTTCTCAAGAATATGTGTAATTATTATTAGTAATGGCTATCATTGTATACATGTCACTGTTGATAATATAGTTATCATTCTACGTTTAATTCCTGCGAAAGTTAATAAATGCCTTTGAACCCTATTAGCTTGTGGCATAACTTATAAATGCATAAGTAGGAACATCCATTCCCGAACTCTACAAAGTCATGCATTTCTTCAAACTGAAAATGTCAAACATGTCCTGGATCATAGCAGCAGTGACATAGCGTTACAGGACTCTCCAGCTTCTGCACCTTGCCTCGCCATGACTTCTGCCGGTGCACGCGAAAAGCACAGCATTTGTTGCGTGCCCACACGTGTGGTTTCCTCAATTGTCATGAAAACGTAGGCTTCTCAAATTAAATCACTTATACGTACAACAATCTGAAACCAGGGGAGAAAGATCCCAGCTCCTCCCCCACCTGTAACAGATTACCGCTCCAGGGGTCATCGATGATCTGGTCGATCATCGACAGCGCCCTAGTCCTTCCTGGATCAGTTATTGGATGATGCCCAGTCTGCCATGGAGGGTTGGCTTGGTTCCAATTTTCCATCGCAAGGTATGTCATCTTGGAGACAACTCAAACCTAAAGGGACTCCACTTTCCCGCACCCCAAGTGCTTCAGGTATGTGATTAGTTAAGATGTTTTCTCTACCTCAAAGGCTTTATAAAGATGCAAATTGCTGCTGTTGATTAACGGCTCATTGATCAACATTACTTTTTTTTAAATTCTTCTCTATACGACTAAACAAATGTGTTGGAGACAATATTGGTTTGTGAGAGATGTTGCTTAATAACTGTAAATTGCACAAGTTTTTTTGCTGCAGTTACTTGCAAGATCCCAGTTTGACGCTGATAGCTGCCTTGAGGTCAGTGTGAGCTGGGAGCACCGAGATATACGGCAGTGTTCACACCACAGTGTTCTAGTTATCCTCTGTGCATACGTGCTCAAACATTAATATCAGTGACCTTTTATCACGTGAATGGAAAGCCAATTGTCACTAAACAATTAAAGGTGTGGCTAAAGGTATAAATTCTGGGCAGCAAAATACTGCGGATGCTGGATATCTGAAATAACAACAGAAAGTGCTGGAAACACTCAGCAGATCAGGCAGTATCGAGGAGAGAGAAACAGAGTCAACGTTTCGGGGCAAAGACCCTCAAGGTTATCTCCTGAATTAAACTGCAAATAACAACATGGCAGTTTTAAAACTACCTAATTTATATAAATTCACGTTAAATTTTAGGGTATCTTGACACTTTGAAGTATCACGGACTCACAATTTTTACATATAGACAAAATGAGTATCGATCGATCTGCCAAATGGCGAGCTCCTTTTGGTATGGAACATAATAACAGGAGTTGGCCATTCAACCCCTCAAGCCTGTTCCTCCGTTCAATTAGATCACGGCTGATCTGTAGCTTAACCACATTTGCCCGCTGACATGAATCTTGTCATTCATGTGGAAATGACTTATGAAATAATACTGGGCGGCCTGCTGGTGGCGCTGTCCAGGGAGAGTATAAATACTCGGGCATGGGCCCAGCTTGCTCAGGACATTCTTTAACAGGAACTAGTGAAGGACACAACTAGACCTCCATGTTGAAAAACAGTTGATTACAGCCTTGTTTAATGCTTAGACCAAGTGCCTAGTAGTTTTCTTATGTCACCCGCCTTTGCTCCAAACATCTATCGATCTCAGTCTTGAAATTTTCAATTGACCTTAGCCTTTTGGGGGGAGAGAGTTCCAGATTTTCGCTAACCTTTTTGTGAAAAAGTGCTTCCTGATTTCATTCCTAAATGGTCTAGCTCTAATTTGAAGATTGTGCCCCCTTGTTTCTGGATTTCCCCTACCAGAGGAAATAGATTCTCTGTACCTATCTGAGAGAAACAAGCCTCCTTGAGGTAATGTTATACCTTTTTGTAAAAGAGCAGAATCTTTTAAGAGGAACATTCCAAATGGGAAAATATCCCAATGATTTCCAGCACTCCCCTCCAATGGGTTGATGGATAATCCTGTCATAGATGGGGATTGAATTAATAAGGACTTTTCTTTTGTCCTTAAAACTAAAATCTGTTTCAAAGAGGATTAAGCGATGCAAAGGGTTGGAACGATGCTCATTTAGATAACAACCTGTGCTCAAAGCCAGCTAATGCTGATGGAATGAAAATCTCCTTTACTAGACAGCCATAAGAATCAGAAGAGAAATCAGGATGGACAACCTCGCATCAGTGCAGGGAAACAGCACACTTTGTCCATAATTTGAGCCTAATTTCACTCTGCGCTCCTCCAATTCTGGCCTCTTAAGCATCCCCGATTTTCTTTGCTCCATCATTGGTGGCCGTGCCTTCAGCTGCCGAGGTCCTAAGCTCTGGAATTCCCTCCCTAAACCTCTCTACCTCTCTCTCCTCCTTTAAGATGCTCCTTAAAACTTACCTCTTTGATCAAGCTTTTGGCCACCTGTTCTAATATCTCCTTATGTGGCTCGGTGTCAAATTTTGTTTGAAAACGCTCCTGTGAAGCACCTTGGGATGTTTTACTACTTTAAAGGCACTATATAAATCCAAGTTGTTGTTATAATAACAATCTAACTAGCAGAACCCTGAGGATAGATGGTAAATGATTGAAAAATGTCTACCCATTCGGCTGGTGTTTAGAGATTAAAGAAAAATGGGCCACTACATACATAGAGTCCCTTTGAACCTCCATCCATGACAAGATGTCCGACAGGCCCTCTGCTGTTCCCTTGAACTGCGTCCCAACCATCCCCATCCCCCGCTATCCTGCTCTGCCTGGTCGTCTTCGCTGCATCTTCTCCACCTTCATCCCATCATTGGTGACCTAGCCTTCAGCCACTTGGTTCACTACTTGTCTGAATTCCCTTCTTAAACCTCTTCACCTCTCGCTCGGTCTCCCCTCCTTTTGAAAAAAAAAACCTTCTCAGAAAGACATGTCTTCAACCAGGCTTTTGGTCACTCGCACCTAATCTTCCCCTACTTGCTCGCCATCTGTTTTCCTCGCACCTATCTATTATGCTCTTTTACGTTAAAGGAAGTTTATAAAATGCAAAGTTAGCGCCGTTGAAGTAAAGCACCGATGACTTTAGAAATGACTTTGCTGAATGGTTGACTGATGCCAAAAAATTATACAGCTGGGACCTGAACAGTACAGTTGACCCATGAGGAGAGTGTAATGCTCACTCTCATTAACATAGACACTAATTGATTTCTGTGATCACGAATCTCAGAAGCTTCTATTAACTGGTTACCCAAATCTAAATTTAAAAAAAAAATAGCTGTCCAAACAACAGCTGAAACCATCTGTAGATCCTGACAGATGCATCAAATACAAAAGTCACTGTCATGAACTCATCAAAAATATCAACTATTTGTACTCCTATTATATAAATATACTATTTTCTTTATACTGTGCTGGATGAGTGCAAATAATGACATTGAACTGAATCCTTTACAGCAAATGTTCAGCGAATGGAATGAGATTGCGCTGCCAAATTGGCTCATTTACGTAAGGGAAAAGTACAGTGACAAAAGAAAATGAGTCATTCAAGGACCAAAAATCATAGTACAGAGCAAATTCAACAGCAATACATAGCAGAGGAAAAGCTTGAATAGATAAAAGCATATTTCTAAAATGGAGAAAAGATGACCAACAACAACTTGTATTTATATAGCGTCTTTAAGGTAGGAAAATGGCCCAAGGAGCTTCAGGGGGCCGTAATAAGACAAAGGGGTGAGGGGGCGTGGAATTGGTGGGGGGGGAGGGGGGCTGGGGGGGGGGGCGTGGAATCGGTGGGGAGTGTTTCAGTCTAACCAATGTTTAACTGGAGGAACCTGATGCTCATCCAAGAAGGACCTGATTGGGTAGATGGAGAGAAACTATTTCCTCTGGTGGGGGGAGTCCAGAACAAGGGGGCACAACCTTAAAATCAGAGCCAGGCCGCTCAGGGGTGATGTCAGGAAACACTTCTTCACACAAAGGGTGGTGGAAATCTGGAACTCTCTCCCCCAAAAAGCTGTTGAGGCTGGGGGTCAATTAAAAATTTCAAAACTGAGATTGATAGATTTTTGTTAGATAAGGTTATTAAGGGATATGGAGCCAAGGTGGGTAGATGGAGTTAAGATACAGATCAGCCATGATCTAATTGAATGATGGAGCAGGCTGGAGGGGCTGAATGGCTTACTCCTGTTTCTATGTTCCTATGTGTCTCAAGAACCAAGGGAGTGCCCTCAATTTACTTTTTTTTTAATTCATTCATGGGATCTGGGTGTCACTGGTGAGGCCAGTATTTATTACCCATCCCTAATTGCCCTTGAGAAGGTGGTGGTGAGCCGCCTTCTTGAACTGCTGCAGTCCATGTGGTGAAGGTGCTCCCACAGTGCTGTTAGGTAGGGAGTTCCAGGATTTTGACCCAGCGACGATGAAGGAACGGCGATATATTTCCAAATCGGATGGTGTGTGACTTGGAGGGGAACTTGCAGGTGATGGTGTTCCCATGCGCCTGCTGCCCTTGTCCTTCTAGGTGGTAGAGGTTATGGGTTTGGGAGGTGTTGTTGAAGAAGCCTTGGCAAGTTGCTGCAGTGCATCTTGTAGATGGTACACACTGCAGACACGGTGCGCCATTGGTGGAGGGAGTGAATGTTTAAGGTGGTGGATGGGGTGCCAATCAAGCGGGCTGCTTTCTCCTGAATGGTGTCGAGCTTCTTGAGTTTTGATGGATCTGCACTCATCCAGGCAAGTGGAGAGTTGTCCATCACAATCTAAAGCTAGCAATAGTCCATAGAATATAATAAGGAGCCAGGAGCCACTCTAATAATAAATCAGTCGTTAATAGACAGTTATAGTTGCTGAAATATTTAACTTCAGAATTCAATACGATTGCAAGTTAAATCACTGTCCTGATAGAAGATCCCTATAGCTTTCCAATTATACGTTCGAATACTTAACACATTTGTTTAACATTCCTTTCTTTGTCATTTTAATGGTGGTGTTAACCTGTTAGGAAATAAAAACACAGAGAAGCTCAAGTATTAGATCTTTTTACCTGAAACCCCTTAGTTTTTTTCTATATAATTAGAAAATTGTCAGTAACTTAAGTCCATTGTGCTTTTCTTTTCAAATGGGATGCTTTCTATGTTAAAGGGCTTAAGCCAGTTGTTCTTGCGTGGTTTCAGAGATGTTAACCTTCAAAGTATCACTAGGCAAGGGTCCTACAGCTATCGGCCAAAATGTAATTATTGGCTGTCACGAGGACTTTTCTGTTCAGTCAACAAACAAATATTCTGAAATGTAAACAAATTAAAAGCAATTTGATTCAGTTAGTAAATACCAACAAAGAACTAGTAAGCATCAGAAAACTGACCAATCAAATCATTTTTAAAAACCTGTAAGTGCTAAACAGGCAAGTTGGGAGAACCCAACCAATCAAATTGCTTAAATCATTTGGTAAAAAACAAAAGAACTTGCATTTATATAGCAGCTTTCACGACCTCAGGACATCCCAAACGCTTTACAGCCAATGAATCACTGTTACAATATAGGAAACAAAGCAGCCAATTTGTGCACAGCAAGATCCCACAAACAGCAACATGATAATAGCCACATAATCTGTTTTTTTTAGTGATGCTGTTCGAGGGATAAAAGAAAGAAAGACTTGCATTTAAATAGTGCCTTTCATGACCACTGGATGTCCCAAAGCACTTTACAGCCAATGAAGAACTTTTTGTTGGAATAAACGGGTCTTTTTCAGAGTGGCAGGCAGTGACTAGTGGGGTACCACAGGGATCGGTCCTAGGACCCCAGCTATTCACAATATATATAAATGATCGAAACGAGGGAACTAGATGTAATATCTCCAAGTTTGCAGATGACACAAAGCTGGGTCGGCATGTGTGCTGTGAGGAGGATGCAGAGAAACTCCAGTATGATTTGGACAGGTTGGGTGATTGGGCAGATGCATGGCAAATGCAGTATAATGTGGATAAATGCGAGGTTATCCGCTTCGGTGGCAAAAACAGGAAGACAGATTATTATCTGAATGGCAATAGATTGGGAAAAGGGGAAGTGCAACGAGACCTGGGTGTCCTTGTGCACCAGTCGCTGAAGGTAAGCATGCAGGTGCAGCAGACGGTTAAGAAGGCAAATGGTATGTTGGCCTTCATAGCGAGAGGATTCAAGTACAGGAGCAAGGATGTCTTGCTGCAGTTGTACAGGGCCTTGGTGAGACCACACCTTGAGTATTGTGTTCAGTTTTGGTCGCCTTATCTGAGGAAGGATGTTCTTGCCATGGAGAGAGTGCAACGAAGATTCACCAGACTGATACCTGGGATGGCAGGAATGAAGTATGAGGAGAGATTGAGTCGATTAGGCTTATATTCGCTAGAGTTTAGAAGAATGAGAGGGGATCTCATTGAAACTTATAAAATTGTAACAGGACTAGACAGACTAGATGCAGGAAGGATGTTCCCGATGGCGGGGGAGTCCAGAACCAGGGATCACAGTCTAAGGATAAGGGTTAAACCATTTAGGACTGAGATGAGGAGGAATTTCTTTACCCAGACAGTGATAAACCTGTGGAATTCTCTACCACACAAGGCAGTTGAGGCAAATTCATTAAATATATTCAAGAAGGAGTTAGATATATTTCTTAAGGCTAAAGGGATCAAGGGATATGGGGAGAAAGCAGGGACAGGGTACTGAATTTGGATGATCAGCCATGATCTCATTAAATGGCGGAACAGGCTCGAGGGGCCGAATGGCCTACTCCTGCTTCTATCTTCTATGCTGCTATGCTTCTAAGTTTTTGAAGTGCAGTCACTGTTGTAATGTAGGAGGCATTATCCAGGACACCGGGGATAACTCCCCTGATCTTCTTCAAAATAGTGCCATGGGACCATTTACATCCACCTGAGAGAGCAGATGGGGCCTTGGTTTAGCGTCTGGAACTGAACACTGCCATCATTAGAGAACATCCCTACTTCTGAACTTATGATGGAGGGAAGGTCATTGATGAAGCAGCTGAAGATGGTTGGGCCTAGGGCACTGCCCTGAGGAAATGCTGCAGCAATATCCTGGGGCTGAGATAATTGGCCTCCATCAACCACAACCATCTTCCTTTGTGCTAGGTATGACTCCAGCCAGTGGATCGTTTTCCCCCCGATTCCCATTGACTTCAGTTTCACTAGGGCTCTTTGATGCCACACTCGGTCAAATGCTGCCTTGATTTCAAGGCAGTCACTCTTACCTCACCTCTGGAATTCAGCTCTTTTGTCCATGTTTAGACCAAGGCTGTAATGAGGTCTGGAGCTGAGTGGTCCTGGTGGAACCCAAACTGAACATCGGTGAGCAGGTTTTTGTGAGTAAGTGCTGCTTGATAGCACTGTTGACGACACCTTCCATCACTTTGCTGATAATTGAGAGTAGACTGATTGGGCGATAATTGGCCGGGTTGGATTTGTCCTGCTTTTTGTGGACAGGACATACCTGGGCAGTTTTGCACATTGTCGGATAGATGCCAGTGTTATAGCTGTACTGGAACAGCTTGGCTAGAGGCGCAGCTAGTTCTGAAGCATAAGTCTTCAGCACGATAGTCGGGATGTTGTCGGGGCCCATAGCCTTTGCTGTATCCAGTGCGCTCAGCCGTTTCTTGATATCATGTGGAGTGAATCAAATTGGCTGAAGTCTGGCTTCTGTGATGGTGGGGACCTCAGGAGGAGGCCGATATGGATCATTCACTTGGCACTTCTGGTTGAAGATGGTTGCAAACACTTCAGCCTTGTCTTTTGCACTCACGTGGGCTCCACCATCATTGAGGATGGGGATATTCATGGAGTATCCTACTCCTGTTAGTTGTTTAATTGTCCACCACCATTCATGACTGGATGTGGCAGGACTGCAGAGCTGATCCATTGATTGTGGGATCGCTTAGCCCTGTCTATAGCATGCTGCTTCTGCTTTTTAGCATGCATGTAGCCCTGTGTTGCAGCTTCCCGAGGTTGGCACCTCATTTTTAGGTACGCCTGGTGCTGCTCCTGGCATGCTCTTCTACACTCCTCATTGAACCAGGGTTGGTCCCCTGGCTTGGTGGTAATGGTAGAGTGAGGGATATGCCGGGCCATGAGGTTACAGATTGCGGTGGAATACAATTCTACTGCTGCTGATGGCCCACAGCACCTCATGGATGCTCAGTTTTGAGCGCTAGATCTGTTCTGAATCTATCCCATTTAGCACGGTGGTAGTGCCACACAACACGATGGAGGGTGTCCTCAGTGTGAAGACGGGACTTCGTCTCCACAATGACTGTTTGGTGGTCACTGCTACTAATACTGTCATGGACAGATGCATCTGCAACAGGTAGATTGGTGAGGACGAGGTCAAGTAGGTTTTTCCCTCATGTTGGTTCTCCCACCACCTGTCGCAGGCCCAGACTGGCAGCTATGTCCTTCAGGACTCGGCCAGCTTGGTCAGTAGTGGTGCTACCGAGCCACTCTTGGTGATGGACATTGAAGTCCCCAGCCAGAGTACATTCTGTGCCCTTGCTACCCTCAATGCTTCTTCCAAGTGGTGTTCAACATGGAAAAGTACTGATTCATCAGCTGAGGGAGATGGTAATCAGCAGGAGGTTTCCTTGCCCATGATTGACCTGAAGCCATGAGACTTCATGGGGTCCGGAGTCAATGTTGAGGACTCCCAGGCCACTCCTTCCCAACTGTATACCACTGTGCCGCCACCCCTGGTGGATCTGTCCTGCCGGTGGGACAGGACATACCCAGGGATGGTGATGGAGGAGTTTGGGACATTGGCTAAAAGGTATGATTCTGTGAGTATGATTATGTCAGGCTGTTGCTTGACTAGTCTGTGGGACAGGTCTCTGCATTTCCTACATTACAGCAGTGCCTACCTTTCAAAAGTACTTCATTGGCTGTGAAGCACTTTACGATGTCCTGAGGTTGTGAAAGGTGCTATAGAAAAAAGTATTTCATTTTTCTTTCATGATGAAGGAGGAGGTATTTGGCCCGTTGAACTGTTACAATGGCAGGAGATTATTTACCTGTTTGCTTCTGTCTAACAGTTAATCTTTCAGAAGCTTCCAATTTTCTGAAACCTCCCCCAAAGCTTTCTTCAAAGGATGTCCTGGGAACACAATCTTTCCACTTTTAATTAAACACCTATTTTAATATTTCACCAATCAACATGTGTCATTTTGTCACTCTAAGGTGTCAATTCCTCTGGATAGGCAGATGTCAGTGGTCCATGAATCCACAACCTTCTGACTCACAGCCAACTGAGCCACAGCTGACACACAGATGAAGATTGTTAGGTTTTACCTGTGTCCCGGTGGGTGAATGCACCATGAGGTGTGTTACTGAGCCACACAGTCTAGGAATTGCCCAGGTACAATCCGAGGTCTTTGTGAGGGAGCGTGTTTCAGTAGAAGCACTTGACTTAAGAACACAGTATCAGTTTATGTAACCACATTACCAAGTTAAAAACAACTACAATTCTGCAATTGAAGAGTAAAGTTCAGAGAAGGTTCATTAGGTTGATTCCTGAGATGAAGGGGTAGTCTTATGAAGAAAGGTTGAGTAGGTTGGGCCTATACTCATTGGAGTTTAGAAGAATGAGAGGTGACCTTATTGAAACATATAAGATTCTGAGGGGGCTTGACAAGGTAGATGCAGAGAGGATGTTTCTCCTCATGGGGGAATCTTGAACTAGGGGGCACAGTTTCAGGATAAGGGGTCGCCCATTTAAAACGGAGATGAGGAGGAATTTCTTCTCTCAGAGGGTCGTGAATCTTCGGAATTCTCTACCCCAGACAGCTGTGGAGGCTGGGTCATTGAATATATCTAAGGTGGAGATAGACAGATTTTTGAACAATAAGGGAGTCAAGGGTAATGGGGATCGGGCAGGAAAGTGACGTTGAGGCCAAGACCAGATCAGCCATGATCTTATTGAATGGCGGAGCAGGCTCGAGGGGCCGAATGGGCTACTCCTGCTCCTATTTCTTATGTTCTTATGTAAAGCAATTCACATTCGCACACAATAATGCGTACAGCTGTCCTTATGTCAGAAATCATCTCAATAAATGTAATTAAAGAATTGAAGCAAACCTGGAGGCAGTGCCTTTGGAGCTATAGAGCTCACCTCAAGAATCCCTGTAACTGAGCTGCCATTTGGGACTGATTATTTTATTCTACCGCCCCATCCATTGATCTCTCAGCCCGCTCGCCTGCCAGTAACTTGAAAGGAACTGTTTGTCATTAAACAACAAGCCAATTAATGGGCCCTTTAAAATGTTATTATGCTCTTTACAAAGCAATCTGTTAGAATATTGTTCACTACAGGCTCCCAACTTTGATATTCTGGGACCTCCATTTGTGTGGCACTAATTAATGAGTTGTCACAAGTTTTGCCATTGACTCTGCGGGTGATGTAAAAAATAAATATTTTATACAAGGGGTTGTTGATTGGAGCTCCGCTCCATCCATCTGAATGAGCAGATGGTAAGCCACAGGATGAGCAGTAAAGCAGTAAAGGTTTTGATATATTTATTTATGTTTAACATCATTCAGATCTTTTGTTCAGCATGCAAAGCTTTTCTCAATGCCGATTCGACAAACAAAATTGTTACCTTTCCAAAGAAAATGAACAAGAACTGGTCACCCAATTGACAAATACGTGTCTTCCATGTTCCTGCTTTATTTTGTTGTAGACCTTCGGAATATCATTGGGGGCGAATTTCCTCTCGTTCGCGCCTCCAGTGGGTGGCGCTAACGGGGCGCAAATGGCTTTTCGCGCCCCCCCCCACCCACTCCGAGGCGATAACCGCGCCTCCCGCGAAATTCCACGGGAGGTTAGCGGCGGCGCTACTGGGTATCGCCCCGATCTTCTGCGCCCGGAGATCATGATGTCATCTCCGGCAGCAGCGCCCTGGTAGCGCCTTGGGAGAAAACTTTGCACTCGCACCCCGCAGCGGCGCCGGGCGATGTTACCGACTGCTGCAGGGGTCGCCAACAGTGAGGCCGGCTGCTCGCGGGGCGCAACTTAAAGGCGCGTTGGGCGGCCGGGCCCCCAAAAAAAGCCGATTTAAAAAAATATATATATTTTCGGCCACCGGTCGCGGCGTCCGTGCCACGATCGCTCAGCCTGACACTCCCACTCCCCAGTGGCCTAGAAATCTACAATGCAGCCTGCAGCGCTCGCAGCGTGGGGACCTTCCCTTTAATGCAGGGACGAGCCCCTGCAACGTGGCAGCGCCACACTTGGCCACTTGTGGCGCTGATGAGCACATCGCCCCGGATCGGGACATTCCCCGTCTCTTGCACTTCAAGAGGCGCTTGATTTAGCGCTCCACTTCCCTCTTGGAGCAAAAGGGAAGTTAACAAATGTTTGAAAAGGTTAGCGCCCCAAAACGGCCCTCAAGGGGAGTTTCTCTCCCATTAACTCTTAATGCACCACTCAGAATATTTGTTGTCACTGAATTCATGGTGTAGATTGTAAAGTGTTCAAATCATCTTGTGTCTGTTAAACACTCGAGTTGGTGTGGTTAGGTAATGGCCAATTTTATTTCAGACTCTCTGGAACATTCTCCCTCTGGATATAACGTACAATATGAAAGGAGACCCTGGAATGCAATTGCTGCATATGCTTACTCCAATCTAGTGTTTAATCAACAATATGCATGTACCATAAATATCAAAATCATTCAATCTGAAAATTTATAGAAACGTATATGGGCATTCAAGTTATAACGAAATGTACAGAAAGCTAAATTTATCTTGTCCAGTAACAAAGACAAAAATGTACAAAACTTATCCGCTCAAATTTGAGCCAGCTAGTCAAAGTTTGAACTTTGACAGGCGAGGGTTGAATGAATTTATGAATGCCTTCCATCGACGAGAAGCCTCACTCACCAAACGCGTGTATGAGGAAATCATGGGCTCACTGCCCATCATTTTATGGCCATTAATTTTAGCTGCCCGTATACTAACTCGTCCACCCACCACCCCTGTGCTCACTGACTGTCGAAGTTTTGACTTTTCCGAGTAAGACTCTTGAAACAATATCGTCAAAGAAGGCTTTATTATTTACTTTACTTGCAAGGAGAATGCAACCGTAGCCAAATAGCTACGATGACACACTGAAGAATCACAGAAAATGGAAGATCTTATACACTGAAAACACAAGCTTCTCATATCACATGACATGTTGTTTAAGGTAAGCTAAGTTAAAAGTTAAAAAAAACATAAGAAATACCTTACAATGAGACTAGCTAATCTCTACAAAATGGAGTCTGTTTGTCTGTTCTTCTCCTTCTACCAAGGCCAAGGCACCTGGCTGTTTACTTCACTAGCCCTTGGTTATCTCAAGTTGATTAGAAGAAGCTTTTTTTGTTCTGTACTATGAAAACAACATAGTCTGCAAAGTTTAATTTCATTTCCATGAGAAGTCATAAACAACTTCTTTCTTTATTCAATACAAGTCAGAGTCGGCCATTTTGGATCACTCTTTGTGTCTAGGAAGCCATTTTGTCCGAGACAAAAACTGCACTTCCACATGACCTACATGAGCTTCCGGTCCGGCAATGGCAACGCCTTGATTTTAAAATTCTCATCCTTGTGTTCAAATCCCTCCACGGCCTCGCTCCCCCCTCCCTATCTCTGTAACCTCCTCCAGCCCCACAACCCTCCGAGATATCTGCGCTCCTCCAATTCTGGCCTATTGCGCATCCCTGATTTTAATCGCTCCACCATTGGCGGGCGTGTCTTCAGCAGTCTAGGCCCTAAACTCTGGAATTCCCTTAGTTAACCTCTCCACCTCTCCTCCTTTAAGACGCTCCTCAAAACTACCTCTTTGCCCAAGTTTTTTGTCATCTGTCCGAATATCTCCTTGTATGACTCAGTGTCAAATTTTGTTGGATAATCGCTCCTGTGAAGCGCCTTGGGACATTTTACTACGTTAAAGGCGCTATATAAATGCAAGTTGTTGTCGTTGTTGTTGGATGGAAAATCACAGGCAATGCACATGCAATCTCCCAATTTAAGGCATTTCACCAATAACACACATTCATCAATCTGACACTCTGAACTCACAAGCCTCATCATAGAGCACTGAGTACATTTTGATAGAGGTGTTCAAAATCATGTAGGGTTTCGATAGAGTAAATAAGGAGAAACTGTTTCCAACGGCAGAAGGGTCGGTAACCAGAAGACACAGATTTAAGATCATTGGCAAAAGAACCTGAGCGAAGATAAGGAAAAATCTTTTTTACGTGGCGAGTTGTAGTGATCTAGAATGCACTGCTTCAAAGGGCGGTGGAAGCAGATTCAATAAAAACTTTCAAATGAGAATTTGATAAATAATTCAACTGGAAAAATTTGAAGGGCTATGATTAAAGAGCAGGGGGGAGTGGGACTAATTGGACAGCTCTTTCAAAGAGCCAGCACAGACACGACGGGCTGAATGGCCTCCTTCTGTACTGTATCATTCTATGAATGTGTGATTCTCAAGCTCTTGGACAGACCACCACAAGGAATCTCTGTGAAGGACAATTCTCTCTTCACTAGGTGTAGCAAAATCATAAATGTATTTATATAGAAAGAAAGACTTTTTCATCATTTATATAGAAAGGTGGCCTTTCACGACCACCGGACATCCCAAAGCACTTTACAGCCAATGAAGTACTTTTGAAGTGTAGTCACTGTTGTAATGTGGGAAACACAGCAGCTAATTTGTGCACAGCAAGCTCCCACAAACAGCAATGTGATAATGACCAGATAATCTGTTTTTGTTATGTTGATTGAGGGATAAATATTGGCCAGGACACCGGGGAGAACTCCCCTGCTCTTCTTCGAAATAGTGCCATCAGATCTTTTACGTCCACCTGAGAGGGCAGACGAAGCCTCGGTTTAACATCTCATCTGAAAGACGGCACCTCCGACAGTGAAGCTCTGCACTGGAGTGTCAGCCTAGATTTTTGTGCTCAAGTCTCTGGAGTGGGACTTGAACCCACATCTTTCTGAATCAGAAGGCAAGAGTGCTACCCACTGAGCCACAGCTGACACAGGTTTGTCTGCTACACCCATTAATAGGACAGCACTTCAAATATTATTTAGCGAGAGAAGAGGGGGAGTTAAATGTATCAGAACCAGCCTCATCTTACAGAGGTAGATATTCTGCTGCTCAATCATCCGGCAGCTATGGAGCTTGACCTCAATGGGTTTGAAAGAGGTTCCAGGTTTTTGGGTGGGGAAGAACAGAAAGGAATTCCTGTAGCACGTGAATAAACTGAGCTGAACCGATATCAGAAGGGACCATTCGAGAATCCGGCACTCCTATCAAAGAGAACATCCTGGGAAATCGCACATACACAGCCCGTGATAATCATCCATTGTGCATGGAAAATCACAGCCTGCAAGCTTGTAAAATATTAGAAAGAAAACAATGGAAGGAAGCATTCCCGAAATGGTGAGGCTTCTAACAATGGAGAAACCGAGAGAGTAAGGGCTGCAGATCCCTAGAACCCGAAAGGCGGGGGTGTGTGTATTATAGACCATAAACAGGTTAAATGGGACTCGGGATTTTACACATAAGATAAACACAAGGAAGTGATGTTAACTTTGCACAAGATGTGGTTAGACTGCAATCAGAGTATTGAATGCAATTCCTGGCACCCCATTATAAAAACAGCAACAACAACAACTTGGATTTATATAGCATTTTAAATGTAGTAAAACGTCTCAAGGTGCTTCACAGGTACGTTATAAAACAAAATTTGACACTGAGCCACATAAGGAGATAGTGAGAAGGCAGTTACCAAAAGCTTGGTCAAAGAGGTAGGGAGAAAAATTGAGTGGCGCCCCCTTTGGGGCGCTAACTTCGCCGGGGCGCTACTTTTAGCGCGACGAAAAAATTAGCGCCCCCCCATGGTCAGAATTCATCGGTAGCGCCCCAAGAGGGAAGCGGGATGCTATTGGAAGTGCCCCGCCTCCCTCTTGGAGCGCTACAAGGGAATATCGCAGCGCTACGTGCCACAGCGCATCGTGCCGCGGTATTGCAGGCCTTCCTCTCCTTCTTAAAGGGGAGGGGCCTTGCGCAGCGCGACCCGAGGCCCAGCTGGGCCACCGGGATCGGAGTGCCGGCAAAAGAGCCTGACACTCAAGAGAAGTGCCGGGCTCATGGAGCGCAGCCGGCACTCCGCAGGGGGGTTGGGGTGCTCAGGAGGCCAGGGACGGCAACAAAAATGGCCGCCTGGCACCTCGATTTTAATTAGCGCCTCCCCAGCCGCAGGTAGGCCCCCCTGACCCCGTCGGACATAGCGTCCGGCGGTAAGTCAGGAGGCACTACCGAAGATCGCGGCCAGGGCGCGAGCGGGGCGCTAACGGTTACTGCTGCTGCTAACCTCCTGCTGAATTTCACGGGAGGCATTGGTGGCGCCGCGCCCAGGCGCTAGTTGCTTTGCGCCCTGTTAGCGCCCTCTTAGGGCGCTAACGGGAGGCGCAAAGCAACCGAATTTCTCTCCCATAGGTTTTAAGGAGCATCTTAAAGGAGGAGAGAGGTAGAGAGGCGGAGAGGTTTCGGGAGGGCAATCCAGAGCTTAGGGCCCAGGCAGCTGAAGGCACGGCCGCCAATGGTGGAGCGATTATAATCAGGGATGTTCAAGAGGCCAGAATTAGAGGAGCGCAGATCTCTCGGGGGGGGGGTTGTGGGGTTGCAGGAGATTACAGAGATAGGGAGGGCAAGGCCATGGAGCTATTTGAAAACAAGAATATGAATTTTAAAATTGAGGCGTTGCTTAACCGTGAGCCAATGTAAGTCAGCGATCACAGAGGTAATGGGTGAACGGGACTTGGTGCGAGTTAGGACACGGGCAGCCAAGTTTTAGATCACCTCAAGTTTACGGAGGGTAGAATGTGGAATGCCAGCCAGGAGTGCGTTGGAATAGTCAAGTCTAGAGGTACCAAAGGCATCGATGAGGGTTTCAGCAGCAGATGAGCTTAGGCAGGGCGGAATAGGGCGATGTTCCGGAGGTGGTAATAGGCGGTCTTAGTGATGGCGCGGCTATGTGATCGGAAACTCATTTCAGGGTCAAATATGACACCAAGGTTGCGAACAGTCTGGTTTAGCCTCAGACAGATGTTTGGGAGAGGGATGGAGTCAGTGGCTAGGAATGGAGTTTGTGGCGGGGACTGAAGACAATGGCATCGGTCTTCCCAATATTTAGTTGGAGGAAATTTTTGCTCATCCAGTACTGGATGTCGGACAAGCAGTCTGACAATTTAGAGACCGTGGAGGGGTCGAGAGAAGTGGTTGTGAGGTAGAGCTGGGTGTCGTCAGCGTACACGTGGAAACTGACGCTGTGTTTTCGGAAGATGTCGTCGAGGGGCAGCATGTAGATGAGAAATAGGAGTGGGCCAAGGATAGATCCTTGTAACGGCATTACAGCCATGGAAAGGGTAATTCAAGGATTTGCTAAAAATGATACCTGGAATGAGAGATTGTCGTTATAAAGAAAGGCTGAAAAAATTAGGCCTCTTTTTCTCGAAGGTCCCATCTGCCCATTCAGGTGGATGTAACAGATCCCGTGATACTTTCTGAAAGAAGATTAGAACGTTCTCCTCATGTCCTGGGCAACATTCAGCCCTTAAACAAATCAAACACCAAAACAGATTAACTGGTCATGTATCTCAGTTGCTGTTCGTGGGATCTTGCTGTGTTCAAGTTGGCTGCTGCGTTTGTGCACAAAACAGTAACGGCATTTCAAAAATACTGAGGATGTGACAGGTGATATAAAAATTCAAGTTCTATCTTTATTTCATTTTATCTTAACTGACCTTAAAAAAGTAATGAAATACGTTTATATGCAAAATTCAATTCAAGGCACTTAATGTGGCATATCATTCACAATGATGAGTTATTAATTTATATACATGCGCGACTTGGAAAAGTTACAATTTTAAGTTAAATGATTCAACAGTCAGAAATCTACTTAGCGATTGCAAAGGTACAAAAAGGATTATTAACTTGCAATTAAGTTTATGATTTTGCGACCAGTTAATTTAAAAAAATGTAAAAAAAATAATGTATTTCAGAGCAGGGATGATTGCCCTGCCAATTGGCTCCTCATACAACCTACATCTGCTTCTTGGCTCAGTGTATCACTGCAGAGTGCAGTTTATCACCAGTGTGCACAGATGCTCTCAGAGAAGCAGGCGAGGGGTCAGATTGGTGTTGAATGAAATTTGCTGGCTGCGGAAAGGTCTCTGGCAGCAATCGTTCGAGTGTCAGCCATGGCTCAGTGGGCAGCACTCTCTTGCCTCTGAGGCAGAAGATTGTGGGTTCGCGTCCCACTCTCGAGACCTGAGCACATAATCCAGGCTGATACTCACAGTGCAGTTAGCGCTACACTGTCAGAGGTGCCGTCTTTCGGATGGGACATTAAATCAAAGCCCCGTCTGCCCTCTTGGGTGGACGTAAAAGATCCCACGGCCACTATTTTGAACAAGAGCTGGGGAGTTATCCCCGGGGTCCTGGCCAATATTTATCCCTCAATCAATATCACTCAAAACAGATTATCTGGTCATTACCACATTGGTGTTTAAGTGATCTTACTGTGCGCAAAATTTCCTACATTACAACAGTTGACTACACTTCAAAAAAGTACTTAATTGGCTGTAAAGTGCTTTGGGATGTCCTGAGGTCGTGAAAAGCGCTATATAAATGTAAGTCTTTCTTTCTTCGTAAGGGGACAAAAAACAAACACCACAACAATCTTGAAATGTGAGTCTCAAAAAATGGAAAAGGATTGACTGCTGTCACATTGCCCCCGAAAGCTCCGCCCTGAAACTGTTCATTGACTATGCTCCCTGAACAGGCTTTCCTTGAGAAATCACCACTCGGCGGTAGAAATGATCACAAATAAGCCTCAGCACTTACTCAATGAGCATTTCTCAAAACAGTCAACATTACTTCAAAAAGGGGTCATTTTAACTTTCAGCGATGGGGTAAAACGGGCGATATCGACTGCCTGTTAGACACCCAGCATGATTATACTTTCCAATTGCAATTTCAGGCCCTAAAAATTCATGGCATGAAGAATGTTAAAAAAAAAATATTTAATTTTACAACACTTACTGCAACAGAGTGAGAGAGGGACGATATGTGATCCATAGGCTTTGAAGAGCCCTGTATCCATGATAGGGGTACAGCTTTAAGAAATTGTATCAATGTTAGAATGACCAAAGCAAGTTGATTATAGCCTTAAGAAATCTTAAAAGGCAATTAAGGTCAATCAGGAACAACTCCCAGTCTGGAAGAATAAAAGGCAGGGAAATAGTACAATAGCAAAATACTGCGGAGGCTGGAAATCTGAAATAACCACAGAAAATGCTGGAAACACTCAGCAGGCCAGGCAGCACTATAGAGAGAGAAATGGAGTTAACGGTTCAGGTCCGTGACCCTTTCGTCAGAACTGGAAAAAGTTGGAGATGTAACAGGTTTTAAGCAGGTGCAGAGGCAGGGAAAGGCGGGGGGAGGGAAGGAAGGAATAAAAGGGACGCTCTGTGCTAGAATGGAAGGCAGGAGAGATTAAGGGCTGGATTTTGCCAGTGTGGGCGGGCTGCGCCATGCCAGGTGGGAATCATATCAGGACCCCGACTCAGAAGTGAAGTGTTGAAAAATTGCGATTTTCCCCTAATTGGGCAATTGATTTCCAGCGTGTGGGAACCCCTGGCCCAATGAGTCTTTTCATCCAGAAAGTCGCTTCCAATGACGTCATCAATGCTGCTGGATTTAAGGCCTGCAAGCAGCCTTGCTTCTTCTAGAGACTGGAACCACTTTGGAAATTGTATGAAGGACTTCATTTACCGACCATGTCCACCAGCAAGCAAAAGTGTACACCTCGCTTTGATGAGCCCTCCCTCCAAGCTCTGGTGCAGGGAGCAAGATCTAATAAGGAGGTGCTCTTCCCTTCCTCAGGGAGAAAAAAGCCACCCCAGCAGAGTAAATCTGTGTGGCTGCAAGTGGCCAAGGAGGTCAACTCCACATCAATGAGACGCAGGACCTGGCTGCAATGCAGGAAGAGGTTTCATGACCTTCTCCGCACAGGAAAAGTGAGTTTGACTTTCCCATCACCCTCAATCTGATCCCCATCGCCTGTCCTCACCAGCACTCTGCTTTGCCAACCTCTTCCTCCACATCCCACTTGACACTTGCATCCCTTACCCATTGCCTCTCTCTCTATAGTCACATTCACTTAACTATTCGACCATGTAGCCCTCACACTCCCTATCACTGTGATGCAACAACAACAACAACTTACAACACACAGGGAGGGCTCTTTGTCTCCTTCGAAGCATCAATGTTATGCATTCTCTACACTCACTCCTTCATTCTCACTCAAACTCCACTTGTGTCCCTCATTGCAGGAAAAGAGAGCCCACAATAAGAGGCAAAGAGCCATGACAGGAGGAGGGCCACCCTCAGTAGCCCAGCTCACCGCCTGAGAGGAGGCAGCCCTGGAAATCACTGGGATCGAGGAGGATTCGCAAGTGGGGGACGGACAGACGGGCGCATCACAGCAAGTTGGTGACAGAATAGTTTGGCATCTCTCTCATTGACATTGCATGAGTCACTGATAATGAATCTGATGCTCTAACAGATTGACTTATGATCATCTGCACTATTCAATGTTCATGTAACCTTGACCTCACATCTCTAACTCTTTCCTTTACTCCCCCACAGGACCATCGAAAGCCCCCGTCCCCACTGTCCAGATGGAAGAGCCTAAGCTTCCAGATTCCTCAGAGGAAGCTGCAACATCTGAGGGCGCAGCATCAGCAGAATTCAGCGCACCCAGCACCAGCGCAGACACGCACACCTCGGTGGGACCTTCACGAGATAGAGTCGTGTTGGCACCTGGTGTATCACAGATCACAAGTGAGCATCAGCAGATGGTGGAGACAGGGACAGCAGTGGAGAGTCCTCGTCGGAGGGTGCAGGAATCTTCCAGCTTGGCTCAGCTGCATGTCGACCCTGTGCCTCCGGGTCCATCCAGAAGGAGAGCGGTCCTGGAACTCCAGGAACAGGTGCAGGAGTCTCTGGCAGGTTTTGTCTCCAGGGTCACTGCGAGTGTGGAGCGAATGGAGGAGTCCATCGCGAACATGAGCAGAGCCTTTGTGAAGGCATTGGCGCATGAACGCATCACCACGGAAAGAATGGCAACCTCCGTGGAAAGGATGGCTACGTTAGAGGAGAGGATGGCTATGGCCATGGAGGAGCTAAGTCGCCAGAGTGTTGAAAACATGGTCATTGTTCAGAATAGACTGGCATCTCTTGAGGAGCGATGGTCAGCTATTGAGCATAGAAACCAGACCTTCATGGAAGTCCTCTGGAGTAGGAATTCCAGTGCAGAAACGGGTCCTCATGGCCCCCCTGAAGTGCAGCAAGGTGCTGTCAAGCCACTTGCTAGCTCTGAAGTGGGGCTGACCCATGAGAGGGATGTTGGTGGCAGACATCAAGGAAGTGGGGGCTCCTCTCCACGTGCTCACAGGACCATGCCACTGCAAAGCCCTCGGTCAGAGCCCCACCAGAGTCCTCACCCAACTGAGATGGGCGTCTCATCCCCTGCACAGCCGCAGGAGCAGCAGATTGTTGCCGAGCCCTCACAGGCTCGCAACCCCAGAGGACAGCCGCCAAAGGTGTTGAGACTGGAGCAGCAAGAAAGTGTGCAAGGGGCCTGCACATCTGCTGAAGCCACAGGGGAAGCACCACGTAGGGGCTTGCGTAAGAGGAAGATAATGCACAAGTAGTCACAAGGGTAGTCACTTGGGTGTTATGTTGTGATTATTTTTGAAATTCCATCAGTTGCTTGTTGTGATAAAAAATTCTGAGGCAAACTGTTGAAGTTGCGGCCTGTGTCATTTCACAAATGGGACTTCCACATTGAGGGCTTAGAGCAACTTGTAATTGTCAATATGGTGGTCAGAGTGATAGGAATCCGCAGGTTCTTGTCCATTGTCGATGCTCTGGTAAGAAGGTGCGAGGCAAAAGTGTTTGATTGTGCAGGATAAGCAAATCTGGCCAACATGAGTGTGTCCCTTGCATTCCGGGCAGCAATGTGGTCATGCTCTGGCGCCTTCTGGCCTGTGCAGTTTCAGATGGGTGAGCAGCAGCTTGGCGCTCCTGTTGTTGCTCCTGCTGTTGGTGCTGCTGTTGTTCAGGGTTCTGCTGCTGCCGCGGCTGGTCTTTGTCCGAATCTGATGTCCAGGAGGAAAGGAAATAAATTGTTCCCATGCTTCTGCTGTATACCTCAGTTGAGGAAGCGCTCAGTCAAGGTGGGGAGAGGGGTTTCCCAGGAGGTCACACTGGAGATGGGTCTCAGGCTCTAAACTTCCACAACAATGAGTATGCCTGCTAAAAGTTCCCCCAGACCTGAGACAACAAAGTTCTGCCACCTGCAAGTGATCATTGGTGAAAACTCCTTTTTAATGGTGGAGCTGCAGCTGTTACTAAGCAATCCACTTGTGAGGCCGCCAGGATTACCTGGCGTGTTCCAGAGGAGGCGTGTAGGATGGGGGAAATGTCTAAAAATCAGAAAGGCCTCTCAAAATGGGATTATAGAGGCAATTAAGTGGTTGTTAAGGGCCTTAAGGGCCTATCCCGCCTCTTGGAGGCGAATTGAAACAGGGTCTGAAACCCCGATTCTGGGAAAATTGCTCGGAGGCGGGATGGAGGCGGGATCGGGCCCGCACGCCATTTTTTGCAATTTTAACACCTCACACGCCTCCAATCCCGCCTCCTCGGCCCTGGCAAAAGCGAGCCCTAAATGTTGCAAATGAGGATGCCGAGCTCGAAATTCATTGAGATGGGGGCGTAAGGGAATGAAGCTCAGGCCTTTGCTGAGGACTGTTTTTGTTTGGCGAACCGACCTCTACCGTGCGGAGGCTGAACGCCAACTCTCTGACATCTCCTCTTACCTTCCCCTGGACCATCACCCCACTACCAAACATCAAGCCATTTTTTCCAAGGCTGTCACTGACCTCATCTCCTCTGGAGATCTTCCCTCCATGGCTGTCACCCTCATAGTCCCCAACCCCGCACAGCCCGCTTCTACCTCCTTCCCAAGATCCACAAACAGGACTGCCCTGGTAGACCCATCGTTTCAGCCTGTTCTAGCCCCAAGGAACTTATTTCTTCCTATCTCGACTCTATTTCTTCTCCCCTTGTCCAGTCTCTTCCCACCTACATTTGCGACTCTTCCGATGCCCTTTAACAGTTTCCTGGCCCCAACCGCCTCCTTTTCACTATGGACGTCCAATCCCTCTGCACCTCCATCCCCCACCAGGACGGCCTGAGGGCGCTCCACTTCTTCCTTGAACAGAGGCCCAACCAGTCCCCATCCTCCACCACCCTCCTCCGCCTGGCTGAACTTGTTCTAACATTGAACAACTTCTCCTTTGACTCCACTCACTTCCTCCAAATTAAAGGTGTTTCTATGGGAACCCACATGGGCATGAGCTATGCCTGCCTTTTCGTGGGATATGTGGAACATTCTTTGTTCCAGTCCTACTCAGGTCCCCTCCCTCACCTCTTTTTCCGGTACATTAATGACTGTATTGGTGCCGTTTCCTGCTCTTGCCCTGAACTAGATAATTTCATTCACTTTGCTTCCAATTTCCACCCTTCCCTCACCTTCACATGGTCCATCTCCGACTCTTCCCTTCCCTTCCTCGACTTCTCCGTCTCCATCTCTGGGGATAGGTTATTGACCAACATTCACTATAAGCCCACTGACTCCCACAGCTACCTGGACTACACTTCCTCCCACCCCACTTCCTGTAAGGACTCTATTCCATTCTCCCAGTTTCTCTGTCTCCGCCGCATCTGCTCTGACGATGCCACCTTCCATACTAGTGCTTCCGATATGTCTTCCTTTTTCCTCAACCAAGGATTCCCCTCTACCGTGGTTGACATGGCACTCGACCGTGTACGTTCCATTTCCCGCACTTCTGCTCTCACCCCTGCCCCTCCCTCCCGGAACCACGATAGGGTTCCCCTTGTCCTCACCTTTCACCCCACCAGCCTCCACATTCAACGTATCATTCTCCACCATTTCCACCACCTCCAGCATGATCCCACCACCAAACACATCTTCCCCTCCCCTCCCCTTTCAGCATTCCAAAGGGACTGCTCCCTCCGCAACACTCTGGTCCACTCCTCAATCACCCCCAACAGCCCCTCTCCTCCTCACGGCACCTTCCCATGCAAGCGCAGGAGATGCAGCACCTGCCCTTTTACCTCCTCCCTTCCCACTGTCCAGGGCCCCAAACACCCCTTCCAGGTGAAACAGCGATTTACTTGTACTTCTTGCAATTTAGTATACTGTATTCGCTGCTCATGATGCGGTCTCCTCTACATTGGGGAGACCAAACACAGATTGGGTGATCGCTTTGCGGAAAAACCTCCATTCAGTCCGTAAGGGTGACCCCGAGCTTCCGGTCGCTTGTCACTTTAATTCTCTGCTCCACTCCCACTCTGACCTCTCTGTCCTCGGCCTCTTACACTGTTCCAATGAAGCTCAACGTAAGCTCAAGGAACAGCACCTCATCTTTCAATTAGGCATTTTACAGCCTTCTGGACTCAACATTGAGTTCAACAATTTCAGACTATAACCCCTGCCCCTATTTTTTCAGGCGGCAGCTGTTGATTATTCTGCCATCCCCATTTGCAACATTTAATCTCTCCTACCTTCCAGCCTAGCACAGACCGCCCCTTTTATTCCTTCCTCCCCTTCCCCCCCCCCCTTTCCCTGCCTCTGCACCTGCTTAAAACCTGTTACATCTCTAACATTTTCCAGTTCTGATGAAGGGTCACAGACCTGAAACATTAACTCTGTTTCTCTCTCCATGGATGCTGCCTGGCCTGCTGAGTGTTTCCAGTGTTTCCTGTTGTTATTTGGGAAATAGTACAGTTGGCAGAGGTTGGAGAGGAAGGAACTAAATGTGAAAAGATGTAGGATGGAAAGTAATCCCTGTTACTTTTTTTTATTCGTTCATGGGATGTGGGCATCGCTGGCAAGGCCAGCATTTATTGCCCATCCCTAATTGCCATGGAGAAGGTGGTGGTGAGTTGCCGTCTTGAACTGCTCCAGCCCGTGCGGTGAAGGAGCTCCCACAGTGCTGTTAGGGAGCGAGTTCCAGGATTTTGACCCAGTAACGAGGAAGGAACGCTGATATATTTCCAAGTCAGGATGATGTGTGACTTGGAGGGGAACTTTGAGGTGGTGGTGTTCCCATGCGCCTGCTGCCTTTTTCCTTCTAGGTGGTAGAGGTCACAGGTTTGGGAGGTACTGCTGAAGAAGCCTTGGCGAGTTGCTGCAGTGCATCTTGTAGATGGTACACACTGCAGCCACGGTACGCCAGTGGTGCAGGGAGTGAATGCTTAAGGTGGCGGATGGGGTGCCAATCAAGCAGGCTGCTTTGTCCTGGATGGTGTCGAGCTTCTTGAGTGTTGTTGGAACTGCATCCAGGAAAGTGGAGAGTATTCCCTCACACTCCTGACTTGTGCCTTGTAGATGGTCGAAAGGCTTTGGGGAGTCAGGAGGTGAGACACTCACCGCAGAATACCCAGCCTCTGACCTGCTCTTGTAGCCACTTATTTATGTGGCTAGTCCACTTAAGTTTCTGGTCAATGGTGGCCCCCAGGATGTTGATGGAGAGGGATTCGGTGATGTTAATGCCATTGAATGTCAAGGGGCGGTGGTTAGACTCTCTCTTGTTGGAGATAATCATTGCCTGGCACTTGTGTGGCGCAAATCTCACTTGCCACTTATCAGCCCAACATAAGAAATAGGAGCAAGAGTAGGCCATTTGGTCCCTCGAGCCTGCTCTGCCATTCTTAATATCTAAGCCTTGATTCCCTTAATATCCAACCCTGAATGTTGTCCAGGTCTTGCTGCATGTGCGCACGGACTGCTTCATTATCTGAGGAGTTGCGAATGGAATTGAAGACTGTGCAGTCATCAGCGAACATCACCACTTCTGGCCTTATGATAGAGGGAAGGTCATTGATGAAGCTGCTCAAGGTGGCTGGGCCTAGGACACTGCCCTGAGGAACTCCTGCCGCGATGTCCAACCACCACAACCATCTTCCTTTGTGCTAGGTATGACTCTAGTCATTGCAGAGTTTTCCCCCTGATTCCCATTGACTTCAATTTTACTAGGGTTCCGTGATGCCACACTTGGTCAAGTGCTGCCTTGATGTCAAGTACAGTGATGTTTTGCACTTTAAGAAACAACTGCCATGGGTGAATAAACCTCACTTCTTTTGAACATTAAGCTCTAGTCTGTGTATCTAATTGGCCACTGAGTCCTGAGACTGCTTCAGCATACTACATTATGAAAATTATTTTAAGAAAGCAAACAGCAATGCATTGAGTGCAGCAGTTCAACCTCTCTGGGGAGGACGTCCTCTGTCTGCTATGCAGCATCACTCTAAACTTGTTTATGAAGAACAAGTTGATCATTTTGCTATGCTGTATTCAAAAGGAAATCTCCACCCTGGAATGTCAAAGCTACAAGCATCGCAATATACAGCAGATGACACCATAACCATCATATTCAAATATCTGTACCAAACGAAGCATGAAATTAAGGCTACAGAAGGTAAGCCTGTTATTGGGATTTACAATTTTTTCCATGCAATCTTGATGCAAGCATTTTACTTTCAATGAGTATTGAGCCAAATGAAGCCAATGATATAGGCTGCTGAAACACTGGAGCATATTAATGAATAAAAAAATATCATCCAATAGAGAAGCTTTAAAGTTACGCACAAAGAATTTATAACAGGAGAACACCAGCAAATTTAATGTTGAGACACTTAACCTTGAGAAAGATCCTGGGAGATTCCAGGCTCCCTGGGCCTATCATTTTCAAAGGCATCATGTTCACACACTGTGACACAAATAATGTTCAAACACCTTATTTACCCCTTTGCCTCTGCCTCCTGATTTTCATTTATTTTATTTGGAGATGGGAGCCATATCCACCAAAAAATTGGTAAGACCTGGATTGATTGTTATAAAGAGCTCTTGTTAGACTGCACCTGGAGCACTGCATTCAGTTCTGGGCAGTGCACCTCAAGAAAGATATATTGGCCTTGGAGGGAGTGCAGCGCAGATTCACCAGAATGATACCAGGGCTGAAAGGGTTAAATTATGAGGACAGGTTGCATAGACTAGGCTTGTATTCCCTTGACTAAAGAGGAAGGGAATGGTAGCATTGTGGTTATGTTACTGGACTACTAATCCAGAGGCCTGGCCTAATGATCCATGTATTCAAATCCCACCATAGCAGCTGGGGAATTTATAATTCAGTTAATTAAATAAATCTGGCATGACAAGCTATTATCAATAATAATGACCATGAAACTACCTGGCTGTCATAAAATCCCATCTAGTAATTACTAATATCCTTTATGGAAAGAAATCTGCTATCCTTACCTGGTCTGACTCCAGACCTACAGGCAATGTGGTTGACTCTTAACTGCCCTCTGAAATGGCCCAGCAAGCCACTTAGTTACCACACAGATTGCAGTGGTTCAAGAAGGTGGCTCACCTCCACCTCCTCAAGGGCAATTAGGAATGCCCACATCACAAATTTTAAAAAAATTATGATTTGCACTTGAGAATAAGAACTGCAATTTCAAAATTTGCAGTTGACACCAAATTGTGGGGTGCAGTTAATACAGAGGAGGACTGAGACAAGAAGACATAATAAACTTGCATAACGGGCATGTAATTGGCACAAATGAACTTCACCACAGGGAAGTGTGAGGTAGCACATTTTGGTCGGAAGAACAAGGAGGCCACCTACTCCTTTGAAAGTGTTGAAATGGGGTAGGGGAACAGAGGGATCTGGAGGTACAGATACTAAAAGTAACGACGCACGTTAATAAGGCCATTAAAAAAAAGCAAACAAAGCAATGGAGTTCATTTCTAGAGGGATAGAATTGAAAAGCAGAGAAGTTGTGTTAAACTTGTATAAAACCTTGGTTAGACCACACTTCGAGTACTGTGAACAGTTCTGGTCTCCATATTATAAAAAGGTCAAAGAGGCACTGCAAAAATGATTTACAAGGATGATATCAGAACTGAGAGGTTACACCTATCAGGAAAGATTGAACAGGTTGGGGCTCTTTTCTCTCAAAGTAATGAGGGGTGATTTGATAAAGGTCTTTAAGATTATTGAAGGGTTTGATAGAGTCGGCGTAGAGAAGATGTTTCCACTTGTGGATGAGACCAGAACTAGGGGCCATAAATATCAGATAGTCACTAATAAATCCAATAGGGAATTCAGGAGAAACTTCTTCACTCAGAGAGTGGTGAGAATGTGGAACTCGCTACCACAGGGAGTGGTTGAGGCGAATAGCACCGATGCATTTAAGGGGAAGCTCGACAAACACACGAGGGAGAAAGTAATAGAAGGATATGTTGATGGGGTTTCATGAAGAAGGGTGGGAGGAGACTCATGTGGAGCATAAACACTGGCATGGATCTATGGAGCCGAATAGCCTGTTTCTGTGTTGTAAATACTTTGTAATACTTTGTAAGATTAAGGGGTGATATAATTGAGGTGTATAAGATGATTAAATGATTTGATAGGGTAGATAGAGAGAAACTATTTCCTCTGGTGGGGAAGTCCAGAACAAGAAGGCATAACCTTAAAATTAGACCCAGGCCTTTCAGAGGTGATGTCAGGAAACACTTCTTCGCACAAAGGGTAGTGGAAATCTGGAACTCTCGCCCCCCCCAAAATGCTGTTGAGGCTAGGGAATCAATTGAAAATTTCAAAAACTGAGATTGAGAGATTGTTGTTAGGCCCTTAGTATTAAGGGTTACGGAACCAAGGCGGGTAAATGGAGATACAGATCAGCCATGATCTAATTGTATGGCAGAACAGGCTCAAGGTGCTGAATGGCCTCCTCCTGTTCCTGTGTTCCTATAGGCCTGTCTCTCACTCAATTGAGGTCGAATGGGCTAAAGATTCCAATAGTTAAGTTACATATGTGGCCAAACAATCTTTTGACCAAATCTTCTAATATCAATGGAGACCCATTACTAAAAGTGCATGCGGGAGCACGTTTGGCTCTGAGTCAGAGGGCTTTGATTTCAAGACGCTTCGGTATGGTACCGAGGCAGGGCTGCGTTGTCACGGGTTCTGTCGAACTGAAATAAAGGCAGGAAAATGCTGGAAATACGCAGTGGGTTAGTCTGTACCTGTAAAGAGAAAAGTCAGGCCGTGACATTTTAGGTGTGCATATTCATTAGAACATGCTGGGATCCCTGTAGAGTGTGGAAATGCTGAAGGCAGGTGTTGACAAAAGGGATACGGCTGCAAAAGGAGCCTTAGCAAACACACAGTCACAGACAAGAAAGGACAGGGATAGCAGCGAAGGTGAACAGGATGAAAGAAAGAAAGACACGAACAGTAGCTCTGAGTTCGAAGGTCATGGGTTCAAGCAGCATTTAGTGACTGTGCCCCTGCAGAAATGTCCAACTCAAGCCCCAGATAGAAGGGCAGGCCTATTGGGGGGAAATTTCTCTTAGCATTGCTAACAATAAACAACCAGCTCTACAGGTAACTTTGGCAAAAAACATTTTTCGAATTGTTTTGTTTTTTTGTCTGTTAAATTATAAGAATATAAGAATTAGGAGCAGGAGTAGGCCATACGGCCCCTCGAGCCTGCTCCGCCATTCAATAAGATCATGGCTGATCTTCGACCTCAACTCCACTTTCCCACCCGCTCCCCATATCCCTCGATTCCCCTGGAGTCCAAACATCTATCGATCTCCGCCTTGAATATACTCAACGAGTCAGCATCCACAGCCCTCTGGGGCAGAGAATTCCAAAGGTTCACCACCCTCTGAGTGAAGAAATTCCTCCTCATCTCAGTCTTAAATGGCCTGCCCCTTATCCTGAGACTGTGCCCCCTAGTTCTAGACACTCCAGCCAGGGGAAACAACCTCTCAGCATCTACCCTGTCAATCCCCCTCAGAATCTTGTATGTTTCATTCTTCTAAACTCCAGAGAGTATAGGCCCAAGCTGCTCAATTTATAAATGTTCTTGGTGAACAGAAACAATATGAAGTGATAATTTGATTCAATTTGGTCATTTTGTGGTAATTGTTATGTGAAAAATGTGGGATTTGAGTTTTTGGATACCCAGTCCTCATTGGTACTTTCTACAACTTTAACATTCATTCAAATGTAGTCAATGGGATGTCTGATTAGCAGGCAAGTGGTTGTTGAGACAATCATGAATGTTGCTGTATGAACAGGTGCGGGTAGAGTTTCCGCTTGGGGCGCAATCGGGAAGTTGCGGCCAAAATGCGTTGGTTAGGTTACAGTGCAAGTTTCTGTTAAAATTTATTTGTATAATCACAAACGTAAAATCTTCAATCAACCAGTGCAATCAGGCAGCGTAATAAAATGTAATTGTTTTTTTCTTTCTATTGAAAAATATTGCTTGTTGTATTTAAGAATGGTAAGCTGATGCAGTTTTATTAATACAGCTGAAAATGGGTTTATCACCAAAAATAAGCTTTGTTAATAAGGGTGTCCGGTGATGTTCCCTCTAAGCGGGACCACGCAGCGCTCCAGGGGCCCCGCGTAGGCGGTGAGCCGGCTTTTTAATTGAAAAAAACGCGCATGCGCGGAATTTTGAATGGGCCACGTGGCCCAAAAAAGAAATTACAGGGGACATTGGTGTCCAGTCCTCCACCTGGGAGTAACCTGATGTTAAGTCATTGAAAATGACTTATAAAACTAAACTGAACCATTTAATAGTTTCATTGGTGTACACTAGTCAGCCTCTTAGTAAATTAAATAATTTTCGACGTGAAAAAACTATTATTATTAATGCCTCCTGGTGCCTGTGCTCCTAAGAAAATGAATGCAATTTGAAGAGCCTTCCCTAACCAGTACAATCGACGGAAACTTGACCCGGGGGCGGGGCCAGTTTTCGCGGGCCGGGCCTGATTCGGGCGAACTGAATCTTGAACCAGCTTAAAAGATCGCGGAAAACACGAGCGTGAGTGGTTTGGGGCGTAACTCGACCAGGTTTAAAATTTTCCCAATCTTTTGCGCTGGTTCGGCCGATTCCGCCCGGATTGCGCTGGTATTACTGGCGGAAGCAAGCGGAAACTCCAGCCCATAATACTTTCGAGATGTAATGCCTGTGAAATGTGCGCTACCATGGATGTGCACTAGATACAAGACTTTCAATGATATAGATAGTAATAAAACAACAGATGGCAACAAGTTAGAACCGTTTTGCAATTAAGCTCCATGAATTACAATGTCACTGTTACTTCATCTTGCAAGTGCTTTGTAATTGATTTGAAGCCGCTATTCTTTTTGTGGTATCTCATACAGAAACATTTTAGCAATGGCAATCCCTCCTTACTCTTTAACCTTCTGAATAAAGCAATACAATTGCTGCATCTGTCACATAATAACGCTTCCATTACTAAACTACTATTGCCAAAATGCTCATTATAGTCAAAATGTTTCACCATTGTTTACGGATCTAACTCAATCAATTACAGTTTCTAGCTTCTTTTGTACTCTCTGCGGCAGTAAGCCTATATTTCGATAACTGCCTATTACATCTGTGCAAGGTAATGACTGACCTTATTAACTGTTATATGCCAGAACCGGCAATTCATTTCAATTTTCTATCTCACATTGTGGCATAAATTTCTCCTTGGTGATCACTTTGGATTTACAGTGATCATTTATTTATACCGTAAATTTCTTACATATCTGGAAGGACCTTTTTTCTCTTTTCTGTATCAGCCGTGGCTCAGTGGGCAGCACTCTCTCTCTCTCTCGCCTCTGAGTCGGAAGGTTGTGAGTTCAAATCCCACCCTAGAGACTTGAGCACAAAATCTAGGCTGGCACTGCAGTGCAGTGCTGAGGGAGTGCTGCACTGTCGGAGGTGCTGTCTTTCCAGTGAGACGTTAAACCGAGGGCAGCCGTCAAAGATCCCATGACACTGTTTCGAAGAAGAGCCGGGGAGCTCTCCCCGGTGTCCTGGGGCCAATATTTATCCCTCAATCAACATCACTAAAAAACAGATTACCTGGTCATTATCACATTGCTGTTTCTGGGACCTTGCTGGGTGCAATTTGGCTGCCGCGTTTCCCACATTACAACAGTGGCCACACTTCAAAAAATACTTCATTGCTTGTAAAGCGCTCTGGAATGTCGATCAAAGGCGCAATATAAACTCAAATCTTTCTTTCTGTGAATCAGCCTGAAAAGACTAATAAGGAGGCCGTGATAATGTAGAAAATTAAGATGACTCCCACAGTCCAAGAATGTCTCGCTACAATTGACAGTTTGAAGGAACTTCTAAATCTGTAACCAAAAATTGTAATTGTGTCTGTCCAAAAAAATTGAAGAAAAGCACAAAGCGGCAGAAAAACTGAGGCCGTAGATACTGAAAGGATTCGCAAAATTTCATGTGTCCCCCCCCCCACCGAAGATTTTATTGGACTTATTAAAAGGAACCCTGGTCAGACTGAGTTTTAAATCTAGGGCATAACAAAATGGCTGCGGTCAGACCTCGTGACTGAGAGCCTGGCAGTTTCATTTCAGACTCTGGCAAGCTATCAGCTTGTGTATTCCGATGTCTGCAGCAGGAAGTTCACAAAACCAGACAGGACCTTTCCTTATGCATTGGGGACAAACCCAATTACAATCAGGTCTACGCATAAGGCTTTCAAGGTGTTTGCTTAAATAATCAGCGGGGACATTGAGACTGGGCTGGCCCCCATCAACGAACCTGTTGGACAAAAGGGAGCAGTTGGAGAACTGGCATGATACAATTACCGGCCATCTAACATGATGGGCCATGATCGAAACCTTTTGTTAAAATTCATTATGCCCAGATCAGACAATAGAAATGAGCTGATCTGGCAGGAGATTACGAAACCGGGAGGGTATAACTGGGAAGACCCAGCCACTCTCTCTCTCTCTCTCTCTGCCTCGGTCTCGGGTACCCTGTCTGTCTGCTAGCAGCCAAGGAGGAAGACCATCCAGAAAATTCGTAGCCACGTTTTCGACGGCAGAGACAGGGTACAGGGCCAGGTTTTCCATCCATTTCACCGGTGAGCATTATCTTCTTCTGGCTGTCGCAAGACAATTTTAGTTAGGCGTAAGGGTGGGAATTAATGGGGATATTGCTAAAATTGTAATTTTAGGATTTTCCCTCGATGTGTCCGTTCTCCTCCCCTGTTAAGTGTAAAACCGTACTGCATAGTGATTTTGTTTTCTTCATATAATACTGTTTCTCTGTAGTTTTACTTCTGTAAATAAACATTGGTTTTCCTCGCACCAATCCACGGGTCTGTTCGTTTGTCCTTATCGCCGCTCGATAAGTCCTGGGCTCAGAACTAGGAAGGGGATAGCGATTTGCAACCGCACAGCGGGCAGGACAGCCCAGGAAAACATAACTGGCTGACCTATAAATAAGCCCCTGAGACAAAAACCCCTTACAATACTCAGGAAGAACTGAGAAATAAATCATCCTTACTTATCCATATGATGGTAGCAAGCAGTGAGTAAGTGTCACTCGGACACAATGCCGGCCATAGGACCCAGCTGACCTCTGCCACTGAGCCCCTTCGCAAATGATTTAGGCTGGGATTGGTTACAATTCAGCCTTCTAACATAAACAGAAAATGCTGGAAATACTCAGCAGGTCAGGCAGCATCTGTGGAAAGAGAAAAACAGAGTTAACGTTTCAGGTCGATGACCCTTCGTCAGAACTGGTAAAGGTTAGAGATGTAACAGATTTTAAGCAAGTACAGAGGCAGGGAAAGGGAGAGAGGGGAGGGAAGAACAAAAGGGAAGGCCTGTGATGAGGTGGAAGGCAGGAGTGATTAAATAAACAGCAGAATCGGTATAGGAGGCTGAGGAGAGAGAGGTCAGAGTGGGAGTGGGACGGAGAATTAAAATGGCAAGCAACTGGAAGCTCGGGGTCCTGCTTGCGGACTGAACTGAGGTGTTCAGCAAAGCAGTCATCCAAGCGGCATTTGGTCTCCCCAATGTAGGGGAGACCGCATCGTGAGCAGTGAATACTGTTCACTAAATCAAATGAAGTACAAACAAATTGCTGTTTTTGTACTTCTTTTAATTTAATACACCTCCGTTCAGTCCGCAAGCGTGACCTGAGCTTCCGGTCGCTTGCCATTTTCATTCTCCGCTCCACTCCCACTCTGACCTCTCTGTCCTCGGCCTCTTACACTGTTCCAACAAAACTCAATGTAAGCTCGAGGAACAGCACCTCATCTTTCGATTAGGCACTTTACAGCCTTCTGGACTCAACATCGAGTACAACAATTTCGGATCATAACCTCTGCCCCTATTTTTTCGGACAGCAGGTGCTGGTAATGATTCTGCTGTTTATTTAATCTCTCCTGCCTTCCACCCTATCACAGATCTTCCCTTTTGCTCTTTCCTCCCCTCACCCCCCCTCTCCCTGCCTCTGTACTTGCTTAAATTTAAGCCTGTTACATCTCTTATATTTTGCAGTCCTGACGAAAGGTCATCGACCTGAAGCGTTAACTCTGTTTCTCTCTCCACAGATGCTGCCTGGCCTGCTGAGCATTTCCAGCATTTTCTGTTTATATTTCAGATTTCCGGCATCCACAGTATTTTTCCTTTTTATGATTCAGCCTTGCCTGTCTCAGCTACACATATGCATAAACATAACCACAGCCAATGCTGACGTAAACTTCTTACTCTCTGCACAAGACAAACATGCCATTTAAAGTGCCTGAAGCTTTAGTGTCCAAGGAATATAAATTCTGGAGTTCCCACCAAGCAATTGAGTTCCGCAGCTTTCTTTCCAGTAATGTTAGATCATCCTGCAATGCACCAAGATTTAATGCTCCACAGCACTGAGTTTATTATCGCTGCTCCATTGCAGTTACAAGGAAGCATGGCGTCCTCCCAACATTGTCTGCTCACAGTTTCCTCATTATGGTTGATCGATGAAAATAAAGGAAGACTTGCATTTATACAGCACCTTTCATGACTCCAGGATGTCTCAAAGTGCTTTATAGCCAATGAAGTATTTTCAAAGTGTAATCACTGTTGTAATGTCGGAAACACGGCAGCCAAATTTGCACACAGCAAGCTCCCACAAGGAACAATGAGATAATGACCAGATAATCTGGGTTTTTTTTTAATGTTGGTTGAGGAATAAATATTGGCCAGGACACCTGCTCTTCTTCAAAAAATAGTGTCACAGGAATCTTTTACATCCACTTGAGAGGGCAAACAAGGCCTCAGTTTACTGTCTCATATGAACGACAGCACAGCACTCTCTCAGTGCATGCACTAGGAGTGTCAGCTTATATGTTGTGCTTAGGTTTCTGGAGTGGGGCTTGAACCCACAACCTTCTGACGCAGAAGCAACAGTGCTTCCAACTGAACCACAGCTGACACTTAATATGCCATTGTTGGTTATCTCCATTATATCTGTACCACCTGCTTATCTACCTCTTGGTGGAAGTTGAGAAGATCTATCTTTTTGATCCTAATAATATTTCAATTGATTGACTGACTTTATGATGCCAACCCGCTACCTTTTTGCATTGTAAATGGGAGGTGGGGTGGGGGGAGTCAAAGAACTAACCCTCCAGTGGCTGGAGTCATATCTGACACACAGAAGATAATCTTGGCTGTCGTAAGTTGTGATTGCAGCCCCAGGACAAGACTACAGGAATTGCTCAGATTATCTTCACCTACTTTGCCAATTACCCTCTCTATATCAGCCATTAGGTTAGAATGGAGACCATTCCACAGTATCCACAACCCAGCCTACTCGTATGCGACACCACATGAGAATGGCTAGCTCGGATGTGATTAATGATCTATCGCTGAAACTTGCAGTCAATGCAAAGTTATCAGCAAATCTAAGTAAACACCAGGAAATATATCAAAAGCATTTGACCGTGAATCGACACAAGCTCGCCTAGTCCTGTATAGTTCACATGTGAGGCTACATTTGGAATATTGGGTTGCAATTTCACCTTCAAAAGGAGTAGGGTTCAGAGAAAAGATAGCATGTAAATTCCTGAACTAAGTTAGGAGCGGGAATTCCCAGAATTGAACTTGTTTCCATTGGAGATCCGGTTCCTTAAAATTCCAAGAAGCACAGATGATATAGGTGGAATCAGACTAGTTGACTTTGACCTTGAGTTCAGGACCAGAAGCCATGGATTTTAAATCAAAAATGTCTCAAGAAAGACTAGGGAATAGAATGTTTTTCTTCGATGGAACAGTGGACAAAAAAAGGCTGATAAATAATCAGTTTTGAAGTGGGCCAGTGGTCATAAGACCAATTGAAACCTCCACGGGGAGTGATGGTTGTTGTGGTACTGTCGGTAGAAGGCAGCAATTCAATACAGAAGGACTAGAGGTCGCTAAGTGTTTGGGAGTTTGCTCAATTAGCTTTAGGAATGAGAGAGAAATCATGCAGTGCTTTCCCTGTGGAATAATGAAACAGTTAATGTACTATCCATGATGTGGTAGGTAGTGTGTGGTCTGCGGAATGAGTGTGTAGGAACACACTCTGTAGAATCAATACAGTGAGAAGAACATTCATCAAGGCACCAGGCTAATCCTTAACCCCTTCATCTTGGTCTGGGTTTACCACTCAATCTAAGCCTAGGAGTTAATGATGCCCAAATTTGCCTCGCCATACTGTCCTTACATCAGTAAATCAGTTAATAAGAAAATAAGAACATAAGAAATAGGAGCCGGAGTAGGCCATTTGGCCCTTCGAGCATGCTCTGCCATTCAATAAAATCATGGCTGATCTTCTACCTCAACTCTATCTTCCCGCACTATCCCCATATCTCTTGGTTCCCTTAGTACCCAAAGATCTATCGATCTCTGTCATGAATATATTCAACGACTGAGCCTCCACAGCCCTCTGGGGTAGAGAATTCCAAAGTTCGGATTGTATTAGCATTTACACTACCAAACTCCCATCAGGATCAGCACAAGCTATTAACGAATTAACCCTTTCTTGCCAATTATCAAAGAAGAAATTAGACCGCAAATTCATGAACTAACAATTGTTTATTATTCTGAGTATGCAAATAATTCATTAATAGGATTAACTGATGAAATGAATCGGAGATTACAAAGGACGTTCAGTGATGTCACAGCAATTCAAAAGTAACTGCTCTCTGATTATAAATTTACAGTTGAGATCAGTGTCCTAGATTGATATGAATTGGTGAGATTAATTTAGGATTAGACTTCTTAGATAGCTGACAAGTTAACAGCAATAGATAGGCAGACTATTGAATAGATCAAAGTCTAGATGCTGTTTCCAGATCCTATGTGACTTTCGTCCTTATGAAATGTCCCGAATGAACTGATTGCTTCGCTTTCCTCTGGGAGGACGGTGTTATCCTCCTGAGATATGAGCAGGATGAACCTCTGTCTGTAGAGGTAATATCCAACCCTCCTAGATCCTCTGCCCCTGGGTAAATTCACCTTCTGAGCTGAGAGATCTATCTTGACGAGCTGACTTAAATCTCACCTCCCTTGGTCACAGGAAAACATCAAAGTGAAACTTAGGCTGGAATTTTCCTTACCTTGGTGGGTCCGGTGCGGCCGGTGTCCGTGGCGGGTCGTGACCCCGCTGCTGGCTCCATCCCCCTGTACAAAATGAACTTACCCTTAATGGGGCCTATTAAGCCCTCCCATCGCGTTACCCGGCCCAATGAGATGGAGCGGGTCTGGTGACGTCACTCATGAGGCGTTTTAAGTCGGGATCCTTAAAAGGACCCTGGCCACGTTGCATTTTAAGTTTAATCTAACATAGTGGGTGATGAATCTTTACTGTACAATCATACAATAAAAGTTATATATGAGTGACAAAGAAATATTTAAATAAAATTACCATTAAGTAACATGACGCCATCTACAAATACGATCAAGAACATAATTAAAAAAGTGCATTAATTGGGAAGTTATTGGTGTTCTAGTCACAAATCTATAGACTTTTGTATCAGTAACTGGTACAAATAAAAGACATGTGAGTATAGGTAATACATAAAATTAAGCAGATTTTAAATGTAATTGTAAACGGGTGGATTTACAATCTTATGCAAGTTCAGTGGAACAGCTGCAGAATCCCTGACAAACAGTGTAAGTGGTGTTTACAATGTGTTTCTGGGGTTTCTGCAGTTATAAATGGACAAGTGAGAGAACCTCCGCAGAAATTCACCCTAAAGTCTCAGACTGAAAAATTAAATTAGTCATATTCAGGGACTGAAAGCAAATTGAACCAGTGGAATGATTGATGTGAATGAAATTGTTATGGTTGATGACTTAATTGAATGTGTAACTGGACAATCACAGTATACTGTGAGAAAAACCTGACCAGAAACAACACAAATATTTATTGAAATGGTATATGTCATTTTTTTATAGTGCAGATCAATTCACTGCAATTACTGTTCAGTTGGAAGGCAACAGCCGAGAATGGCCAGTGAAAAATTAACATTTACCAGTAGCTTTTCAAGTAGAACAGAATCTCCATCAATCTGTTCGCTGATGTAATCAACATGTTTTTATTTTGGTTTGTTTTTCCATGCTGTCAAGTAATCAGCTGGAGCAATGGTCACAGAACTCCCGCCTCAGATTGACAGACGTGGTTCCCGAGCAGTGTGAATCCTGTGGCCATGCAGGGAAATTTAAAAAGTGGGGGGGAAAAGGCTCTTAAGTGCCTGTAAAGTACTGCATGATGATTTCAATTGGGTCCCCCGCAGCTGCAAGTCGGGTCAGCGCCGTGCTGACAGACGCGCCAGTGGGAAAAGCATGTGGGAGCGAATTGAGAGCGGGTTCCCGACCCGCTGTCAAAAAAAACAACTTTCCCACCCGACCCGCCACCGATCGCTCCCGCTACCATCACGGAAAATTCAGCCCTTAGTTTCTGCCCAAATCTGGCTGGTATATCCATCCAATCTTAACTTCATAGAATTACAGAATCCTACAGCAAAGAAGGAGGCCATTCGGCCCATCGTGCCTGTGCCAGCTCTTTGAAAGAGCTCTCCAATTAGTCCCACTCCCCCTGCTCTTTCCCCACAGCCCTGCAAATTTTCTCCCCTTCAAGTATTTATCCAATTCCCTTTTGAAAGTTATTATTGAATCTGCTTCCACCGCCCTTTCAGGCAGTGCATTCCAGATCACAACAACTCGCTGCATAAAAAAATTCTCTGCATCTCCCCCCTGGCTCTTTTGCCAACTATCTTAAATCTGTGTTAATAACAACAGAAAACACTGGAAAAACTCAACAGGCGAGGCAGCATCCGTGGAGAGAGAAACAGAGTTAGCGTTTCAGGTCGAAGACCTTTCGTCAGAACTGGAAATAGCAGGAAATGAAATAGATTTAAGGCAAGGATAAAGCTGGGAAAAGGGGGAGGGGATGAAAGAACAAAAGGAGAGATTAAGAGACATTAAGAGATATTCAAGGCAAGAGGTGGCGTTAATGTGACAGGTTAAGGCTAAAAGAAGTGTGAAATGCACTGGCAGAATGAAGGACAGCTGCCAGCTTCTAGGAGCGGAACATCTCCGTTCAGTCCGTAAGGGGGACCCCGAGCTCCCGGTCGCCTGTCACTTTAATTCACCACTCCACTCCCACTCTGACCTCACCGTCCTCGGCCTATTACACTGTTCCACGGAAGCGCAGTGTAAGCTCGAGGAACAGCACCTCATCTTTCGTTTAGGCACGCTACAGCCCTCTGGACTCAATATCGAGTTCAACAATTTTAGATCATAACCTCGGCCCCAATCACATTTATATTTTATTTTTTCATCCACCCTTTTGTTTGCCCCCCCCCTTTTTTTTCCCACCTAGAAGCTGGCAGCTGTCCTTCATTCTGCCAGTGCATTTCACACTTCTTTTAGCCTTAACCTGTCACATTAACGCCACCTCTTGCCTTGAATATCTCTTAATGTCTCTTAATCTCTCCTTTTGTTCTTTCATCCCCTCCCCCTTTTCCCAGCTTTATCCTTGCCTTAAATCTATTTCATTTCCTGCTATTTCCAGTTCTGACGAAAGGTCTTCAACCTGAAATGTTAACTCTGTTTCTCTCTCCACGGATGCTGCCTCGCCTGCTGAGTTTTTCCAGCGTTTTCTGTTGTTATTTTAAATCTGTGTTGTCTGGTTACCAACCCTTCAGCCAGTGGAATACAAGAGCAACTCACCAAGCTTGCTTTAAAAGTACCTCCCAGCCCCACAATCTTTACCCCGAGAGCAGCGATGTCATGGGAACGCTATCACCTGCAATTTCACATCCGAGCCGCAGACCATCCTGCCTTGGATTTATATCGCCGTTCCTTCATCATGGGTGGGTCAAAATCCTGGAATTCCCTACCAAACACCTTCATGAGAGCACCGTCACCTCAAGTGCTGCAGCGGTTCAAGGAGGAGGCCCACAGTGGGCAGAATGCGAGTCGCAGCCCACAGTATAACTCTTGTCTTGTCAGCTTAGATTGCATTCTACATCTACCAGTCTCAGATCAGTAATGCAGTATCAACTGTAACTTTACAGCATTTTACAGCCAATGAAGTCATTTTTGAAGTGGAGTCACTCTTGTAATGTAGGAAATGCAGCAGCAAATTTACACACAGCAAGGACCCACAAACAGCAATGAGATAAATGACCAGACAATCTGTTTTAATGGGCTGAAAATTGATCCCGGGACGCGAGAGTACGCACTGCATACTCTCGCGTATTCCCACTCCAATTGTCGGTTTTCTGCATGCCCTGCGCATGCGCTGAAAACCGGCAATTGCTCTTCCGAAAAGGGGGCGGGGCCTGGCTGCATCGCGTGCGCGCTACAGGCTGCGCGCACGCTGTGCACTTCATGCTTTGGACGCGCAGGTAAGTAGGGAAGATTTTGGAAATGTAAAAAGGAGGAGTAAGACCCGCTTTTAAGAAGGTAAGTAGTGAATTAAGTATTTTTTTGAATTTTTTTTTACAGGTATATCTTTTTTATAGACTTTAAAGACAGGTAAGTTTATTTTTATAACTTTTTAAAAGATTTTAAATTTTTTCAAAAATTTAATTTTTTATTTAAAATGGTTAATTTAATTAACTATACTTATTTTATTAATGTGATGTTTTTTTTTAATTTAATTGAGGTTTAGCTGTTATTTTGGGGGGGTGTAAGATGCTGTGAGACTTATGAATGGAAGATGGTGTGCTGCCATTGGCTCTAACTGAGTCACGTGATCCCACAGCTCGCACGAATTAACTACGCCGCTGGGATACGCAAGCCCAGCACAGCTGATGTCTGGAACATCAATTTCGTGCGAGCTGGATCAGAAAAAGCATAAGCGAGGTGAGACATCGCGGGGAAGGCTTACCCCCGCGGGAACAGAGCGAGATCAATTTCTGGGCCAATGATGTTGGTTGAGGGATAAGTATTAGCCAGGACACCGGGGAGAACTCCCCCTGCTCTTCTTTGAAATAATGCCAAGGGACCTTTTACATCTATCAGGGAAGGCAGGTAGGGCCTCAGTTTAATGTGTCATCTGAAAGACGGTACCTCCAACAGTGCAGCACTTCCTCAGTACTGCACTGGAAGTGTCAGCCTAGATTTTGTGCTCCAGTCTCTGGAGTGGGACTTGAATCCACAACCTTCTAACACTGAGGTGAGAGTTGTCAGGGCAACTGTGGATTGGACAATAAATGCTCGCCTTGGCAGCATCGCCCACCACATGAGAACAAAGGATAAGAAAACACAGTTGTGGAGGTTCCCTGTTACTGCAGTTAAAGGCCCAGTATTGAGAAGCAGATTTAAGCTCGGCAGTATTTGGAGCCACTCGCTCAGTGGGATGTATCATTTCAGTGACAGTTGAAAATAACTTGCCAGCAGAACATGGTTCTCTGTTGCCAGTCAACCAGAGAGCAATGCTGATGAAAATCCTGGGCAATGTGTAATACAGATTATCCCACCACATCATTTGAGAGAGGATGAAGTGAGGTTAGTGGTGCTCGAAGGAGGAGAAATAAGAAGGAGAATGAAGTTTACTAATGAGCTTCAAGTTATTGCTACCAAAGAGTACGGATGCCAAATTAATCTCAATCCTTTTGCACACAGCACAGCTAGAGATAATGTAAATTGAGCAAATTAATTATCAAAACAATTACCAGGAACTTCAATACAATTAGTAATGGTTGGGTTTGAACATTTTCTACCAGCGTAAAAATGTTATAAATATAGCTAAGATTTTACGGTTCAAAATCCTATTGGCGTTTATGCTTCTGCATAAACTTTTTCCTGTGTGGGTAAGAAAAGTGTACACGGATGGCACTGGCTGAGATTTTACACAACAGACTCGGGGTAAAAGGGTTGCATAATGAGGACAGGTTGCACAGACTAGCCTTGTATTCCCTTGAATATGGAAGATTAAGGGATGATCTAATTGAAGTGTTCAAGATGATTAAAGGGTTTGATAGGAAGTAGTTTCTCTTTATCTACCCTCTGGTGGGGAAGCCTACAAGGGGGGCGTAACCTTAAAATTAGAGCCAGGCCGTTCGGGGGTGATGTCAGGAAGCACTTCCTCACACAAATATCAATGAAGTACTGAGTCATTTTAATATTATGAGAAAGTGCACATTGCCACTCCTAATGCTCCTAAGTGACAGTTGTGGCTCAGTGGGCAGCACACTCACCTCTGGTGTCAGAAGGTTTGTGGGTTCAAGTCCCACTGCAGAGACTTGAGCACAAAAGTCTAGGCTGACACTCCAGTGCAGAGGGAGTGCTGCACTGTTGGAGGAGCTGTCTTTCAGATGAAACATTAAACTGAGGGCCTGTCTGCTCTCTCAAGTGGATGTAAAAGATCCAATGGCACTACTTCGAAGAAGAGCAGGGGAGTTCTCCCCAGTGCCATGGCCAATATTTATACCTCAATCAACATCACTGAAACAGATTATCTGGTCATTATCACATTGCTGTTTGTGGGACCTTGCTGTGTGCAAATTGACTGCTGCATTTCCTACATTACAACAGTGATGACACTTCAAAAGTACCTCATTGGCTGTAAAGCGCTTTGCAATGTCCTGTGGTCGTGAAAGGCGCTATAGAAATGCAAGTCTTTTGTAAGCCTTTCTCTTCCTACTGTTCGGACTTCGAGAATTACGAATAAGCGTAATAATGACAGATAAGTATGTGATCAATAAAATTAGTCTTTATTCGCAATACAGTTCAAAGTTCAAGTGTACAATTGCAATCAAAATGCTCCCAATTTACCCGTACATACAAGTACCCCCAGCAACTTACACGCTACCTCCTGGCGATTTATATTCCAAGTCAACCGTACTTAAAAGTACCCTTTAAAAATATCTAAGCTCTATGTCCAACTTTTATACATACTCCTTTATCTCTGGGTGATCGGTCCAGGAAAAAGTCATAAGTCAAAACATAGACTGGCCAGCTTTCTTTGTTCGTCTGTTCTTCCACTTCTGTCTTCTTTCTTTCTGAATTTCCCACCTCTGGGTCACTTCTATTATAGGGCCTTTCTGCTGGCCCCACGCATTTATCTCTGTCTGCCTCCCTCTGATAGGTCAGTTTCACTCTAACCCTTCCCTGATTGGAGTTCCTTCCGCATGACACATTCATGTTCCTGTGAGGTGTGTGGGGGCGGGACTTCCTCGTCAACCCGGTGTCTCCTTCCTGTCCATGTGGCCTTACAAACAAAGGACCATGCAAGCCACCAGGCAAAGGACCCCCTGCTGACTTCCTACATTTTGTGTCTTCACAAACAAAGAACACACGCTGACTTGTTACATTTTGAATCCGTCCGTAACCATTTCACAATTCGTTCTGAACTTCGATCTCCACACAGTGGTTTTATTACGGTTTTTAGAATCTTACACTTCCTTTCTTCACATTTCATTGCAATGTTAATTCATCACTACCTTCTAGCTGATAGTCATTGCTGCAATATTACTGATTAACATATAACAGCACAAGGTTTCCCTGCCGTTGCTGTGCATCTCGTGGAGTGACTGTAATGTTCAGTGATTTACTGCACATTCCAAGCAGAGATCTGTGATGGTGCTCAGCTTTCCTATGGCTATATGCTGAGAGGCTTGTGACACTCCTGGCTGTCACACTGATTGCCTGTGACACTTGTATTTCACTGCGATTTGCTGCAAAGCTGTCATTTTCCAGCCTTACTCTGCAAGTGTACAGATTCTCAGAACACTTTGTTCCCTTGCCCATGTTTCCTACAGTATCACAGGTTCATAGCATGATACAGCTCAGGAGGAGGCCACTGAGCCCACCATGCCGCTTTGAAAGAGCTCTCCAATTAGTCCCACTCCTCCGCTCCTTCCCCATAGCTCTGCAAATTTCTCCTTTTCAAATACTTATCCAATTCTCTTTTGAAAGATATTGGCCCAAAAATTCGTGAGGAAGCCTTCGTGCGAGGGTAAGGCCTCCCCGCGATCTCTCACTCCGCGTTGGCTTTTTCAGTTCCAGCTCGCACGAACTTGATGTTCTGGACAGCTGCTGTGCTGGGCTTGCGTATCCCACCGGCGTAGTTAATTCGTACGAGCTGTGGGATCACGTGACTCAGTTAGAGCCAATGGCAGCACACCATCTTCCATTCATAACTTTCACATAAGTGCTGTGAAAGTTATGAATACTATAGCCCCCCAAAAGAACCGCTAAACCTCAATTAAATTTTTTTAAAAAACCATCTCATTAATAAAATAAGTATAGTTAAATAAATTAACCATTTTAAATAAAAAATTAAATTTTTGAAAAAATTTAAAATCTTTTAAAAAGTTATAAAAATAAACTTACCTGTCTTTAAAGTCTCTAAAAAAGATATACCTGTTAAAAAAAATTCAAAATAATACTTAATTCACTACTTACCTTGTTAAAAGTGGGTCTTACTCCTCCTTTTTTTATGTCTAGAATCTTCCGTACTTACCTGCGCGTTGAAACCACTAAATGCACAGCGTGCGCGCAGCCTGTAGCGCGCACGCGGTTCACCTAGGACCCGCCCCCTTTTCCATTCACCAAGTGCCGGTTTTCAGCGCATGCGCAGTGCATGCAGAAAACCGGCAATTGGAGACAGAATACGCGAGAGTACACAGTGCGTACTCTCGCGTAGCGGCACTAATTTTTGGGCCATTGAATCTGCTTCCGCCATTCTTTCAAGCAGTGCATTCCAAATCATACAACGTGCATCAATTTTACTTTCCTCGTGTTGCCTCTGGTTCTTTCGCCAATTACCTTTAAACTTTGTCCTCTGATTACTGACCCTTCTGCCACTGGAAACAGTTTCTCCTTATCTACTCTATCAAAACCCTTCAAGATTTTGAACACCTCTATTAAATCTCCCCTTAACCCTCGATGCTCTAAGAAGAGCAACCACAGTTTCTCCAGTCACTCCACATAACTGAAGTCTTTCTCCCTGGTACCATTCTCGTCAATCTCCTCTGCACCCTCTCCAAGGTCTTGACATCCTTCCTAAAGTGTGGTGCCTAGAATTAGCCACAATACTCCAGCTGGGGCCTAACCAATGTTTAATAAAGGTTTAGCTTAACTTCCTTGCTTTTGTACTCTATGCCTCTATTTTTAAAGTTAAGAATCGCGTATGCTTTTTTGACAGCCTTCGCAACTTGTCCTGCCACCTTCAGAGACATGTGTACACACACCCACCCCACCCCCACCCCACCCCCCCCCCGGTCTCTCTGTTCTTGCACCCCCTTTTAAATGGTACCATTTAGTTTATACTGCCTCTTCTCATTCTTCCTACCAAAATGAATCACTTCACATTTCTCTGCATTAAAAATCAACTGCCATGTGACTGCCCATTTCCCCAGTCTGTCTATCTCCACCTGAAGTCTGTTACTATCCTCCTCACTGTTTACTACATTCCCACATTTCGTGTCACCTGTAGACTTTGAAATGATGCCCTGTCAGTCCAGGTCATTAATATATATCAAACAGAGCAGTGGCCCTAATACCGACCCCCTGGGGAACACCACTGTATGCTTCCCTCCAGTCTGAAAACAACCGTTCACCACTACTCTGCTGGAGGACTGAACGATTGTGGCCAGAACCTTACTTCCACCCTTACTTCCCTCAGTAACCTAGGATGCATCCCTTCCGGTCCAGGTAACTTTTCTACTTTGAGGGCTGCCAACCTTTTAAGTACCTCCGCTTTATCTATTTTTATGTCCCCCTGAGAGGGCAGATGGGGTCTCGGTTTAGTGTTGCATCTGAAAGACGGCATCGCCAATAGTGCAGCACTTCCCTAAGTACTTTGGCACTTCCTAAGGTCGTGATATATAAATTCAATTCTTTTCTGTGACTGGAAAAAAAGAACGTGCAGTTATTGCCTTGCCTTCCTCAGGACTTCCCAAGGCACTTCACATACAATGAATTCATTTTCTTTTCAATGTAGTCACCTGTTAATGTGGGCAAAATACAGCAGCCAATTCACACACAGCCAGAATGACAAGTTAATCTGTGTTTTTAGGTGGTGTAGGTTTGGGAGGGCACCAAGACACCAGGAGACCTTGCTGTTCTTCTAATATCCACTCACAATCTTTAACTTCTACCAGACGTCTTCTGGGACAGGCAGACCTGCCTTGGTTTCACATCTAATCTGAAAGGCACCATCTCCAACAGGACAACAGCGTGCCACCAACTGAGCCAGTCTAACACTGCAATAAACACAATGGAAAGGTCAGGAAAGATTGAGCGGGCTGGGGTTCTTTTCTCTGGAAAGTTCTAGGCTAAGAGGGAATCTAATCGAGGTCTTTAAAATGACGAAACTAACAGATCAAATAGGGAATTTAGGAGGAATTTCTCACACCGAGAGCGGTGAGAATGTGGATCTCGCTGCCATGTGGAGTGGCTGAAGCAGAGAGCATTGATACATTTAAAGGCAGAGGCTCGATACCTACATGAGGGAGCGGGGAGTAGCAGGATACGGGGGAGCAGAGTGGGAGAAGGTAATTAGAATGGGAGGAGGCTTGTGTGAAGTGGAAACACAGGCATAGACCAGTTGGGCTGCAGGGAGCTTGTCTCTGTGCTACAGATTCTATGTAGAAGCCAATTCCAGTTATGTCATTTTAAATTTTGCCCTACAAATAGCACACCTCAGTGGTGAAAACTTGTACAACTGAAGGGCTTTGAAATCAAGGTAAAAGCAGTGATTGGAAACATTTTGCCCGCAGTAGAGTCGCTGCCCGCATATCAATTAAAGAGAGCTGTGAGTTTAGTCATTTCTTCCCTTTTAATGTATAGACAAAAAGTTTAATTTTCCGCATGGAATTAGATTCAGTCATAATGATACCATATTAGTACACAATGATGGAAATGCCAGCTAGTGCACAAGATTAAACTCAATGAACCGTCTATTTCTCACAAATATTGTTGCACTACATGCGTATAATGCTCATACAAAGTCAAGTTTCATGAGTCATTTACACTTGTTTTGCATTGATTGCAATGTAATTCTCTCACGCTGCTTTGACATTTCAGCATCTAGGAACTTTTTAAGTTTCACTTGTAAACATTTTCGCGATAGCAAAGATCCTATTGTCCCAGCAGTTCAATGCGGAAATTGGTTGGCCTTCTTGTTGAACTGCTGCACCGTTGGCATTAGGTTGGCATTTCCAGAACTTTGTCCCTTCGTTGGTGTCGGGTCAAAACACTGGAAGTCCTTACTTAACACCAGTACAGGGACTTCAGCTGTTCAATGAGACGGCCCATACACTCAGGGGATGGGCAATAAATGTCGACCATGCCAGTGATGCCCACCTCCCAACAACAAATATAAAAACAGCATTACCAAATAGAACTGGCATTCGAGCCTGTCCAGAGAGTAGGGTGGAGCCGATAGTATAACTCAGCACTGCGGGGTCTGCGTCATTGTAAGCAGCTTCCAATCTCAAATGGGCCCTTGCGGTGTCACAGTGCAATGAGGTCTCACACTTCATTAGACAAAGGCACAGTCAGAAATCTGCTGTACCTGTAACTAATGTGATTAAAGCACGTTTGGGATTGATTATAATTTGCAATCAGAGAGGAATTTGATGCTTTCCTAAGCAGTGTATAATTCAATGGTGTACCTTCACTTACATATAGTTGTCTTAAAGGGACCGTGGCACATATACTTGAAAAGTAAGATCTCTAACAACAACAACTTACATTTATATAGCGCCTTTAACATAGTAAAACGTCCCAAGGCGCTTCACAGGAGCGTTATCAAACAAAATTTGACACCGAGCCACAGAGGAGATATTAGAACAGAGTGGACAAAGAGGTAGGTTTTAAGGAGCATCCTAAAGGATAAGAGTGAGGCGGAGAGGCGGAGAGGTTTAGTTAGGGAATTCCAGAGCTTCGGGCCTCGGTAGCTGAAGGCACGGCCGCCAATGGTGGAACGATGGAAATCGGGGATGCGCAAGAGGCCAGAATTGAAGGACTGCAGAGATCCTGGAGGGTTGTAGGGCTGGAGGAGTTTGCAGAGATAGGGAGGGGCGAGGCAGTATAACTACTTTTATGAATTGCTGGTTATTTTTATACGCAAGGAAATAAGATCCTTGGAACACTTCAAAAAGTGAGAATACAAGAAGCCAAACCTTTTACACAAACTCACCATTTTATTTTGTATTTTAATTTCAAATGATAAGTTTTTTTTAGCATCGGGGGTACAAAAGGTGCAGTACTGACAGGAAAATTATATTTTACAAGCCTTCTATAAAAATAGTGAATAAATATTATTGATGTAATAATATAGTAAAAAGAAAAGATTAATTGTTAACTTAATTTTATGGAAAGCTTTCTGGAAGTCTCAGTATACTACTTCAAGGGGCTTTCCAACATTAACTTGGGAAGTCACCTCCTCAAAGGGTTACGCAGGATCTGCCCCTTCTGAAACTGTGATGCTTGCCTCTTACCAGCTTATTTTCCACAGGTACTTCCAATTTTGTTCCTACTGATTGATTCCATTGTTTAACTAGTTACGAGTATTAGACTAATGGTTCCGTGGTTATAAGCTTTCTCGAAAGATTGGTTTCCAACCAATCAGGGTCCACTCCTGTGCTCCTGCTGACTGCCGGCACTTCATAGATTTCGGCCCAATTCACATTTAACATCCTTGGGTTAGCATAACATTCAGCACTGAGGGGTTATCAAATTTAAGCCCACTTAGATTGTCCATTTAGACTTCATTCGGTGGGGTAAAATGGGTGACAGTGAGTCGGCAGCCCGTTTTACATCTCCCCCGTTTGAAGCCAATAGAAATAGAGATGTAAAACGGGTCTGGCGATTGGCTATCACCCTATTTTACACTCTGGCGCAAAGTCAAAATTACCCCTGTTAAGTTTAGTTGTAAAACTTTCTCTGATTGGTGACCTGTTACTAGTGTCTTGGAAATGGTGACTACTTGGAAGAAACCGTTTAGTATGTTCATTATTTTTTTGTTCATTCTAATTTTTAACACCGTTTTTGTCCATAAGGGAGATTTTAACATTCCTTCGGTAATTCTTTTGCTGTTAAACAACTGGAAGAATTTTTATGTTTGGTTAAGTTGGCTTTCATTGGCCATGCTCACTTCTGATTTCCTCTTTGGCCTTCTCCTTGTCTTAATATTTTTGCCAGTTCCTGTATTCATCCCTGTGGTTTAGCTCACCTTTCTGCCTATAAGCTTTGTCTATTTTTTTTCCTTATTTATTTCACTTCACTCATCTTATTAATACACATGTTTCTTTAATCTATGCTTATTAGTCCTTGGTATTTAGGAATATTGGAATGTGCATGATTGGAAAGACCATCTGATAGGTCCCATGCAGTTTATACTTGTCAGCCGTGGCTCAGTGGATAGCACGAATTGCAGAGGGGTCAATAACCAGGGGGCACAGATTTAAAGTAATTGGTAGGAGGTTTAGAGGGGATTTGAGGAGAATTTTTTCACCCAGAGGGTGGTGGGGGTCTGAAACTCACTGCCTGAAAGGGTGGTAGAGGCAGAAACCCTCATCACATTTAAAAAGTACTTGGATATGCATTTGGAGTGCCGTAATCTACAGGGCTACAGACCAAGTGCTGGAAAGTGGGATTAGGCAGGGTAGCTCTTTGTCAGCCAGCACAGACAAGATGGGCCGAATGGCCTCCTTCTGTGCTGTAAATTTCTATGATTCTATGATTGACTCTCACCTCTGAGTCAGGCAGTTGTAGGTTCGAGTCCCACTCCAGAGACTTGAGCAAAAAAACTAGGCTGACACTCCCAGTGCAGTGCTGAGGGAGTGCTGCACTGTCGGAGGTGCCGTCTTTCGGATGATATGTTAAACCGAGGCCCCGTCTGCTCTCTCAGGTAGACATAAAAGATCTCATGGTACTATTTCGAAGAAGAGCAGGGAAATTGTCCCTTGTGTCCTGCTCAATATTTATCCCTCAATCAAGATAACAAAAACAGATTATCTGGTCGTTATCGCATTGCTCTTTGTGGGAGCTTGCAATTGGCTGCCGCGTTTCCTTCACTACAACAGTGACTACACTTCAAAGGTACTTCATTGGCTGTAAAGCGCTTTGGGACATCCTAAATTCGTGAAAGGTTCTATATAAAGGCAAGTTCTTTCTTTCCGTGCTCAGGAGCATGTCTTTCAAGGTATTCCGTTAGTCTTTAGCTGAGGTTTTGTTGCATTCTGTCCCTCTGCCCTCATTGAGTTGAAGTTGTCTCTTTTAAAGATATATACCCAAGTAAAGATTTGAGACTGGTTTATCGCAGATTATGTCATTTTAATTAGATTAAGTAAATTGTTTTACGATTAAGCTTAGATGGAATGCTGGCTTTTTTGGGACAAGGGATTTGTGGCTAACTGCCAATGGCTGAATATACCTCAGGAACCAGTGTGCTCAAAAACAACATGGAATATTTATACCAATGCTAGAACCAGGGTACTACTTGAGAAAGCTCAAGAAATGCTTCCAATGCTTGGATCAAACAGGACAAGCTGTGCCAAATACCCCTCTGTTGTATGAAAGGGATAGTTAGAAATGAGAGGTTATAACTAACAGGAAAGACTGAAAAAAAAGAAAGACTTTCATTTATATAGCGCCTTTCACAACCACCGGACGTCTCAAATCAAAAAAACCTCAAAGTCTCTATCCAGTTCACAATGGCATAACACTATAGCACTTGAAGTACACCTGTGGGCATATATAGCACCTTTCATGACCGCAAGACATCCCAAAGCGCTTTACAGCCAATGAAGTACTTTTTGAAGTGTAGTCACTGTTGTAATGTGGGAAACACGGCAGCCAATTTGCGCACAGCAAGCTCCCACAAACAGCAATGTGATAATGACCAGATAATCTGTTTTTGTTATGTGGGTTGAGGGATAAATATTGGCAAGGCCACCAGGGAGAACTCCCCCTGCTCTTCTTCGAAATAATGCCATGGGATCTTTTACGGCCACCTAAGAGAGCAGACGGGGCCTCGGTTTAACGTCTCATCCGAATGACGGCACCTCCGACAGTGCAGAGCTCCGGCAGCACTGCACTGGAGTGTCAGCCTAGCTTTATGTGCACAAGTCCCTGGAGTGGGACTTGAACCCACAACCTTCTGACTCAGAGGCGAGCGTGATACCAACTGAGCCACAGCTGAAATGGCTGGGGCTCTCTTCTCTACCTGATAGAGGTCTTTAAAATTGTGAAGGGGGCCGACTTCAAAACTAAGGGCCATACATATAAGATAGTCACTAATAAATCCAACAAGGAATTCAGGAGAAACTTCTTTATCCAGAGAACGGTTAGAATGTGAAACTCGCTACCTCTTGGAGTAGTTGAGGTGAATAGCATTTATGCATTTAAGGAGAAGCTGGATAAGTAAATGAGGGAGCAAGGAATAGGATATGTTGATAGGGTGAGATGAAGAGTGGTGGAAGGAGGCTTGTGTGGAGCATAAACACCTACATGGAACAGTTGGGGGGGATGGCTTGTTTCTGTGCTGTAGTTTATATGTAAAAGCTGTGAAGGAATAAGCCATATAACCTATTCAGAAAAATACACTATCTTATGAAAGAATTCTGGCCTTATTAAAACATGACAAACTGGGTTTGGAAATCTAGAAACCTAACTATGAAATAGCAATGAAAGCATTCTGGCTATTGAGATAAGATAGTTGCTGACCCTGAATAAATAACCTTATTGAAACAGAAGTTAAGGGTTCCGACAGGCTGAACTTTTTGGAATGAAACAATGGTTCACCCTGGATAAGGTGTTCTAATTTACACTTCGTAAAGAAGCACATAAAGTAAGGAACATCTGCCCTCATAAAGATGACATTAAGTAAGGAACACCTGCTGTCACACCGTTTTTTATATGGTAAACTTAGAACACCTCGAGATGAGACATGAGTCTAGCTGAGCTGACAGTAAGAATTGCAGAGGTCAGCAGAAAAATGACTAGAGATAATTAGCTTGCATCAGCAGAAAACCTTAAAGGAAATACCACTGGAAAAGGGTATAAATATTGAACTCTCAAATGGGATAGTAGACTCGCTTTAATCGGGCAAAGTGATTCTCGGCTTCAGAGGCGGCTCTGTAAGTCTCCAACTCTTTGTAACTCGGGGATCAAAGGTATTTGATTTTGGTGGATATCCTGTAGAACACGAAGAACTGTAATACTGTCGTGAATTTAAAATTTAAAAGTAAGATTCTCTAATAATAAGATTGTAAGCTTTCCCTTTTTGGAACTGTTAATGTTGCGATTGACTCACCAACTGTAAATAACATGTCGGTTCTTTAATTAATCTATATATTTTTAGAATAGTCTCACATAAGACTTCTGTGTCAAAACTCACAAACTCAATGTCTGTACACTCTTTGGTGAGGAGTTGCAGAAAAAATTCTGGGAGAGTTTTCCGGACCCTCATAATATCCGGAACGTTACAGTCTAGCTAAACTTATTAAAAGTGCTCTCTGGAGGATGGTAACATTTTCAGGTTGTTCCTTTCCTTTAGGGAGAGATGGTCCAGACCTTTAGACTCAATTAAGTGTCTTTAGGATTCGGCTACCTCAAACTTTAGTTGAAGGTGAACGTCTGAGAAATACGCCTGATCTGGAGTAGCCCTAAAGGGGCTAGGACTAGTAATTATCCCTTCAAAGCATGGGAGGAAGGGGTGAACAAAAGGAAGATGATACCAAAGCGTTATTAGCAGGACAGGCTGCAGGTTATGAGTGAGTTGTGAAAGAACATTATAACTGAATTATTTTCCAAGCAACCTGCAAATGAATTATAGCAGAAGAAATATGTCATTAATCTTTAATTTGTCCCAAGAGTTCTACATTTTCCCCTTTACAAATAGCCCAATTACATTTAATTTTGTTTCAATAAAATAATAACTTTCAGTTCACTTGGTTTGTATTGATCTTCATTCTGCATCTTAATGTCAAAGTGTAAGTGACTTCTAGGTACCTGCATTGCCTGTTGAACGTGTTTTTCTACTGCGAGAAAGGCACCACTTGTGTTTTCTGTGGCCATAGTATGTGTGATCCCTTACCTGAAGGTATCTGCTGTTGTTCTTGAAATTCAGTTTGCCCTCTGGGTAGAGCATGGCTACAGATGATGCAACTGTATCAGTGGCAGAAGTGTCCTGTGTTTGATGTCTGGCCGTCTGCTTGTATTTAGAGGTGTCCCTAGAAGTCACTTGTGCTTGATGCTGATACAGAGCTACAGACAGAGCTAAGCGATACCACAATCAACGGATCAGATCAAAGCTCTGCAGTCCTGCCATATCCAGTCGTGAATGGTGGTGGACCATTAAACAACTAACGGGAGGAGGAGGCTCCATTAATATCGCTATTTTCAATGATGGTGGAGCCCAGCACGTGAGTGCAAAAGACAAGGCTGAAGCGTTTGTATCCATCCTCAGCCAGAAGTGCCGCATGGATGATCCATATCGGCCTCCTCCTGAGGACCCTATCAACACAGAAGCCAGTCTTCAGCCAATTCAATTCATTCCACGTCATATCAAGAAACGGCTAAGCGCACTGGATTTAAAAAAAATATATATTCGCTTATGGGATCAGGGCATCGCTGGCAAGGCCAGCATTTATTGCACATCCCTAGTTGCCCTTGAGAAGGTGGTGGTGAGCCACCTTCTTGAACCGCTGCAGTCTGTGTGGTGAAGGTAGTCCCACAGTGCTGTTAGGGAGGGAGTTCCAAGATTTTGACCCAGCGACGATGAAGGATCGGTGATATACTTCTAAGTCAGGATGGTGTGTGACTTGGAGAAGAACTTGGAGGTGGTGGTGTTCCCATGCGCTTGCTGCCCTTGTCCTTCTAGGTGGAAGAGGTTGCGGGTTTGGGAGGTGCTGCCGAAGAAGCCTTGGCGAGTTGCTGCAGTGCACCTTGTAGAAGGTACACACTGCAGCCATGGTACGCCGGTGATGGAGGGAATGAATGTTTAAGGTGGTGGATGGGGTGCCAATCAAGCGGGCTGCTTTGTCTTGGATGGTGTCGAGCTTCTTGAGTGTTGTTGGAGCTGCACTCATCCAGGCAAGTGGAGCGTATTCCATCACACTCCTTACTTGTACCTTGTAGATGGTGGAAAGGCTTTGTGGAGTCAGGAGGTGAGACACTCGCCGCAGAATACCTAGCCTCTGACCTGCTCTTTTTGCCACAGTATTTATGTGACTGGTCCAGTTAAGTTTCTGGTTAATGATGGCCCCCAGGACGTTGATAATGGGGGATTCGGCGGTGGTAATGCCATTGAATGTCAAGGGGCGGTGTTTAGACTCTCGCTTGTTGGAGGTAGTCATTGCCTGGCACTTGTGTGGCGCGAATGTTACCTGCCACTTATCAGCCCAAGCCTGAATATCGTCCAGGTCTTGTTGCATGTGGGCATGGACTGCGTCATTATCTGAGGAGTTGTGAATGGCACTGAACACTGTGCAGTCATCAGCGAACATCCCCATTTCTGACCTTATGTTGGAGGGAAGGTCATTGATGAAGCAGCTGAAGATGGTTGGGCCTAGGACACTGCCCTGAGGAACTCCTGCAGCGATGTCCTGGGGCTGTGATGATTGACCTTCAACCACCACAACCATCTTCCTTTGTGCTAGGTATGACTCCAGCCAGTGGTTACAGTAAAGGCTGTGGGCCCCAACAACATCCCGGCTGTCGTGCTGAAGACTTGTGCTCCAGAACTAGCCGCACCTCCAGCCAAGCTGTTCTAGTACAGCTATAACACTGGCATCTATCTGACAATGTGGAAAACTGCCCAGCTATGTCCTGTTCACAAAAAGCAGGACAAATCCAATCCAGCCAATTACTACACCAACAGTCTACTCTCAATCATCAGCAAAGTGATGGAAGGTGTTGTCGACAGTGCTATCAAGCGACACTTACTCACCAATAACCTGATCACTGATGCCCAATTTGGGTTCCGCCAGGAACACTCGGCTCCAGACCTCATTACAGCCTTGGTCCAAACATGAACAAAAGAGCTGAATTCCAGAGCTGAGGTGAGAGTGACTGCCCTTGACATCAAGGCAGCATTTGACCGAGTGTGGCATCAAGGAGCCCGATTAAAACTGAAGTCAATGGGAATTGGGGGAAAACTCTCCACTGGCTGGAGTCATACCGAGCACAAAGGAAGATGGTTGTGGTGGTTGGAGGTCAATCATCACAGTCCCAGGACATCGCTGCAGGAGTTCCTCAGGGCAGTATCCTAGGCCCAACCATCTTCAGCTGCTTCATCAATGATCTTCCCTCCATCATAAGGTCAGAAGTGGGGATGTTCACTGATGACTGCACAGTGTTCAGTGCCATTCACAACTCCTCAGATAATGAAGCAGTCCATGTCCGCATGCTGCAAGACCTGGACGACATTCAAGCTTGGGCTGATAAGTGGCAGGTAACATTCGCGCCACACAAGTGCCAAGCAATGACTATCTCTAACAAGCGAGCATCTAACCACTGCCCATTGACAGTCAATGGCATTACCATCACCAAATTCCCTACCATCCACATCCTGGGGGTCACCATTGACCAGAAACTTATCTGGACCAGCCACATAAACACTGTGGCAACAAGAGCAGGTCAGAGGCTGGGTATTCTGCGGCAAGTGTCTCACCTCCTGACTCCCCAAAGCCTTTCGACCATCTACAAGGCACAAGTCAGGAGTGTGATGAAATACGCTCCACTTGATTGGATAAGTGCAGCTCCAACAACACTCAAGAAGTTCAACACCATCCAAGACAAAGCAGCCCGCTTCATTGGCACCCCATCCACCACCTTAAACATTCACTCCCTTCACCACCAGCATACCGTGGCTGCAGTGTGTACCATCTACAAGACGCACTGCAGCAACTCGCCAAGGCTTCTTCGGCAGCACCTCCCAAACCCGCAACCTCTATCACCTAGAAGGACAAGGGCAGCAGGAACTCCAAGTTCCCCTCCAAGTCACACACTATCCTGACTTAGAAATATATCGCCGATCCTTCATTGTCGCTGGGTCAAAATCCTGGAACTCCCTACCGAACAGCACTGTGGGAGTACCTTCACCACATGGACTGGAGCGGTTCAAGAATGCAGCTCACCACCACCTTCTCAAGGACAATTAGGGATGGGCAATAAATGCTGGCCTTGCCAGTGATGCCCAGATCCCATGAACAAATTTAAAAAATGCTGAAGTTGATATCTCTGGCACTTGGCTGCTCCTGCACCTTTACATACATATTACTGCTAGAGGGCATCTCCAGGGCACCCAACCATCACCTGGAATGAACATATCCGAGGACTATTGCACTTGCGATGGATGCTGGTCCCTCCCCAATAGCAGACAGTATTGCATGTGTTCAATAAGTCTCTGTTGAAATTCAGGATGACTATTTGCTTCAGCGTAAGACCCCAAACTGGAATGGCCAACGTAATGGGTCTAATACCCTGCGCAGCATCCCTCATATTTTCTTCCTCCTTGCCGCTCTACAGTGCAACACCCACTGTCGCCCATCTTCTTCTTCCTTCATCGCCGCTGCACCAAAATTCTGGAACTTCCTCCCTACCAGCACTGTGGGAGTACCTTCACCACAAGGACTGCAGCGGAGAAAGAAAGAAAGAAGAGAGAAAGAAAGAGAGAAAGAAAGAGAGAAAGAAAGAAAGAAAGAGAGAAAGAAAGAAAGAAAGCGAGAGAGAGAGAAAGAAAGAAAGAAAGAGAGAGAGAGAGAAAGAAAGAAAGAAAGAGAGAGAGAAAGAAAGAAAGAGAGAAAGAGAGAAAGAGAGAAAGAAAGAAAGAGAGAAAGAGAGAAAGAAAAGAGAGAATGAGAGAAAGAAAGAAAGAGAGAAAGAAAGAGAGAAAGAGAGAGAGAAAGAAAGAAAGAAAGAAATGTTATCATTATCTTGGTCGCTATCCTCAAGACATTGGCCCTGAATTTCCGATCGGAGGCTTCCAGTGGGCGGATGCCTCCGATCGGGAAAAATCTACGAATTTACCTGCTGGTTCCGTAGATCCCGAGGCTTGTGATCCTGGGCCTCTGCTCTTGGAAATGCGCAGAGGCCCAGGTATCCCAGGGGCGCAGGCGGTTCGCAAGCATCCCTGAGATCACGTGGGCCATGGGGAACCAATCAAAGAAGGGAATCCCCCTTCACACTTTTGATTTGTCAAAAGTATGAATGGGGATCACTTAAAACACAGTTAAACATTAAATATATATTTTTTAAATCACGTATTTAAAATTAGTTAAAATTACATCAAATTAAATATTTTAAACAAAAATTTAATTTTTTGAAAAAAATAATTAAAGTTTTTTACGGGGCTAAAAATAAACTTACCTTTTTTAAAGGTATTTTAAAATTATAAATGAAAGTTTTTTTTTAACTCGTATGCTGGTAAAAGCAGACCTTACGCAGGCTTTTACCAGGTGTAAGATTTTTTAAGGTTTTCAGTGGGCGGAGGTTATGCAGAAAGCGGAACTCTCTGCCTGCGGAGGCCCTTCTCCCGGGCAGGCGGATGATCTGTCAAGAGGATTCTCGACAGATCGCAAGTGCTGGGTTTTAGCGCATGCGCTTCGCACGCCTGAAACCGGCACTTGCGCGGCCCCTATGGGCGTGTACACACCTCGTACGCACCCGTGGGGGTCGAAAAATCCGGCCCAATGTGTGGTAGATTTTCATCATTACCACCTGGGCCTTAAGCATCACCTGGGCAGGGAGCAGAAAGGGAAATCTGAGCGAGAGTATCAGATGCTGGAAGGAGTGTGCGATCCTCCCCACAAAACTTTCTTATCTGCATTCTGCTCAGACGATGCTTGTCGCTAAGCATTTCCTACATCGCAACAGTGACTACACTTCAAAATTACTTAATTGGCTGTAAAGCGCTCTGGGATTTCCTGAGGTCATGGAAGGCATGATATAATAGTAAGATCTTTCTTTTTCTAAGACAGCAAAGACTAAAATCTACCCCAATGCTTCTTTATCTCTTTCCAGGACTTCTGGACATCTGAGCTAAAGTTAACACACTAAGCCCCGTGGGCCTGGGAGTTAATCTGCCTCTGCCTGTACTGGCATATATAATAGAGCCAAGAACTCTTAATGAAGGCAAATGTTTTAAAGGGGGCTCACACTGAATTTGCATTGTGTATTCCATGACCACACTTCATTAGCGGGCTCCCAAATGGACTCGAAAGGGTTACCCTGCTTTTCATTCTGCCTGTCAATAAAAGGATTGCCATTACATCCGGACTAAGGTTTGAATATTCTGATTCAGAGCACAACTGCATTTATGGCCTGTTTGCAAGAAATGGCAATGAAACAGCTGGTTAGCTATTTGAGACATATGAAAATGATCACAGTGCAGGCACACACTGATTCCGCCAAGCCACATTATCGAATTCATGAGGCATCAACTCGCCAGTTTGATGGACAAGTGCAACTCAAAACCAGAACCGAGTGCACTTTAGCACATTTATGAGAAAAAATATACTCGCTAATAACTACTTCATCGCAGTCACTCAGAACATGCCCCATAATTATCCCTGCATATGACTACATTCGGAATGCACAAACATTTATAGAGAATTTGATCAAAATTGAGGAATCATAAGCCTATTTACATTGTACATTAGTTACTAAGGATGTGCTATTGTTAGTCTGTGTGAGCAAAGTAGTTCTGTCAGTCACTATAGGATGAAAGAACTTGCATTTCTATAGCGCCTTTCACGACCACCGGACGTGTCAAAGTGCTTTACAGCCAATGAAGTACATTTTGAAGTGTAGTCACTGTTGTAATGTAGGAAACTCGGCAGCCAATTTGCACACAGCAAGCTCCCACAAACAGCAATGAAATAAATAACCAGATAATTTGTTTTAAGATGTTGTTTGAGGGATAAATATTGTCCAGGACACCGGGGAGAACATTCCTGCTCTTCTTCAAATAGTGTGATGGGATTTTTTACGTCCACCCAAAAGAACAGACGGGGCCTCGGTTTAACGTCTCATCCAAAAGACGGCACCTCCGACAGTGCAGCACTCCCTCAGTACTAGCACTGGGAGTGTCAGCCTAGATTATGTGCTCAAGTTTCTTGATATATGTTGGAGGTGCCGTCTTTTGGATGAAACGTTAAACCGAGGCCCCGTCTGCCCTCTCAGGTGGACGTAAAAGATCCCATGGCCCTATTCGAAGAAGAGCAGGGGAGTTCTCCCCGGTGTCCTGGCCGATATTTCTCCCTCAATCAACATCATTAAAAAAACAGATTACCTGCTCATTATCACATTGCTGTTTGTGGGAGCTTGCTGTGCGCAAATTGGCTGCTGCCTTTCTTACATTACAACAGTGACTACACCTCAAAAAACACTTTGAAGTTGGCTTCAAAGCGCTTTTGGGCGTCCGGTGGTCGTGAAGGGCGCTATAGAGATGCAAGTCTTTCACACCAATAGCCTGGTGTTGGATTGAGAGCAATTACAGGCTGACCATCCCGTATTGGAAACGGTAACGTTCGGTAGGGCACACCTGATCTGAGTGAATGTGAGGAATGTTTGGAGAGCATTCAGTTCTTCCGCCTCGCTGCGTTTTAATCACTGTTCCGGCGCGTGTGCTTAACTTGCCTCGAAAGGTTTGCCGCAGTATTTAACCACCTTTGCACTCTTTGAGATTGGGTGTTGCTATCATAGTTGGTCGGTGGTCACCAAGTTTGGGGGACGCGGCTCATCCTTGATCGAACGTTTAAAAATCCCGACTCGAATCCCCCACACACACACACTGAACCATTCCGAAACGGGTAGCTTTGCAATTCACAGCAGCCGCTGATATTGCTGTTCTTGTCGCAGGGAGATTGCACGGTGCTGGGCCACAACAATGCCAATCTCACCACCGCTGTGCCAGACCTCATTGCTGAAGTTCAGATCAAAGTTGCAGCCGCCTGGAGCCTGGTCTGGAATCTTGAAGCGGTTTCCAGGACCCGGCCACCCTCTCCACCACACAGCAAGTTCCAGGAAGATTCACATCTTGTCCCGGGCTAGACATGGACCAGAATTTCTCATCTCAATACATATAATGCAGCCTTACCAGCGTTTAGCAGAAAGTGCGCACAACCTGATCGAGCAGTTATTCCAGGATTATCCACCTCCTTATTTGTATCGACTTAACTAAACGGCTAAAGGCAAATCATTAAATGCCCATTGATCAGACGCGGGTGCGCTCCGCGACGCGGAACGGCGAAGTGAATCTGATCTGGGGGTTATTTGTGTGTGTGTGTGTGTGTGTGTGTGAAAACCGACTGCAGTTTTGAGGCCGAGACAATTCCGTTGGAGTTTGACTCATTTGGGAACAGGCTGCGCTTTGTAGGTCCTGGGCTCCCTCTTCCTGATTTGGTGGAATCTGCCCAAAGCATTTCTTGCTCATCTGAAAGTGAAGTTTGCAAATACCATTTCTGGCGATTCCGAGCTTTTTTTCTAATGTTCGGTTTGATCTTCAAGTGTTAAAAATCGTCACCAATTCCTGCAACAAGGACCTGGAACGCAACATTAAACTGTGTGCATCAACCTTCAGGTGCCGTTAAGTGTCTGAATGCAATATGCATGTGATGGTGGAGGGGTGTATTTTTAAAATTCTAATGCAGGGAGGTGGGGGGGGCAACACTTAAAAGTCCACATTGATGCGCCCATTGCAGAGTTAATCTGATCCCAGCGAGGTTCTTCCTCAACGTGCGTGACGTGTTCATTGGCAGCCGAGTGAAGGAGGAGGTTTAAAGGAAAAAAAAAACTCTCCGCCGACAGAGAGCGATCAGTCCCAGCTTCCCACCCGCCCTCGCTTGCAAGTCTCTCGTCCAACTGCATCCTGCAGGCAAACTCCTAACTCTCCGGATCCACGCGAAGCAAGCCAGTTCAGGGGGGTGGTGGGGGGCTGAAACACCAAGGACAGGACTGAGACGCCACAGTGCGACCGGCGAAGTCTCCGAATTTAACAGCAAGGGACTGAAAGCTGGCTCTCCCGCTGAGTGAGTAACACCGCCTTGTCCTCTGCCCTGGGTGTCTTAATTCCCTTCTCACAACCGAATGTTAACTGCAGACCACTGAATGCTGTGCTCGCTGAGAGGTGAGATCCGAGCCAGCGATATAGGCATGAGGACACTAAAGTGTGCCATTGCTTATTTTACATGCAATGTCGATTCAAGGAATTGAGAAGGCTCCTACTTTTTTTTTTGCTAGCTAGAGTTATTTCAGCGTTGGCTATAAGGATTTGTTTCTGTTTTTCTCCTCTCTCTCTCTCTCTCTTTTGAATTTAAGGTGTACTGGAACTTCAATCTACCCCCAACACGGGTTTTTTTCTTGGCGATCTGAAAATGCTGAACTGCGTCCTGGTGTTGTGTGTGTTTGCAGTGGCTGGCATATCCTCCAAGACTCCGCCAGAGAGCCGTAAAACTGCCAAAGACATCTGCAAGAATCGATGTGCGTGCGAGGAGAAGGAAAATGTGCTGAATATTAATTGCGAGAACAAAGGCTTCACCAAGGTAAGCCCGCTCCAGCCGCCGCAGAACCGCGTCTACCAGCTCTTCCTCAACGGGAACTCTCTGAGCAAGCTGCCTCCCAATGGCTTCATCAACTTCACCAACACGGTCACCCTGCACTTGGGTAGCAATGGTCTGCAGGAGATCCGGAACGGGGCTTTTCACGGCCTGGCCACTCTGAAGAGGCTGCACTTGAACAACAACAAGCTGGAGGTGTTGAGGGAGGAGACCTTCCTGGGGTTGGAGAGTTTGGAGTACCTGCAGGCTGATTACAATTACATCACCAGCATCGAGGCCGGCACTTTCAGCAAGCTCAATAAGTTGAAAGTCCTGATCTTGAACGACAACTTGCTGCCCAGTCTCCCGAACAACGTCTTCCGCTTCGTGCTGCTGACCCACCTCGATCTGAGGGGCAACCGGCTGAAAAAGTTGCCCTTTGCCGGGGTTTTGGAGCACATTGGCGGCATCATGGAGATTCAGCTGGAGGAGAACCCTTGGAACTGTACGTGCGACTTGGTCCCTCTAAAAGCCTGGCTTGATACAATCTCCTTCTTTGTTGGCGAGATGGTGTGCGAGACGCCGTTCAGGTTGCACGGGAAGGATGTCACCCAGCTGAACAAGCAAGACCTCTGCCCTCGGAAGACTGCCATCGACTCCAATCTGAGGATCCTGCGCCCTTCCATGGTCGATTCCCACTTGAAGCCCTTGCCACCCACTGTTAGCTCGGCCCTGACTCCAGCCAACCCCACCTTGAGAGCGACAAAGACTCACCGGCCACCGAAGACCCGCATCCGACCCACCCCTGCCCCTAACGGCAGGCAGATATTCGGACCCATCATGGTCTATCAGACCAGATCTCCCGTCCCGGCCGTTTGCCCAAACATCTGCTCTTGCAGTGTCCAAAACTCAGAGAATGCGTTCAATGTGCACTGCCACGAGAGAAGAATCAGAAACATCACAGATCTCCATCCCAAGCCCTCTAACCCAAAGAAACTCTACCTAACCGGCAATCTTCTGCACATTGTGCAGCTGAACGATTTGAGGGACTATAGGGCGCTGGAACTGCTACACTTGGGAAATAATCGGATATCTGTTATCCAGGAAGGCGCCTTTCGGAACCTCAGTAATTTGCGCAGACTTTATCTCAATGGGAATCACATTGAAAGGTTGTCGCCCGCTATATTCGTTGGGCTGCAGAAATTGCAGTACCTGTACTTGGAATCCAACGTGATCAAGGAAATTCTGCAGTACACCTTTCATTCTTTGGCAAGACTCAATCTGCTGTACCTCAACAACAACCTGCTGAGATCTTTGCCCAACAACGTGTTTGTGGGCACAAACCTGACCAGGCTCAATCTGAGGAACAATCACTTCTCTCATCTGCCAGTGAGGGGAGTCTTGGACCAGTTGTCTGCCGCCGTGCAGATTGATCTCCAGGAGAACCCCTGGGATTGCGCCTGTACAATCGTGGCTCTGAAGAGCTGGATGGAGCAGTCCAGGGACGGCGTGGTAATCAACGAGATCGCTTGCGAATCTCCTGCAAAGTATGCGGGGAGGACGCTCAGATCCCTCAAAAACGAAGAGATCTGCTCCGATCTGATGGCTGCCACCACCACCCTCGCCATCACACACAGCTCCAACCTTCTGTACAGCGACAGCGAGACTCCCAGTCCCGAAACAGCCCAGGCCAGCGCAGTCCCACTCTCGGTCCTGATCCTGGGTCTGCTGGTCGTTTTCATTCTGTCCGTCTGTTTCGGGGCCGGTCTGTTCGTCTTCGTCTTGAAGAGGCGCAAGAACGGGCAAAGTGGCCACAGCGGCGCCCCCAATAACTTGGACCTCAACTCCTACCAGCTGCGGTACGGGTCTTACAGCGCCGAACCGGGCGAGAAAGCGGAGGCGCACGTCTACAATTACATCTCTCACCCGGTGGGGCAGATGTGCAAGAACCCGATCTACATCCAGAGGGAAGGCGAGCAGGTGGCCTATTACCGGGACCTGCACGACTTGAGCTACAGCGGTCTGGAGGCGAAGAAGGCGAGCCCGCTGGCAGGTCCCACCTACTCCATCAGCACGGTGGAGCTGCTGGACACCAGGCACCCGGAGCTGCTGTACCAGAACCTGGCAGAGCGGGCCAAAGCGCTGCCCAGCGGCATTAACGCCCAGTACAGCTTCTGCACTTTGCCCAAGCGCCACTTCGCCCCCTCCCACCAGGCCAGGCACCAAGAGCAGGACAGGCTAAACAAAACGGTCCTATACGGGACGCCGAGGAAACAGTCCCGGGAGCTGCCCAAAAGCGACAACCTCTCGCTCCAAGGGAAATGCCACACAGAACCAGACTACCTCGAAGTGTTGGAAAAACAGACTGCCATCAGCCAGCTGTAGAAGAACAAAAAGACAAAGCTTAACTACTAAACACAAAAAAAACAAGTACAGAATGGTTTATTCCAATAGGACTTATTCTACAGTGACTTAACCTGACTCATTCCACTGGTGAGCTTTTCTCCAGCGATTCTCCAAAATCCCATTGATTTCCCTGCTCTATCAATGAAGAACTTTATATATAATTATTGGACCTGGCGTTCATTGCTAAGTTGATTTCATAATTACCACATATACACACAATATTTTTTGGGTTTCAGCTTATTACTGATGTTAGCAGTTTGACCATATTGTATACGTTTCGTGTTTTAAATTTCCAAAGACCTGATTTTCTTTCTTTACTAGCGAGCTATATATGTACAGTATATGGCAGGAAAGGGGTCATTTTATTTTTGGCAGAGGACATTAATTACAATACCCACACAAGTCGCTGGACCGTGACTTTCTGAGGGTGCGTTCTGCACTGTGAGATTTAGCAAAGTTATAATCTCCGGCGTTGTATCTTTGAGAGCTGAACTTTTTTCAAGTGGCTGTATCTGTATCGTATTAAAATACAACAAGATGTAAGTTAGATTGGTGTGCTGGGTTTGTATATAAAAAAAAGTCTATTTTTTTTGTAAATATGCCAGCCCTGTTTTATTTATGAATCGACCATTCGAGATTAGAAATATGAATTGCATTTTTTGATCCTTCGCATCTGAATATTATCCTCGGTTGTTCCAACAAGTGACATGCTTTTAAAATGATAGGACAAAAAAAAGATTAAAGGACCGAACTCTTGAGTGAGGCCCATCAGTCCTGAGGAGCAATTCATGTTAATGTAGTTATTATAATATTGCAATCACGTAGCTATCAAGAAGCATTAAGTGTGTTTCCCCCAATGAACTATAATTGGGGCTTGTACTAACAGCAAACCTCTATTCCTTTCATTTGTCGGCAGAAAGCAGAAACACCCCTTCGCCACACTTGAGTGAACATATGATAGACACAGTACCGTGTCATGATAGAAGTGTAACTTATTAGTGGGGCTGGATCCTAAAAATAACTTTTTATTGATTAAATGAGTAAAAAGATAATATTTAGTAACTTTTTTTCTACTATTGGATCGATTGGTCTGTCAGCTGTGGCTCAGTGTGTAGCACTCTCACCTCTGAGTGATGAAGGATTGTGAGTTCACAGTCTCACTCCAGAGACAAGAGCACAAACATCTAGGCTGACACTCCCAGTGCAATACTGAGACAGATGCCGTCTTTCAGATGAGATGTTAAACCTGCTCTGTCAGGTGGACATAAAAGATCTCATTGCACTATTTCGACAAAGAGCAGGGGAGTTATTCCAGGCGTCCTGACCAATATTTATCCCTCAATCAACATCACTAAAACAGATTATCCGGTCATTGTCACATTGCTGTTTGTGGGAGCTTGCCGTCCGCAAATTGGCTGCTGAGTTTCCCACATTACAACAGTGACTGCACTTCATAAAGTACTTCATTGGCTGTAAAGTGCTTTGGGATGTCCAGTGGTCGTGAACGGCGTCATAATGCAAGTCTTTCTTTAGAAAGCTGACAGGTTTAGATTCTGGAACACTTAGACAAGTGATGTCCATTTCCTTACCCATTGTGTTTGGGTAAATAAGTTTAAATACAAAAGATAAAAGTAACAACTCAACGCATTAGAACAAGATATGTGAATCATTGGCTATATTACTTCATTAACATTTTTCAGCTGTTTCCAAGTATAATTGCCTATTCAGTGTGATATTCCACATGGATGTATTATTGTCTATAATTAACCTTGCAGGACTTGCAATCATATTTATGCAATGTTAATTATTTGTATATACAAAATTTAATTACTTTTTTGTATGTGGGCATCTTGTAACACAAGGTTATCTGCCCCAAATTCTCTACACCCACTGTAGTGTGTCCAAAATGAGTCATGAGCAGTTTATCATTGAAAGTAAACAGAGCAAATAAAGCCTGAGATTTATTGAAAAAAAAGACCATGCATTAAGCAAGCATTAAAATAGGCTTAGCAAATGACATTATAAAGCAGGGATATTGCTACTCCTGTTAAGTTTACTTAAAAAGCGAATGCCTTTAAAGAAATAACTTGCATTTCTATAGCGCCTTTCACGATCTAAGGACGCCCCAAAGTGCTTTACAGCCGATGAAGTACTTTTTAAGTATACTCACTGTTGTAATGTAGGAAACGCGAGAGCCAATTTGCGCACAGCAAGATCCCACAAACAGCAATGTGATAATGGCCAGGTAATCTGTTTGGTTTTAGTGATTTACTTCATTATTCACTTTTAAAAGACGTTGGTCATTTCTTCAGCGTTAACTGTAGATTTTAATTGCTTATTATAGGAACTCTTGGCCTTGACCTCATTAATCTTTTCTATGTAATCATTAGGTTTCTAAGAGCAAAGTGAAAACTAATGTATTTTGCCGGTTATCTTTGTATGTGAAAACTGATGAGAATGAAATCTTTTGTACATGTTGCTGACCTCGTGCCAACACTCTGACATTTCTTTGAAGTTGCCTTGTTTGGGGAATACTTTAATACTCATAAATTTGGGGAAATGCTTCAAATGCTGGATTTTATGTACAAAAGATTAGCTAATGAATGAGAAAGGAAGACTTGCATTCCTCCAGCGCCTTTCACAACCTCAGGACGTCCCAAAGCGCTTCACAGCTAATGAGGTATTTTTAACGTGTAGTCACTGTTGCAATAAAGTGAAATAGAAGCATTAGACTAAGTGAACACTTTTAATTTTTTTTCAGATTTAGAAACTACTTTATTGCTTATTTGCACAACCTGCTAAAAATTCTTAATACTTTAGAAACTAGGAAAAGTAGAAGTATTGAATATTTACTTCCTGCTTTGTAAATGATATTCTTCTGCTCAGTTTGATTTCTGTACATTATATTGACTAACAGTGAGGGGAGGCAAGCTAACCGGCTCGCAGTCCTCTGCCAGGCTGCTCTTCAACTAACCACCAGGAGTTGTGTAAGAGCAGCACAGATTGATTTTTTTGCTCTCTGATTTTCTCTCCTGTGGGGAAGCGTGCTGCCTGCAGCCAGAGCCTGCCCGTTAACACTGCAAATGAAGAGTAGCAGGCTAGAATCCCACGTTCTTCTACCCCAATGGGTTGCATTGTCAGGCAGCCGCCAGTGAAACATTGCTGGATGTGGCATATGACCGGAACCAGCCCCCAAAATGATACATCTCGCCGCACGTTGTATTTCGGTGCAGAGTTGCTGCTGTGGCCCTCAAGGGGTTAACAGGCGTGGATGTTTGTGCCTCATTGTACGTTATTGCTGCTATTTACTGCAGAAGCCACTGGTGCAAATCCTACTCCTGGCTTTTATCTAAGAGCGTTCCAAAAAGGAGCGTCTTGGAAATCGGGAGAGAGAGAAAGAGAGAGCCATCTCATTAAATAAGTCTGGTGGTCGTTCGAAATAGCTATGATCGATCTGAAAGGCAGTAGGCGGGACAACGAGTTCTTTGTAATGATGATTAGGCCTGTTTGCATTATTGACGTTAGGATTTACTCTGGGCATCGAGCCAATGACCTGGCTAAGATATTTAATCCACACTAATGAGAAATATAGATTAATGGATTGAATATAAAGCCACTCTTTTTAAGTTTATAGCGATGAGGGGAATGATTGACATTCTCAAGGGAGACCAGCACAAATTTGGTTTTGAAAGAATGAGTGTTAGCTAGATAGATAGGGTGGAAGGTAGAAAAGATAAAAGATGGTGGGACTGACGGAACCTATTTATAGTGTTACTGCAGTATTGATTAATAATATTTCACAGTTCTGTTGAAAAACAAGCCTTGTGCCAATGCTACAGGTACCAGTTTAAGGCTGGTTAAGAAAGAAAGACTAGCATTTCTATAGCGCCTTTCACAACCTTAGGACGTCCCAAAGCGCTTTACAGCCAATGACATACCTTTTGTTGAATTGTAGTCATTGTTTTAATATAGGAAACACGGCAGCCAATACCTGCACAGCAAGATCCCACAAACAGCAATGTGACAATGGCCAGATAATTTTTTTTACTGATGTTGGTTGAGGGATGAATATTGGCCAAGAACTCCCCTGCCATTCTGCAAAACAGTGCCGTGGGATCTTTAACGTCCACCTGAGAGAGCAGACGGGACCTCGGTTTTAACGTCTCACCCAAAAGATGGCACCTCCGACAGTGTAGCACTCCCTCAGCTGAGATTTTGTGCTCAAGTCCCTTGAGTGAGGCTTGAACCCACAACCTTCAGACTCAGAGGCCACAGTGCTCAGCCAAGGCTGACACCATACTTACAGTTGGCAGTGGAGTTGGCAGTGCTGGGCTACACTGCTGGCTGTCCAGCACTCTTAGCCAGGGCACTCGCAAGCATTCCAATGCTAATTTAAGCTGTGTTTACATTGCTCCTTGAATCGGAATTAAAAGATAAACAAATACTACAAAGGAAAACCTGTAGGAAGTTGGTCTATGTTTATGCCACAGGCTACAACATGATTTAACAACATGAATGCTGGAAGCTGTCTGTACGATACTGGGATCACACAATCCAAATTAAGAAGACAGCATAAAAACAGCTTAAGTTTAAAGCTGGTGAAGAGTTGGCAGGTCTGTTGTTTTTTCAGTTTTCCTTAGAATCATAGAATTATAGAAGGAGGTCATTCGGCCCATTGTGTCTGTGCCGGCCGAAAAAGAGCTATCCAGCCTAATCCCACTTTCCAGCTCTTGCTCCGTAGCCCTGTAGGTTATGGCACTTCAAGTGCATATCCAAATACTTTTTAAATGTGATGAGGGTTTCTGCCTCTACCACCCTTTCAGGCAGTGCGTTCCAGACCCCCACCACCCTCTGGGTGAAAAAGGTTTTCCTCAACTCCCCTCTAATCTTTCTACCAATTACTTTAAATCTGTGCCCCCTGGTTAGTGACCTCTCTGCTGAGGGAAATAGGTCCTTCCTATCCATTCTATCTAGGCCCCTCATAATTTTATACACACTGCAGTTGGAAAAGTTCCGATTTGACTGAGAATGTTTTTGAAATGCGCTGCAGACTGATAGCAGTTATACTGCAGGTAGCGGGTAGCTGAAGCAGTGTGAAGTTACTCCCCATGATCCTCCAGAATTTCATCACGTTAACACTTGGCGTGTTGATGAGAAGCTGAAACAACCACTTGAAATGAATACAAATTGGCCTGTTTATATAAGATGGGATAAACCCAGGAAGCCTGTTTAGGGGTGCCATTTGGAAAGGGCTGGGAAACTGGTTCAAATATATATATATTTTTTTAAATGCCCATAAAATCTATAAAAGTAGCACATGCCAACTGTACAGCTGCTGAAGAATTCCATACCTGGAAAGTTATTTTTACATTCTGACAACTGGATTATAAGAGTAAGGAAGTCTTGCTACAATTGTACAGGGCCTTGGTGAGACCACACCTGGAGTACTGTGCACAGTTTTGTTCTCCTTATCTAAGGAAGGATATACTTGCCTTGGAGGCGGTGCAACAAAGGCTCACTAGATTGATTCCTGGGATGAGAGAGCTGTCCTATGATGAGAGGTTGTGTAGAATGGGCCTATACTCCTTGGAGTTTAGAAGAATGAGAGGTGATCTCATTGAAACCTACAAGATTCTGAAACAATTGATAGGGTAGATGCTGAGAGGTTGTTTCCCCTGGCTGGAGAGTCTAGAACTAGGGGGCATAGTCTCAGGATAAGGGGTCGGCCATTTAAGACTGAGACATGGAGGAATTTCTTCACTCAGAGGGTTGTGAATCTTTGGAATTCTCTGCCCCAGAGAGCTGTGGAGGCGGAGTCATTGAGTATATTCAAGGCTGAGATTGATAGATTTTTGGACTCTAGGGGAATCAAGGGATATGGAGATCGGGCGGGAAAGTGGAGTTGAGGTCGATGATCAGCCATGATCTTATTGAATGGCGGAGCAGGCTCGAGGGGCCATATGGCCAACTCCTGCTCATATTTCTTAACTCATTTGTTGATCTAAACCATCAAGTGTCACAAAGCAGAAGACGAGTGCCTTCCACTGATATAAAGCTGTTGGAATGAATGAAGTTCTTCGTTGGATGAACAATTGTCCAGAACAAGGGGGCATAACTTCAAAATTAGAGCCAGGCCGTTCAGGGGTTGATGTCAGGATGCACTTCTTCGCACACAGGGTAGTGGAAATCTGGAACTCTCTCCCCCAAAAAGGTTGTTGAGGCTGGGGGGGTCAATTGAAAATTTAAAAACTGAGATTGATGGATTTTGTTAGGGAAGGGTATTAAGTCTTACTGTGTTAAATGCAGTTAAGCTACAGATCAGCTGTGATCTGATTGAATGGCGGAACAGGCTCGAGGGGCTGAATGGCCTACTCCTGTTCCTGTGTTGCTAAAAGTAGAGAGGTAGAACTGAATATGTCAAGCAATTGATGTGTTACTGTATGGTTGGTAAGTTAAAGGTCGACTCCTGGTAAGAATTGTCAGTGCATACAAGGAAGATGCGAGTGAGTGTTAAATTACAACTGTACTTCTTAAAGGGTCATTCCTTATGGTTTTCCATTGCGAAGTATAGTAAAATCTTATTCTTTCTCTGCTTTGATTGACAGTTCATTCAAAAAAAAATCTGTGTTTTGGTATAAAGATTAATAGGAACATTGGAACAGGAGGAGGCCATTCAGCCCCTCGAGCCTGTTCCAATATTCAATGAGATCATGGTTCATCTCTATCTTAATTCCATTTATCTGCCTTGCATCCATATCCCTTAATAACCTTCCCTAACAAAAATCTATCAATCTCAGTTTTGAAATTTTTAGTTGACTTAGGCTCAACAGTTAATCCCCATTTTCATAAACCCAGAGTTTAAGCAAAATAATGTTGACTATCCCTTTGCCCCCTGTAATCCCACAATGATCAGATGAAAGCTACAACCTGGCAGTGAAAAAGAAAGTAAGACTTGCATTTATAGAGCGTCTTTCACACCCTCAGGATGTCCCAAAGCGTTTTACAGCCAATGAAGTACTTTTTGAAGTGTAGTCACTGTTGTAATGTAGAAAACACAGCAGCCAATTTGTGCACAGCAAGCTCCCATAAACAGCAATGTGATAATGACCAGATAATCTGTTTTTTAGTGATGTTAATTGAGGGATAAATATTGACCAGGACAACGGGGATAACCCCCTTGCTCTTCTTCGAAATAGTGCCATGGGATCTTTTACGTCCATCTGAGAGAGCAGACAGGGCCTCGGTTTGATGTCTCATCTGAAAGACGGCACCTCCGACAGTGCAGCACTCCCTCAGCACAACACTTGGAGTGTCAGCCTGGATTGTTGTGCTCAAGCCCCTGGAGTGAGACTTGAACCCACAACCTTAGTTGTAAGGATCTAAGATGAAATGAGCCTGGACACTCTATAGCCAGTGGGACAAACCATAGCATAATCTGCCCATACTTTAGCATAACAGTCACCGAACTTTACAGTATAGCTAGAAGTCAATCAGGTTATTGTGTCAGCTCTCTGAAAGAGCAATCCACTTTGTCCTATTGCCCTGCCTTTTTCCATAAATATATTTTAAAAATATTTATTCACTGACCTTTTATAAACAAATACGGATTCTGCTTTCAACACTTGTCTGGTAGGGCATTCCGTGTCCTAACAATCCTCTGCATTAAAATAGAACCACACAGCACAGAGGGAGGCCATTTGGCCCACTGTGCCTGTGTCGGCTCTTTGAAAGAGCGATCCAATTAGTCCCACTGCCCCTTGCTCTTTCCCCATACCCATGTAAATTTTTCCTTTTCAAGTATTTATCCTATTCCCTTTTGCAAGTTACTATTGAATCTGCTTCTACCACCCTTTCAGGCAGCGCATTCCAGATCACAACAACTCGCTGCGTAATATTCCCTCTGGTTCATTTGCCGGGGATGGGGTGGGGGGGGGAATAAATCAATTGCTCCTAATATGCCCCTTTGTTCTGTTTGGTGATGATAACTTCTTGCCTATAATCTAGGCTGAGGGAGTGTTGCATTGTCAGAGGTGCCGTCTTTCGGATGAGACATTAAACCGAGGCCCCATCAGCTCTCTCAGGTGGACGTTAATTAACCCATGGCACTATTTGAACAAGAGCAGGGGAGTTGTCCTGGCCCACATTTATCCCTCAAACAACACCTAAAACAGATTATCTGGTCATTATCTCATTTATGTCTGTGGGAGCTTGCTGTGTGCAAATTGGCTGCCGCGTTTCTTACATTACAACAGTGGCTACACTTCAAAAGTACTTCATTGGCTGTAAAGCGCTTTGGTATGCCTTGCGGTCATGAAAGGTGCTATATATGCCCTCAGGTGCACTTCAAGTGCTATAGTGTTATCCTATTGTGAACTGGATAGAGACTTTGAGGTTTTTTGGACTATTATAGGTACAGAGAAGAAACTTCCACGTGGTCAATTAGGGATTGATTCAACTTAAATACAGGTGGCAGTCAGCATTATTTTTCCTTAACTTTTGGATAGCGATCAGAAGTAGCAACCTTGTCCAGTTTCCCCTTCCTCCAACCCCATGGGCGCTGTGACAGATTGTGCCACCCCTCCTCCTAGCCCGGCTAGGATCAGCCAACACCACATGGACTGATTATCAAACAATGGCTGAGGAACTCGGTGCTTCAACCAGCTGCAAGGCCAACAACCCTCACTTTGCAGCCAAAATCCACCTTTGTGCTTTCTCTTAAGGTAGAAATAATTAGCAAGTTGAGACTTCCATTTTATCCAGAATTGGTAGTAATTTATCAACGTTCTCCTCTTACTTGCACACAGCACGGATTGCATCGTATTACAGTTTCTTATTTTCAGGTTTTGCTGAAGTAAGCTATGGCCCCATCATTACTGTGTTCAACTTAAGTCCTCCTCCTCAATCAGCAAGTAGGAAACACAATCATAAGGGGAATCAGTGTGCTCCTTTATTTTAGCAACTGTCAAACATCTTCTGTGCCACAGCGCACAAGGTGATATAGTTTCATGGCATGATTTCTCGCGGAGCCAAGTGGTTTTCAGCCATGGCTCAGTGGGTAGCACTCTAGTCTATTGAGTCAGAAGGTTATGGGTTGTGAAAGCTGTTATATAAATGCAAGTCTTTTTTCAGTGTTTTATTTAGTGCCTGGCTAGTGCGAAGAATATGGGCACATTGAAATAAATAAAAAAAGAACTAGCATTTATAGGGTACCTTTCATGACCTCAGATGTCCCAAAATGTTTTACAGCCAATGAAGTACTTTTGAAGTTTAGTCACTGTTGTAGGAAATGCAGCAGCCAATTTGCGCACAGCAAGGTCCCACAGATAGTACTGAGATAATGACCAGATAATTTGTTGGTTGAATGATAAATATTGGCCAGGGCTCCAGGAGAACTCCCCTGCTCTTCTTTAAATAGTGCCGTGGGTTCTTTTACGTCCACCTGAGGCTGCCTCGGTTTAATGTTTCATCAGAAAAATGTCACCTCCGACTGTGCAGTGCTCCCTCAGTACCACACTGAAGTATCACCCTAGATTTTGAGCTGAAGTCTCTGGAGTGGGTCTTGAGAATGCTACCCACTGAGCCAAGCCACAGCTAACACCTAAGAGAACAATGAAGGTGTGTCATTCATAATATCAGGAGAAAACATTAGTCAGCTATGATGCTCCTCAGTGTTGCCACTGACAGATTTGACTCACCTAGCCCATTCCTTCCACAGATCATGTACAATCTACCCCTAGCATTACCACTAGGCTCAGTTAGTGTATTAGCCCCAATATACCACAGCAAACAGCAGCAACAACAACAACTTGCATTTCTATAACATAGTAAAATCATCCAAAGGTGCTTCACAGGAGCGTTATCAGACAAAATTTGACACCAAGCCACATAAGGAGATATTAGGACAGATGACCAAAAGCTTGGTCAAAGGGGTAGGTTTTAAGGAGCATCTTCAAGGAGGAGAGAGAGGTAGAGAGGCAGAGAGGTTTAAGGAGGGAATTCCAGAGCTTGGGGCTCAGGCAGCTGAAGGCACGGCCGCCAATGGTGGAACAATGAAAATCGGGGATGCGCAAAAGGCCAGAACTGGAGGAGCACAGAGATCTCGGAGGGTGGTGGGGCTGGAGGAGCTTGCGGAGACAGGGAGGGGCGAGGCCATGGAGGGATTTGAACACAAGGATGAGGATTTTAAAATCAAGGTGCTGTCGGACCGGGAGCCAATGTAGGTCAGCAAGCATAGGGGGGTGATGAGTGAACAGGATTTGGTGAGAGTTAGGATACGGGCAGCAGAATTTTGGATGAGCTGAAGTTTACTTATATAAAATAATATAACCATGTATAATATCGTGCCCATTTTTCTGTCATATCTTATTGCTCAGCAGAACCACATCAGTTACTGGCTGCCTGGTTGAAATTCGATTCTAGAGAGCTCCTGGAATCCATTGCTTGGATTGTCGTCTCAAAATATTGTGGCATATTAGCATTCTAATTGCCTGAGATTGAAGAACTGCGGAGAATTCTTATAAGGGCAGGTTGACAGACTTTGAGTAAAGTGCGGTCCGCTGCCTCATTTTCAGAATATCATAAAAAGCTATAGTGCACTGTAGGTAGTTTGTAATAAAACTCCGCGTGGTGCATTCGAGGAAGGGATCAGTGAGCGGAGTCCCAAGTAAACTGCAGTATAATAAATGTAACATTTACCATAATATTCCTTATCAAGTTTTATTTTTTAACGAATGCATGACTGCCTTAATGAACCAGACAGTCTACAGAGTTGTATTTTCTGGCTGTTAATTTTGCTTACCTCTGTAATTATTTACATAGCATTATGCCAACACATGAGGGGAGTTCAGCATGATTTATTTCTCTTGGGAGTCACTGCAGGGACTACTTACCAATTCCACCCAAATGCATTAGATAAACTAGACAAATGACTTGTGCGCCGTTTTTCTTATGAAAAGATGACAATCCCTTGGATGAAGATTATAAGCAGTTTTGATGCTATGTAATGGTTTTTGTATTGGATATACGACAAGGAGTGGTTGTTTACAGATAAATAAACATAGGGAGAATAATTTACAAGCATGACATGCAACAGGGGACTTACAGACTTGGCTCCTGAAACAATTTATTCCTTTAAAACACTGTACCAAAACTCAGTATCATATTTATACAGCAAGTATATCATTAACGTGGCATTGTTGGTGTGTTAAAACTTATATTTAAGCACATTAGTAGCTTGGATGGTTGTCAGGTTGACATGTACTGTTGTTGCTGCCTGCTACATTAGGACTCAGTTTGCTTTTGTGTGGCGGAAACCTGTGGGGATGAGTGCCTGAGAGGAAGAATGGGGCAGCTGTGAGCCAAACTGTGAGAACTCTAGTTATACAGAAGGATTGTCAAAGTAAGAGGTTAATGATTGTTTTCTGGTCTTATATCATGGGGCTTCATTCTTGTTTCTGAGTTACTAGTTATTTACCAGAAATGGTCCTTTTTATAACTTTACTTTTACTGCCATCGCATATTTGTTATACTCAAATATGTGAAGACCTATATAGCTTACATATATATAGATATGCTTTGTTTTACAATAATAGGGGCGTTGGAGCTTATATATGTACTGTTTTATAAGAATAGAGGGATTGGCTGTAAAGCAGTTTGGGACATCCTGAGGTTGCGAAAGGCGTTATAGAAATGCATATAAAACACTGGTTCGGCCCCAGCTGGAGTCTTGTGTCCAATTCTGGGCACCACACTTTAGGAAGGACCTGAAGGATTTGGAGAGGGTGCAGAAGAGATTTACTATAATGGTTCCAGGGATGAAGGAAATACAGTTATGTGAACAGACTGGAGAAGCTGGGGTTGTTCTCCTTAGAGCAGGGAAGGCTAAGAGGAGATTTGATAGAGCTGTTTAAAATCATGAAGGGTTTAGATAGAATAAATAAAGAGAAACTGTTTCCAATGGCAGAAGGTTCGATAACCGGAGGGCACAGATTTAAGGTGATTGGCAAAAGAACCAGAGGTGACATGAGGAAAAACTTTTTTATGCAACGAGTGGTTGGGATTTGGAATGCACTGCCTGATAGGGTGATGGATACAGATTCAATAGCAGCCTTCAAAATAGACCTGGGTAAATACTTAAAGGAGAAAAAATTGCAGTGCTTTGGGGAAAGAGCGGGAGAGTGGGACTAACTGGATTGCTCTTTGAAAGAGCCAGCACAGACTCGATGGGTCGAATGGCCTCCTTCTGTGCTGTACTATTCTATGATTCTATGATTCTTAGTTCTTTCTTTATGCCATTTGATGCACATGTAGTACTGGAGTCAAGGATTTTCCTACCCACTTTCCTTGCTCTTGATTGGTAATGCTCTTTCTCTCTTCAGTTCTGATTAGCTGCTGTTTTACTTTGAGCCAATCAACAAAGTTGAAGTGTGGCAGGAAGACAACTTGACACTTACAGGAAGTGCATGCCATATACAAAATCTTCAATACAATACAACATAAATATTTAAACAGATTTAGATTGCGTAATAGGCCTCTAAAGAAAGAAGTTGCATCTATATCGGCCTGGAATTTGCGGTCGGGATGACAGTGAACTGGCAGCGTTCGCCGTCATTCTGCCCTTGAAACTGACCACAACATCTGGATGCGGAAATCCCGAAGTTGCAGTCTGTCATTGACAGCTCCGAAACAGGCAGTGCTGTGCCCCCCTCCCCCCCCCGCCACAACCGCGCACCCCCCCCCCCCCCCCCGCCACACCGCCACAGAGCCGGCAAGCAGTGAAATCTCTCAAATCAGGGAAACTGATGAAAACTTCGGCTCTTCCGCAGTAATCACGCTCTTAAATTCCCCACTAAAAGTTCGACCCAGTTAGGTGTAACTGGGGTTTTGACAGCGTTCTTACTGATAAACAAATGTTATGGGCCTGGAAAACTAAGTTTAATTTTGTGCAGTGTGAAATTTGGTCATTTTAATGAAAATTAAATTTTTTAATAAACTTTGCAAAATAAATTTTTAATTTTTTTAAAAGTTTGACCATCTTTATTTCAGGTTTGCCTTTTCCCCATGTGAGAGCCCCAATCTTTGTTTTGCTCTCTCCAACATTTTTAAAAAGTTAGAATTTTAAGAGCTTACTCACTTCCTCGTTCGCTGTCTGTGAGAATTCTGCGTTTTAATTGGTTGCTCAGACAACTTGTTGACATCACAGCAGCTCGCACTAGAGGATCCCCACTGTACTCCATTGATTTGAATTGAATGTTGGAAAATCCGAACTTCTCGACACAGAGATCGTGAGATCCTTGTGCCAAGCGTACTTCGGGACCAGCGCCGAACGCCTTCGCTTCGCCGCTGACCGCAAGTTCGGGCCCATAGTGCTTTTCATGGCCTCAGGATGTCTTCACAGCCAATGAAGTACTTTTGAAATGCAGTCACTGTTGTAATATAGGAAAACGCGGCAGCCAATTTACATACAGCAAGGTCTCAGAAACAGCAATGAGACAAACCGGATAATAGTGCCATGGGTATCTTTTAAATGCGCCTGAATGGGAAGACCTTGGTTTAATGGCTCATCCAAAAGACAGCACATCTGGCAGTGCAGCACTCCCTCAGTACTGCACTGGCGTTGGCAGCCTTTGCTCAAATCTTTGGAGTGGGATAGCGCTTGAACCCATAACCTTCTGACATTTAGAAGTGTGGCATTTCCGAATGTTTCGTAGCACATATTGCCATTATAACATTGGAGGTAATCTGCCAAACCAATCGACTATTTATTTATTGGGAGTCTATGGTCTTATGGAATGTTGGCCTTTATTTCAAGGGGATGGAGTATAAAAGTAGGGAAGTCTTGCTACAACTGTACAGGGCGTTGGTGAGACAACACCTGGAGTACCGTGTGCAGTTTTGGTCTCCTTATTTAAGGAGGGATATACTTGCATTGGAGGCAGTTCAGAGAAGGTTCACGAGGTTGATTCCTGGGATGAAGGGGTTGTCTTATGAGGAAAGTTTGAGCAGGTTGGGCCGATACTGATTGGAGTTTAGAAGAATGAGCGGTGATCGTATTGAAACATATAAGATTCTGAGGGGGCTCGACAGGGTTGATGCTGAGAGGATGTTTCCCCTCGTGGGGGAATCTAGAACTAGGGGGCCTAGTTTCAGAATAAGGGGTCGCCCATTTAAAACAGAGATGAGGAGGAATTTCTTCTCTCAGAGGGTCGTGAATCTTTGGAATTCTCTACCCCAGAGAGCTGTGGAGGCGGAGTCATTGAATATATTCAAGGCGGAGACAGACATATATTTGAGCTACAGTGGAGTCAAGGGTTATGGGGAGCGGGCAGGAAAGTGGTGTTGAGGCCAAGATCAGATCAGCCATGATCTTATTGAATGGCGGGGCAGGCTCGAGGGGCCGAATGGCCTACTCCTGCTCCTATTTCTTATGTTCTTATGCTCCACTTATAATGCAACATAGTGGCAGATCTCCTGCGACATTTCTTGCGGGTAGTCCAGGACCTATAGCACAGTTTCTGATGTTTAGCCTGGTCTCACTGCAGCCTAAACGTGACGGTGGTTTGCTCATCTCCGCAATCCATGAAACCTGCTGAAATAAAACATCACATGATGAAATATTACGCTTATTGAAAAATACTACATTGTGTAGTAGTAGGAGATTTTTGATTCTGCTGTACAAAGCGTCTAAAATACTTCATAAAAAATCTCTCCAGTTTTTAAGTGATTCCCACTCAAAGCTCACAGCTGCTATTTGTAAAGTTTCCACCTGGTTGTTATGTGACACAGGTTACGGTGGTGAACTGTGTCTAGATTAATAGCAGCTGGGTTAAAAAAGCAACCTCCCTCTCTCTCAGTCACACACACAGAATTTGTTAGCAGGTTCTCATTGAAACATATAAGATTCTGAGGGGGATCGACAGGGTAGATGCTGAGAGATTGTTTCCCCTGGTTGGAGAGTCTAGAACTAGGGGGGCATCATCTCAGGATAAGGGGTCGGCCATTTACGACTGAGATGAGGAGGAATTTCTTCACTCAGAAGGTTGTGAATCTTTGGAATTCTCTACCCCAGAGGGGTGTGGATGCTCAGTCGTTGAGTATATTCAAGGCTGAGATCGGTCGGGGAACATAGGGTCTAATGAGAGGGAGGAATTGAATGAAATCAGTATTTGCAGGGAAATGGTGTTAGCGAAATTGACGGGATTGAAGGCCGATAAATCCCCAGGGCCTGATAATCTACATCCTAGGGTACTTAAGGAAGTGGCCCTAGAAATAGTAGATGCATTGCTGGTCATCTTTCAAAATTCTATAGACTCTGGAACAGTTCCCATGGATTGGAGGGTAGCTAATGTAACCCCACTGTTTAAAAAAGGTGGTAGAGAAAAAACGGGAAATTATAGACCGGTAAGCCTGACATCGGTAGTGGGAAAAATGCTAGAGTCCATTATAAAGGATGTAATAGCAGAGCACTTGGAAAACAGTGACAGGATCGGACAAAGTCAACATGGATTTACAAAAGGTAAATCATGCTTGACTAATCTACTGGAATTTTTTGAGGATGCAACTGGTAGAATAGATAAGGGAGAACCAGTGGATGTGGTGTATTTGGACTTTCAGAAGGCTTTCGATAAGGTCCCGCATAAGAGATTAGCGTGCAAAGTTAAAGCACATGGGATTGGGGGTAAGGTACTGATTTGGATAGAGAACTGGTTGGCAGACAGGAAGCAAAGAGTTCGAATAAATGGGTCTTTTTCCAAGTGGCAGGCAGTGACTAGTGGGGTACCGCAGGGATCGGTGCTAGGACCCCAGCTATTCACAATATATATTAATGATCTAGACGAGGGAACTAGATGTAATATCTCTAAGTTTGCAGATGACACAAAGCTGGGTGGGCGTGTGTGCTGTGCTGAGGATGCAGAGAAACTCCAGTATGATTTGGACAGGCTGGGTGATTGGGCAGATGCATGGCAGATGCAGTATAATGTGGATAAATGCGAGGTTATCCACTTTGGTGGCAAAAACAGGAAGACAGATTATTATCTGAACGGCAATAGATTGGGAAAAGGGGAAGTGCAACGAGATCTGGGAGTCCTTGTGCACCAGTCGCTGAAGGTAAGCATGCAGGTGCAGCAGGCGGTTAAGAAGGCAAATGGTATGTTGGCCTTCATAGCGAGAGGATTCGAGTACAGGAGCAAGGATGTCTTGCTGCAGTTGTACAAGGCCTTGGTGAGACCACACCTTGAGTATTGTGTGCAGTTTTGGTCGCCTTATCTGAGGAAGGATGTTCTTGCCATGGCGGGAGTGCAGCGAAGATTTACCAGACTGATACCTGGGATGACAGGAATAACGTATGAAGAGAGATTGGGTCGATTAGGCTTATATTCGCTAGAGTTTAGAAGAATGAGAGGGGATCTCATTGAAACTTATAAAATTCTAACAGGACTAGACAGACTAGATGCAGGAAGGATGTTCCCGATGGCGGGGGAGTCTAGAACCAGAGGTCACAGTCTAAGGATAAGGGGTAAGCCATTTAGGACTGAGATGAGGAGGAATTTCTTCACCCAGAGAGTGGTGACCTGTGGAATTCTCTACCACAGGAGACAGTTGAGGCCAATTCATTAAATATATTCAAGAAGGAGATTGATATATTTCTTAAGGCTAAAGGGATCAAGGGATATGGGGAGAAAGCAGGGACAGGGTACTGAATTTGGATGATCAGCCATGATCTCATTGTGGGCAACACGGTGGCATAGTGGTTAGCACTGGTGCCTCACAGCGCCAGAGACCCGGGTTCGAATCTGACCTCGGGTGACTGTCTGTGTGGAGTTTGCACATTCTCCCCGTGTCTGCGTGGGTTTCCTCCGGGTGCTCCGGTTTCCTCCCACAGTCCAAAAATGTGTGGGTTAGGTTGATTTGGCTATGATAAATTGACCGTTAGTGTTAGGGGGGATTAAATATGTGGGGTTATGGGGATAGGATGGGATATGTTAGGGGGAATTAAATACGTGGGGTTACGGGGGTAGGGTGGGATATGTGTACTGTGGGGATTAAAGCAGGGACAGGGTACTGGATTTGGATGATCAGCCATGATCGTATTGAATGGCGGAGCAGGCTCGACGGGCCGAATGGCCTACTCCTGCTCCTAGATTCTATGTTTCTATGTTTCTATGAATGGCGGAGCAGGCTCGAGGGGCCGAATGGCCTACTCCTGCTCCTATCTTCTATGCTTCTATGCTCCTTTGATAGATTTTTGGACTCGAGGGGATCAAGGGATATGGAGATCTGGCAGGAAAGTGGAGTTGAGGTCGTAGGTCGTTGATCTTATTGAATGGTGGTGCAGGCTCGATGGCTCGTATGGCCTAGTCCTGCTCCTAATTTGAGGGGCCGTATGGCCTACTCTTGCTCCTAATTCTTATGTTCTTATGTAGGAGCTAGGATGTCATAGCACTGAAGGCCCAATTAACTTTCCAACTCATTACACAGAAACCAAACTCGAGAACCAGGTCTTAAAACGATGGCCAGACCACTAGTGCAAAATATCTCGCAGGCATTTCTAACATCATAACTAATTACAACCAATATAATGGCCACATCTAATGATTTTTATTTAGATTGTCTAACTTTTTAAAAATGATATAACTGCTACGTTTTACTGTTTCTATTTGTAGGGGGTGGTGGTTTGTGTCAGCTTCACCTCTGACTTCTGAGCGGTTTGAATCGCTCCCACTCCCTTGGTTCTAGACCTTGGACATATTTGTGGGTTGTGATAAAAAGTGCAGCAGACAATTGGTTTTGATGTAAGAACTTTGATCTTTATTTAAGAAAGTAAAACACAACACAAACACTCTTAACACTCTAAAAGTGGGGAACACTTCGGTACAAGTGAGGGAAATAACATTAGAAGAATACTTCACCCCTCCCAATCCCACTTCACTAGCTAGGTTGGACTCCAGAGAACCAGGGATAATGCTCACCAAACGAATCCTTGACAGTTGAGAGTTAGGGTTTAGAGACTTTTGAGTAAAAAAAGTTTTGTAAGGCCCTTGTTGCCGCGAGGTGTCCGATGGTCACTGAGGCGGTCGCTCTGGTTTCTTCTTGCGTGTCGGCCTGCTTCTGGAGCTGTTGGCCTTCTTTGTTGAATTTCTTTCTGTTGCCCCCTCGCCTTGTTGAACTGTCTTCTTCAGAGCTGTGGAACTGCCTTCTTGCAGAACTGTGGAACTGCCTTCTGCCGGACTGCTTGCTGAATTCCTTGCTGCTGAGTAACTGTTGAACTGCTTGTCTCTTTGAACTGCTGTGTAACTTTACTGGAGAACTCGAACTTGAACTGTTGAGAACGGGCCTTTAATTATATCCATTGAAGCTTCCTTATCATTGTAAGATTTTGGAGGGCTCGTTAACAGTAACTGGTTTGTAAATGTGTGAATTTGTTTCGGGATAGCTCCATCCTGTCGATCTGTTGTTTAAGTGTAGTTGATTGTTCTTATGTTTTGGGTTTCTTGGTTGGGCCTGTAATTTCTATAGGGTAAGCCGAACAAATTTGTTTTATGCATGTCTTAATGGGTTCTGTAGCTTAGGGTGGAGACTGTTCTCCTCGGGTTTATTGTTAGGATGCTGATGTCTGATAGGGGCCGATTTAAACTTCCAGCGAGATCATGCGGTTCCCCAAACAGTTCCCATTAGCTCCAATACCCAAACTGCTTTTACAGAGGTTGACCCCACCTTCCTTCACAGGCTTTTCTCCCCTACAAGCCCAGACATGTTTTAAAAATATCAAATCTTGGTTTTTGCTCAAAGTCCTTCGGTTAAGCCCAATGCACTTCACCACCCTGTAATAGCCAGGAAAGAGTCCAAAGTATTTTTCCTTAGGGGTTTTCTTAGAGTTTTGGGGGATCTGTGAATTTTGAGAATCTTACAATTGACCTGAGAAGGAAAGGAAATTAATGTCCAAATATCGAGTGAAGGAATTATTTGATTGGTTGATTGTGTGGCAGTTTTTTAAAATTCATTCCTGGGATGTGGGCGACGCTGGCAAGGCCAGCATTTATTGCCCATCCCTAATGACCCTTGAGAAGGTGGTGATGAGCTGCCTTCTTGAACCGCTGCAGTCCGTGTGGTGAGGGTGCTCCCACAGTGCTGATAGGGAGGGATTCCAGGATTTTGACCCAGCGACGATGAAGGAACAGTGATATATTTCCAAGTCAGGATGGTGTGTGACTTGGAGGGGAACTTGGAGGTGGTGGATGGGGTGCCAATCAAGCAGGCTGCTTTGTCCTGGATGGTGTCGAGTTGCTGGTTTTTGATTGGTATCATTGAAAACAAAAATGTGCCATTTCCTTGGTTGGGCTTGTGTCATTTGCTGCTTCATGATTGATGGGTTTTACTATCTGCTTACTGGTCCAAGATTGGTGGATTTTTCCTATCTGCTTACTGTTTCATGAATCTGTTTACTGGTTCGTGATTGGTAGTTTTCTCTAACTTGTCTATATTTGAGCAAATTAGCATAGATAACTCTACAGACATTCTGAGCCAATCGGATGAATACGAGGTGCACTTTGCAAGTGTCACACTTTGAAACATGACGTATATTTTCAACATGCACTATGGACCCTCGTGAGATGTGGAACTTTTAAAACTTCAGTTGGATGGAAGAGCATAGAATCATAAAATGGTTACCGCACGGAAGAAGGCCATTTGGCCCGTCGCGCCTGAGCCGGCTCTCTGCAAGAGCACTTCAGCCAAACCCACTCCCCTGCCCTTTCCCCGTAGCCCTACAAAGTTACATTCTTCAGGTATTTATTCAATTCCCTTTTGAAAGCCACGATTGAGTCTGCCTCCACCACCCTTTCAGGCAGTGCATTCCAGATCCTAACCACTCGCTGCATAAAAAAGTTTTTCCTCATGTCGCCTTTGGTTCTTCTGCCAATCACCTTAAATCTGTGTCCTCTGGTTCTTGACCCTTCCGCCAATGGGAACAGTTTTTCTCTATCTACTCTGTCTAGACCCCTCATGATTTTGAACACCTCTATCAAATCTCCTCTTAGCCTTCTCTGCTCTAAGGAGAACAACCCCAGCTTCTCCAGTCTATCTACGTTACTGAAGTCCCTCATCCCTGGAACCATTCTTGTAAATCTTTTCTGCACCCTCTCGAAGGCTTTCACATCCTTCCTAAACTGCAGTGCTCAGAATTGGACACAATACTCCAGCTGAGGCCGAACCAGTGTTTTATACAGGTTCATCATAACTTCCTTGATTTTGTGCTCTATGCCTCTATTTATGAAGCCCAGGATCCTGTATGCTTTTTTAACTGCTTTCTCAACCTGCCCTGCCACCTTCAATGATTTGTGCACATGTACCCCCTGGCCTCTCTGTTCATGCACCCCCTTTAGAATTGCACCCTTTAGTTTATATTGCCTCTCCTCGTTCTTCCTACCAAAATATATCACTTCACACTGTACTGCATTAAACTTCAGCTGCCACATGTCCGCCCATTCCGCCAGCCTGTTTTTGTCCTCTTGAAGTCTATCACTCTCCTCCTCACTGTTCACTATACTTCCAAGTTTTGTGTCATCTGCAAATTTTGAAATTGTGCCCTGTATTCCCAAGTCTAAGTCATTAATATATATCAAGAAAAGCAATGGCCCTAGTACCGGGACCTAGAACCCCACTGTATACCTTCCTCCAATCCGAGAAACAGCCGTTCACCACTACTATCTGTTTCCTGTCACTTAGCCAATTTCATATCCATGCTGCCACTGTCTCTTTTATTCCATGGGCTTCAACTTTGCTGGCAAGCCTATTATGTGGCACTTTATGACTTATCTACTTTAAGTACAGCCAGCCTTTCTAGATCCGCATGTTTATCAATTTTTATCCCATCCAGTATCTCAACTACCTCGTCTTCTACTATGACTTTGGCAGCATCTTCTTCCTTGGTAAAGACAGATGCAAAGTATTCATTTAGTACCTCAGCCATGCCCTCTGCCTTCATGCATAGGTCTCCATTGTGGTCGCTAATCAGCCCCACCCCTCCTCTTACTACCCATTTACTATTTATATGCCTATAGAAGACTTTTGGATTACCTTTTATGTTAGCTGCCAGTCTGTTCTCATACTCTCTCTTTGCCCCTCTTATTTTCTTTTTCACTTCCCCTCTGAACATTCTATATTCAGCCTGGTTCTCACTTATATTCTCAACCTGACATCTGTCATATGCCCCCTTTTTCTGCTTCATCTTACTCTCTATCTCTTTCATCATCCAGGGAGCTCTGGCTTTGTTTGCCCTACCTTTCCCCCTCGTGGGAATGTACCTCGACTGTACCCAAACCATCTCCTCATTAAAGGCAGACAATTGTTTGATTACAGTTTTGCCTGCCAATCTTTGATTCCAGTTTACATGGGCCAGATCCATTCTCAACCCACTGAAATTGGCCTTCCTCCAATTAAGTATTTTAACTCTAGATTGCTCCTTGTCCTTTTCCATAGCTAATCTAAACTACATGATTCTGTGATCATTGTTTCCTACTGACACTTGCCCTACTTGACCCATCTCATTCCCCAGAACCAGATCCAGCAATGCCTCCTTCCTCGTTGGGCTGGAAACGTATTGATCAAGAATGTTCTCCTGAACACACTTCAGAAATTTGTCCCCCTCTTTGCCCTTTATACTATTACTACCCCAGTCTATATTAGGATAATTGAAGTACCCCATTATCACTACTCTATAGTTCTTGCACCTCTCTGTAATTTCCCTGCAAATTTGCTCCTCTATATCCTTCCCACTAATTGGTGGCGTATAGAATACACCTAGTAGTGTAATGGTACCTCTATTGTTTCACAACTCTAAACAAATAGATTCTGTCCTTGACCACTCCAGGACATCCTCTCTCTCCAGCACAGTAATATTCTCCTTAATCAATACCGCCACCCCACCTCCTTTCTTTTTTTTTTCCATTGCAAGTACACAGTTACAATTCAACCTTTTAGCTGAAATTATTGTGCAGAGAAGTTGAGAGATTTTATTGCAGGTTATGTAAAATAACATAGTTATGTTTTGAATGTACAGTAATTTTAAAATCTCTCTGCTGTTGACAGGTAGAATATGTCTGAACTCTGTCTTGGTTATATTTGTCATACATTAGACGTACCTAACATAGCAATTATATTCAGTTCATAACACTTAAGACTAGATGTTACCATTGGCAACAATTGCAAATAAACTATGACATTCTTCTAATGTAAAAACAGAAAATGCTATAAGTACATTTGTTTGGTTGTCTCCAAGGCTTGAAGGAGGAACCAAGCCACAGAATTCAAACTAGCAGCTCCTTTTACACTTGGCTGAAAGTTATTCCGATCCATGAGCTCTATGAACTGTGTTCTGGACTGTTTAAATCAGAGAGTCACTCTGGGACTATAAAGAGACTCATTAATCCAGGTATTTTCTATCGTTGGTAAGAATATAAGGATATATGTGATGCTAGAACACAAAGTGCTGGAAATACTCAGCAGGTCAGCCAGCATCTGTGGAGAGAGCAACAGAGCTAACGTTTCAGGTCGATGACCTCTCATCGGAACTGGAGAAATTAGAGAGGCACCAGCTTTTAACCAAGTGCAGGGGCAGGGAAAGGGAAAGAGGGGAGGAAAAAACAAAAAGGAAGGTCTGTGATAGGGTGGAAGGCAGGAGTGATTAAAAGACAAAAGGGATGATGGTGCGAGGCAAAAGGAGATGGTAATGGGACAAGTAAAGAATGACATTCTTCTGTCCGCTATTTTAACAGTGACGTTCAGCATTTTTATTTTAAACGTGTTGGTGCCTCCATTAAAATGGCGTACAGTGGGAATGCCATACTAAGTGTTCATGCACTAATACGACAAACATTAATTTCTGCTGTCTGAAACCCTCACCCCTGACTTGGTTATCTCCAGACTCGACTATTCCAATGCTCTTCTGGCTAGCCTCCCACCCACCACCCTCTGTAATCTCTGCTGTCCGTATCCTAACTCGCACCAAGTCCCGCTCACATGTCACCCCTGAGCTCGCTGACCAATATTGGTGCCACGTCTGGCAAAGCCTCGATTTAAAAATTCACATCCCGTATGACCTCGCCCCTCACTATATCTATAACCTCCTTCAGCCCTACAATCCTCTGAGGATCTCTGTGCTCCTCCAATTCTGGCCTCTTGCGCATCCCCGATTTTAATCGCCCCACCATTGGCAGCCGTGCCGTCAGCTGCTTAGTCCCTAACTCTGGAATTCCCTCCCTAAACCTCTTCACCTCTCTACCCCTCTCCCCTCCTTTAAGATGCTCCTTAAAGCCTACCTCGATGACCAAGCCCTGTCCGAATATTTCCTTATACGGCTTGGTGTCAAATTTTGTTTTATAACGTTCCTGTGAAGTGCCATGGGAGGCTTCACTACGTTAAAGGCGCTATATAAATACAAGTTGTCATTGTTATTCAGTGTGGGTTTGTAACTCAGGTTCACAGTTATGGTGCCCAGTGTAGAAGCTGGTTTGTCATTTCATCACATTGACTGGTCTAAAACATATTTCTCGAGACCATGAAACATGCTGCAAAAATACAGATAAATACAGATTTTTTAAAAATGTCTAAATTGCCGATAATATGAACATTCAAAAGAACCAATATCTGTCACTCTGGACTTACGCCATTAACATTCAACATTTTGAAAGGAAAAATTATTTATTACCTAGTATTGCATAGTATCTACTGCTCAGAAACAGGCCATTCAGCCCAACAGGCCCATACCGGTCGGTGTTTATGCTTCACACAAGCCTTCCTCGTCTAACCCCATCAGCGATATTTATGACTTTAATTTTACCGTGGCAACTCAACCTTCTACTTAAAAAGTTGAGAAGTCACTTTTAGAAATCTAAGTATTGTTACAGTAAAATGTATTTTAGAAAGAAGAAAGAAAGAACTTGCATTAATTTAGCACCTGTCACTTCCTCAAGACATCCCAAAGTCCTTCAGGACTCATTGAGAACAATTCAAGTTCCCACAAACAGCTATTGTTATGAACTGGAATGCGCTGCCTGAAAGGGCGGTGGAAGCAGATTCAATATTAACCTAAAAAAAGGAATTGGATAAATACTTGGAAAGGAGAAATCTGTAGGGCTGTGGAGAAAGAGCAGGGGAGTGGGACTAATTCGAGAGCTCTTTCAAAAAAGCCGGCACAGGCACGATGGGCCGAATGGCCTCCTTCTGTGCTGTATGATTCTATGAGTGAAATGACAATTTGATCTGGTTTGGTTGAGGGTTGACTGTTGGCCAGGTCACTGAGAGAAATCCCTGCTCTGCCTTGAAAAGGTGCTGCCAGATTTCTTACATCTACCCGAACCTTGGTTTAATGTCTCATCTGAAAGCACAATAACTAATAGAAGGTGATTCTCAATCACTTTGTTGTAATTTTTTTTAACTTATTCATTGGATGTGGGCATCGCTGGCAAGGCCAGCATTTATTGCCCATCCCTAATTACTCTTGAGAAGGTGGTGGTGAGCCGCTGTAGTCTGTGTGAGTATACTTCTTTGTAGGAAGGCAAATGGTATGTTGGCCTTCATTGCAAGAGGATTTGAGTACAGGAGCAAGGATGTCTTACTACAGTTATACTGTGCCTTGTTGAGACCACACCTGGAGTACTATGTGCAGTTTTGGTCTCCTTACTTAAGAAAGGATACACTTGCCATAGAGGGAGTGCAGCGAAGGTTCACCAGACTGATTCCTGGGATGGCAGGACTGTCGTATGAGGAGAGATTGGGTCAACTAGGCCTGTATTCACTAGAGTTCAGAAGAATGAGAAGGGATCTCATTGAAACATATAAAATTCTGACAGGGCTAGACAGACTGGATGCAGGGAGGATGTTTCCCCTGGCTGGGGGAGTCTAGAACGAGGAGTCACAGTCTCAGGATATGGGGTAGGACATTTAGGACTGAGATGAGGAGAATTTCTTCACTCAGAGGGTGGTGAACCTGTGGAATTTTCTACCACAGAAGGCTGTGGTGGCCAAGTCACTGAATATATTTAAGAAGGAGATAGATAGATTTCTAGACACAAAAGGCATCAAGGGGTATGGGGAGAGAGCAGGAATATGGTATTGAGATAGAGGATCAGCCATGATCATATTGAATTTTTCTATGTTTCTTCTATGTTTCTAGTGGTTTGACTAAGTGGCTTGCTAGGCCATTTCAGAGGGCAGTTAAGAGTCAACCACATTGCTGTGGGTCTAGAGTCACATATAGGCCCAAACTGGGTAAAGACGGCAGTAAAGGGCATTAGTGAACCAGGTGGGTTTTTACGACAATCCAGTAGTTTCATGTTTTAAGTGTGCAACCAAACGGTATATTTTAAATTGCATGCTTCAAAAGTTTTTTTTTTTAAATAGCTTGTGTTTTCTATCTCAGCGTTGCAGTGAAGCATTAGCCTGGATTATGTGCTGGCATCCTGAGCCAAGCCGACACTTTTTAATTTTTTTTTAAATGCTCTTAAAACGACAAATAAAAAAGGAAAGGGAAAGGACGTACTAACATATACCAGTGGAGGCAGAAGGAAATGTGAGTCAACAATAATGAACGAAGGATAAGATTTGTAGAAAGCCTTAACTGCAGCGTGGGCCACTTTAATTAGTAATTTTATATTGAGAACATACTTAAATTAAGGGCTCTTCATGTTAATTCAAATTACAAGATCAGCTCATAATTGATATGAATGCAATGACAGATTTATTTTGTGTGGTAAAATGCCTGTTCATACAAAGAACAGATTCCTGCAGTTTAACAAAGGATGCAGATAAACAGTAACTCCTTGCACTTAATGCTTCAGTGCTTAACAAATACAGTCACTGCACTGCCGATGAGACACTGGTAGAATAATCAATGAACTCTGTTAGACTGACTCTAACATTCATGATTCACTTTGTAAAATGCTGGTCCAAAATCATCACAAAATTAACGCTGTTGATGTAAATAGAATGTGATCAGGAAATAAAGAGATCTCTTAAAATGCAGTAATTTTTATCCACTTTTTAAAAAAAAAACAATCTAACTCATCCTGTGAACAAGAAGAATGGCTCAGTATTAAAAGTTCCACGTTATCTCTTCTTGCATACAATTTTGCAACACCAAAACCCTTCATTTTGGCCCATTAAGTAGCTGCCAGAGGCTTTTTTCTCCATATAACGAGCCAGTCATTTATCTCATGGCTGTTTGTGGGACCTTGCTGTGCACAACTTGGCGGCTGCGTTTGCCCACAAAGCGGCAGTGACCACACTTCAAGAGTACATAAGAACATAAGAAATAGGAGCAGGAGTAGGCCATTTGGCCCTTCGAGCCTGCTCCACCATTCAATGAGATCATGGCTGTTCATCGACCTCAACTCCATTCACCGGCCCTATCGCCATATCCCTTGACACCCTTACTAGTCGGAAATCTATCAACTTCTGTTTTGAATATACCCAATGACTGAGCCTCCACAGCCCTCTGGCATAGAGAATTCAAAAGATTCACCGCCCTCTGTGTGAAGAAATTTCTTCTCATCTCAGTCCTGAATGGCCTACCCTTTATCCTGAGGCTGTGGCCCCTGGTTCTAGACTCCCCAGCCAAGGGAAACATTCTCCCAGCATCCACCCTATCAAGCCCTGTAATAATTTTGTATGCTTCAATGAGATCCCCTCTCATTCTTCTGAATTCAAGAGAATACAGGCCTAGTTTACTCAATCTCTTCTCATACGACAGTACGCGGGGACATCCTGAGGATATGAAAGATGCTCGGTAAATGCAAGTTCTGTTTCCAAGCAATTATCCAATTCCTTTTTTAAAGAATTCATGGACACTGCTTCAACAACGGTTTGAGGCCGGGAACTCTACCATTCTAACCATCTTTAGTGCAACGATTAGCTTCCAATCTCCCTTTCATTTTTTTTTCTTGATTGTCCTAAATGTGTGCACTTCTGTTAACATCTCCTTAATCAGTGGAAACAATTCATCATTATTTACCTTATAATCATTTTGAATCTTTAAGAGCCCTATCAGAACTTAAACTTTCTTGGTGCTTGTAAGGAACAGGCCATTTAGCCCAACTGGTCCGTGCCGGTGTTTATGCTCCACACGAGCCTCCTCCCACCCCTCTTCATCTCACCCTATTAGCATATCCTTCTATTCCTTTCTCCCTCATGTACTTATCTAGCTTCCCCTTAAATGCATCTATGCAATTCGCCTCAATCTTTTCATGTGGTAGCAAACGTCACATTCTAACCATACCCTGAGCAAAGAAGTTTCTCCTGAATTCCCTATTGGATTTATGAGCGACTATCTTATATTGATGACCCCTAGTTTTGGTCTCCCCCGCAAGTGGAAACATCTTCTCTACGTCTACCCTATCGAACAACTTCATAATTTTAAAGACCTTTATTATGTCACCTCTCAGTCTTCTCTTTTCTAGAGAAAAGAGCCCCAGCCTGTTCAGTCTTTCCTGATAGTTATAACCTCTCAGTTCTGGTAGCTTCCTTGTAAATCTTTTTTGCACTTTCTCCAGTGCTTCTATTATAGAAACATAGAAACATAGAATCTAGGAGCAGGAGTAGGCCATTCGGCCCGTCGAGCCTGCTCCACCATTCAATACGATCATGGCTGATCATCCAAGTCCAGTACCCTGTCCCTACTTTAATCCCCACAGTACACATATCCCACCCTACCCCCGTAACCCCACGTATTTAATTCCCCCTAACATATCCCATCCTATCCCCATAACCCCACGTATTTAATTCCCCCCTAACACTAAGGGTCAATTTATCACAGCCAAATCAACCTAACCCGCACATTTTTGGACTGTGGGAGGAAACCGGAGCACCCGGAGGAAACCCACGCAGACACGGGGAGAATGTGCAAACTCCACACAGACATCACAGACATCATTATCTTTGCATCTCTCTCATCAAATTGTAATCTCTCATCTCTGGTACCATCCTATGAATTTCTGACACACTTTTTCCATTTCTTAAGTTTCTTTCCTATATTGGCGTGCCCAATGATACTCCAACTGAAGCCTAAGGTCTTATGCAAGTTCAACATAACTCCTTGAGTTTGTATTCTGACGTGATGTAAGTGTAAGGGGGGAGGGGAGGAAAGAAGAAAAGGGAAAGTCTGCGATAGGGTGGAAGGCAGGAGAGATTAAAAGACAAGAGGGATGACGGTGCAAGGCGAAAGGGGGTGGTAATGGGACAAGTAAAGAAACAAAAGATGGGTCTAGAGGAGGCATAAATGGTGATAGTAGAACCGTTACCAGCACCTGCTGTCTGGGGAAATGGGAGCGGTGGTTATCCAAAGAAGAGGTGCTGTTCCTTGAGCTTATGTTGAGCTTACGGGTATATATAAAATGTTATAAAATTGACATAGAAATTGCAAAACATAGGATTAGGAGTAGGCCATTCTGTAGCTTTTAAAAGCTCTTTAGAACAATTTGTCCGTGACTACACAAACCACTCTGGGTACAGGTATATTGTGCGTAAGTAAAACAGGTTTGAGAGGCGATCTTATTGAAACATATAAGATTGTGAAGGGGCTTGATCGGGTGGACGCGGTGAGGATGTTCCCAATGATGGGTGAAACTAGAACTAGGGGACATAATCTTAGAATAAGGGGCTCCTCTTTCAAAACTGAGATGAGGAGAAACTTTTTCACTCAGAGGGTAGTGGGTCTGTGGAATTTGCTACCCCAGGAAGCTGTGGAAGCTACTTCATTAAATAAATTTAAAACAGAAATAGACCGTTTCCTAGAAGTAAAGGGTATCAGGGGTTACGGGGAGCGGGCTGGAAATTGGACATGAGTTTGAGTTCAGATCGGTCAAGGCCCTGTGGGTGGCGGAGCGGGCCCAGGGGCCGAGTGGCCTGGTCCTGCTCCTGCTTCTTGTGTTCTTTAGAGTTGAGGTTGGATCAGATCAGCCATGATCTCATTGAATGGCGGAGCAGGCTCGAGGGGCCGATTGGTCTACTCCTGCTCCTATTTCTTATGTTCTTATGTTCTTATGTAGGTTTATTAAGCATTAAACATCCAGTACAAAGAAGTAATACTTAACAAGAAGATAGTTGCAGTCTGTTCATCGAACCCCGGCGTTCCTTCCGAGTGACTGTGGCACGGTCTCTTTAATTCTCTTGCTGTGTTCTGTTGACTGAAGTTTCTCATCCTCTGGTTTCGCGCTGCTTTCGATGTTCAATATCTGTATTTTTATCCCCTTTTTCCTCCGCTTTGCCTACGTGGCAGTTAATAAGCAAGCTCTCCTTATCTGAGAACAACCTTCACACTAAGTTCTCACAGATGTCTTTTTGCTTTTTAATCAACTCATTGTTTAGCCGGTTCTGCATTTTTGAGAAGACAGGGAGTGGTGACTGTCTCCAGCCCCCTATCTTCTTTTGCAATGTTGCTGAATTTCTTGTTCCCCACTGTCTCCTTGTTTACTTAACAGACGATTTTACAGAATTACATCAAGTTGGCTTAATTTCCCATCGTGTTTTGCTTCTCAGCCATTTGCCATTTTATTCAGGCTTTTTAGTTTTTTAACGTGCAATTTCACATATTACAGTTATTTAACAATGGTTACAAATTTTAACAATGTTTACTAAATCCTACAGGTACTCTCTATCCTACAATTCAGCCCCTCGAGCCTGCTCTGCCATTCATATTAGATCATGACTTACCTGTAGCTTAACTCCATTTACCCGCCTTTGCTCCATATCCCCTGATGCCCTTCCCCAACTTTAAATGTTGCAAACAAGCCGAGCACAACAATAAACAGGGAATTACAGCTACGTATAAATTGTTACTTATTTGATTCTTCACCTCTTGTTGAATAAATCTGGTTCACAGTTATAGGCTATCTCTCTATCAGTGGGACCTTGCCGTTTTGAAGATGAGGAGAATCCCGTGAAGGCATAAGATAGATCCTATCACTGAAAAAGTACAGAAAGATTTTTGGTTCATCATCCGAGTCATGCAATCAAAAAACGTAGTTAGATATCAGAGCCAGTGAACAGACACTTGAGGTCCTAGAGAATCAAGACTCATCTGTGAGAGCAGTCTAAAATATGGAAGTTTAATTACCTAGAGTAAAAAGGGCAAAGAAGCACAAAAATGTAACATACGGTACGGACAATTCAATGAGTAAGAATAATTATTTTATGCATAATTGCTCTTCATGGGGTTATAAATGATACCTTTCCTGGTACAATTATAGCTGGGGGAAATGCAAGATTGCAGCCCAAACTGATTGCTTCAGCTTTTGCTTTTATGTTGGTAGATTTTGCGTGCTGCTTATTCCTTTCATAGGTGATTAATGCTTCCTCTTTGACATGCTTCTGGCCGCTTTATTTGTTTTGATTCACATATTCGGCACCCACTGATTTGGTGTTACTTCATGAATATGAAAGCTAAGCCCATCAGGAGGTCAACAAGGTGCGACATCCAAAACGTGACACAGGAAATGTGATACAACAGACAGGAAATGCACGCTTTTGTGCCCTTTTTAGAGATAGATCGATCAATCAATGGATAGATAGGGAGATAGATAGATAGATACAGATAGAGAGATAGAGAGAGAGAGATAGAGAGAGAGAGAGAGATAGATACAGATAGATAGATAGATAGATTGAGAGATAGATAGTTACAGATAGATAGGTGGATAGTATTATTACAGATGGCAGATAGAAGCTACTTTTATTTCATCAAATTGAGCAGGATATGAAAGAAAGTCTCAAAGATGGAATTGTGCAAACCAACAAGTTTCGCAAGTGGAAAGTTTATTGAAACAGACCAATATGTTTGTGCTTAGTGTTAGTTATATGCAAGCAGATAATTATATTTAAAATCGCTGTTTCCCATATTTTTTGGGAAATGCTTTTCCTTCCAGCTGTAGGTCGTTTTGAGCCTCATGAATGAAGGCCTGCCTCTGCCAGGATGATCCATTTATACATGAGGTTAAAATAGAGCGCTGTACATCTGCTCAAGAAATGTTGGCAAGGATGAGAAAAGAATGAGAAAAGGTCCATTCAGCTCATTAACTTTTTATATTGGCCCATTCCCAATCCCATCCATCATGGTCCCTACAACCTTTTCAACAAAGGTAAGTCAAGTGAAACCAGAAAATCCAGCTCAGCTTTCATCCTTGATTGGTTGTCTTCCTTGATATGATAGTTCTAATGCCATAAAAATTGTGGAATCATGAACCACTCGACCTTCATTATCGCTGTTATCCTTACAGTTATCCTTCAGTTCTCTTCCTAACTAGTTATTCATCCAGCTCTTTTTAAAAAAAAAGTTGTTAATTGGCATTTCTCTCAACCGGCTTTTGTCCAATTAAAACAAATGCAGCGCTAAAAATTCCCTCTCTTAATTTATAGTGCAGTTACATTGCCTTTGCCAATTTTACACCAGTACAATGTCGATGTAAGCTATCAGTGCTTCATCAAACTTACCACCACCCTCGAATCTGGGAAAAGCAGGTGCCTAGATGTTTAACTGTGTGCATAGAGCGTTGCTACGAATATTTGAATGTGAGCGGAAATTTTAAATTTCAAAATTGGAATCTCCCTGTCAGTTCTTCACCAACACAAAACACCACTTGGGCACTTTTTACACTGTGTAGTTTAAAAAGATAACTACACTGATCACAATTGTGCAAAGCTGAAATGGTGTTAAAAGAAAACTTCTCAGGGCAGTCTGACACGCAACCAAGAGCCCTGGACTTGTGCCACATCATCCATCGTTGGTGCCCCTCCGCCAGAAATTCAGTAGTAGCGCCCTAAGCAGGAGGTGGAGCATGACTGGAAGCACTCCACCTCTTTCTTGGGGCGCTGAACTGAAGATTGCAGCACTACGTGCAACAGCGCCATGCGCGTCGGCACGTCGCGCCGCGTCATTACAGGCCTCCATCCCCCGATTAAAGGGGAGGGGCCTAGTGCTGCGCACTCCAGGGGCCCTGCTGGACCACTGGGAAGCAGGGTGCTGGGAAAACAGCCCGGCATTCAAGAGGAGCACCGGGCCGAGCGATCGCGGCCATCACCCCGAGGGAAAAAAAGGGGAAGGAGGCAGGTGCAGGCAGTCGGCCCCAAAAAAATGGCTGCCCGGCACCTGCCACTTTTACTAGCGCCGCCGCCGCTGCAAAAGCATCCCCTGACCCTGTCGGACATATCGTACGGCGATAGGTCAGGGGGCGCAAAGGAAGTTTGCAGCCAGGGTGCAAGCGGGGCGCTACCAGCTACCACCGCCGCTAACCTCCCGCTGAATTTTGCAGGAGGCGTTAGTGGCGCCGTGCCCGGGCGCTAGGGAATTTCCCCCCCGCCGGGGCGCTAACGAGAGGCGCAAATCAACCCAATTTTTCCCCCCATGGAACCTTACAGCACAGAAGGAGGCCATTCGGCCCATCATGCCTGCGCCGGCCCTTTGAAAGAGCTGTTCAAATTAATCCCACTCCTCCCCCCGCCCCCCCCTGCTCTTTCCCCATAATTCTGCAAATTAGTTCTCTTCAACTACATGTCTTTTGAAAGTTCCTTATGGTACCTAGTTTGCATTGCAGTGAAGCATTTGCAGAGGTGCAAAAAATATTAGGCCTAATGTCACCAAATCATCTTGGTCTGTTTTATTTTGCTATTTATATAAACGTATAAAAATAACTGGCAGGAAAAGACCAGCTGGTGCCTTTTGAAAATGGCGGTATGAATCATATTGTTAGATGCAATGCATTCATTGATTTATTTATATATTGACAAATGAATATAAAAGCATTGTATCTAACTGTAATCTACATATTCCTAAATATCTTGTGTAAATTGTGCACCACCTGTCCACAAACCTTCCTTCCTGTCAGCACGATACTTGGTCACGCTTTCGTGCCAAGGTTTACCATTGTAAATTGCTGAGTCAACATTTCTCAATCAGTTATTCTGTGACAACTGGCCCCATGAATATTTGGTCGCTATATCGCAAGCTCTGTGGGGCAAATCTAGGCAGTCTGTCCCTCCCAACATTGGCACTGTCGGGGTTGTTGATGGGGTGAGATGAAGAGGGGTTGGGAGGAGGCTTGTGTGGAGCAAAAAACACCGGCACGGACCAGTTGGACTGTTGAAGTTCAGAGAAGGTTTACTAGGCTAATACCTGGAATGGGCGGGTTGTCTTATGAGGAAAGGTTGCATAGGCTAGGCTTGTATCCGCTGGAGTTTAGAAGAGTAAGAGGTGACTTGATTGAAACATATAAGATCCTGAGGGGTCTTGACAGAGTGGATGTGGAGAGGATGCTTCCTCTTGTGGGAGAATCTAGAACTAGGGGGTCACTGTTTAAAAATAAGGGGTCGCCCATTTAAGACAGAGATGAGGAGAAATTTTTTCTCACAGAGGGTCATGAGTCTTTGGAACTTCTTCCTCAGAGGGCGGTGGAAGCAGAGGCTTTGAGGTAAAAATTGAGTCGCGCCCACTTTGGGGCGCTAAATTCGCCGGGGCCCTACTTTTAGCGCCCTGAAAAAATTAGCGCCTCCGCGACTGAAATTCACTGTTAGCACCCCAAGAGGGAGGCGGGGCACTACTGGAAGCGCCCACCTCCCTCTTGGGGTGCTGCGAGTGAATATCGTGGCGCTACGTGTCGCAGCACCACGCGCTGCGGCACGTCGCACCGTGGTACTGCAGGCCTTCCTCCCCTTCCTCCCCAGCTGGGCCACCAGGGATCAGAGTGCCGGCAAAAGAGCCCGGCACTCAAGAGAAGTGCCGGGCTCACGGAGCACAGCAGGCACTCCGTGGGGGGGTTTCAGAGGAGGCCACGGGCCGGCAACGGGGGCAGGTGCTGGCAGGCGGCCAGCAACAAAAATGGCCGCCCATCACCTCCCCTTTAATTTGCGCCGCCCCGGCCGCAGGTAGGCCCCCTTGACCCTGTCGGACATAGCGTCTGGTGGTAAGTCAGGGGGCGCTACCGAAGATCGCAGGCCGGGGCGCAATCGGGGCGCTGCACATGGTGATGATGTCATCGACGGTGGCGCAGTGCTGCGGGTTACCACCACCGCCACCGCTGAATTTCGCGGGAGGCGTTGGCGGCGCCGCGCCCAGGCACTAGTTGCTTTGCGCCCCGTTAGGGCCCTCTTAGGGAGGCGCAAAAAAAACAAATTTTTAGGCCTTTGAATATTTTTAAGGCAGAGGTAGATAGATTCTTGATAAGCAAGGGGGTGAAAGGTTATCGGGGGTAGGCGGGAAATGTGGAGTAATCAGATCAGCCATGATCTTATTGAATGGCGGAGGAGGCTCGAGGTGCCGAGTGGCCTACTCCTGCTCCTAATTCGTATGTTGGTCTGAATGGCATGTTGCTGTGAGGTAAATGCTCTGTAATTCTATATACGATGTAGATTTTCCTCTTCGTGGCCTGAGCTGTAATCCAGCGGAGAGAATCTCCCCACCATTACACAACCCATTCGATTCTCCTTCTGTTCTGCTCTGCCTGATTACTGCCCATGTGGTGAAGATGAATATTTACCCCACCTTGTACATTAAAAACTTATGTTCGTCAACTATCAGTGGGTAATGCCATAGACAATTCTATTTATCTTGAGGCTGTGTACACACAGGCACACATTTACGAAGTAATAGTATAAATAACATATATCTTCTTACATATTTTATGTTCATTTCCAAAGAAATGTTGTCCCTCATACTTTCCAGCACATTAATTCAATACACAACTACAATAACTCCTGACTCCCCAAAGCCATCTACAAGGCACAATCAGGAGTGTGATGGAATACTCTCCACTTGCCTGGATGAGTGCCGCTCCAACAACACTCAAGAAGCTCAACACCATCTAGGACAAAGCAGCCCGCTTGATTGACTCCCCATCCACCACCTTAAACATTCACTCCCTCACCACCAGCGTACCGTGGCTGCAGTGTGTACCATCTACAAGATGCACTGCAGCAAGGCTTCTTCGACAGCACCTCCCAAACCCACGACCTCTACCACCTAGAAGACAAAGGGCAGCAGGCGCATGGGAACACCACCACCTCCAAGTTCCCTCCAAGTCACACACCATCCTGACTTGGAAATATATTGTCGTTCCTTCATCATCGCTGGGTCAAAATCCTGGAACTCCCTCCCTAACAGCACTGTGGGAGTACCGTCACCACATGGACTGCAGCGGTTCAAGAAGGCAGCTCTCCACAACCTTCTCAAGGGCAATTAGGGATGAGCAATAAATGCTGGCCTTGCCAGCGACACCCACATCCCATGACAAGCCAACACCCAACCACTGTCTGCACTGGAGAATCAAGTGCTGCAAATTATTGGGCGCCAGGTGGTGGGCACCGTGGCTACTGGCGGTGTTGACCCCCTTGGGGACAACAACTGTATGTTCATCCCTACTCCTTCTTCTCACATCCCACTTCCCCTTCACTCCACAAGCATTTTGCACTTTCCAGCTAATCATGCTGTATGCATGCCTTTCTCCCTCCCTGCCCCACTTTCCTCACCTTAACCCGACTCTTGTGCCTTTATGCTTTCAGATAATCAGCAAGCACCTGAGCAACCTGTCCCTGAGGGCACTGTAGAGAGTGAGGCGGGAGAAGAGGAGGAGAAAAACACACTGTGCCACTGCATCTCTTGCCCGCAGACACCAGCTCAGATACTGGCACTACGCTTTCTTTAGAGGCTAGTATAGTAGCGGGATCTGCACAGGTTGAGGCACCGGGGACGAGTGGGCTGCAACAAGGCCAGGGGGCCAGCTCCCCGGAAGGCAAGTTCGCGTGCGAGTTCTGCTGCACAGGACTCAGATGAGGACCTCGATGGGGAACTGTTTAGAAGAAGGGTGAAGGGCATGCACACGGAGATGATAGGTGCAATGGCAAGGGTGCCCGAGAGTCTCTCGGAAATGGTAAAGAGTGTGGAGGAGTCCGCCTCTAACATTGCACAAGGTTCTGCGCACACCATGGAGCCCATCATTTCCAGTCTGCAAAGGATGGTAGACTCCCAGAAAGGACCGTGGCGAACTACACCTGATGCCGCGTGTGATGGGTGATCTGGCAGCTTCCATTGCAGCACAGGCAGAAGCGAAGCAAAGTCTTAGTGCTGTAATGGATTCTATTCTTGGTGGCACCCAATCTCAGACTGCTCTCATGCAGTTTCAGCTTGATGCCGCGCAAGCTCTGACTGCTGCCCTCATGGCTGGGTCTACCACCGTTGACCAGGGCTTTCATGGTTTCGCAGCAGGCCAGCAATCTGTGCTCCAACAGATTGCTAGGGATGCTGAGGTGCTGCCCCGGGGGAGTGGCAGTGGGTCAGTGGAACAGGAAGCTGCTGAACTCTCTCAGGATGACAGCATTCCTGCTCCCACCACTGGCACTCCGCACTGCCCTTGTCGCTGCCTGTCATCCAGCCAGCCCAGACTGCTGCCGTCCATGCTGAGGTGATGCAGTCTACAGCCGGCCCTTCCAGGCCCAGAGCTGGTCGCAGGCGTCCTGCAAGGCCATCTGAAGTCTCTCGCACAGACATTCCGCAGCCTTCCACCAGCCGTGCTGCAGCCACTGGGCCAACACTTCATAGGAGCACTAGAGTAGGCAATGGCACTGTAACGAGAGGAACTAAGGGATTGCACAAGGGTGAAAAGTAAATATTTTTGGTGGAAATATGTGTTCACTGATTTTTGATAAATTTATTAATTCAGTTTGGAGTCTTTTGTCATGTGTCTCATTTCAGCTTTGCACTGTGATATGGCCTGTGACAGGGATGGAATAAGAACATAAGAAATAGGAGCAGGAGTAGGCCATTTGGCCCTTCGAGCCTGCTCCGCCATTCATTGAGATCATGGCTGATCTTCTGCCTCAACTCCATTCACGGGCCCTATCGCCATATCCCTTGATGCCTTTACTAGTCAGAAATCTATTGACTTCTGTTTTGAATAGACCCAATGACTGAGCCTCCACAGCCCTCTGGGGTAGAGAATTCAAAAGATTCACCGCCCTCTGTGTGAAGAAATTTCTTCTCATCTCAGTCCTGAATGGCCTACCCTTTATCCTGAGGCTGTGGCCCATGGTTCTAGACTCTCCAGCCAAGGGAAACATTCTCCCAGCATCCACCCTATCAAGCCCTGTAATAATTTTGTATGCTTCAATGAGATCCCCTCTCATTCTTCTGAATTCAAGAGAATACAGGCCTAGTTTACTCAATCTCTTCTCATACGACAGTCCCGCCATCCCAGGAATCAATCTCGTGAACCTTCGTTGCACTCCCTCTATGGCAAGTATATCCTTCCTTAGGTAAGGAGACCAAAATTGTACACATTACTCCAGGCGTGGTCTCACCAAGGCCCTATATAATTGGAGTAAGACTTCTTTACTCCTGTACTCAAATCCTCTTTTAATGAAGGCCAGCATACCATTTGCCTTCCTAATGGCTTGCTGCACCTGCACATACACTTTCAGTGACTCATGTACAAGGACACCCATCTGCCATGTTCTCGCCCACTCACTGAGCCTGTCGAGATCTCCTTGAAGCCTCTTCACATCCTCTTCACAACTGACACTGCCACCTAGCTTTGTATCATCAGCAAATTTGGAAATGTTACATCTAGTCCCCTCATCCAAATCATTGATATAGATTGTGAATAGCTGGGGCCCAAAGCACCGATCCTTGCGGTACCCCACTAGTCACAGCCTGCCATCCTGAAAAAGACCCGTTTATCCCTACTCTTTGTTTTCTGTCTGTTAACCAATTCTCAATCCATGCTAGTATATTACCCCCAATTCCATGTGCCCTAATTTTGTTCACCAACCTCTTGTGTGGAACCTTATCGAAGGCCTTCTGAAAATCCAGATACACCACATCTACCGGTTCCCCTTTGTCTACTCCACTAATTACATCCTCAAAGAATTCCAACAGGTTTGTCAAACAGGATTTCCCTTTCATAAATCCATGTTGACTCTGCCCAATCTTACTATTAGTTTCTAAGTGCCCAGTTATTGCATCCATATTAATAGATTCCAGCATTTTCCCAACTACTGATGTGAGGCTAACAGGTCTGTAGTTCCCCGTTTTCTCTCTCCCTCCTTTCTTAAATTGCGGGGTTACATTTGCTATCCTCCAATCTGCAGGAATCATTCCAGAATCTATAGAATTTTGGAAGTTGACAACCAATGCGTCCACTATCCCAATGGCCACCTCTTTCAAAACCCTAGGATGTAGGTCATCCAGTCCTTAGGATTTATTGACTTTTAGTCCCATTAATTTTGTTAGTACTGTTTTTTTTACTAATAATAAGTTCTTTAAGTTCCTCATTCTCGCCACACCCTTGGTTTTCTCATATTTCTGGGAGGTTTTTTGTGTCTTCCTCCTTGAAGACAGAAACAAAGTATTTATTTAATTTCTCGGCCAATTCCTCATTCCCCATTATAAATTCTCCCATCTCTGACTGTAAAGGACCTACATTTACCTTCGCCAGTCTTTTCCTTTTCACATATCTATAGAAGCTTTTACAATCTGTTTTTATATTTTTCGCTAGTTTGTGTTCATATTCCATTTTCCCTTTCTTTATCAATTTCTTAGTCCCCCTTTGCTGATTTCTAAAAAGATCCCAATCTTCAGGCTGACCACTTTTTCTGGCAACTTTATAAGCTTCCTCCTTTGACTTAATACTAGCTTTAATTTCTTTTGTTAGCCATGGTTGGATCACTTTTCCTTTTGGGTTTTTATGCCCTAGAGGAATATATGTTTGTGCAAATTATGCATTATTTCCTTGAATGTTAGACATTGTATGTCCACCTTCATACCTTTTAGTATAGTCTCCCAATCTACCATGGCCAACTTGTCCCTCATACCCTTGTAGTTTCCTCTGTTTAGATTGAAGACCTTAGTTTCAGATTGGACTACATCACTCTCAAACTTAATGTAAAACTCAATCATATTATGGTCACTTGTCGCTAAAGGCCCTTTACCACAAGATTATTGTTTAGCCCTTTCTCATTACACAGTACCAGCATGATGGGGATGTGGTGAACAACGCAGATCTGGGGTTTAATTCATATGAACCACAGTACGGCCCACCCTTGCGGAAGGATGATTGAGTGATGCCTCCTCCCCCTCGTCCTCCTCGTCATCCTCCTCGTCGTCCTCCTCGTCTTCCTCTTCCTCCTTGTCCTCCTTGTCCTCCTCCTTGTCCTCCTCCTCGTCCTCCTCTCCCTCATCCTCCTTTTCCCTCATCCTCCTCCTGAGGTGGTCCCGCAATCCCTGGTGGCAAGGGCTGCGCCCTCATGATGGCCAAGTTGTGGAGCATGCAGCAGACCATGACGAAATGGGACACCTGCTCAGCCGAGTACTAGAGGGCTCCTCCTGAGTGCTCAAGGCAGCAGAACCATTGCTTCAGCACCTCGATGGTCTGCTCGATGATGTTCCTGGTGGCAGCATGACGGTCATTATTTGAGTGCTGGGCAGGAGTGTTGGGATTGCGGAGGGGAGTCATGAGCCAGGTGGAGACCGGATAGCCCTTGTCTCCGAGCAGCCAGTCGCGAGATTGATGTGGTGGCTGGAAGAGTGCTGGCACACCTGTCTGCCGCAGGATGAAGGCATTGTGGCTGCTGCCAGGATACCGGGCATTGACATTGAGGATTCGCTGGAGGTGTGGAGGTTTGGCTGCAGGAGGTGGCAGATTTCTGTGACCACCTCCTTGTTGAATCAGAGCCTTCTAATACACTGCTCCTTGCTTAATTGGAGGTAGGAGAAGTGCTCTAGAAATACCCTCGGAGGGTAAGGTGTGGAGAGCCCTGATGGCCCTCCTCCTCCCTCTGGGCAAATGTTCCTGTCTTTCGCGCTGCCTCCTCTCCCTCCGCTGTAGATCTTGGAGGGCGAGGTCGACTGCCAGTATAGCCCCCATTAATGTTACCAAGTGTAGCAATTTGAATCTTTGAAGAATAAATGTAGCTACTTTTTAGTTACCACAAGACTCCTGATACAAAAGAACCTTGAAATTACTGAATGAAACTGTTGGAGTGAGTGAAACTGACAAGAAAACATTGGAACTGCACTAACCTTACTGATGATCCCTTTAAATAATGTCCCTGGAGCTTATTTCTTGGTGCTTTATGCCAGCTCTTCCTGTCGGTGTATACCCCAGGTCCTAAGGTCGGTAGCGACAATCAATTTAGCAGTTCTGGCGGTCAGTGAGTGTTACACACTCACTGATGTCACGATCCACCTGGCCTTGACGTTCCCGATGGTAACTCTTACCGGTGGCATACGGGGGGCAGGATTTGGCATGTGACGCTGGATTCGCCTCACCCCGGCAATACTGGTCTAGCGCCCCATTAGCGCCATCTGCTGGCGCTAACGGGAGGGGCTAAGGGGATGAATTTTCCCCTGGAGACTCTAATCTATTTTATAAACTGGCCACCTAATGCCATCAGCCATCGAAAGAGTATAATTCTAAATTAATCTCACCAATTTATATTAGATCTCAGAGAGTGATCTTGACAAAAATTGATAATCAGCAACTCAGTAAATGCTGAGTGACGCTCATGTAACTGAACTGCCTTTCTAACTTCTGTTATTTATTTCATTAGTTAACCCTATCTACTAATGATTTGCCTACTCAGTGTTTAAGTTTAGGTTCCGCTAATCATAATTCTGAAGTTAATAAACAATAGTTAATCCATGACATTTATGTCTGACAATTGATGATTTTGCAAGAAAGGGGTAATTCATTCAATCTGCAGCTTGTGTGTATCCTAATTGGAGGTTGATGAAATAAGTACTAATCTAATCCAAACTGGTTGATGTGAAACAGTTCAGCGAACCAAATCTAGGCTCTATTGGCTCCTCGGCATGAAGGGGTTAATGATTCATCTAGTGCCTCGATAATTATTTGACGAGGTACTGGTTTCAGCGAACTTACGTTTATGTCTATAATTAAAATGGTTTCAGTTAATTTTTTACTCAACATTCTGAAGTTAGAAATATGTCATGGTGTCGGGTTAGATCTTGACTTGTGGCGACAGTGCAATTGAAGTCAAGGAGAGATATAAAATGGCTGCCGACTCACTATCACCATCGTACAAAGTCAAAATTCACCCCGCCCCTGCCTGTCCCCTCCAGTGCACCCACTCAATTGAGGTGCATGTTGGTGATGATGGTCTACTTATTCTGTACAGCGATGAGCCATTCCATTAGACATGAGAAGTTGCAATCTGCCATGCATCCTCATTCCTCTTAACTCACAGTATTCCCACAGGCAGTGAAAGTTCCCTATCTTGGTTCCAAGTGGTGTTAAAACGATAATATGCGGTTCTATTTCCTGAAGCTGAAACCTTCTACATTTACCTAAAAAAACAATTTAAATTATAGAGTATATCTTAATTATTTCAAACATATGATTGAAATTCATCATTTTGCTGTATTAAAAAAATGTATCATTGTATTGACGCGGACTTTTAAATGGGAATAATAAGCAGTGTCATATCCCTAAAGGGACACCTCTGGCTGAACGCTTTTGTTGTCTTTATCAGCTTTGCCTTCTGGTTTCCATAGGAACTCCTGTCAATTTGCTGAGGTCAGACAATTAGCTGGTTCCTTATAATCCAAGAGTGAACGTTATTCTCTACTGCATTTCCCCCCAAAAATCCTCAAAATGTGAAAAGATATTGGCCCGTATTTTCCGATTGGAGCTTCCTGCGTGTGGAGGCCTCCAATCTGGAAAAAATTTACGCCTTTACCTGAGGGCTCCGGAGGTCCGGCCATTTCCGCTCCTGGGCCTCTGCTCTACGAAATGCTCAGGGCCCAGGTATCCCAGGGGCGCATGCGGTTCGCAATGAAAGAAGGGAATCCCCCTTCATACTTTTGACAGGTTAGACCCGTCAAAAGCATGAATGGAGATCACTCATAAAACACATCAAAACATTAAATACATTTTTTTTAAATCACGTTTTTAAAATTAGTTAAAATCACATTAAATTAAATATTTTAAACAAAAATTTAATTTTTGGAAAAAAAATTAAAGTTTTTTACAGGGCTAAAATTAAACTTACCTTTTTTAAAAGTATTTTTAAATTACAAATGAGTGAAAACAAATTATCGTTTTACTTTTTTAAACTCTTATGCTGGTAAAAGCAGGCCTTACGCAGGCTTTTACCAGGCGTAAGATTTTTAAGGGTTTTCAGCGGGCGGAGGTTCTGCAGAAAGCGGAACTCTCCACCTGCAGAGGCCCTTCTCCCGGGCAGGCAGAGGATCTGTCAAGAGGATTCTTGACAGATCGGAAATGCCGGTTTTCAGCGCATGCGCTTCGCATGCCTAAACCCGGCACTTGCGAGGTCCCTACGGGTGTGTACACAGCTCGTACACACCCATAGGGATCAGAAAATATGGGCCATTTTGACAGATTTTGCTGTCAAAATAACAGTGAGGCTAATGGCGCTCGCCGTTATTTATGGGGAACTGCCACAGCAACTTTAGGCGAGGGGCAGACGCGCGGTTAAACTTCAATATCCAAAGGTTGCTGTCCGAGTTGCACCGTTCCGCCATTAGCGTCGCGGAAACAGTATCTCACCGCTGCCTCACCATTGCCATGCAGTGAGCGGGGTGAAGTTGCCGCATTTGTGCGGTAGATACGAACTAATCTCACCACAGAAAGTTAACTCTGGTCATTACAAGTGTAAGTACCCTTTTAATGACGTGATAAGTGTTAATTACAGCCAATAACCTGTCTGGCACTAAAAAATAACCATTACAAGTGTGGAGTCTCATTCCTTCAGGTTTTAATTGTTGGAAATTTTAAAAATGTAAAATTTTTGAAAAATCTAAATAAAAAGTTACTTTTCCTTTCTGTCCCTTTTGTCTCTCTCTCTCTTAATCTAATATTTCTTTCCCTCCCTTTATTTCTCTTTCTGTCCCTGATTTGACATTGAATTCACCCGCTCTAATTTACACTTCATTCTCAGTCCTTGCGCTGTTTATTTCCCAATCCTTCGATCTGATTGGTTAAGGAGATACACAGTTACTTGCCCTGTTCACTCAGGTCCCAGATGCCCTCTGTCCCTCACTGCGCCATTATCAGCTCACACTTTCAGCAACTTAGTAGGCAAAAACATTTTGAGCTGAAGGTCGCAAAGGAGAGTCTAACTAACGGCAGACACTGTTAGATGCCCTGCTGCAGCAAAATGTGGCCCAATATTGAATAAAATGGCAAGCATGATGAATGCTGAAACTACAATAGTTAGAAAAATATATGTAATTTGTGAGGTGATCTTAATTAATTCACTGATTTCATTACGTTCATAGTGCGCAGGTCCATTGGAACTTTTTGGGGGGATTGGGACAAGGGATCCAAAACAGTGCGTGTAAGGGTAGAAATCACAATTAAAACCCTTTGAAAACCAATGGATTAAGGTTCGAGAGAAATCAGGTACAAGTACACTAAGCATTCGTGGAAAAGCATGATTTCTCCCCTATATGCTCATTCTGTGACTACAAGCGACTACAAGCGAGGCAGGTATTGGGATCCAGGAGGTAGTGATGGAGGAGCCTCAGCCCTTGGCCTTGTCCAACAGGTATGAGATTCTTGCGCCCTGTGTGGACGAGGGCAGGGACTGCAGGGAGGATGAGCAATCTGACCACAGCACCGTGGTACAGGGAGCCATTCAAGTGGGGGATGTAAAAAAAAATCTTGTAGTGATAGGGGATAATATAGTTAGGAGGATAGACACTGTTTTCTGCAGCCGAGAGCGTGAGGGCTAAGGACATCTCCTTTGGGCTGGAGAGGAACTTGGAGTGGGAGGGGGAGGATCCAGTTGTCATGGTTCACATAAGTACCAATGACATAGGTAGGACAAAGAAAGAGGTTCTGCTGAGAGAATATGAGCAGCTAGGAGCTAAATTAAAAAGCAGAACCACAAAGGTAATAATCTCTGTATTACTACCTGAGCCATGAGCGAATTTGCATAGGGTAAATAAGATCGGAGAAATGAACGAATGGCTCAAAGACTGGTGTGGAAGAAATGGGTTTCGATTTGTGGGGCACTGGCACCAGTACTGGGTTAAGAGGGAGCTGTTCTGTTTGGACAGAGTATAAATCAACAAATAATGGAGGCCTGTAAAAAAGGTACGGTAATAATCATGGGTGATTTTAATCTCCATATTGATTGGACAAATCAAATTGGCCATGGTAGCCTTGAGGAGGAGTTCATAGAGTGCATCCGGGATGGTTTCCTAGTACTATGTAATGAGACAGAATTAATAAATGATCTCATAGTAAAGGATCCTCTAGGAAAGAGTGATCATCACAGAATCACAGAATCCCTACAATGCAGATAGAGGCCATTTCGGCCCATCGAGCCTGCACTGACACATATCCCACCCTATCCCCGTAACCCCACGTATTTAATCCCCCTAACACTAAGGGTCAATTTATCATAGCCAAATCAACCTAACCTGCACATCTTTGGACTGTGGGAGGAAACCGGAGCACCCGGAGGAAACCCACGCAGACACGGGGAGAATGTGCAAACTCCACACAGACAGTCACCCGGGGCCGGATTCGAACCCGGGTCCCTGGCGCTGTGAGGCAACAGTGCTAACCACTATGCCACCGTGTTGCATGGTTGAATTTCAAATTCAGTTGGAGGGTGAGAAAGTTGTATCTCAAACCAGTGTCCTGATCTTAAACAAAGGCAATTACAGTGGCATGAAGGTAGAACTGGCTAAAGTGGACTGGAAAAATAAATTAAAGGGCAAGACAGTTGAAATGCAGTGGCGGACATTTAAGGAGATATTTCATAACTCTCAACAAAAATATATTCCAGTGAGAAAAAAAGATATTAAGAGAAGGGAGCACCATCCGTGGCTAACTAAGGAAGTAAAGGATGGTATCAAATTGAAAACAAAGGCATACAATGTTGTCAAGATTGGTGGGAGACCAGAGGATTGGTGAATTTTAAAAAACCAGCAAAGGATGACTTAAAAAATAATAAAGAGAGAGAAGATGAACTATGAGAGTAAACTGACAAGAAACATTAAAACAGATAGTAAGAGCTTCTCCAGGTATATAAAAAGGAAGAGGATAGCTAAAGTAAACGTTGGTCCCTTAGAGGATGAGACTGGGGAATTAATAATGGGGAACGGGGAAATGGCTGAGCCTCTGAACAAATATTTTGTATCTGTCTTCACGGTAGAAGACACTAACAACATCCCAATAATGGATAATCAAGGGGCCACAGGGAGGGGGAAACTAAAGACAATCACTATCACTAAGGGAATAGTACTTGGTAAAATAATGGGACTAAAAGATGACAAGTCCCCTGGACCAGATGGCCTGTATCCCAGGGTCTTAAAAGAAGTGGCTGCAGAGATAGTGGATGCATTGGTTGCAATATACCAAATTTCCCTGGACTCTGGAGAGGTCCCAGTGGATTGGAAAACCGCAAATGTAACACCCCTATTTAAGAAAGGAGGGAGACAGAAAGCAGGAAACTATAGACCAGTTAGCCTAACATCTGTTGTTGGGAAAATGCTGGAGTCCTTCATTAAGGAAGCAGTAGCAGGGCATTTGGAAAATCATAATGCAGTCAAGCAGAGTCAGCATGGTTTTATGAAAGGGAAATCATGTTTAACAAACTTGCTGGAGTTCTTTGAGGAGGTAACGAGCAGGGTGGACAAAGGTGAACCAGTGGATGTGGTGTATTTGGATTTCCAGAAGGCATTCGATAAGTTGCCATATAAAAGGTTACTGCATAAGATAAGAGCTCACGGAATTGGGGGTAATATATTAGCATGGATAGAGAATTGGCTAACTAACAGAAAGCAGAGTGTCGGGATAAATGGGTCATTTTCTGGTTGGCAATCGGTAACTAATGGGGTGCCACATGGATTGGTGCTGAGCCTCAACTATTTACAATCTATAGGAAACTCTCTTTTAACCGGCACCCAAATAACCGGAAATCTCTCTTAACCGGCAAAATTCTTGAGTAGGTAACCGGGGTTTTCCTTCATCTCTCCTTTAAAAATAACTTAAAAAAACCCCCGAGGCGTTTGCCTCGTATCAGAGCATGTAGATTGGGAGGGGAATGTGCAACCTGGGTAGGCAGCGGACACGACAGATGGTCAGCTGGCGGTCCCCGGGGAGATGGAACTCCGAATGCAGGCGCATGTCAGTGTGTATGGGGCTCTCGTACGTTGGGAGATATAACTCTCCATTATCCGGACTTTTTGATTAACCGGCACCACGCCGGTCCCGTCGGTGCCGGTTAATAAAGAGTTCCCTGTACATTAATGACTTGGATGAAGGTACCGAGTGTAATGTAGCCAAGTTTGCGGATGATACAAAGATGGGTGGGAAAGCAAGTTGTGCAGAGGACACAAAGAACCTGCAAAGGGATATAGACAAGCTAAGTGAGTGGGCAAACATTTGACAGATGGATTATAATGTGGGAACGTGTGAGGTTATACACTTTGGCAGGAAAAATAAAAAAGCAAATTATTATTTAAATGGAGAGAGATTACAAAATGCAGTTCAGAGGGACCTGGGGGTCCTTGTGCATGAAACACAAAAAGTTAGCATGCAGGTACAGCAAGTAATCAAAAAGTCAAATGGAATGTTGGCCTTTATTTCAAAGGGGTTGGAGTATAAAAGCAGGGAAGTCCTGCTACAACTTTACAGGGTATTGGTAAGACCACACCTTGAGTACTGCATACAGTTTTGGTGTCCTTATTTAAGGAAGGATATACTTGCATTGGAGGCAGTTCAGAGACGATTCACTCGGTTAATTCCAGAGATGAGGGGGTTGACTTATGAGGAAAGGTTGAGCAGGCTGGGCCTATACTCATTGGAATTTAGAAGAATGAGAGGTGATTTTATTGAAACATATAAGATACTGAGGGGGCTCGACAAGGTAGATGCAGAGAGGATGTTTCCACTCGTGGGGAAATCTAGAACGCGGGGGCACAGTTTTAGAATAAAGGGTCGCCCTTTTAAAACTGAGTTGAGGAGGAATTTCTTCTCTCAGAGGGTCGTAAATCTGTGGAATTCTCTGCCCCAGAGAGCTGTAGAGGCTGGGTCATTAAATACATTTAAGGTGGAGATAGACAAATTTTTGCAAGATAAGGGAGTGAAGGGTTATGGGGAGCAGGCAGGGAAGTGGCTTTGAGCCCAAGATCAGCCATGATCTTATTGAATGGCGGAGCAGGCTCGAGGGGCCAAGTGGCCTATTCCTGCTCCTATTTCTTATGTTCTTATACAAAAAAAGGGAATGCCCATCACTTTCATCTTATTTCACCTGTTAATGGCAAACATGTAAAAGACTCTCACAAACTGACTGAAGCAATTGTGCACCATTTGTGTCACTTTGGCTTACATCAGTTGCATTGAAACAAAAGTAGAAGTTACTAACTCAGCTTTGGAATTCATCCCAGGCAAGTGCCTCAGTGACCGAACGTGCTTTCTAAATTGAAGTTTCAACATTTTTGCATCACTTTTGCCTCCTATTTTCTCGCCATAATCTCAATGACTAGACATCGTCCTGAACCTTCTGACTGGCACGAACGTGTGGGGCTTTGGAGCTGATCCATTCCCCCCATGTCAGTGTCAGCTGTGGCTCAGTGGGTAGCAGTCTCACCCCTGATGCCGAAGGTCGTGGGTTCAAGTCTAACTCCCGCGATGTAGGCTGACACTGCAGTGCAGTACTGAGGGAGCGCTGCACTGTCGGAGATGCTGTCTTTTAGATGAGACATTAAACCGAGGCCCCGTCTGCTCTCTCAGGTGGGCATGATCTCAGATTCCCATGGCACTATTCGAAGAAGAGCAGGGGAGTTCTCCCCAGTGTTTTAGCCAATATTTATCCCTCAACCAACATCACCAAAAACAGATTATCTGGTCATTATCACATTGCTGTTTGTGGGAGCTTGCTGTGTGCAAATTGGCTGCCGCGTTTCCTACATTACAACAGTGACGACACTTCAAAAGTATTTCATTGGCTGTAAAGCACTTTGCTATAGAAATACAAGTCTTTCTTTCTTTTTGAAATTTCTGGTAGAAAGTAATGTGGCCATTTAGATACACAAGACAAATATGATTTGGGGAATCCCATTCCAAGAGAGTGTCGACTTAACAACACTTGGCTGGAGAAACCACTTTCAAAGAAAACCTGTACATAGCAGTATTGGCTGATGATACGCACATATAGTACACACTGATTTCTGTTGAAAAATAGTCACTGGACCTGGCACGGTTATTTTGCCTTTTGTGCAGTAAGACTTTTTGATACTCAGAATTTTCACTGCAATATTCAGGGTTCTCTGGAGGTTGAATTAATGAAAGATGCCTATTTTCAGAATTCAGACTTTTATTGCAACTTGGTTATAACACAACGAGCATGGATAAGGGGCAACACTTTGCATGCAAGGCACATGGGGGGTAATTTTGGCTTTAGGCAATAGTGTAAAACAGGCGATATCGGCGCAGTCGCACGTTATACACCTCTTCTGATCTTCATTTCCATTGAAGTCATCGGGGGAGATGTATATCGGCTGGCTGATTCCAATATTGCCCATTTGACACTGTCGCCCAAAGTCAAATTTACCCCCATTATTTTTTAACGCACAATTACAGATTCCTCATTAGCCGGCAGTTAACACTAAAATCTTCAGCCTCAATGATCCTAATTCAGAAGTGCCTGTCTTTACTGATGGAAGGAGTTGTCTGAGGGGAGTTATTTTGTACTGGTGAAGGAGTGACATAATAAGGTCTCATTATCATTATTGATCTAACTGCCATGATACAAACCGCCTGAAGCACAAAGGTCTTCATGATCGTTATGCCCTTAAAAGAGTTCAGTGATCACAACTGATGACTTTGGTTCAACAATATCCCCCATAGGAAGGGCAATCTCCTCCGTGATACTGCTTACCCATCCAAATCGGACTAAAGTGAATTATTGCACTGACACACGTCTGCAATCAACATCCGCTAGATAATGTGGTGTACATATAAAGATCTATGTTATATTCTGATGTATGTTTTTTAACCTATCACTCCATTCCTGCTTTTCTATTTCCTGCTCCTCCCCTCCACAGGGAGACTACATTCATTGCAATTAATCATCATCCCAACTAGGAGACATCCAATTTATTTGAGTTCATCAGTACACCTTTCTCGTTTCCTTCAAGACAATGTAGAAGTGGTTTCATCCACGCTTCTCCATAAGAGAACCATGGTTAATGGATGGGGACAACACACCCATGCCTGGGATGTCCAAGAGTTTTGGCTTGGTGGACACATAATCACATCAAATGAAGCCTTGGGGGCCATATATAACATTTAAATCTCATTAACTTACACATACCAACAACTCAAATTGCTGAGGCTAATAGTGAATTATTGCACTGACACACGTTTGCAATCGACATCCGCTAGTTAATGTGGTGTACATATAAAGATCTATGTTATATTCTCATGGAGAAATCCAGAACTCGGGGGCACAGTCTCAGAATAAAGGGTCGCCCTTTTAGAACTGAGACGAGGAGGAACTTCTTCTCTCAGAGGGTCGTAAATCTGTGGAATTCTCTGCCCCAGAGGGCTGTGGAGGCTGGGTCATTAAATACATTTAAAGTGGCGATGGACAAATTTTTGCAAGATAAGGGAGTGAAGGGTTATGGGGAGCGGGCGGGGAAGTGGCTTTGAGCCCAAGATCAGCCATGATCTTATTGAATGGCGGAGCAGGCTCGAGGGGCCAAGTGGCCTATTCCTGCTCCTAATTCTTATGTTCTTATGTGTTCTGCGTTAGGATTAATCCACCAATGAGGCAACAGAGCTAAGAACCTTACTTGACAAACCTCCAGATTTCAAACAGGTTAAAACGAGCCAGTATGAATAATAGCACAATTTTTCTGAGTATGCACTACTGGCAGGAATCCTCGTGCACCAGCAACGCACATTGGGAAATCATGAGTCAGCCACGATTAGTGCTGGCAATATGATGGATAGAGTGCCCACGATTTCCTGTTATATACGACTCGTGAGCAAAGCTCTCCATCACTAGCACAAACTAGAAACAATTACTCCCTGTTAGCGCAGGTACAACTGATTTCTTGGCATCCAGGGTTGGATTACAGTTTCTCGGAGGCTGAATGCCACTCCTATATCACCCACAAATAAAAATAATCCACAGACAAAGCCAACAAACTTTATGTTTTTCACTGCAATAAATGTACAGTATTTTTCACCCTTTTGAGAAATGAGTTACATACAGCTACAAACTTACCTTAGCCATGTTCTTGCAAATTTGACTCCAAATTTACAGATATTTAAGAGTAAATTCACCAATCTTGAGCCCCCAGCGTGTGTTGATGTCAAAGGTCAGATAATTGGCACTACAATGTTGTAGTCCTATCTCCCTCATTTTTCTTTCAAGCAAGGTGGAGAAGCTGGGATTGGTCTCCTCAGAGCAAAGAAGGTTAAGGGGAGATTTAATAGAGGTGTTCAAAATTATGAGCGGTTTTGATAGAGTAAAGAAGGAGAAACCGTTTCCAGTGGCAGGAGGGTCAGTAACCAGAGGGCACAGATTTAAGATAATTGGAAAAAAATCCAGGGGGGAGATGAGATTTTTTTTTTTGCACAGCGAGTTTTTGTGTTCTGGAATGCACTGCCTGAAAGGGCAGTGGAAGCAGATTCAATAGTAACTTTCAAAAGGGAATTGGATAAATACTTGAAAAGGAAATATTTGCAGGGCTGTGGGGAAAGAGCAGAGGAGTGGGACGAGTTGGATAGCTCTTTCAAAGAGCTGGTATAGACACGATGGGCCAAATGGCCTCCTTCTGTGCTGTATGATTCTATGATTGTATGATAAGTTTACCTGCTCTTTGGATTGGATGACTGGATTAACCCTTTAAGCTCTTATAATTCCCTAACAATGGAAAACTTTGTTTATCATAACTCAGGGTGAGAGTATTTAGTGTGTCGGCCACGGCTAGTGTGTCAGCCATGGTTCAGTGGGTAGCACACTTGCCTTTGAGTCAGAAAGTTGTGGGTTCAGGTCCCACTCCAGAGTCTTGAGCACAAAAATCTAGGCCGACACTCCAGTGCGGTACTGAGCGCTGCGCTGTCGGAGGTGCCGTCTTTCAGATGAGATGTTAAACCGAGGCCCCGTCTGCTCTCAGGTGGACGTAAAAGATCCCACGGCCACTATTTCGAAGAAGAGCAGGGGAGTTATCCCCGGTGTCCTGGGCCAATATTTATCCCTCAATCAGCATCACTAAAACAGATTATCGGGTCATTATCACATTGCTGTTTGTGGGAGCTTGCTGTGCGCAAATTGGCTGCTGTGTTTCCCACATTACAACAGTGACTGCGCTTCAAAAGTACTTAATTGGCTGTAAAGCGCTTTGGGAAGTCCGCTGGTCATGAAAGGGGCTGTAGAAATGCAAGTCTTTCTTTATATAAGCCTTTACCCCAACTTCTTTATACCCACAGTGAGCACGGATAAGGGGGAACACTTTGAAATCAAGAAGGTCTATTATCGTCATCTAATGCACTACAACTACAGACTCTGCACATGTTTGTATATGAACGTACCATCAGCAGATACCACTGAAATCTGTGTGCAGAGCCAAAGAAATGACTGTTGGCCGATACTAGTGGATGAATGCTTGATGCATTCGTACGATATTCCTTTGTTTATTTAGCAGAGCCGTGAACCTATTTAAATCAGTGCATTAATATCTGTATGCAAGGAAGAGAATGCCAGAGGAACATGTCCAGGCTCTGCTAATATTGGCAGCAGTCAATCGTATAATGAGCAAACTTAAAGCTCATCTAATGTTTCATTAATCATCCATTTAATATGTCAATTATATACTCCAGTGTCATAGCATTATAAATAGCTTCCTCAACATCCATTGCATTTTTTTTAGCTAGAAGTACTGTTAATAATATTAGCAGATGATCATGGTAGTATGATATTCTTGTGTATGCTATTTTAGGGGAGTTGTTCGCCCACTTAAATTAAATGGGTTAACATTTGCATTACAGTAGCAGACAATACCATACAAACATGTTGAGCATTTGCCTGTCAGTAATACTTAGCTTGTTGTGCTTTTTATTCGTACTCGCAAGAGCATACTTTAGCCTGAATTGTCTGATTGATGTTACTTTAACGCACTTATTTTAAACAGAGTGACTGCTGCCAGCGAACTGGACGCTACCGGAAGCTGGGCAGAAGCATTCTGCGCATAAGTGTTAACGTTCTTACCCAATTCAATCTGTAAATTTTTATTTTCATCAGTTCGGCAGCAGCGATCTCCTTTCCCCACCCCCCTTCCCCTCCTTTCTCTCTCGGCTCCGTTTGGCAGCGCATAAACGTTAATTCAACTTTTAATTTTTATTTTCTTCTCCTGACGCGGCTCGGTTCGGCAGCAGCGATCTCTTTCCCCCACCCCTTCCCCTCCTTTCTCTCTCTCACCAATCTGTGGGAAATCCGGCGAAAACAACCAAAAAACCCACTGGAACTGCACATTCGCAGCTACTTTATTTCATTGGCAGCAGTGGCGTCCTACTTTAAATGGGTTACTAAAATAGCATCAATCAGAACATCCAGACTATTATATTGTAACAGTAATTTATAAAGGTTCGGGTTCATTAGCTGGACAATTGACTATTTTTTGGAGGAGTATAGGTAATGTATTTTTAAAAAAATAAAATGGTCGCATTTCCCCTCAATATCATTGCACATTAAAAAAAATAGTTAAACTGAAATAAGGTGAATTTTATTCGTCTCATCTTAGCAGAGAAAGGTGAACTTTGTGCAATTTGAGCTCAGTCCTCATCAGGTAGTTTCGGATGAACTGTTTCCAGCAGCAACACTAGTTTTTCCTGCTATACGTAAGATCAGTGCGTGTATGTAGGCATGAGCAGATGGGATTTGTTCGCCCCACTTTGTTTTTTGGTTTACTGAGGTGGCGCAGCTCTGTTGCGTGGCTGGCATGTGACCTAAGCTGTTGCAATGTTAACATTTTTGAGAGTCAAAGAGGCACAGGAAATGTGGGAAAGACAAGAAGGAAAAAATGGAATATAAACAGAAAATGCTGGAAACACTCAGCAGGTCGGGCAGCATCTGCGGAGAGAGAAACAGAGTTAACGGTTCAGGTCGTTGAGTTTTCGTCAGAACTGGAAAAAAATTAGAGATATACCAGGTTTTAAGCAAGTGCAGAGGCAGGGGAAGGGGGGAGAGGAGGAAAGAACCGTGATAGGGTGGAGGGCAGGAAAAAATGGAATCAGTGCCGTGACCAATTTGGATTAGGAGAGTTGAAGAACTTGTGGACTTTTGTGACCATTAGGGTCTGGATGATTAACCTGCGATGTGTGTGACCATTCGGGTTATGGTGATTAACCTGCAATGTGTGTGACCATTAGGGTTATGGTGATTAACCTGTGATGTGTGTGACCATTAGGGTTATGGTGATTAACCTGTGATGTGTGTGACCATTAGGGTTATGGTGATTAACCTGTGATGTGTGTGACCATTAGGGTCTGGGACTAAATCTTTTATATTCTTTAACACAAGGCAGCAAAATGTTGAGGTGAATTTGCTCCAAGGTTTCTGGCTGAGTTATGTATGGCCCACGGGATGTATGGAGGAAACACTTTTTAATTTATCAACTGCAATGTGTTTTGAGCTACATTGCTCTTAGAAAATGTGTTGTACTGCTTCATTTAACACAAATTAGGTTTGGAGAGAATTTTTCGATGTTGCTACCCCCACGTATGTGATGGATGCCTTTTATATTGGGTGATTCAATGATTATAATTGTTCAATCAATCCAAATCCTCATTATACTTCACACAGAACAGGGTACAGCTGCCACTATATGGTGGTTCAAGTGATCAAGAAATATATTATTAAAAAAGTATCTGACAGAGCCATTTTTTTCCCAAGAAGAATAATCCATTTTCATTATTATTTTCTCGTCTCCTTGATGGGGAGAGTTGATGATGGCGGTGATTCTGCTATCGGTCATGTCCATTGAGTGCCATTCATAGTGAGCACTGATCGGGAAATCACTGGCCGATATCGAGAGGAATGTCGGGGTGGGGGCTGTGATTTCCTGACCCACACTCCCTGTGTGGTGCCACTCATCTCAAAAAGCATCGACTCGACCTGAATAATTCATCTCCATTGCACCACATGTGAAGAGTAAGAAAGAACTTGGAGTGACTTATCATTGGAACATAGGAACAGGAGGAAGCCATTCAGCCCCTCGAGCCTGTTCCACCAGTCAATTAGATCATGGCAATTAGATCCGCCAGTCAATTAGATCATGGCTCATCTGTATCTTAACTCCATCTAACCGCCTTGGTTCTGTAACCCTTAATACGCTTGCCTAACAAAAATCTATCAGCCTCACAATTATCACATCTTCTAGCCCAACGCAAAGTGTTCCACATGCGGTGAGTTGTTTTGAAGTACAGTCACTGTTGCTATGTAGATGGACAAAAATAAATCCTTCCACATAATTTAAAGAGCAGGGTGAGTTCTCCAGGTCAACGTTTATCCCTCAGCTAATGTCACTAATAAACAGATTATCTGCTCCTTTATCTCACTGCTGCTTGTGGGTCCTCTCTCTATGCTGATTAGCTGATGTGTCTGCCTACATCACAACCGTGACTTTGAAAATACTTGATTGGCTGTGAAGAATTTTTGCGATGTCCTGAGGATGTGACTGGCGCTGTATAAATCGGGTACGGTAGCGTAGTGGTTATGTTACTGGACTAGTACTCCAGAAGACTGGACTAATGATCGGGGGGGGGGGAGGGGGGACATGAGTTCTAAATCCCACCACAGCAGCTGGGAAATTTAAATTCAATTAATTGAATATAAAACTAGTATCAGTAATGGTGACCGTGCAAAACCCATCTGGTTCACCAATGCTCTTTAGAGAAGGAAATCTGCCGTCCTTACCCGGTCTGCACTATATGTGACTCCAGACCCATGGCAAAGTGGTTGACTCTTAACTGCCCTCTGAAATGGCCTAGCAAGCCACTCAGTTGTATCAAATGGCGATTAGGGATGGGCAATAAATGCAGGCATTGCCAGTCACGTCCACATTCTGTGAATGAATTGAAAAAAAAAATGCAAGCTCTCTTCCTCTTATATAAATACAAGTCTTTTTTTTTACCATTAATGTTTTCACTGTATGTTGTCATGGATGCCTTACATTCACTAACCCCCTGTTCAGGCAATAGAGAAAGAAAACTAGGATTCCAATAAAGTATTTGCTATTGCCACAAAATCCTGCCTCAACATCCATCAGAGACCCCGCCACGACCCCAATTGATGTCAGACCATGATTGACATAAGGCACTCTTGCCTCTTCTGCAACAATGTTTTAATAGAATCATACAGCACAGAAGGAGGCCGTTCGGCCCATCGTGCCTGTGCCGGCTCTTTGAAAGAGCTCTCTAATTAGCTCCACTCCCACCCCTGCTCTTTCCCCATAGCCCAGCATTTTTTCCTTTCCAACTATAGATCCAATCCCCTTTTGAAAGTTACTATTGAATCTGCTTCCACCGCCCTTTCAGGCAGCGTATTCCAGATCACAACAACTCGCTGCGTAAAAAAATTCTCCTCATCTCTCCCCTCTGGTTCTTTTGCTGGTTTTGCATATCACATCATAAATGTGGAAATTTATATCCTTCATTCAGCAGCGCTTTGCAATTCACCTTTTCTGGGAATGTGGGATGAGAGTCCTTCAGATAATCAGTTGTAAAAGGTAGCACACTGGTCACGATTGCTGCTGTCAGATTTGGAGACTTGAGCAATATTGGGCACAACTGGATCTCATCTATATAGGAGGTGCAGTATTGGTCACCGCTTCCAAAGCCAGTGTACCAGAGCAGAGGGTCTAATATTACTTAAAGGAACCCATCAAGGATGATCACCTGTTGGATAGCATTCTAGCAGCATAATGTGACTGTTTCTGACTGAGGTGGTAAAAAGAAAGAATTAATTTGCATTTCTATAGCACTTTTCACGACCTCAGGACGTCCCAAAGTGCTTTACAGCCAATGAAGCACTTTGGAAGTGAAAACAGAAAATGCTGGAAATACTGGGCAGGTCAGGCAGCATCTGTGGAGAGTGAAACAGAGTTAACATTTCAGGTCGATGACCTTTCATCAGAACTTTGCTGAGTATTTCAAGCATTTTCTGTTTCTATTTCAGATTTCCTGTATCCGTAGTATTTCCGTAATATCCGTAGTATTAGAACTTCCACTCCTATTTCTCATCTACATGTTGCCCCTCGGCGACATCATCTGAAAACACAGCGTCAGTTTCCACATGTACGCTGACGACACCCAGCTCTACCTCACTACCTCTTCTCTCGACCCCTCCATGGTCTCTAAATTGTCAGACTGCTTGTCCAACATCCAGTTCTGAACGAGCAGAAATTTTCTCCAATTATTGGGAAGACCGAAGCCATTGACATCAGTCCCTGCCACAAATTCCGGTCCCTAGCCACTGAATCCATCCCTCTCCCTAACATCTGTCTGAGGCTGAACCACACTGTTCGCAACCTTGGTGTCATATTTGACCCTGAAATGAGCTTCCGACCACGTATCCGTAGCATAACAAAGACCGCCTATTTCCACCCATGTAACATCGCCCGTCTCCGCCCTTGCCTCAGCTCATCCGCTGCTGAAACCCTCATCCATGCCTTTGGTACCTCTAGACTTGACTATTCCAATGCGCTCCTGGCTGGCCTCCCACATTCTACCCTACGTAAACTTGAGGTCATCCAAAACTCGGCTGCCCGTGTCCTAACTCAAACCAAGTCCCGTTCGCCCATCAGCCCTGTGCTCGATGACCTACATTGGCTCCCGGTTAAGCAACGCCTCGATTTCAAAATTTTCATCCTTGTTTTCAAATCCCTCCATGGCCTCGCCCCTCCCTATCTCTGTAATCTCCTTCATCCCCACAACCCCCCAAGATATCTGCGCTCCTCTAATTCTGTCCTCCTGAGCATCCCTGATTATAATCGCTCCACCACTGGCGGCCATGCCTTCTGTTGCCTGGGCCCTAAGCTCTGGAATTCCGTCCCTAAACCTCTCTTTCCTCCTTTAAGACGCTCCTTAAAACCTACCTCTTTGACCAAGCTTTTGGTCACTTGCCCTAATTTCTCCTTATGTGGCTCGGTATCAAATTTTTTCTCTCAAAATACTCCTGTGCAGCGCCTTGGGACGTTTTACTACGTTAAAGGTGCTATATAAATACAAGTTGTTGTCGTTGTTGTTGCTTAAGTACTTTTGAAGTGTAGCCACTGTTGTAATATAGGGAACATGTCAGCCAATTTGCACACAGTAAGTTCCCCACAAACAACAATGTGCTAATGACCAGATAATTTTTTTAGTGATGTTGGTTGAGGGATAAATATTGGCCAGGACACCAGGGAGATCCCACTGCTTTTCTTCGAAATAGTGCCATGGGATCTTTCACATCCACCTGAGAGGGCTGATTGGAGCCTCAGTTTAACGTCTCATCCTTAGGACGGTCACTGTCCCTCAGCAATGCACTGGGAGTGTCAGCCTGGATTATGTGCTCAAGAACTTTAACCCACAAGCTTCTGACTCTGAGGCGAGAGTGTTACCCACTGAACCACGGCTGATCCTACACCTTGAATATTCTATCAGAACGAACAATAGCACGAAAGGATACTCCCATCCAGTACAAGCAAGAAAAGCTACTGTTCCAATATTGCCACATGTTGATATGCAAAAATCCACGGACACTGGACTGAACCGAGTAGAAACTCAGACTGCTGTTGTACTTTACCTCAATGAGTTTCAGTGCCGTGTCCCCCATCGCCTGTTTAGATGGATGACATTTTTTAACGAGCATCACCATCCACATTTCTGACCAAGAAAAACGAGTAGTGAGCACGGAACACAAGCACATGCCTTGTAATTTATTGTGAAAAATACTTCTCATTGTTTAGCCAGCTGCTAAGAAGACAGAGAGGAGTTGCTGAGTGCCTGTAGCAAAGGCCGGCATTTTAATTTTTAAGTGGGTTGGCAAATAGACAGGTAGTCCCGCAGGGATGGCTGTCTGCTTAATACAACAAATTATTAGCTTCATTGCTTCGTATGCAGAAGGCTGACAAGGAGGCAGCAGTTTTTGGAAACCTGTTAGATACACAGGGCTCACACTAGTGCAACATGTAGTCAATGTTGCAGAGTGAGACAGAATTGTCTTCTTTATTTAGTAAAAATGCTTAAAAAGCACAGATGGATTAATTTTTTAATTAAAAAAAACACAGGTAGCACATGCTATTGCTAGGACCCTACATAACAATGTGTGTGTGTGGGGAGCCTGAAAAAAAACTGTACATTATTTTAAAATAAATTTTAACTTCCCTCCTGCCTTTTTAATACATATAGGAGCATAGGAATTGCTCGACGAAGGAACGTCCCTCTAGTTTGCCTTCTACCATCCTGGCATGGGTCCTCTTAAACTGGGTCAACTTGTCATATTTGGAATCACTGAATGACTTCTTTGCATCTTTTCCAATGCAGCTGACCTGATGGATGGAATTGAGGAGCTCAGTAATCATCCGTAACGTCTTCTGGACATCAGTCTGATTAGTTTTTGTTTCCTCTTGTTCATTGTCAACGATGAAACCCATTTTTGTGCCAGAACTCCTCTGAGTCATTGCTTTTCTACACTATTCTCTACACTGTGACTGGGCATAGAGCAAAATATGGCAGTTTGGTCTATTAAAGAGCTTTATACATACTTAATATATCCAGTAGGATAATAAGCACTTTTTCACATCTGCAGGTTGTAGATAACAATTGCAATTTTTGTCCGGAGACGCAAAATGTGCAGACGAGTGCGCGATATTCCATAGGGATTTGTGGATGTGTCTGGGAGATTCTGCTACAATCTGCAGTCTACTGGGAGGGCATTTCAGCAATGAGTTATTTTTGTAAATAGCAGATAATGTAAATATAATGACCTTTATAAAGTCAAGCTTGCATTAAAAAGCCCCGGAAATTTCAGCTTCCATCCGGCTACCAAAATGCATTATTACTTGGAAACTCTACCCGGTGAGTTATTAAAAGAAACTTTTTTTTTAAACATAGACATTTAATTAAGTCAAAAAATATGGCAGGTGCAAGGTGATGTGAATATTTCTGTGGTCATCTTTCTAATAGCAAAGATGCAGAAAACTCATTGATTATGTTTCAGGTGAATATGAGCGGCTGAGCTTTTTTTCTTACAACATACAAAAAGACTTGCATTTATATAGCACCTTTCACAACCTCAGGACGTTCCAAAGTGTTTTACAGCCAAGGAAATACGTTAGAAGTATGGTCACTGTTGTAATGTAGGAAACGCAGCAGCCAATCTGCACACAGCAAGCTCCCACAAACAGCAATGTGATAATGATCAGATCATCTGTTTTTTTAGTGATGCTGGTTGAGGGATAAATATTGGCCCAGGACACCGGGGATAACTCCCCCCCCACTGCTCTTCTTCAAAATAGTGCCGCAGGATCTTTTACATCCACCTGAGAGAGCAGACGGGGCTTGGTTTAATGTTGCATTCAAAGACCTCCGACAGTGCAGCACTCCCTCAGTGCTGTATTGGGAGCATCAGCCTAGATTTTGTGCTCAAGTCTCTGGAGCGGGACTTGAACCCATGACCTTCTGACGCAGAGGCGAGAGTGCTACCCACTGAGCCACAGTTGACACCTTTAATAACGAATTCTTACTAAGGATTGTAAGAAAGATGGTCATAGGTCAGGGAATCCTGCTACACATTGCAAGGCATTATTGATCTTGACCACTGCATGTTTAGCAGGTAAGATAAATTACTGATGATTGAATGAATATAATAGAGATTCAGTGAGTCAGTGCACAATGGATCATAGATTATCCTTAAATTACATTCTGTCAGATTGAATTGTGTATCTTTTCAGTGGTTTAAAGGTGTAAATCATAAAAATACATGATCCAATAGATACATAAATAAAAGCCTATTGTGTTACATTGTTGCTTGATGTGATTAATTTGTCAGTGAATTGAATAGAGGCCAAGATGTTCTGGGGTGTCAGCAGGCAGGATCGGTGGCGGGTTGGGTGGGAAAAAATTTTTTTTTGACTGCGGGTCAAGAACCTGCTGTCAACCCGCCGCAATGCGCCTTTCCCAATGTCGGGTTTATCAGCGCTTAGCAGACCCAACAGGCAGCGGCGGGTGAACCAATTAAACTCATTAGCATCTAGTTGACAGATGATTAACAGGCTTTTTTAACTCACCTTTTCACTTTAACTTCATGGCCACCAGAACCACGCTGTTCAGGGACCGCGGCTGTCAACCTGAGGCGGGAGTTCAGTGGCCATTGCTCCAGCTGATTACTTGACATCTTCAAATGTACAGTAAAAACTCCCACCTGACAGACCATCACTTTCCACGGCCACAATATGTTTCTCAGTGCATTTCCAGCACAGGTTCTGCAGGCTTTCCACTTTCCACTCTCCATCCACTCTCATCTCATTGGGAGAAATCTCTCATCATTGACAGAATGCTTCTGTCATCTCTACTTCACCTGCCATCTATTACATCAGTATCTTGAAACTATCTCACCTTGGTCCTCAGAATCTGACCACGATCAGCCCCAACTCCAGCAGCACCAGGCACACCAGCACCACCACCAACAACAACACCAACCTTCTCCGCAATCATCTGATGCTGCATAGGACACAGGGCATCATCACCCAAGCATATTGCTGCCCGAGAGGCCAAGGATGGCCTCACGAAGGCAAGATTAACTTCACTTGACGCTGTACACACTGGCTGCCACATGATGCGCCAGGTTGGCATCACACTGCACCAACAACATAAAGCATTCCTACAATGCCAAAGCCATTCCTTTCACACTCACCGGCATTGTGGGGGGTACCGTTATGTCTCACCATTCACTGCAACTCACTAAGTCACTTCCAAAGGTGCACACAAATCTGTCCAAGAATGGAAAGTGTTGAAAATAAAGGTTTCAATGTTTGACAGCATATTAACAGAAACTTTACATGAACCTCGGATAAATCACCCAAGTGCCTACCCTTGTGTGTTGTTAGTTGAGGGGTGGCTAGTGTGATGGGGATGTGATAATGTAGATAGAGAGAGAGGGATGGGTGGAGGTGCAAGGTAAGTTGGTGTGAGTAAGGATGTGCAGGAGTAGGGTAGGGAAGGCAGAGTGATGGGGATGTGATGAGAGGCACAGCAGAATGAAGGTGAGTGTGGCTTTGTACTAACGTTTCGGGAACTAATGAGATCATGGAAAGGTTTACGCCACTGCACCCAGGTCCTCCTGCTTGTGACCTCCGCTGCAATCTGCAACCAAGCTGTGTTGGTGTCCTGGGTGGGACTCTCCCGCCCATCGGAAGGGAAGAGGACCAGCCTGCCTGCTGTGACTCCCTCCATAAGCATATGGAGGGAGTCATGGGAGAGCCTGGGCACAGCCCTGCACCTCTGTAGTGCTGGTCCGTGTTTGCAGCATTTTCTGTTGTTATTTCAGATTTCCAGCATCCACAGTATTTTACTATTACTGCATTGCAATTATTGTCGCTGTTGGGAACTACTTGACTCCTCTGCTTATGATCTCAATATTCTTTCTGTGTTAACTCAAGATTGGAAAAAAAACAGCAGGGGATATCTGGGTTTCTGTTTCTCTTTACATCATCTTTTACAAAGGATTGTTCAGTTGTGGTTTATTGGTGTTTTATTAAATGTGTGACATTTGGAGAGTGATAGCTGCTCTCAAAACTTCTGATCATGGTGAGTCAGAGGATGCAGTGCTTCAGATTAGGGCTCTTATCTATGTAACACACAATGTAGTCTTACAGCCACTGATTCACACTGACTGACTAAATCAAATCCAATTTTCATTTTTGGTGTTGAGTTCCATGATCCTGTCCATTTTCGGGGAAAACATTAAAGAAAGACAGACTTGCATTTATATAGCAACTTTCACGACCACCGGACGTCTCAAAGCGCTTTACAGCCAATTAAGTACTTTTGGAGTGTAGTCACTGTTGTAATGTAGGAAATGCAGCAGCCAATTTGCACACAGCAAACTCCCACAAACAGCAATGTGATAACGACCAGATAAACTGTTTTTGTTATGTTGGTTGAGGAATAAATATTGGCCAGGACACGCTCCCCTGCTCTACTTCGAAATAGTGCCATGGGATCCTTTCGTCCACCTGAGAGAGCAGACGGGGCCTTGGTTTAACGTCTCATCTGAAAGATGGCACCTCCGACAGTGCAGCACTTCCTCAGCACTGCACTGGAGTGTCAGCCTAGCTTTACGTGCTCAAGTCCCTGAAGTGGGACCTGAACCCACAACCTTCTGACTCAGAGGCGAGTGTGCTACCAACTGAGCCGCAGCTGACACTGTAGGCTAAAAATTGAGTAAAAATTTGGGGCGCTAACTTCGGCGGGGCCCTACTTCTAGCGCCCCGGAAAAATTAGCGCCCCCACACCGGAAATTGAGTGGTTGCGTCCCAAGAGGGAAGAGGGGCGCTACTGGAAGCAGGCCGCATCCCTCTTGGGGCGCTGCGAGTAAATATCGTGGCGCCATGCGCTGCGGCATATCGCGCCGTGGTATTGCAGGCCTTCCTCCCCTTCTTAAAGGGGAGGGGTCTTGCGCAGCGTGACCCGGGGCCCAGCTGGGCGCCCGAGGATCGGGAGTGCCGGCAAAAGAGCCCGGCTCTCAAGAGAAGTGCCGGGCTCCTGGAGCGCAGCCGGCACTCCGCAGGGGTGGGGGGGCCATTCAGGAGGCCGTGGATGGGAGCGCAGGCAGGTGCTGGCAGGCGGCCAGCAACAAAAATGACCGCCCCGCACTTCGCCCTTAAATTGCGCCTCCCCGGCAGCAGGTAACATCCGACGGTAAGTCAGGGGGCGCTCCCGAAGATTGCGGCCGGGGCGCGAGCGGGGCGCTGCGCACGGCGATGACGTCATCACCGGTGGCGCAGTGCTGCAGGGTGCTACTGGTTACCGCCGCCGCTAACCTCCGCTGAATTTCGCGGGAGGTGTGGGCGGTGCTGCGCCCGGGCGCTAGTTGCTTTGCGCCCTCCCCCCCCTCCTGTGATTAATTCAGTGGGCTTGATTATTATTCTATTCCTCGATGTATGTTTTTATCTTTTATTTTTTCTTGGAGGCCGGGATGTACAGAAAGACGGTCGGCTAGATAGAGGTGATGGAAGACCCAGAAGTGAGAGGGCAAGTGGGGGTCTGGGGATTTAAGCCAAGAGGAATGCAGGAGCTGGAAGGCGGAAGATTGTTTGAGTTTGATCTAAGGAGAACTGCTGGAGTATGGAAGTGGCGGTGGAGTGTACATATCAAGCGAAAGAACTCAGAAAGAAAGCAGTTGGTAAGAGTCGTGTCCAGAGAAACAGAAGCAAGTCTTTTCGATTAGTTTCTGCAAAATAGATAATCCGTGTTTTCTTTACCCACTGCGGCTGGACAACCAAGTGGATATCACAGTTTCAGAAACTATTTGTGTTCATAAAATCATACAGCACAGAAGGAGACCATTCAGCCCCTCTTTCCTGTGTCGCCTCTTTGAAAGAGTAATCCAAATAGTATCATTCCCTCCCCCCTGCTCTTTCCCCATAAGCCCTGCAAACATTTCCTTTTTAAGTATTTATCCAATTCCCTTTTGAAAGTTATTATTGAATCTGCTTCCACCGCCCTTTCAGACAGCGCATCCCAGATCACAACAATTCGCTGTGTAAAAAATGTTTCTTCTCATCTCACCCCTGCCATTTTTTGCCAATTATCTTAAATCTGTGTCTCCAGATAGCTATTATATATATTCTTCAATTCTTAGAATAAATAAAAAAATTGAAAAAGAAAAGAAAGACTTGCATTTATATAGTGCCTTTCACGACCACCATGCGTGCCAAAGCGCTTTGAAGTGTAGTCACTGTTGGAATGTATTGAGTGCTGTGCACAGTCTCTCTGTCTGTCTGTCTCTGCCTCTCTCTTGTACAATGTGTGGAATTACCCCTCATCCCGTCCAACAGGTTCTAGAGTTCGGACTTGAGACTTATGGGAAATTACACCAGACACACGGGTTCTGTCTTTAACCTTTTATTGTTCCTAAGACAGATTCAAAACCCCAACCACTATTCGAGCAGTCCACCAATAATATTACAGGAAATCATACATACAACCACCCGCCGATGATCAGTCCAGCGTTGATTGTAGGCCACGTCCTTCCGACTGCAGCCCTTCGCCTTTCGACTGCAGCTCTCCGAGTTGAGACGAACAGCCAAGCCCCTCCTTCCCACTGCAGTGCTGATATTTTTCATCACTGGTTTTTATACAGTTTTCCTTGTTTTTTTTTCTAGTAAATCAATCATTCAGAGATGGTGAGATGTTCCTTTAATGTTCGACCTGAGTTGTTTGAGCTGTCAAACTTTCACACTCACACATCCTGTGTGGCTATCCATTAGTTGCCGTTATCAAAGCCCAAAATTGTTCATTCACTCATAAAGTTTACAAAAGTGGCAGAAAACCACTTGATTACAGTTCGTGTGTTACGTCGTATCCTGCATTTCAAAACTTCAAAGGTTTGACTCCTCCCCTTTAGCCACCAAAAATCATTCTGCAATCTTGTAGCCTACTTTGTTGTAGGCACGATGTTTGCAAATCTAAGGGGGTTTGTTTATCTCTGTTGTCTATGACTACCCCCTGCAGTCACAACCATGTTTGCTGCCTTTTAGTAAAGCACATGAAAGCACATTCCATGTCCACTTATCAGTGAAAGACCGCCTGTTACAACTTTATTTCACTTTGAAAAGAACCTTTTGGCCTGGCAAAGCATTTCAATATAGACCAAAATTAAAAATTAAGGGTCTGTGTATGCCTACACTCTCAACCACTCTGTCTGTCTTCCTCTCTTTCAGTCTTTATATTCTTGCTTGGCTATTCCCTCCCGCCCGCCCCCCACCAACACACATATCCCCAGCACCTATGTGTCCCTACCTGGCTACCTTCTGCCCTCTTTCCCTTGGTCCAAAGCACTCTGTTAATAACGTTATGTACAAGTGCCCACATTTAACCAAATGTCCAGTTCTAATCATGCCTGCTCCTCTAATTGCTGTGTAAGCACATTGATTAACAACCATGGCAAAATGTGAAAATCTAGTGTACAATTGTGAACAAAAAAAAAGGTGGACACGTCCTACAAAAAAATGTTAAAAATAGTAGAAAAAAGAACATTGGGCCCATCAGATCACAGTCCGAAGAGCCGGAACACAGCTTGAGCTGTGGACTTAACGTTGGGTTAAACACATTAACAATTTTGTCAATATATAGCCCACAAGAATTTTAAATAATTGTATTAACCGATGCAATAAAAATAGCTCTCAGTGGAATTTTAACCCTATGTTTACAAAAAAATTGACATCTTCAAACTAATTTCTAAAGGGGTTAATTTGCATATTTTCTGCTTAAAGAAAAAGTTTATATAACAGCGTGACCCTTATCTACAAATCTTTGAAAGAGCCAGCGCAGGCTCGATGGGCCGAACGGCCTCCTTCTGTGCTGTACTACTCTATGATTCTATGGCCGCGATTTTGCCAGTGCACAGAGGGCGGGTTTGGAGGCGGGTCATAGGTTAAATTTGTTTTGATTGACGGCGGGTTCGGAACCCGCCGTCAACCCACCTCCTCGCAGCTTTGCCAAGTGTCGGGTCTGGGAGTCCCGCTCAGACCCGACACCAGGCGGCGGGAGAGGCACTTAAGGGAGTTAACAGCTTGTTAACTGCCTACATAATCCCATTTTAGCAGGCTCTTCCCATTTTAGGACATTTTCAGCGTGTTCCACGCCATTCGCAGAACACGCCAGCTGATTGTGCCGGGTTCAGGAACTACGCGAATTCTTGACAGCTGCACCTGTAGCATAAAAACGGACCTGTAACATGGCTGACTTTCAGATGACAGAACTTTGTGTTTTGAGGTGTTTGAACACTTTTTGCAGGTCTATTGAGCCTGTAAGTGGTTAAGCTGAGATCCATATGCACTGTGACCTCCTTGGAAAACCCTCTCTCCACATTGACTGAGCGCTTATAACATCGATTCCTCAACTGACATATATACCAGCGGAATGGGAACCATTTATACCCTCTCATCCTGGTCCTCAGAATCGGAGGAAGAGCAGCCGCGGCAGCAGCAGTACCAGACACAACAGCAGCAGCAACAACAGGAGCGCCAACCTACTCCTCACCCATCTGATGCTGCACAGGGCAGAGGGTGTCAGCGGAGGGCTGTACCTTGCCGCAGGAGATACCCCCAACACAGGGTTTACAGGCCGAGGATGAGCTTCCTCAACATGAGTAAACAGCAGTGCCAAAGGAGGCTGAGACTTTCGCGAGAGGTAGTCGCTGACATCTGCGCAATGCTGCACCAACACCTGGAGCCCAGAGGAGCGTGTGGACACTCCTTACCAGTGGCTGTCAAAATCACCACTGCCCTTAACTTCTTTGCTTCGGGCTCCTTCCAGGGTTCATCTGCAGACATCAGCGGCATCTCCCAGTCGGCCTCACACACCTGCATCACGCAGGTCACCGAGGCCCTCTTTGCAAAGGCGCACAATTACATCCACTTCTCCACGGATGAAGCAAGTGTAACCACGCGTACGGTTGACTTTGCAAATATGGCAGGCTTGCCAAGGGTGCAGGGCATCGTAGACTGCACACATGTGGATATTAGGGCACCCTATCACAACCCAGCTGTATTTGTGAACCGCAAGGGCTTCCACTCATTTAACGTCCAGCTGGTATGTAACCACAGGAAGAACATTATGCATGTTTGCGCCAAATTCCCTGGCAGTTGCCATGACTCGTTCATCCTGTGGCAGTCTACTGTGCCTCAGCTCTTCAATCCGCCAACCCAACTTTCGGATGACTACTTGGAGACAAGGGCTATCCCCTGAAGATGTGGCTGATGACGCCATTGAAGAGGCCATCAAACAAAGCTGATGAGCGCCACAATGCCAGCCACATTTCCACCAGAGCCATCATCGAGCAAACCATCGGCTTGCTCAAAATGCGATTCAGATGCCTGGACAGATCAGGTGGAGCCCTACAGTACTCAGCAGCCAGGGTCTCCAGAACCATCGTGGTCTGCTGTGCACTGCACAACATCGCACAGCAGCGTGGCTTAGCACTGCCTGAGGAACAAGTGGCTCAGCGCACAGCCTCCTCCTCCTCCTCAGAGGAGGAGGAAGACCTTGCGGAGGCGGGTGTGCTAGTTTCACCAGCACGTGAGTACATTGCTGGCCATGATGCAAGGGATGCACTTATCCATGCCAGATTTGCTTAAGTTTATGAAGCAAACACATGTGGCTGCCACCTTCTTAACACACCATACAGCGTCTGTACAATAAACTGTGGGTTCCTATCACTTTCACCACCATCATTACAGATGAAAGGCGCCCTGACACCTCACTGTGACACTTCCATTTCTGGGCATACATAGGCCAACTCTTTGAATGTTTGCCTTTGCATTTCTTTATTACAATTGAAATGATGATGATAATCTTTAATTTGTATTACATCAAAACACCCGAGTGACTACCCTTGTGACTATTTGTGTGTTAAGTTTCTCTTATGCGTGCTTCTATGTGGTGCTTCCCCTGCAGCTTCAGCAGATGTGGAGGCACCTTGCTCACTTTCATGCTGCTCCTGCTTCGACATCTTTGGCGTGCGTCCTCTGGGTTTGGGAGCCTGTGAGGGCTCGGCAACAGTCTGCTCTTCCTACGGCTGTGCAGGGGCTGAGACGGCCATCTCAGTTGGGTGAGGAATCTGGGGCTCTGACCGAGGGCTCCGCAGTGGCATGGGAGTGTGAGCACTTGGAGAGAAGCCAACACTTCCTTGTTATCGACCACCAACATCCCTCTCATTGGTCGCCCGCACTTCACTGCTAGCAAGTAGCTGGAGAGCACCTTGCTGCACATCAGTGGGGCCATGAGGACCCATCTCTGTACTGACAGTCCTCATAACGGGGACGTCCATGTACCTGTGGTGTCTCTCCTCAATAGATGCCCCTCTATCCTCCATAGCAGACCATCTATTTAGAAGAGTCACCATGCTCTGTTGAGTCTGGTGACTTATGTCCTCCAAGGAGGTTGCCACCCTCTCCATGGTGGCACGTTCATGCGCCGTTGCCTCCACAAAGGCAGTGCTCATGTTTGAGATGGACTCCTCCATTCTCTGCACACTCGCAGTTACCGTGGATGCAAACCCTGTCAGAGACTCCTGCACTTGTTGCTGAAGTTCCAACACCGCTCTCTTTCTGGATGGACCCGGAGGCGCAGGGTCCACATGCAGCTGAGCAGAGCTAGGAGTGCCCTGCAGCCTCCGAGGAAGACTCTCCACTACTGTCCCTGTCTTCACCATCTACTGATGCTCACTTGTGAGCTGTGATGCATCAGGTGACAACACTACTCTATCTTGCGAATGACCCACCGAGGTGTGTGTCTCTGCACTGGTGCTGGATGCGCTCAATTCTGCTGACACTGCGCCCTCAGAGGTTGCAGCTTCCTCTGAGGAGTCTTCTGGCTCTTCCTCCTGGACAGTAGGGAGGGGGGCTCTCGATGGTCCTGTGGGGGAGTAAAGGCATGGGTTAGACATGCGATATTAATGTAGCAGGCACATCGAATTGTGCAGATGATCAGAACTCCATCTGTATGAACATCAGATGCCATATCAGTCACTCATGCAATCTAAATGAGAGGGCGGCAAATCTATTCTGTCACGAGCTTGCTCTACTGCGTCCGTCTCTCCGTCCCCCACTTCCAGCTCCTCAGCACCTCCGACGATGTCAAGAGCAGCTTCCTCAGCGGTGGTCAAGTGGGCAATGGAATTTGGCCCTCCTCCTGTCCTGCCCCTCTCCCTCTTATTGTGGGCTCTTTTTTCCTGCAATGAGGGACACAAGTGGAGTTGGAGTGAGAATGTTGGAGTGAGTGTAGAGAATCCATAGCATAGATGTTTAGAGGGAGACAAAGATGGAGTGAGGTGCCAATACCAAGGGCCCTCCCTGTGCGTTGTTAGTTGTTGTCATTGCATAACAGTGATAACGAGTGTGAGGGGTGCATAGTAGAATGGTGAAGTGATCGTGTACATAGAGAGAGAGGGATGGTTAAGGGTGCACTAGATGTAAGGGTAAAGTGGGATGTGCAAGAGTAGGTTGACAATGCAGAGTGCTGGTGATGAGAGGAGATGGGGAGCAGATTGAAGGTAAGTGTGATGTTATACTCACTTTTGCTGTGCGTAGCAGGTCATTGAACCTTTTCCTGTACTGAACCCAGGTGCATGAACACAAAGACCTGGTGCTCACCTCCTCAGCAATTTGCAGCCAGGCTGCATTGGTTTGCTGAGAAGGCTTCCTCCGTCCATTGGAGGGGAACAGTACCTCTTGGTGCCCTCTCACTCCCTCCACAAGAGCATGAAGGGAGTCAATATCGAATCTGGGAGATGCCTTTGGTCTTGAACAGTCATTTTGAGATGTGCCACACCGAAAAGCAGCAGAATAGGATTGACCAAAAACAAGGCTGCATGGGCCCCTTAAATGCAGCTGGTTGAAAGACGACAGCAGAGGTGAGCAGCAGCCCCGAACCCACTGATTGGGCCGGGTAACGTGCACGACGGGCTTAATCAGCCCACTTAAGCAAAAATCGTAATTTCAGGGCGACTGAAACCGGCAGCGGGACCGGAACCCGCCGAACATTGAACCCGACTTCAACCCGCCTCCACTCGGAAAATCGCAGCCTATGATTCTATGTTTTTTTTTATTCGTTCACGGGATGTGGGCATCGCTGGCAAGCCCAGCATTTATTGCCCATCCCTAATTGCCCTTGAGTGGTTTGCTAGGCCATTTCAGAGGACAGTTAAAAGTCAACCACATTGCTGTGGGCCTGGAGTCACATATAGGCCAGACCGGGTAAGGACGGCAGATTTCCTTCCCTAAAGGACATTAGTGAACCACATGGGTTTTTATGACAATCCGGTAGTTTCATGGTCACCATTACTGATACTAGCTTTTTTATTTTATTCCAGATTTATTTAATTAACTGAATTTAAATTCCTCAGCTGCCATGGTGGGATTTGAACTCTTGTCACCCGATTATTAGTCCAGGCCTCTGGATTACTAGTCCAGTAACATTACCATTACCATTATGCTACCGTTCCCTAAAATATTAGTACAATAAAAAGGTCAACAATGAAGCCCTGTCAATGTGATCCCAACAGAATATTTATTCAAGCATGGAATCCTAATGTATTCTAATGCATCCTTTAATTTCCATTGTCCAGAGTTATTGACATAACTGAGAGGGTGTTGATGAACACAGTATCCATTTTGTACACAGCAAAACTCTGCAAACTGAAGTGTGATGTATGTGGCAGTTTATTTATACATTAGTGGTGTTTTTTGAGGGAGGAGTATTCACCTTCTTCGAGTAGGATTTTTATCATCTACCTGAACAAACAGATGAGCCAAAGGACATCTCCTCTTCAATAATGCAGCACTCTCTCAGCACGGCACTCAAGTGTTATACCTACTGAGTCACGCTGACGTATACTGGCTAATCTCTAATGGTATTGCTCACTGCTAGTTTTATAATGACTGAAGTGTTAATGCCATGTACAGCACAATGTATTATATAACAGAAGAGTCACACTCCCTTCCATGTGCACTCAGGATAGTTTTTGCAGAACTCTTAGTAAGTAATTTAAAGTAATAAATGTAAAGATCTTACTTTCAATTTCATTAAGGCTTCTTTATAAACCAAGACTAAATGAAAAGGAATAGAATTACATCGAATTTTACAGTATAGAAACAGGCCATTCAGCCCAAAGAGCCTCCTCCCACCCTACTTCATCTCACCCTATCAGCATATCCTTTTATTCCTTTCTCCCTCATGTACTTATCCAGCTTCCCCTTAAATGCATCTACGCTATTCGCCTCAACTACTCCCTGTGGTAGCAAATTCCACATTCTAACCACTCTCTGAGTAAAGAGGTTTCTCCTGAATTCCTATTAGATTTATTAGTGACTATCTTATATTTATGGTCCCTAGTTTTGGTTTCCCCCCACAAGTGGAAACATCTTCTCCAATAAAATATTGGGAAGACCGAAGCCATTGTTTTCGGTCCCCGCCACAAACTCCGTTCCCTAGCCACTGACTCCATCCCTCTCCCTAACATCTGTCTGAGGCTGAACCACACTGTTCACAACCTTGGTGTCATAGTTGACCCTGAAATGAGCTTCCAACCAAATATCCGCGGCCTAACTAAGAACGCCTACTTCCACCTCCGTAACATTGCCAGTCTCTGCCCTTGCCTCAGCTGATCTGCTGCTGAAACCCTCACGCATGCCTTTGTTATCTCTAGACTTGACTATTCCAACGCACTCCTGGCCGGCCTCCCATCTTCCACCCTCCATAAACTTAAGCTTATCCAAAACTCAGCTGCCCATATCCGAACTCGCACCAAGTCCCGTTCACCCATCACCCCTCTGCTCGCTGACCTACATTGGCTCCTGTTTAAGCAACACCTCGATTCCAAAATTCTCATCCTTGTTTTCAAATCCCTCCATGGCCTCGCCCCTCCCTATCTCTGCAATCTCCTCCAGCCCCACAACCCCCCGAGATATCTGCGCTCCTCTAATTCTGCCCTCTTGAGCATCCCTGATTATAATCGCTCAACTTAAAACTCCTTAAAACCTCCCTCTTTGACCAAGCTTTTGGTCATCTGCCCTAATTTCTCCTTATGTGGCTCGGTGTCAAATTTTTTGTTTCATAATACTCCTGTGCAGCACCTTGGGACTTTACTACATTAAAGGCGCGATATAAATACAAGTTGTTGTTGTTGTTTTTGAATGCAAATCATTGCTACCAAGCAAAGGACCCACCTTAGTTACCCTGAAGGCCACTAGATATGGGCAATGGATGTGGCCTTGGCATATTCTGCACACACCCTGAGAACAGATAAAATATATATATATATAAAACGTCTCATCTAAATGACAGTGCAGCACTCCCTCAGTACAGCACTGAAGTATCAGCCTGTATTATGTGCTCTATTCTGTGGAGTGGGACTTGAACACATGGGGCCGTATTTTCTGATGCAAATGCCAACAGCATGCGCTGAAAACCGGCATTTCTGATCTGTCAAGAATGCTCTTGACAGGTCGGATGCCTGCCCTGGAGAAGGGCCTCTGCGGGCAGATAGTTCCGCTTTCTGGAGAACCTCCACCCGCAGAAAACCAGCATAAGATTTGAAAAAAAGTAAAAAAATAAATAAATTTTTCACTCATTTATAATTTTAAAAAGGTAAGTTTATTATTAGCCCTGTAAAAAACTTTAATTATTTTTTTCAAAAATTAAATTTTTGTTTAAAATATTTAATTAATTGTAATTTCAACTAATTTTAAAATGTGATTTAAAAAAAAAAATATTTAATGTTTTACTGTGTTTTTGGGGTGATCTCCATTCATATATTTGACAGGTCTATCTGTCAAGTGTATGAAGGGAGATTCCCTTCTCCTATTGGCTCCCCATGGCCCACGTGATCCCAGGGACGCTTACGAACTGCATGCGCCTCTGGGATATGTGGGCCCTGCACATTTCGAATTGGAGAGGCCCAGGAACAGAAGTGTCCAGACCTCGGGAGCCCTCAGGTAAGTCCATAGATTTTTCCCAGATCGGAGGCCTCCACACGCAGGAAGCCTCTGATCGGAAAATACGGCCATGATCTTCGGACTCAGAGGGGAGAATGCTACCCAGTGGATGATAACGTGCTAGGATAAGAGGTACAAGGCCTAAGTGTTAGTCTTCATGAAGAGAAACCTCTGATTTTATATTTTGTGTGAATCAAAGTGTGGGAACAGCATGGGACACAACTTTTGAGACACACCCATGGGAAAAATGATAAGAAAAGGTATGTAGTGAGCATTCACATAGACGTTGAACTGCTGGCATTGCCAGCGACGCCGTGATCCCATAAACGAATACATTTTTTTTTTTTAAAAGCAGATTCTTGGACAGAGAGAGTTTCATAATTGCTGTGTACTGCGCTAGGTAAAGTTGCCTCATAGCTGAAAGTGGTGAGATATAACTGTTATTAAATGTTCTTGCTTTATTGATTTTGAAGTCTGTCACAGATAACTTACATTGATTTTTATTTCTTTTTTATTTGTTCCTGGGATGTGGGCGTCGCTGGCAAGGCTCACATTTATTGCCCATTCCTAGTTGCCCTTGAGAAGGTGCTGGTGAGCCACCTTCTTGAACCGCTGCAGTCCGTGTGGCGTAGGCACTCCCACAGTGCTGTTAGGTAGGGAGTTCCAGGATTTTGACCCAACGACGATGAAAGATCGGCGATATACTTCCAAGTCAGGATGATGCGTGACTTGGAGGGTAACGTGGAGGTGGTGGTGTTCCCATGCGCCTGCTGCCCTTGTCCTTCTAGGTGGAAGAGGTCGCGGGTTCAGGAGGTGCTGTCGAAGAAGCCTTGGCGAGTTGCTGCACTGCATCTTGTAGGTGGTGCACACTGCAGCCACGGTACGCCAGTGGTGGAGGGAGTGAATGTTTACGGTGGTGGATGGGGTGTCAATCAAGCGGGCTGCTTTGTCCTGGATGGTGTCAAGCTTTTTGAGTGTTGTTGGAGCTGCAACTCATCCAGGCAAGTGGAGAGTATTCCACCACACTCCTGACTTTTATATATCTATATACCTATCTCTCTATCTGTCTATCTCTCTCTTTCTCTATCTCTCTATCTCTCTGTGTCTTTGTCTCCTCTTTGTCTTTGTTTCTCCATTTCTCTCTATATATGCAGTCAGGCCTGAACCCAACTTATTTCTAGAGACACAGTAACTACTATTTGGCGAATACTATGTCCCCCCAATTTGGTATCATCTGCAAATTTCAACACCATCTCTCCAATTTCTGAGTCCAAGTCATTTATGTATATGATGAACAACAGTTGTCCCAGAACAGATCCCTGTGGGAACCACTTCCCACTTTCTGTCAGTCCGAGAAATTTCCCCTAATCTTGCTACTTGGTCCATGACTCCACACGCCCTGGCCTCTGACATGAGTCTCTTAAGTGGCGTGTTGTCAAAGGCCTTCTGCAAGTCCATGTATACCAAATCTACTACACTGCCCTTGTCTACTCTTTCTGTTCTTTCTTCAATGTGTGGCACCAAGTACAATAGTCATATCTCCAGCAAGGCCACAGTTGCAGGGGAAATGAGTGAAGTTGGGACAAGTTGCAGTGGTGAAGGAGCTTTGCTGGCAGACTGACCAGGTGCTGCCTCTGTGAGAAGAGCCATCCAAAAAAGCAATTAAAAAAAAGCAAACCAAGTACTGGGGTTCATTTCTAGAGGGATAGAATTGAAAAGCAGAATAGTTATGTTGAACTTGAATTGAACTTTGCCTGGACCGCAGTTGGAGTACTGCGCACAGTTCTGGCCTCCATACTATAAAAAGGGGCATTGTGGCAGGTGCAAAAAAAAAATTCACAAGGATGATACCAGAACTGAGAGGATATACTTATCAGGAAAGGTTAAATAGGCTGGGGCTCTTTTCTCCAGAAAAGTGAAGACTGAGGGGTGACCTGATAGAGGTCTTTAAAATTCTGAAATGATTTGATAGGGTAGATGTAGTGAAAATGTTCCACTTGTGGAGGAGTCCAACACTAGGGGCCATAAATATAAGACAGTCACTAATAAGTCTGGAAGGCAGAGCACAAGGGAGTATGGCAAGGCTGGATGGCATTTATTTTAATGCAAGGAGTCTTACGAGTAAGGCAGATGAATTGAAGGTGTTGATGAACACATGGGAATATGATATTGTTGCTATCACAGAGACATGGTTGAGGGAGGGGCAGGACTGGCAGCTCAATATTCCGGGGTATAGAATCTTCAGGCGAGACAGAGGGGGGTGTAAAAGAGGAGGGGGTGTCGCAATATTAATCAAGGAGTCAATTACTGCTGTAAGGAGGGATGATATCTTAGCAGGTTCCTCTAATGAGGCCATATGGGTAGAACTTAAAAACAAAAAGGGGGCAAGCACTTTGCTGGGAGTGTACTATAGGCCCCCAAACAGCGAGGGGGAGATAGAGGAAAAGATATGTAGGCAAATCTCAGAGAAGTGTAGAAATAATAGGATAATAATAGTAGGGGATTTCAACTTCCCCAATATTAACTGAGATAGTCAGAGTGTGAAAGGCTTAGAGGGTGCGGAATTCTTAAAGTGCATCCAGGAGAGCTTTTTGAGACAGCATGTAGAAAGTCCTACAAGAGAGGGGGCGGTACTGGGAATGTAGCCGGGCAAGTGGTAGAAGTGTCAGTAGGCGAGCATTTTGGTGACAGTGACCATAATTCGGTGAGATTTAAGGTAGTCATGGAAAAGGACAAAGATGGACTGGATATAAAGGTTCTAAATTGGGGGAAGGCCGATTTTAATATGATAAGGCAGGATCTGGCCAAAGTGGACTGGGATCAGCTACTTGTAGGAAAATCCACATCAGAGCAGTGGGAGTCTTTCAGAAAGGAAATAGAGAGAGTACAGCACCAACATGTTCCCGTAAAGGTCAAGGGTGGGACCAACAAGTCCAGGAAACCCTGGATGTCAAGGGATATACAAGAATGGATTAAGAAAAAAAGGGAGGCTTTTGGCAGATACAAAGGACTAAAAATAGTGGAAGCCCTAGAGGAGTATCAAAAGTGCAGGGGGGTACTTAAAAAAGAAATTAGGAGAGTGAAGAGGGGGCATGAAAAAACACTGGCGGGCAAAATAAAGGAAAATCCCAAGGTGTTTTATAAGTATATTAAGGGCAAGAGGATAACCAGGGAAAGAGTAGGGCCCATTAGGAACCAAAGTGGCAATCTGTGTGTAGAGCCGGAAGATGTAGGTGAGGTTTTAAATGAATATTTTGCATCTGTGTTCACTATGGAGAAGGACGATGTAGGCATAGAAATCAGGCAGGGGGATTGTGATATACTTAAACAAATTAGCATTGAGAGGGAGGAGGTACTACCGGTTTTAGCGGGCTTAAAAGTGGATAAATCCCCAGGCCCAGATGAGATGTATCCCAGGCTGCTGTGTGAGGCAAGGGAGGAGATTGCAGGGGCTATGACACAAATTTTCAGAACCTCTCTGGCCACAGGGGAGGTACCAGAGGACTGGAGAACAGCTAATGTAGTACCATTATTCAAGAAGGGTAGTCGGGAGAAACCAGGGAATTACAGGCCAGTGAGCCTAACATCAGTGGTAGGGAAATTATTGGAAAAATTCTGAGGGACAGAATTAGTCTCCACTTGGAGAGGCAAGGATTAATTCAGGATAGTCAGCATGGCTTTGTCGGGGGGAGATCATGTCTAACCAATTTGATTGAATTTTTCGAGGGGGTGACTAGGTGTGTGGATGAGGGTAATGCGGTTGATGTGGTCTACATGGACTTCAGTAAGGTTTTTGACAAAGTCCCGCATGGGAGACTGGTCAAGAAGGTAAGAGCCCATGGGATCCAGGGCAATTTGGCACATTGGATCCAAAATTGGCTTAGTGGCAGGAGGCAGAGGGTGGTGGTCCAAGGTTGTTTTTGTGACTGGAAGCCTGTATCCAGTGGTGTACTGCAGGGATCGGTGCTGGGTCCCTTGCTGTTTGTAGTGTACATTAATGATTTAGATATGAATGTAGGAGGTATGATCAGTAAGTTCGCAGATGACACGAAAATTGGTGGAGTGGTAAATAGCGAGGAGGGAAGCCTCAGGCTACAGGATGATATAGACGGGTTGGTCAGATGGGCAGAACAGTGGCAAATGGAATTTAACCCTGAAAAGTGTGAGGTGATGCATTTTGGGAGGACTAACAAGGCAAGGGAATACACAATGAATGGTAGGACCCTAGGAATGACAGAGGATCAGGGGGACCTTGGTGTGCATGTACATAGATCCCAGAAGGCAGCAGGACAGGTAGATAAGGTGGTTATAAAGGCATATGGGATACTTGCTTTCATTAGCCGAGGCATAGAATATAAGAGCAGGGAAGTTATGATGGAGCTGTACAAAACGTTAGTTAGGCCACAGCTGGAATACTGTGTGCAGTTCTGGTCGCCACACTATAGAAGGATGTGATTGCATTGGAGAGGGTGCAGAGGAGATTCACCAGGATGTTACCTGGGCTGGAGCGCTTCAGCTATGAAGAGAGACTGGACAGGCTGGGGTTGTTTTCCTTAGAGCAGAGAAGGCTGAGGGGGGACCTGATTGAGGTGTACAAAATTATGAGGGGCATAGATAGGGTAGATAGAAAGGAACTTTTCCCCTTAGTAGGGGGTCAATAATCAGGGGGCATAGTTTCAAGGTAAGGGGCAGGAGGTTTAGAGGGGACTTGTGGAAAAAAAAATTCACCCGAAGGGTGGTTGGAATCTGGAACTCACTGCCTGAAAGTATGGTAGAGCAGGAACCCTCACGACATTCAAGAAGCATTTAGATGAGCACTTGAAACGCCATAGCATACAAGGCTACGAACCAATTGCTGGAAAATGGGATTAGAATAGATTGGGCTTGATTGCCAGCGCAGACACGATGGTCTGAAGGGCCTCTTTCTGTGCTGTATAACTCTATGACGCTAAATCCAATAGTGAATTCAAGAGAAACTTCTTTACCCAGAGAGTTGTTAGAATATGGATTCGCTAAGACAGGGAGTAGTTGAGGCGAATAGCATAGATGCGTTTAAGGCTAAGCTAGATAAGAACATGAGGGAGAAAGGAATAGAAGGATATGCTGATGGGTTGAGATGAAGAGGGGTGGGAGGAGGCTCGTGTGGAGCATAAACACAAGCACGGACCAGTTGGGCCAAATGGTCTGTTTCTGTGCTGTCGGCTCGATGTAACTTGATAAAATAGCCAGATAATAGGATAAAACAGAGCGTGGCACAATGCAATCCAATGGGATACAAAGCCGTGCAGTACAGGGTACAATTGAATAAATAGGACCCTCGGGATGAGGCTGTGGAAACGGTGAGAGTCACCACAAGAGATTTAATGAGGAATGCTGCAGTGATTTAAAAATAGACTCATACGCATCCTTTACTTTCTAGCTTTGAAAAGGATGTTGTAATGTTTCTCATATTTTAGAGGAATTTTTATTTGCAATGAATTTGGCAAGCAATTTCCAAGCCCCTTTTAAATGCAGCCAGGTTAATTTCGTTACAGAGAGAGAGAACTTTTTCCAGACAGAGGATAAATGATATCTGCATTCTGAGGAATTCTGTGCTTCTGTTGTTTTGTGTGGGTGCTTATTATAATGATACAATATTCAATGTTTATAGATGTTGTTTTACTTCAGCAACTCCCAATATTTCTTAACAGTTAAGCTGTGATTCGGAGGCATTACCTTAGCAATCTATATTTGATAATGTATCAGTTGTTGGCCTTTATTACAAGAGGATTTGAGTGTAAGAGTAAAGATGTTGTACTGCAATTATATAGGGCCCTGGTGAGACCACACCTGGAGTATTGTGTACAGTTTTGGTCTCCTTACCTAAGGAAGGATATACTTGCCATAGAGGGAGTGCAACAAAGGTTCACCAGACTGGTTCCTGGGATGGGGGGGGATTGTTCTATGAGGACAGTAGACTAGGGTTGAGTTTAGAAGAATGAGAGGTGATTGCATTGAAACATTCAAAATTCTTACAGGGTAGATGCAGGGAGGATGTTTCCCCTGGCTGGGGAGTCTAGAACCAGGGGTCACAGTCTCAGAATAAGGGGTCGGCCATTTAGGACTGAGATGAGGAGAAATGTCTTCACTCAGTGGGTGGTGAATCTTTGGAATTCTCTACCCCAGAGGGCTGTGGGGGCTCAGTTGTTGAGTATATTCAAGACAGAGATCGATAGATTCTTGAATATTAAGGGAATCAAGGGATATGGGGATAGTGCAAGAAAGTGGAGATGAGGTAGAAGATCAGCCATGATCTCTTTGAATGGCGGAGCAGGCTCGAGGGGCCAAATCTGTTCTTATGTAAGCAATTGGTTTGATGCAGACTGCTCTGGATAGAACTCTGAAGATGGAGTTCTATTAAGAGAGGCCAAACTGCTACATTCCGTAATGTTTTAAAATCGTAATAAAGTTTACAAGGATGATAGCAGAACTGAGAAGATATGCTGAACAGGCTGATGGGTGACCTAATAGAGGTCTTTAAAATTATGAAAGGGTTTGATAGAGTAGACTTGATCTCAGAGGGTTGTGGGGCTGGAGGAGATTACAGAGATAGGGTGGGGGCGAGTCCATGGAGGGATTTGAAAAAAGGGATGTGATTTTTAAAATCGATTCGTTGCTTAACCCGGGAGCCAATGTAGGTCAGCGAGCACAGGGGTGATGGGTGAACGTGACTTGATGCAAGTTAGGATACGGGCAGCAGAGTTTTTTTTTTAAGACAGCATTCAGAGTTGATCGCATGAACTGGAATCATGTGTTGGCTTTCCCTGAAGGAACCAGTTGCCAACGATCTGCCAGCTTACAGGATTATATCCTGGTGCCAGCCACTGTTTAGCAGATTTATTGAATTCAATTTTACCAATTGCTAAGGTGTCATTTGAATTCACAATCTTCAGGTTATTAGTCCAGTACCACAACCACTGGACCGCTGTGCCGGTGTATATTTGTATGTGAAACACATATGAAATACTGACGTACAGCACAAGGAAATTCCTGATCGTCACAACTTATCGGCTTACCAATTATGTAAACTCAGTTTGTATTACAAATAGCATACTGCTGTGACAGTGGCAATAGGTATGTAACTTACTGTATATTATGGTGTGTTTATTGCAATTGTGAGACATATTAATGGCTGTTGTGATAAAAACTGAGTTATTTACTTTAGTTACAAAATTATAGCCCTGAGTTTCTGTTGTTTCCAATAGCTAATTAAACAGCTCATGGGTATAATGTTTGTTTTATTTCTTAATGGATGCCTCTGATAAGGAGGTGTTGTAATTCTGACTAAAATACTGAGCTATATAAAGCCGAAGGTGTCGAGTCTAGCAGAGCAGCAAAAAGAGTTACTAAGAGTTTTGACTCAATGTTAAATCAGATATAGGCGGAAGCATTCTGCTGGCAGGAATTGTGTCTCCTACTGAAGCCATTGATGGCCGTGAATGATTTCCAAGAGGGCAGACCACTGGACCGTCACAAGATCAATCAGCCGATAAGTGTCAGCCAAAGCGCAGCGGGTCGCACTCTCTCCCCTGAGTCAGATTGTTATGCGTTCAAATCCCACTCCACAGACTTGAGCACATAATCCGTGGCTGCAGTGTGTACCATCTACAAGATGCACTGCAGCAACGCACAAAGGCTCCTTCGACAGCACCTCCCAAACCCGCGACCTCTTCCACCTAGAAGGACAAGGGCAGCAGGTGCATGGGAACACCACCACCTCCAAGTTCCTCTCCAAGTCACACACCATCCTGACTTGGAAGCATATCGCCGATCATTCATCGTCGCTGGGTCAAAATCCTGGAACTCCCTCCCTAACAGCGCTGTGGGAGCACCTTCACCACACGGACTGCAGCGGTTCAAGAAGATGGCTCACCACCACCTTCTCAAGGGCAACTAGGGATGGGCAATAAATGCTGGCCTTGCCAGCGACACCCACATCCCATAAAAAAACGAATAAAAAAAAAAAATCCAGGCTGACACTCCCAGTGCAGTGCTGAGGGAGTGCTGCACTGTCGGATGTGCCATCTTTCGGATGAGGCGTTAAACTGAGGCCCCATCTGCTCTCTCAGGTGGACATTAAAGATCCCACGGCCACTATTTCGAAGAGGAGCAGGGGAGTTGTTCTCGATGTCCTGGCCAATATTTATCCCTCAACCCACATCACAAAAACAGATTATCTGGTCATTATCACATTGCTATTTGTGGGATCGTGCTGTGTGCAAATTGACTGCCGTGTTTCCTACATTACAACAGTGAGTACACTTCAAAAAGTACTTCATTGGCTGTAAAGTGCTTTGGAACGTCCTGAGGTCATGAAAGGTGCTATAGAAATCGAAGTTCTTTCTCGCTTCATCAGTATAATATTCCCTCATTGTTAATTATATCTGAGACTTTCCCTAGCACTCACTGGACAGTGGACATCCATGTCAATTGTAGCAACACTCAGGTCATTTTGGAGTGTTCGAGGTATGCTACATAGTCTCTGAGGCATTAAGGTTTCCATTGAACCCACGTATGGGTTACCATTCGCTCCAAGGACTGTAGTGCAACCAATTGTTGGTCCAGCACTTTATGGATGTTAAAGATGGGTGTTTATTGCTAAGATGAATTGGAAAAGAGGAGGCTGAGGGTAGACTTAATTGAGGTGTATAAAATTATGAGGGGCCTAGATAGAGTGGATAGGAAGGACCTATTTCCCTTAGCAGAGGGGTCAATAACCAGTGGGCACAGATTTAAAGTAATTGGTAGAAGGATTAGAGGGGAGTTGAGGAGAACTTTTTTCACCCAGAGGGTGGTGGGGGTCTGGAACTCACTGCCTGAAAGGCTGGTCGAGGCAGAAACCCTCATCACATTTAAAAAGTACTTGGATGTGCACTTGAAGTGCCATAACGTATAGGGCTACGGACCAAGAGCTGGAAAGTGGGATTAGGCTGGAGAGCTCTTTTTAAGCCGGCACAGACACGATGGGCCGAATGGTCTCCTTCTGTGCTGTAGATTTCTATGATTCTATGATTCCTGAATCTTATCTCCTCATCTCATTTCTGGGAAGACTTTAGTGTCTGTGGCTGTGATGGTTATAAGTAGTACAGTGACCCATTGATTTCGAGGAATTATCCAGGATTGTCAGCCCCTGGTGTTTCGGCCCCCAATTCCAGCACAGACAGATGAACACGGAGTCCCCTGCAGGGTTAAAGTGCAATCTGGATCGGTCTGCTCTTCCTCCGCCATGCTGGGGAATGAGGGAAGGAAGAAAAAAAATACTGCTGCAAAAAGCACTCATGGTAAAGTAAACAGGTTCATTCAGGGAGAGCGCCATAGAAACTGGAATGAAAGCATGGAAGGAAACTCGTAAGGTTTCAATCTGAAAAATAAATGGGCAGAACAATTAAATGCCAAGACAACTTAAAAATAGAGACACTATGGGCTAAAAATTCGGGGGCTTAACCCCACACGTTACCGTCAAAAAATCGTGAAGCGTGGGCGGCCGCTGCTCTTTCGGCAGCTGGTGGCGGGTCCCGCGGCTTCCTCCATTTTCCTAGGCCCGCAAGCATTGTCGGTAAGATGCATCGCCCTGCAAAGTAAACTGAGGAAGCGATGGCATCAGTCGGTGTGCAACGCCGACTTAACATCACCACGGCGAACTTCGACCTCAGCGCTGAGTTCAGCGCTGTATCCTAAGCTCGTCAGGTAAACCCGGCGTTCAGCAGACTGACAGAGGCGCTGTCAGCACCTCTTAAAGGGACACACACATCTTTCAGGTAAGTTTGCATTTAAGCTTTTGGTCTGCTTTTTTTAAATTTTATTGAAGTAGTGGTGTGCTGCAATACATGTTAAAAGTTTTTAAAGTGTGTCGGGAGTGCTGCTGGACACTTGCAAGGCCTGGGATAGAAAAGGAAGGCCTTTGAGAAGGCAGAAAAGGTGGCAAATATGCAGCAGGGTAGGCAACATCCGTGGAGAGAGAAACAGAGTTCACGTCTCAGGTCAAGATGCTGCCTGACCTGCTAAGTATTTCCAGCATTTAATGCTGCCATTTCAGATTTACAGCATCCGCTCACAGAGGGAAGAGGAAGATGCAGAAGAGGAGGAAGCAGACGGAAGGATGCAAGGCAGACAGCCTCTTTCTGGCTGGGATATCTGGGATGGAATCATTCGCCTGCAGGTCCCAGTGACCACAACCCCAATGCCCCTTTCAACATTAGTCCCACACATTACCTTCCCTCGGTTACTGAACTTCTTCTTCTTCTTCTTCTTCTTCACTCTCCTCTCCCTCTTCTTGACCAACCACTTTTTGGGTGTGTGAAATGAGGAAGGCACAAGGGTGGAGTTGTGGTGAGGGGAGGGCGGGAAAGCAAGAGTTGCATGCCAGAAGGAGGATAACATATGAGGATGCCAGCATCTTGTATCCTTTCTGCCCCGCCGTTGGCCAAGGGCTCAGCCATGTCCCTGCCAAGAATGACCGGCACCGTCTCCTCCAAGGGTGTGAGGTGAGGCTAGAAATGGGAGAAGTGCCTCGTGATTGGTGCAGATTGTTGGTAGGTGAGTGTTTGGGGGTGGGGGTCGTGCATTGAGCAGTGTGTGAGGCTAGTGGTGCAGTTGGTAGGAGACAGCTTTTGAAGATGCATTCACTGACCTTGACCAGTGGTCTGAGGTCATGATGCTTCTTTGGGCACTGGAGCCAGGTGGTGGGGGTGACACTGCTGGCAGTGACCGCCTCGGTAACGTGGTCACACTTAAGAACATAGAACATCGAGCCTGCTCCACCATTCAATAAGATCATGGCTGACCTTCGACATCAACTCCACTTTCCCGCCTGATTCCCATATCCCTTGATTCCCCATGAGTCCAAAGATCTATCAATCTCAGCCTTGAATATACTCAATAACTGAGCATCCACAGCCCTTTGGGGTAGAGAATTCCAAAGATTCACAACCCTCTGAGTGAAGAAATTCCTCCTCATCTCAGTCTTTAACCCCTTATCCTGAGATTATGCCCTCTAGTTCTAGACTCTACCCTGTCAATGCCCTCAGAATCTTATGTATTTCAATGAGATCACCCCTCATTCTTCTAAACTCTAGAGAGTATAGGCCCATTCTACTCAATCTCTCCTCATAGGACAGCCCTCTCATCCCAGGAATCAATCTAGTGAATCTTTATTGCACTGTCTCTCAGGCATATCTGTCCATCCTCAGATAAGGAGATGAAAACTGTGCACAGTCCTCCAGATGTTGTCTCACCAAAGCCCTGTACAATTGTAGTAAGACTTCCTTACTCTTGTACTCCAATCCCCTTGCAATCAAGGCCAACATGCCATTTACCTTCCTAATTGCTTGCTGAACCTGCATGCTAACTTTCTGTGTTTCCTGTATAACAACACCTAAATCTTGCTGAACACCAACATTTAATAGTTTCTTACCATTTAAAAAATATTCTGTTTTTATATTCTTCCTACCAAAGTGAATAACCTCACATTTCCTCACATTATACACCATCTGCCACCTTATTGCCCACTCACTTAACCTGTCTATATCGCTTTGCAGACTCTTTGGCTGCAATCTTACCTTTCGGTGCGAGTTGGGAGCAGGTCAGCTGCCTTCCGGGTTCCGATCCCGCCTCTAACGACGCCCGACGCACAGACGTAATTTTACATCAATTGGCCTTGTTAAGCTCGCCCGGCGGGCTTGCCGGCCAATTAAGAGAAAGCCGGTGTCAGATAACGTCAGTTGATGATGCGTCATCTGCCGGTTTTCTTAAAGGGGACACGCACATTTTTTTTGGACATTTTTCAGTGTTTGACGCCATTGAGGTGCTGCAAACACTGCCAATCACTGTACAAAGGTGAGCTCATGCATCCGGGCTCTCCAGTGACTCACTCCTTAGGATAAAACAGATGGCAGCTGCAGGTGAGGTTCTCACAATGAGGTGGGACTACACAAACAATTTAAAACTTGTCACCTACAGAAAAGTCTAAATACATTAAAAATGATTTTCCCAATATTTTCTTACCTCTGAAACTCACCAGTGTACCAAAGGATCCTTCACACCATTTCTGCAGCTGTCATCAATGCACAAACCTTACAGTAGCAGCACAGCACGCCAAACTTACCCTGGCGTGGTGTTCGGACGTCGGGAAGCCCACAGTCGATGTGTCAAAATTGAAAAAAGCCTCTTAACTGCCTGTTAACTACCTGTTAACAGGCAGTTAAGTGCCTAAAATCCTCTTCCCGCCGCTAGGTGTCGGGTCCCTGCGCAAATCGGGGACCCGACACTTGGGAAGATTGTATGGAGGCGGGTTGACAGTGGGTTCAGGACCCGCTGTCAATCTTTGCAATTTTGCCAGCAGTCCCGCCTCCAAACCCGCCCCCTGAGCGCTGGCAAAATTCCCCCCTTTGTGTCCTCATAGCTTACTGTCCCACTCTGCTTTGCATCATCAGCAAACTTGGATACATTGCACTCGGTCCCTTCATCTAAGTCATTAATATAGATTGTAAATAGCTGAGGCCCCAACACTGATCCTTGCTGCACCCCACTAGTTACAGCCTGCCAACCGGAAAATGACCCATTTATCCTACTCTCTGTTTTCTTTCCGTTAACCGATCCTCTATCCATGCTATTATATTATCCCCAACCCCATGAGCCCTTATCTTGCATAGCACCCTTTTATGTGGCACCTTATCGAATGCCTTTTGAAAATCCAAAAATACTACATCCACTCGTTCCCTTTATCTACCCCGCTCATACATTCTCAAAAAACTCTAATAAATTTGTTAAACATGATTCTCTTTCATAAAACCATGTTGACTCTGCCTAATCATATTGTGATTTTCTAAGTGCCCTGTTACCACTTCCTTAATAGTGGATTCCAGCATTTTCCCAACAACTGATGTCAGGCTAATTGGCCTGTAGTTTCCCGTTTTCTCTCTCCTCCTTTCTTGAATAGCAGGAGTGCATTTGCTACCTTCCAATCCGCTGGGACCATTCTAGAATCCAAGGAATTTTGGAATATAACAACCAATGCATACACTATCTCTGCAGCTACCTCTTTTAGAACCCTAAGATGTAGGCGATTTGTCAGCTTTTAGTCCCATTATTTTCTCAAGTACTTTTTCTCTACTGATATTAATTACTTTAAGTTCCTCACTCTAATTAGCCCCTTGGTTCCCCTTTATTTTTGGTCTGCTTTTTGTGTCTTCGACTGTGAAGACAGATACAAAATATTTATTTAAAGTCTCTGCCATTTCCTTATTCCACATTATAATTTCACCTGTCTCAGCCTCTAAGGGGCCAATGTTTACTTTTGCTATGTCATTCTTTCTGGAGGGCCTTCGAGCCCCTGTGGGTAGCGGACCTCTCGTGCAGTGTTGTCCCCCTGCTCAAAGCTGGAATCCTGTGTGTGAGACCCTGGGTGCCCCTTCCCTGACTTACTGAGCCACTTGTGTCAGTGCTGAAGCACTTTTCCCACTTTTTGAGGTTCGGAAGGGAATTCAGCTTTAAGCGCTGAAGACTCCCATTTGGGACTTATTTTTAATGAGTTAATTTTGTTTTCAAAGGCTGTAAAGGCTGGAAACTGTGGTTTTTCACTTCATTATAATTTTTATTAGTTCAGAAGCCTCTAGCCAAGCTGTTCCAGTACAGCTACAAAACTGGCATCTAACCGACAATGTGGAAAACTGCCCAGGTATGTCCTGTCCACAAAAAGCAGGACAAATCCAACCCGGCCAATTACCGCCCCATCAGTCTACTCTCAATCATCAGCAAAGTGATGGAAGCTGTCATCGACAGTGCTATCAAGCGGCACTTACTCACCAATAACCTGCTCACTGATGCCCAGTTTGGGTTTCCGCCAAGACCACTCAGCTCCCGATCTCATTACAGCCTTGGTCTGACCATAGACAAAGGAGCTGAATTCCAGAGGTGAGGTGAGAGTGACTGCCCTTGACATCAAGGCAGCATTTGACCGAGTGTGGCATCAAGGAGCCCTAGTAAAACTGAAGTCAATGGGAATCGGGGGGGAAAACGCTCCACTGGCTGGAGTCATACCTAGTACAAAGGAAGATGGTTGTGGTGCACAGTGTTCAGCGCCATTCACAACTTCTCAGATAATGAAGCAGTCCATGCCCGTATGCAACAAGACCTGGATGACGTTCAGGCTTGGGCTGATAAGTGGCAGGTAACATTCGTGCCACACAAGTGCCAGGCAATGGCTATCTCCAACAAGCGAGAGTCTAACCACCTCCCCATGACAGTCAACGGCATTACCATCGCCGAATCACCCACCATCAACATCCTGGGGGTCACCATTGACCAGAAACTTAACTGGGCCAGCCACATAAATATTGTGGCAATAAGAGCAGGGCAGAAGCTAGGTATTCTGTGGCGAGTGTCTCACCTCCTGGATCCCCAAAGCTGTTCCACCATCTACAAGGCACAAGCAGAGAGTGTGATGGAATATTCTCCACTTGCCTGGATGAGTGCAGCTCCAACAACACTCAAGAAGCTCGACACCATCCAGGACAAAGCAGCCCGCTTGATTGGCACCCCATCCACCACCTTAAACATTCACTCCCTCCACCACCGGCGTACCGTGGTTGCAGTGTCTACCATCTACAAGATGCACTGCAGCAACGCACCAAGGCTTCTTCAGCAGCACCTCCCAAACCCACGACCTCTTCCACCTAGAAGGACAAGGGCAGCAGGCGCATGGGAACACCACCACCTGCAAGTTCTCCTCCAAGTCACACACCATCCTGACTTAAAAGTATATCGCTGATCCTTCATCATCGCTGGGTCAAAATCCTGGAACTCCCTACCTAACAGCACTGTTGGAGTACCTTCACCACACGGACTGCAGCAGTTCAAGAAAGTGGCTCACCACCATCTTCTCAAGGGCAATTAGGGATGGGCAATAAATGCTGGCCTTGCCAGCGACGCCCATATCCCATAAACAAATAAAACAAAAGAAGGCATTGGCCTTTTAATGTATTGCCCTTTTAATTTCTCACAATTCCTAGCAAACTCTATTGCCTCACTCCCAGAGGCTGTTCGGAGCTGGAACGCCGCTTCAGGATGAGAACTTTGCCTTCGATGCCTGCACTAATGCCACCAGGAGGGCGTTACATTGTAAGTTAGCGCTGGACTAAACATCTTTGGCCCCCAGCGCGAATTTTCCCCATGTAGCGCTTCGACGATTTTCAGACACCGGCAGCTCTCCTGGCGGCCATGAAATTTTCCCCCCTAACTTCCTTTATATTTTTGACCAATAACATCAAATGTATTAAAGGCATAATCTTAAACTTAGAACCATAGGAGTTTGCAGCACAGAAGGAGGCCACTTGGCCCATTGTGTCTGTGCTGGCTCATTGCGAGATCAATCCAAAATCAATTCCACTGCCCCCTGCTCTCCTCAGAGCCCTGTATCTTTCTCTGCTTCAATAGTTTATCCAATTGTCCCTTAAGAGCTGCAATAGTTTCTGCTTCAAACATTCCCTGTGGCAAAGCAATCCAACAGCCCTCTACATAAAGAAATTCCTCTCAATCTCAATCCTCACTCTCTTGGTGTCAATTTTAAATTGATTATTTGACATGAATGTGCTGAATAGCTGGAATGGACAGCCCAGGGGCTGATTGAATTGGCAGCGCGGGATGAGTTGCTAATGAAAAATCTGATAGCGAAGAATGTGAGGTATTTCTAAGATACTGGGAGCAGCGAAACGGACCGTAGTGGCCTTTTCCGATCCTATGCATTTCTGTATTGTCCCTACGACAAAGTTAAGCTTGATGTCCCAATTTGCTTTGCAACCTCACCTCTCGCAGTCGCTCATTATCCTACCCATTTTATTTTCACAGGTATCCTTCTCTGTTTTTGTTTCCTTTTGCTTTGTTGCTCATTTTTATTGAAACCTTACTACTTTTTTTCTTCTGTGCTTTAACATCAGTGTCTATTGACCCTGAAGGTGAATCGAAGTTCACCCACAGTGCTCACCACTTGCACCGTCCGTGCTTAACACAGACAGCCGTCTATATCGGGCAAATGGTGCAGACCGTTTGCCGTTACCCTAGGAGTCAATTACAAAGGTGCCGCTTATAATGTATTAAACGCACCGACTATACCGGGCAGTTCAGTAGGTTCTTATCCTCTGCTTACTCATTTAAAAGGCTCGGCTGTTTTCAGGCAAAGTCGGGTCTTCAGGCAGTTTCAGTCAGCTGTTCGCACCTGGTTAGAGCGCGATTACCTTCGTGACGAGATTCTGGCTGCAACTCCGAACAGTTAGAGGTCGTTGCTAAGTGGAGATTTCCTGTTTTTCATTAAACATGTTGGTCAGTTCGCTTTTTGGTTCTACCGCCCATTGCGTATACATGCCCGCTATACTCGGTGGGGACTGTACCCATTGGTGGCATTCCGAATAGAGGGCTTCTTACTGATGATACCGATTCGTAAATCCTGTCGCAGAGCTGTGGTTTCTGTCTTCATGTTGGGAGCGCATGGGAAAGATAAAGGTCCAATAAAGTCTGTTCTCAGTCTCGGTGAAGAATCACAGTTTACACAAAGTGAATGTATTGAAGGCAAGAGTTGGCCTTGCCAAATGCCGAGTCTGGTTTGAGAACATATATTGGTATCCTACAGTGCCAGCCTTCACTCAGTGGGTAGCACCCCCACCTTTGAGTCAGAAGGTTGTGGGTTCAAGTCCCACTCCAGGGACTTGAGCACATAACCCAGGCTGACACTCCAGTGCAGTGCTGAGGGAGTGCTGCACTGTCGGAGGTGCCACCAGTCAGATGAGATGTTAAACCGAGGCCACGTCTGCCCTCTCAGGTGGAGATAAAAGATCCCATGGCACTATTTCGAAGAAGAGCAGGGGAGTTCTCCCCGGTGTCCTGGGGCCAATATTTATCCCTCAATCAACATCACCAAAAACAAATGATCTGGTCATTATCACATTGCTGTTTGTGGGAGCTTGCTGTGCGCGAATTGGCTGCTGCATTTCCTACATTACAACAGTGACTGCACTTCAAAAGTACTTCATTGGTTTTAAAGCACTTTGGGACGTTCTGAGGTCGTGAATATATAAATGGAAGCCTTTCTTTCCAATCCACGTGGGTGAAGTGAAATTTCTTGCGGGGGGGCAGGTTCGTGATTAACGTAACTTACCTGCTGGGACCCGTGTCTGAGGTATACTTGTGCCTGAACACAAAAGGTGAACATGTAGCAAAAATCTCCGGAGCCCCAGAGTTAGGTCCTCGTCGCTGCAAACAGAAGCCCTTTTGTTTCCTGCCTTATTTCGCTTCTGCAGTTTGCAAATGAGTCTCTAGCTAAAGGGATCAAAGGCAAACAGGCTATTCTCCCTGCTGCCCGATCAGCTGAATGGGCCGAGCAGAGTCGCCTTTAAGCGTATTTGAGGACCATGATCTTCCCAAAGAGTAAAAAATGGAATTTTATTCCTGAGTGAGTGACAGGGAGAGCTGGAATATGTTTTTTTTTTCTTGTTTTCATTAAGATAACGATTAAAAAAAAAGAACATGTTTCCAAAATATAATTAGTAGTAAAAAGAGCAGCTGATGACCACCGGTGGTCCAGTTTCCTGAATGCCTCTTATTTTCTGCCTTGGCAGCCATAGCTGCACATCAACCAAGTGCCCTGCAGTCATCGCTTGCCAATCGAACTTGTTTACCTCTTGGGAATAATGTTGCTGGAAAGTCACCAGGAAAACGCTGGAAAAAAAAACGAAAGAAACACTGGGCTTCTCTTTTGCTCGTCCAAACGTCTCATTTGATCTCTTGTCAGCACACACACACACCGACTCTGCAAATGAACACTGCTAAATAGTCAAAATAAGATCATAGGCTTGCACTGCGTACAGTTTGTTCCGTTCGTCTACTCCCTCTGCTAAAAAGGAAGGAGTATTTCTCCTGGGAAGTGCTCTGCAGACAAGCAACGTGAGTGCACTGTAAAGCAATGGATGGGTAGATCAGTGGGGCTCTGTTCACAGCAGGTACTGCTCCCTCTTCGATTTTCCTCTGTGTGCTCCACCTGTGTGATGCTTTTTACCTGAGCACTAAAGAGGAACGTCTGTTACATAGAATGACATAGAATGCACAGCACAGAAACTGGCCATGTGCTCCACGTGAGCCTCCTCCCACCCCTGCTTCATCTCACCCTATCAGCATAACCATCTCTTCCTTTCTCCCTCATGTGTTTATCGAGCTTCCCCTTAAATGCATCGACGCTATTCGCCACAACTGCTCCCTGTGTTCGCGAGATCCGCATTCTCAGCACTCCCCGAGTAAAGATGTTTATCCTGAATTCCTCATTGGGTTTATTCATGACTATCTTGTATTTATGGCCCCTTGTTCTACCCCGCAAGTGGAAACATCTTCTCTGCGTCTACCCTATCGAACCCTTTCATAATCTTAAAGACCTCTATAAGGTCACCTCTCTTTTCTGGAGTAAAGAGGCTCCAGCCTGTTCAGTATTTCCTGATATCGAACCCTTTGTTGATTAGTTATAAAAATATTGGAGAAGGGTAAAAAAAAATCAGGCCATTTGACCGAGCGGGGTGGGAGGTCATGTGATGAAGCCTCCAGGAATATGTCCAAGCAGAGTTGGGAACTCTAGGCTTCTCATTTAAGGGAAGTTAAAAAAATAAAAAAGGAAGAAACTTGCCTTTAGTCCAGTGGCCTCCACTCCTGCACCGCTGGTTAGGCCGCACTTTTTTTTTCATTTTTTCGTACACGGGATGTGGGCGTCGCTGGCAAGGCCGGCATTTATTGCCCGTCCCTAACTGGCCTTGGGAGAACTGGTTTATTCTGCCGGTTTCTGCCGAATTTGGCGTGGGGATCCTGTACCAGGCCCCTGATTAACATATTCAAGGGGCTTTAACGGCAGTGTTGGGCTGACGTTGCGCGGACGTCTCCGGAGCCTCCGAGGGGGTGGGGGGGGGGGGTGGGTGGGAGGAGGGGGATGGATCTCGCGCCCACGGAAAATGGTTCCCCATAGCAACCACCCCACCCTCCCAATACACCCAGAAATCAGGCATGGCGGGGACCAAATTCTCTCCTGGAAAATCCAGTCTCTGTAGAAAAAAAGACAGGTCAACTCTTCGATGAAGAGGTCCACACTTGAAATGCCTTTTCACTTTACAGGTACTGACGGAACCCGCTGTGTATTTCCAGCAATTTCTCTTGCTGTCTGATGCCAGTGCAGTTGTGCTGGGCTGCAATATTGGGGTTGGAATCATAGAAACATAGAATCTAGGAGCAGGAGTAGGCCATTCGGCCCGTCGAGCCTGCTCCACCATTCAATACGATCATGGCTGATCATCCAAATCCAGTACCCTGTCCCTGCTTTAATCCCCACAGTACACATATCCCACCCTACCCCCGTAACCCCACGTATTTAATTCCCCCTAACATATCCCATCCTATCCCCATAACCCCACATATTTAATCCCCCCCTAATTCTAAGGGTCAATTTATCATAGCCAAATCAACCTAACCTGCACATTTTTGGACTGTGGGAGGAAACCGGAGCACCCGGAGGAAACCCACGCAGACACGGGGAGAATGTGCAAACTCCACACAGACAGTCACCCGAGGTCAGATTCGAACCCGGGTCTCTGGCGCTGTGAGGCACCAGTGCTAACCACTATGCCACCGTGTTGCCCCAATGCCAATGAGAATCAATGCCAATGATAATCGGGTGGATCCTATAACGGGCGGCCGATTTTCCAGGCTATTTTTTTGCACTAACTATCCACCCCATTTAGTCTGGAATCGACCAGTTATAGTCCACCGGCCTCGGTGTTTTACAATGAAGTGCAAAGCAAAATTTGGATCGTGAGGGAAAATGTGGAATAATTTGCACCCAGAACAGATCGTTGGCTTTAAACCCTAACTTTTAAACAGAGAAAAGGTGATGGCGTGGACCTGATACAGCTTACTCACTGGAAAAAAAGCTCGGTGAGAGAATGCAGGAAGGCGTTGAATAATTTAACAGAAAAAATGCATGTCTTTTTTTTTAATAGAAAAGCCTTTCAGTTAAATGTCTCCAAAGGTTAAGTAGTATGAAATATTTTTTGCTTCATTGATAATTCAACAACTTATCGGTAACTGTGAAATCAGAGCAAATGCAGTTGCTTCGAAATGGGTGACGTAAGTGAATTCAATTCTTTCTTCCTGGGGATCGGGCGATACTGGCAAAGGCATTTTTATTGCCCACCTTGAGTTGCCCCGAGGGCATTAAGATTCAAAGGGGCTGATTTTGATAGTGTCAGCTGTGGCTCAGTGGCAATAACTCCAGCAGCTGTGGCACTGCTGCCTCAGAGTCAGAAGTTCGTGGGTTTAAGTCCGACAACAACAACAACAACGTGTATTTATATAGCACCTTTAACGTAGTAAAACGTCCCAAGGCGCTTCACAGGATTGTTACAGCACAAAAAATTGACACCGAGCCACATAAGGAGAAATTAGGGCAGGTGACCAAAACCTTGGTCAAAGAGGTAGGTTTTAAGAAGCATCTTAAAGGAGGAAAGAGAGGTTAGAGAGGCGGAGAGATTTAGGGAGGGAATTCCAGAGATTAGGGCCCAGGCAGCTGAAGGCACGGCCACCGATGGTTGAGCGATTATAGTCAGGGATGCTCAAGAGGGCAGAATTAGAGGAGCGCAGATATCTCGGGGGGTTGTGGGGCTGAAGGAGATTACAGAGATAGGAGGGGCGAGGCCATGGAGGGATTTGAAAACAAGGATGAGAATTTTGAAATCGAGCCGTTGCTGGACCGGGAGCCAATGTAGGTCAGCGAGCACAGGGGTGATGAGTGAACGGGACTTGGTGCGAGTTAGGACACGGGCAGCTGAGTTTTGGATCACCTCAAGTTTACGTAGGGTGGAATGTGGGAGGCCAGCCAGGAGTGCATTGGAAGAGTCAAGTCTAGAGGCTAGAAAGGCATGGATGAGGAATTCAGCAGCAGATGAGCTGAGGCAAGGGTGGAGACGGGCGATGTTACAGAGGTGGAAATAGACGATCTCAGTTTGCTAATGTCCTTTAGGGAAGGAAATCTGCCGTCCTTACCTGGTCTGGCCTGTATATGACTCCTGTCCCACAGCAATGTGGTTGACTCTTAACTGCTCTCTGAAATTGCCTAGCAAGCCACTCAGTTGTAACTAACCGCTATGAAACATAATGGCCCGTATTTTCCGATCGGAGGCTTCCTGCGTGCGGAGGCCTCCGATCTGGAAAAAATCTACGGACTTACCTGAGGGCTCCCGAGGTCTGGACACTTCCGTTCCTGGGCCTCTCCAACTCGAAATGCGCAGGGCCCACGTATCCCAGAGGCACATGCGGTTCGCAAGTGTCTCTGGGATCACGTGGGCCATGGGGAGCCAATCAAAGAAGGGAATCCTACTTCATACACTAGACAAATAGACCTGTCAAATATATGAATGGAGATCACCCCAAAAACACTGTAAAACATTAACTAAATACATTTTAAAAATCACATTTTTAAAATGAGTTGAAATTACAATAAATTAAATATTTTAAACAAAAATTTAATTTTTTGAAAAAAATAATTGAAACATAGAAACATAGAAGATAGGAGCAGGAGTAGGCCATTCGGCCCCTCGAGCCTGCTCCGCCATTCGATGAGATCATGGCTGATCATCCAAACTCAGTACCCTGTACCTGCCTTCTCCCCATATCCCTTGATACCTTTAGCTTTAAGAAATATATCTAACTCATTCTTGAATATATTTAATGACTTGGCCTCAACTACCTTCTGTGGTAGAGAATTCCACAGGTTCACCACTCTCTGGGTGAAGAAATTCTTCCTCATTTCTGTCCTAAATGGCTTACCCCTTATCCTTAGATTATGACCCCTGGTTCTGGACTCTCCGACCATCGGGAACATTCTTCCTGCATCTAGTTTGTCCAGACCTGTCAGAATTTTATATGTTTCGATGAGATCCCCTCTCATTCTTCTATACTCCAGCAAGTATAAGCCCAATCGACCCAATCACTCCTCATATGTCATTCCTGCCATCCCAGGTATCAGCCTTGTGAATCTTTGCTGAACTCCTTCCATGGCAAGAACATCCTTCCTCAGATAAGGCGACCAAAACTGCCCACAATACTCAAGGTGTGGTCTCAACAAGGCCCTGTACAACTGCAGCAGGACATCCCTGTTCCTGTACTCAAATCCTTTCGCTATGAAGTTTTTTGCAGGGCTAAAAATAAACTTACTTTTTTTTGAAGTATTTTTAAATGAAAAATGAGTGAAAGTTTTTTAAAAACTTTTTTCAACTCTTATGCTGGTAAAAGCAGGCCTTACGCCTGCTTTTACCAGGTGTAAGATTTCGAAGGGTTTTCTGCGGTCGGAGGTTCTCCAGAAAGTGGAACTCTCCACCCGCAGACGCCCTTCTCTAGGGCAGGTGTCCGATCTGTCAAGAGCATTCTTGACAGATCGGAAATGCCGGTTTTCAGCGCATGCACTTGGCATGCCTGAAACTGGCATTTCCGATGTCCCTACAGGTGTGTACACAGCGCGTACACACCCATAGGGATCAGAATATACGGCCCAATAAGAATGAAACCGGACGGACCACCCGGCATCAACCTCGGCACCGGCTTCGGACACGGCAATGGCACACCCAGCCCAGTTGACCCTGCAAAGTCCTCCTCACCAACATCTGGCGACTTGTGCCAAAATTGGGAGAGCTGTCCCACAGACTAGTCAAGCAACAGCCTGACACAGTCATACTCACAGAATCATACCTTTCAGCCAATGTCCCAAACTCCTCCATCACCATCCCTGGATATGTCCTGTCCCACCAGCAGGACAGACCCACCAGGGGTGGCGGCACAGTGGTATACAGTCGGGAATGAATGGCCCTGGGAGTCCTCAACATTGACTCTGGACTGATTAAGTCTCATGGCTCCAGGTCAAGTATGGGCAAGGAAACCTCCTGCTGATTACCACCTACCGCCCTCCCTCAGCTGATAAATCAGTACTTCTCCATGTTGAACACCACTTGGAAGAAGCACTGAGAGTAGCAAGGGCACAGAATGTACTCTGTGTGGGGGACTTCAATGTCCATCACCAAGAGTGGCTTGCTGGCACCACTACTGACCGAGCTGGCCGAGTCCTGAAGGACATAACTGCCAGTCTGGGCCTGCGACAGGTGATGAGAGAACCAACACGAGGGAAAAACCTACTTGACCTCGTCCTCACCAACCTATCTGTCGCAGATGCATCTGTCCATGATAGTATTGGTAGCAGTGACCACCGCACAGTCCTTGTGGAGATGAAGTCCTGTCTTCACACTGCGGACACCCTCCATCGTGTTGTGTGGCACTACCACTGTGCTAAATGGGATAAATTCAGAACTGATCTAGCAGCTCAAAACTGGGCATCCATGAGGCGCTGTGGGTCATCAGCAGCAGCGGAATTGTATTCCACCGCAATTTGTAACCTCATGGCCCGGCATATCCCTCACTGTACCATAACCATCAAGCCAGGGGACTGACCCTGGTTCAATAAGGAGTGTAGAAGAGCATGCCAGGAGCAGCACCAGGCGTGCCTAAAAATGAGCTGCCAACCTGACGGAACTGCAACACAGGACTACATGCATGCTAAAAAGTGGAAGCAGCATGCTATAGACAGGGCTAAGCGATCCCACAATCAACGGATCAGATCAAAGCTCTGTAGTCCTGCCACATCCAGTCATGAGTGGTGGTGGACCATTAAACAACTAATGGGAGGAGGAGGCTCCATGAATATCCCCATCCTCAAGGATGGTGGAGCCCAGCACGTGAGTGCAAAAGACAAGGCTGAAGCGTTTGCAACCATCTTCAGCCAGAAGTGCCGACTGGATGATCCATATCGGCCTACTCCTGAGGTCTCTCCACCAGGAGCCAGTCTTCAGCCAATTCGATTCACACCACGTGATATCAAGAAACGGCTGAGCGCACTGGATACAGCAAAGGCTATGGGCCCCGACAACATTCCGGCTATTGTGCTGAAGACTTGTGATCCAGAACTAGCCGCGCCTCTAGCCAAGCTGTTCCAGTACAGCTACAACACTGGCATTTATCCGACAATATGTCCACAAAAAGCAGGACAAATCCAACCCAGCCAATTACCGCATGATCAGTCTACTCTCAATCTTCAGCAAAGTGATGGAAGGTGTCATCGACAGTGCTATCAAGCGGCACTTACTCACCAATAACCTGCTCACTGATGCCCAGTTTGAAGTTTCCGCCAAGACCACTTGGCTCCTGACCTCATTACAGCCTTGGTCCGACCATAGACAAAGGAGCTGAATTCCAGAGGTGAGGTGAGAGTGACTGCTCTTGACATCAAGGCAGCATTTGACCGAGTGTGGCATCAAGGAGCCCGAGTAAAACTGAAGTCAATGGGAATCGGGGGGAAAATGCTCCACTGGCTGGAGTCATACCTAGCACAAAGGAAGATGGTTGTGGTGGTTGACGGTCAATTATCACAGCCCCAGGACATCACTGCAGAAGTTCCTCAGGGCAGTGTCCTAGGCCCAACCATCTTCAGCTGCTTCATCAATGACCTTCCCTCCAACATAAGGTCAGAAATGGGGATGTTCGCTGATGACTGCACAGTGTTCAGCGCCATTCACAACCCCTCAGATAATGAAGCAGTCCATGCCCGCATGCAACAAGACCTGGATGACATTCAGGCTTGGGCTGATAAATGGCAGGTAACATTCGCGCCACACAAGTGCCAGGCAATGACTATCTCCAACAAGCGAGAGTCTAACCAACTCCCCATGACATTCAATGACATTACCATCACTGAATCCCTCACCATCAACATCCTGGGGGGCACCATTGACCAGAAACTTAACTGGAGCAGCCACATAAATATTGTGGCAACAAGAGCAGGTCAGAGGCTAGGTATTCTGCGGTGAGTGTCTCACCTCCTGACTCCCCAAAGCCTTTCCACTATCTACAAGACACAAGTAAGGAGTGTGATGGAATACTCGCCACTAGCCTGGATGAGTGCAGCTCCAACAACACTCAAGAAGCTCGACACCATCCAGGACAAAGCAGCCCGCTTGATTGGCACTCCATCCACCACATCAAACATTCACTCCCTCCACCACCGGTGCAGCGTGGCTACAGTGTGTTTCAGCTACAAGATGCACTGCAGCAACTCGCCAAGGCTTCTTCGGCAGCACCTCCCAAACCCGCGAGCTCTACCACCTAGAAGGACAAGGGCAGCAGGCGCATGGGAACACCACAACCTCCAAGTTCCCCTCCAAGTCACACACCATCCTGACTTAGAAGTATATCGCAGATCTTTCATCATCGCTGGGTCAAAATCCTGGAACTCCCTACCTAACAGCACTGTGGGAGTACCTTCAGCACACAGACTGCAGCGGTTGAAGAAGGCAGCTCACCACCACCTGCTCAAGGGCAATTAAGGATGGGCAATAAATGCTGGCCTTGCCAGCGACGTCCACATCCCATAAACAAATAATTTTTAAAAACGTCCTTGATATGTGATCAGAAGTTCATTTCAGGGTCTAATATGACATCAAGTTTGCAAACAGTCTGGTTCAGCCTCAGACAGATGCTAGGGAGAGGGATGGAGTTGCTGGCGGGGACTGATGGCAATGGGTTTGGTCTTCCCAATATTTAATTGGAGAAAATTTCTGCTCATCCAGTACTGGATGTCGGACAAGCAGTCTGACAATTCAGAGACCATAGAAGGGTCGAGAGAAGTGGTGCTGAGTTAGAGCTGGGTGTCGTCAGCGTACATGTGGAAACTGACGCCGTATTTTCGGATGAGGTCGCCAAGGGGCAGCATGTAGATGAGAAATAGGAGGGGACCAAGGATAGATCCTTGGGGGACCCCAGAGGTAACGATGCAGGAGCAGGAAGAGAAGCCATTGCAGGTGATTTTCTGGCTATGATTAGATAGATAAGATTGGAACCAAGCGAGTGCAGTTCCACCCAGCTGGACGATGGTGGAGAGGCGTTGGAGAAGGATGGAGTGGTCAACCATGTCAAAGGCTGCAGACAGATCAAGAAGGACGAGGAGGGATTGTTTACCTTTGTCACAGTCACAAAGGATGTTATTTGTGATTTTGATGAGAGTCGTTTCGGTACTGTGGCAAGGGCGGAAACCGGATTGGAGGGATTCAAACATGGAGTTCTGGGAAAGATGGGCACGAATTTGGGAGGTGACAACACGCTCAAGGACTTTGGAGAGGAAAGGGAGGTTAGAGATGGGGCGGTAGTTTGCAAGGATAGAGGGGTCAACGGTTGTTTTTATGGGGAGAGGGGTGATGACGGCAAGTTTGAAGGAGAGGGGGACAGTACCTGAGGAAAGAGAACATTTAATAATGTCAGCTAACATGGGAGCCAGAAAATGAAGTTGGGTAGTCAGCAGTTTTGTGGGAATAGGGTCAAGGAGCAGGATGTGGGTCTCATGGACAAGATGAGCATGGAAACATCAAGAGGAGAAATTGGAGAAAAACTGGAGAAAGATGCGAGTTCAGGGCTAGGTCAGGGGGTTATCTTAGAGGAAGTTTGGCCCGCTGGGCTAGGGGAAGGAAGGGAAGTGGCAGTGGCCAGCTGAACGGATGTTCTCAATCTTAGAGACAAAGAAGTCCATGAGCTTCTCGTACTTGTTGTTAGAGGTGAGTGTGGCGGAGACAGGGGAGAGGGGTTTAAGAAGACAGTTAGCAGTAGAGAATAGAAGCTGGGGGTTATCTTTGCATTCCAGAATGATCCAGGAATAGTGAGCAGTTTTGGCAGACAAGAGTAGGACCCGATAATGCTTTATGTGGTCCAGCCAGATCTGGCGGTGTAAGGCTAAACCAGTTGTCCGCCATATCCGTTCAAGTCTGCGTCCCTTGGACTTAAGGGAGTGAAGATGAGGGCCGTACCGGGGGAACGGCTAGGGTGAGAGAGAGTAATGGTTTTAATAGGGACTAGGGCATCAAAGGTGGTGGTGAGGGTGTGGTTGAGCAGATCAGTAGCTGCAGAAATGTCGTGGTGAATGGAGAGCTAAAGCCTACTCCAGAGACTTGAGCACAAAAATCTAGGCTGGACACTCCAGTGCAGTACTGAGGGAGTGCTGCACTGTCAGAGGTGTCACCTTTCGGATGAGACATTAAACCCAGGCCCCATCTGCTCTCTCAGGTGGAAATAAAAGATCCCATGGCACTATTTCAAAGAAGAACAGAGTTCTTTCCAGTGTCCTGGGGCCAATATTTATCCCTCAATCAACATAATAAAAAAACAGATTATCTGGTCATTATCACATTGCTGTTTGTGGGAGCTTGCTGTGCGCAAATTGGCTGTCGCGTTTCCTACATCAGTGACTACACTTCAAAAAGTATTTAATTGGCTGCAAAACACTTTGGGACGTCCGGTGGTCGTGAAAAGTGCTGTAGAAATGCAAGTCTTTCTTTTTTTTCTCTTCCTCTGCTGTTGATGGGGCGATAACGGCCTCAGAATTGCGTCGGCGGCCTCACCATCCGGTGAACACTGACGATGCGGCTGCCGCCATTTTGAAAGGCGTCCTACCGCTGGGTGTCCAATGCACCCGCCTGTTTCAGGCAACAGAGCCCTTTAAATATGGAAATTGGGCTCCATGACGTAAATAGGACCCCGATCGCCGTATTAGGTCGGGATTGGTCGCAGCCTGTGCCTGTGCTCGTTCCGACCAACCCCGCGGGCGACAGGACTGAAGAGGCCCGGCTAAAGGGAAGCGTCGAGTAATTTTTGTGGGCCCCGGGAGAAGCGGGAGTGACCCACGTAAATAACCTGGGCCCCGGGAGCCCACCCTCCGCGATTTCCCCCCCCGCCCACGCCCACCCCCACCCCTCTCGACTTACCTCACTGGCAAGAACTCCGGCCTGATTTTCAAGCTTCAATCTAGCGAGCTGCCACTTGAGAGGCTTGTTTGGCTCCCTGTAGCTCGCCTGGCGAGTTTAAATGAGACTGCGGCCGCAAAATCTCTCGGGGGTGTTGTGGTGGCTGGGGGGGCTGGGTGGGCTCTTCGCCAGTCGACCACCCGAGAGTCAAAATCTGTGGGGATGGGTGTCACGTATAGGCCAGGCTGGGTAAGGGGACAGCGGGTTCCCTTCCCTTCACAACAGCGTTAAACCAGTGGGATCTTTGCAGCAATCTGGCAGCATTAATGGTCATGTATTTTCTGGTCCCTCTGCTGCAGATCAATAAATAATGAGAATATCTATTCTGAGCCGCAGTAAGGATCTTAAATACCCATTTGGGTATTGTTTTTTTTTGCAATGCACAGATTTCCTAACATTGAATAAAATATGAAGCTAAACTGATCCACCTGCCTTTGTCCAATAGGCGTAAAAATGCATTAACAAGAACTCTCACTGTAGACAACAGGCCAATTTACGATGCAGTGGAGTTATAAATACGACACATGTATGTGATATTTATGAATGATGTCGTTCACTTGTGTCATTATACCTGACACTTGTACTAAACTGAGGCATAAAATATGAGAAATGACCGTGAGTCGCAGAGAAGTGGAATAAAATTAAAATATTGATGCCGTAGGTAAAGTTTAAGTGGAACTAGAAAAAAGAAAGACTTGCATTTCTACAATGGCTTTCATGACCTCAGGGTATCCCAAAGTGCTTTACAGCCAATAAAGTACTCTTTTGAAGTGTAGTCACTGTTGTAATGTGGGAAACGCGGCAGCCAATTTGCGCACAGCAAGCTCCCACAAACAGCAATGTGATATTGGGCCGAAAATTGATCCCGGGACGCGAGAGTACGCACTGCGTACTCTCGCGTATTCCCACTCCAATTACCGGTTTTCTGCATGCCCTGCGCATGCGCTGAAAACCGGCAATTGCTCTTCTGAAAAGGGGGCGGGTCCTCGGTGCATCGCGTGCGCGCTACAGGCTGCGCGCACGCTGTGCACTTCATGCTTTGGACGCGCAGGTAAGTACGGAAGATTTTGGAAATGTAAAAAGAAGGAGTAAGACCCGCTTTTAAGAAGGTAAGTAGTGAATTAAGTATTTTTTTGAATTTTTTTTAACAGGTACATCTTTTTTAGAGACTTTAAAGACAGGTAAGTTTATTTTTATAACTTTTTAAAAGATTTTACATTTTTTCAAAAATTTAATTTTTTATTTAAAATGGTTAATTTAATTAACTATACTTATTTTATTAATGTGATGGTTTTTTTTTAAATTTAATTGAGGTTTAGCTGTTATTTTGGGGGGGTGTAAGATTCATAGATTTCACAGCCGTGCTGTGAAACTTATGAATGGAAGATGGTGTGCTGCCATTGGCTCTAACTGAGTCACGTGATCCCACAGCTCGCACTAATTCACTACGCCGCTGGGATACGCAAGCACTGCCCAGCTGATCTCTAGAACATGAAGTTCGTGCGAGCTGGATCTGAAAAAGCACAAGCGAGGTGAGAGATCGCGGGAAAGCCTTACCCCCGCGGGAACAGAGCGAGATCAATTTCTGGGCCAATGACCAGATAATCTGTTTTTTAGTGATGTTGGTTGATGGATAAATATTGACCAGGACACCAGAGAGAACTCCCCTGCTGTTCTTTGAAATGGTGCCATGGGATCTTTTACGTCCACCTGAGAGAGCAGACAGGGCCTCGGTTTAACATCTCATCTGAAAGACGGCACCTCCGACAGTGCAGCACTCCCTCAGCACTGCACTGGGAGTGTCAGCCTAGATTTTGTGCTCAAGTCTCTGGAGTGGGACTTGAACCCATCTCCTAACTCAGAGGCGAATGTGTTACACACTGAGCCACGGCTGGCAATTAAGTGCAAATGTAAGTGTACGAACATACGAACATGAACATATGAATGATGACGGACAGGTAAGACCCTCTGGTCCATCGAGCCTGTCCCACACAATTTCAAGACCTTGTCTATCACAATATATACACTCTCCACCCCACCCAGAACCATGCAATCTCCTGGGAGAAGCAAAAGAACAGATAAAAAACCCAGGCCATTTGGGGAAAAAAATCTGGGAAATTCCTCTCCGACCCATCTAGGCGATCGAAACTAGTCCAGGAGATCAGTCTGGCCCTGAATTCCCTGTTGTTCCTGCCTTCTGTAAGAGGTGATGTCCGCCCCAGCCAGAAACAGGTCCAGCTCTCGCTTGAAGGAATTCAGCAAATCAGCGTCCACCGCACCAGAAGGCAGCCTGTTCCAGATGTCCACTATTCTCTGGGAAAAGAACCACCTCCTGACACCTAACATAGATCCAGCCTTATACAACCTAAAATTGTAACCCCTGGTCCTCCCTAACCTATTTAATTGGAACAAACTGTCAACTGGAACACAGTAGAGAAAACAATTCTTACTTTTCCAAATTATGTCCTCCATATAAAATGTGAGTTACACAATGTTGCATTAATAATATCTGTGTTGTCTTTGGTTTATGTCTTGTTTGGAAAGACTGAACCATAAAAAACGAATGTGCTTCAAGGCTGAATGTTCATTATCCCATTACATAATTTTACAGCCTCAGTTTCCAATCACTTCTTCAGAAACTTGCCTCAACAGCAAACAATATTCAATATCATCAGCCTACCTGCCATTTTCCGTTATAAAATAAATATATTTTTGCTGCATGACTAGCATGATCCATGTGGAGGTTTACTAGCTACTAGCATTATTATTCTGCGTGTTGTCAATGAATAAAGTAATGCTGTCATATTAGCGTTGATAGAGCAATGAAGAATTTTTAAATGAAACAGTGAATTTCTGGAATAGACTCCCGGTGAAAGTTACTGAATAAATATCTTGTTAAAAGTGCTGCAATTTGTCACAGATACAGAATAAAATCTTAAAACAAAGAAAGCCGGCCATATCTTTGTTTTTTTCTTCTGACCTTGGGGTGGTAAGAAAGAAAAGAAAGACTTGCATTTCTATAGCGCCTTTCACGACCTCAGGACATCCCAAAGCGCTTTACAGCCAATGAAGTACAATTTTGAAGTGCAGTTACTGTTGTAATGTAGGAAACGTGGCACCCAATTTGTGCACAGCAAGCTCCCATGAACAGCAATGTGATAATGACTAGATAATCTGTTTTAATGACGTTGATTGAGGGATATATATTGACCAGGACACCAGAGAGAACTCCCCTGCTCTTCTTCGAAATAGTGCCATGGGATCTTTTACGTCCACCTGAGAGAGCAGACGGGACCTCAGTTTAACATCTCATCCGAAAGACGGCACCTCCAACAGTGCAGCACTCCCTCAGTACTGCACTGGAGTGTCAGCCTAGATTTTGTCCTTAAGTCTCTGGAGTGGGGACTGTGAACCCACAACCTCCTGACTCAGAGGCGAGAGTGCGACCCACTGAGCCAGGGCTGACACTAGTCAATTGGCCTCATTTTCAGCAATTGGACCTTACGGCTTTAAAGGGACACATTGCCATCTTAGCAGCAGAATAAATCCCCGTGTGTTACGTAGTATAATGCTCCCATACTTAGGAAACAGTGCAATCTGCAACATGCTGTCAGCTGTTAAATCTCTAACATCTCTTCCAGCTCTGACGAAAGGTTATCGACCTGAAACGCTAACTCTCTTTCTCTCTCTCTCTCTCCAGAGATGCTGCCTGGCCTCCTGAGAGTTTCCAGCATATTTTCTGTTTTTATTTCAGGTTTCCAGCAGCCGCGATGTTTTGCTTTTGCCGCAGCAGATCTGATAGTTCCTAAAAATAAAACATGGATGCACAAGCTTAAATTGGAACTTTATGAAAGCATCCAAATTACTCTAGATTATGTTTGTGTGGGCTTATTTTTTTTTTTAACATCAGGCAGCTGAACAGGGGAAACCAAGCAGTCTTAATGGAGTCCTATCTCACTATAGCTCCGCTGGTCATCTGCTTACATGCTACAATCTCCAGAACCAAATGAATCAATGAGCTGTAAATGATGGCAGCCTTCTCTATCCAATATCCGAATGTGACTCTTTCACTAAGATTGATAAGCCAATATCTAACGTCACGGCGTCCATTGTGCTGATTCAATATTTTAGTCAAGACACATTGAGGTTTCTCTGCACAATTTAATAACAGGAACACGCTGCTGTCAAGGTGCCAGTTCTGTTATATGTTTCAATAAAAGCAACTCAGGACAAAAAAAATTCTGATGTGCACAGCGCCTTTAAGGGTAGCAAAGCGTCCCGAGGTGCTTCACAGGAGCGTAATCTAAATCTAAGTAGAATAACATGGAAGCGTATCTCGTGCCGAAGGAGAGAGAGGGAGAGAGAAAAAGAGAGATAGAGCGAGGAGCCCCCTCGCCCGCTTTGTAAGGCAGCACAAATATCTTTTTTTAAAAATTTGCCTTCTCTTAAGGGGTCCTGGACAAATACTAGGTGGGCCCCACTTCTACCATTCGCAGGGTGGTATACCTGGTGTCGACTGGCATGCCAGCTGCCAATGATCCGCACCGATACTGAGAGGGGAGGAATGTGAGAACTCTTGGCATTTGGAGTCCGCTTGTTTCCAGTAAGATGCGATTAACTGGGCTGAAGGGCGGAACCCAACTTGTGGATCCTAATATCTCCTTGTGTGGCTCGGTGTCAAATTTTGTTATGATAACGCTCCTGTGAAGCACCTTGGGACATTTTACTACGTTAATGGCGCTATAAAACAATGCCTTCAATGTAGTAAAATGTCCAATGGTGCTTAAATGCAAGTTGTTGTAGTAAACTAGTGGGGATAATTTTTTCTGTGTGCTAACAAATGTGGGAATCCATTCTTTATAAATGCGTTGACAATATTGCTACTCACTGAAAGTGAGGAAATCGGCCCTCACCAATCCTTTGACTTCAATAATCTTTAAATATTTCTACGTGATACTCCCATGTTTTTCACACATATCACCATTGCGGGGGGTACTGTTACATAGAAACATAGAAACATAGAATCTAGAAGCAGGAATAGGCCATTCGGCCCGTCGAGCCTGCTCCACCATTCAATACGATCATGGCTGATCATCCAAATCCAGTACCCTGTCCCTGCTTTAATCCCCACAGTACACATATCCCACCCTACCCCCGTAACCCCACACATTTAATTCCCCCTAACATATCCCATCCTATCCCCATAACCCCACATATTTAATCCCCCCTTAACACACTAAGGGTCAATTTATCATAGCCAAATCAACCTAACCCGCACATTTTTGGACTGTGGGAGGAAACCGGAGCACCCGGAGGAAACCCACGCAGACACGGGGAGAATGTGCAAACTCCACACAGACAGTCACCCGAGGTCAGATTCGAACCCGGGTCTCTGGCGCTGTGAGGCAGCAGTGCTAACCACTATGTTACATGTCACCGTTCACTGCAACTCACTAAGCCACTTCCAAAGGTGCACACAAATTTGTCCAAGAACACAAAATGTTGAAAATAAAGGTCTCAATGTTTGACATCAACTGAGCAAAAACTTTACATGAACATTGGATCAAACACCCAAGTGGCTACCCTTGTGTGTTGTTAGTTGGTATGATTGCACTAGGGTGAGGGTGAGTGTGAGGGGTAGCTAGTGAGATGGGGAAGTGATAATGTAGATAGAGAGGGATGGGTGGAGGTGCAAGATGTTGGTGTGAGTAAGAATGTGCAGGAGTAGGGTAGGGAAGACAAAGTGATGGGGATGTGATGAGTGGCACAGCAGGATGAGGTTGAGTGTGGCTTTGTACTAACGTTTCCTGCTCTAATTAAATCATTGAAATGTTTGCGGAACTGCACCCAGGTCCTCCTGATCACATCCCTGCTGGTGACCTCTGCAATCTCCAACCAGGCTGTTTTGGTCTCCTGGGGAGGTCTCTTCTGCCCATGGCAAGGGAAGAGGACCTCCCTGCATGCTCATGGGAGAACCTGGGTGCAGCCCTCTGCCTCTGTGCAGTCATTGTCAGTGTTTGCAGCACTCCACTGCTGTAGTGCACTGACAGCACTATGTTAGATTAAACTTCAAATGTAATGTGGCCAGGGTCCATTTACAGATCCTGGCTGAAAATGCATCATGAATGATGTCACCAGACGAACTCCATCTCATTAGGCCGAGTAACGCGCTGGGTGGGCTTATTAGGCCCCATTAAGGTAAGTTCATTTTCTGCAGTGGGATGGAGCCAACAGCGGGGTCATGACCCGCCACGGACACCGCCCGCACTAGACCCACCCAGTTAGGCAAAATTCCAGCCCCTGTTTTAGTGATGTTGATTGAGGGATAAATATTAGCCAGGACACTGGGGAGATCTCCCCTGCTCTTCTTCAAAATAGTGCCATGGGATCTTTTATGTCCACCTGAGAGAGCAGACAGGGCCTCAGTTTAACATCTCATCTGAAAGACGGCACCTCCCACAGTGCAGCACTCCCTCAGCACTGCACTGGAGGGTCAGCTTAGATTATATGCTTAAGTCTTTGGAGTGGGATTTGAACCCAAGACCTTCTGGCTCAGAGAGCTACCCAGTGCAATCCCAGAGTAAAGTTCGTCTTACTGACTTGCACAAAGTTAGTTGATGCTGGGGTGGGGAAGGAGCCTGATCGGAGGTTACCACCACATAAGTCAGGGGGCAGCATGGCCTGGCAAAGGGTTGCACCATGGTGAATCTTGCATCCCAGGGGCAGGATGAGGTGTGCAACCAGTTTGGAACAACTCTGGAAAACCCACAAAGGCAGGATAACAGTAATGGCTCGAGCGCTGGTTGAGTTGCATTTGCAGGATAGTGGAAATCTGGAACTTTCGCCCCCAAAAAAGCTGTTGCGGCTGGGGGCCAAGTGAAAATTTCAATACTGAGATTGATAGATTTTTGTTAGGTTAAGGGTATTAAGGTTTTTTTTTTATTCATTCATGGGATGTGGGCGTCGCTGGCAAGGCTGGCATTTATTGCCCAGCCCTAATTGCCCTCGAGAAGGTGGTGGTGAGCCGCCGCCTTGAACCGCAGCAGTCCGTGGGGTGAAGGTGCTCCCACAGTGCTGTTAGGGAGGGAGTTCCAGGATTTTTTACCCAGCGACGATGAAGGAACAGCAATTATATTTCCAAGTCGGGATGGTGTGTGACTTGGAGGGGAGCTCGGAGGTGGTGGTGTTTCCATACGCCTGCTGCCCTTGTCCTTCTAGGTGGAAGAGGTCGCGGAACCAAGGCGGGTAGATGGAGTCAAGATACAGATCAACCATGATCTAATTGAATGGCGGAACAGGTTCAACGGTTCTGAATGGTCTATCCCTGATCCTCTTTTCCTTATGGACGTCTACTAAAAGAACAAGTAAAGGTTGTGGCCTGCCATTCTGGGAGCTGCTTGTAATGCAAGTGACTTGAACCAAACATGGCCTGACAGTTTAAACTAATGGCCTACAGATTTGCAGCCCCGTGCAAATAGGTCAAATCAACTGGCTGCCCTTGTAATGACATAATTTGTAACAAAAGCACCTGCTGCCCTAGAAAAGCTACTGTCTCTCAGGAAATGGAGAGGAATGAAAATCAATACACTGTGCAGGCACTGCCCTGTGTTTGAAATGCTGAAAATGAAGGCAAGCCCTTGCCCTATTTATGATATGGCACAGCAGGATATAAATGAATCATGTTGTCCTGTGAATCCTCACATGTAGTCGATCACATCAAATCCTGAGAGACAACAGTGGCATCAAACTGTTGCTACCTCTCCAATAGTTTATCTGCACGTTCATGGGGTGTTTGAGAATCAGTAAGCCATAGATCCTTCTGAAATAATGCACTGGTCAACTCTTGCATCCAGTGGATGTGCTACCATAACTAGTAACTGGGAAACTAAGCCCAGATTATTGGAATCAACCACGTTAGGACAAAATTCTTATAACCTTTAGGGACAAAAGCAGACCAGTTTCAGTTAGAAGGAAAACCCTAAAACCATCTACTACAATTTCACAAACCTTTATAAGTGCCTCCTGGAAAGCCTAAAGCTTCCATCAACTCTGTTCTGCTAAGGATGTTTTGAGGTTGTGCACTCATTCCTTCAGATAAAGCCTTCTCCTTATAATCCTCCGCTTGCGTGCCTGAATCTCCAACTCATCCCGTTCTTTCTCCAAGGTGATGACAGCCACCGTGGTTACAGGAGACATGATGTTACTGCATTTGTCCGTCCCTTCTGTATCATGTTTAGTCTGTGCTGAGGATGCCTTACACTTCCATACATTTCGAACAGAAGGCATAGCTAAAACGGATTGGATCCACCCATCCCATAACTCGCGTAACTGCCGTTTCCAACCCAAAAGATAGAAAATATCCTCTGGAGTTCAGAAGAATGAGGGGGGATCTTATAGAGACATTTAAAATCCTGACTGGTTTAGACAAATTAGATGCGGGCAGAATGTTCCCAATGGTAGGGAAAACTAGAACCAGGGGTCACAGTCTAAGGATTAAGGGGAAGCCATTTAGGACTGAGCTGAGGAGGAACTTCTTCACCCAGAGAGTGGTGAATCTATGGAATTCTCTTCCACAGAAGGTTGTTGAGGCCAGTTCGCTAAATATATTCAAAAGGGAGTTAGATATAACACTCACAACTAAGGGGATCAAGGGGTATGGCGAGAAAGCAGGAATGGGGTACTGAGGTAGCATGTTCAGCCATGAACGCATTGAATGGCGGTGCAGGCTCGAAGGACCGAATGGTCTACTCCTGTACCTAATTTCTATGTTTCTATGTTTCTATGTTTCTAAAACCTCTGATGCCATTTTAAGTCTGTGTTGGAAAGTGAGAAACAGCCTCAATGCTGTTCAAGTTAATCTTTAAGCCTAGGATTTCATTCTCTGTGGTAAAATACCATTAAAATGACCAAATGGCACAAAATTTCCCTCAAAAGGGATTTTTCTGGGGGTTTTCCTCACCTCATGTCTGGGTCTGTTGTAGACTCATTGAAAGAGATTGATCGCTGTGATTAGTCAACAACTCCATTATTGTTGTATCGTGCGATGACCAGGATGGTAGAGGGTGAACCAGATAGAACTTGGTCTTTTTTCGTCCAACAATTCCTATAATCCTAAATGAGTAATGTATAGTCGACACCTTTTAATTCAAAAATCACTTAATTCAATTATCTGATCATTCAAATTTTTAGCAATAAGTTCTCGCTTTGCTGTGTTATTTACATTGCCTAATTCAAATTATCGGATAATTCAATTTTTTAAAACACGAAAATGACTTTGAATTGTCAGATGTATAACACATGATTGTGAAGGAATAGCCATATTCAGAAAAATACACCATCCTATGAAAGAATTCTGACTTTATTAAACATGACAAACTGGGCTTGGAAATCTGGAAGCCTCAACAATGAAAAGCTGTAAACACCATACAGGCTTTTGAGATAAGATAAGTTGTTGACACTGAAACAAAAGCCCGATTGAAGCAGAGGGTTAGAGCTTCCAGAAAGTCTGCAGCTTGGAAAAAAGACAATACCATACCCAGTTAAAGGTGTCTTAAACCAACACTTTGAAATGAATCACATAATTTAAAGAAACATATGCCTTTATAAATATATCAAATGAAACATGGAGACACAAGTCTGAATACAACTAACTGAGGTAGCTAAGAAGACAATGATGCATCCAGTCGAGGTGTTCTAAATACAAAAAGATACAAACAGAAGACTTTCATAAATATGACATCAATAGATGCAACAGCCATCACATTGTTTTTGTGGTGAACTTGGAACACCTAGGAGACATGAAGTCTGCTTACTTAAGAATTGAATAGAAGACCTTTGTGAGAATGACATCAAATAGATACATCTGTTACAACCATTTTTTATGATGAACTTGAAACACCTAAAGGAGAGACACGAGTCTGAAAGCTACAAGCTGAACTAACTGTAAGAATAGAAGGGGTCAACAGAAAAATGTCTAGAGATAATTAGCTTACATCAGCAGAAAACTTCAAAGGATATACCACTGAGAAAGAGTATAAATATAGAACTTTCAAATGGGAAGACAGAATTCACTGGAAACGGCAAAGCAATTCTCGGCTTCAGAGGCAGGCTCTGTAAGCCTACAACTCTTTGGGGGAGAAATTCAGTATCGCCCCATTTGGGGTGCAATTATCGGCCGGGCGCAAAGATTAGCGCCTGGTGCTAATTATCGCCACCGACTGCAAACTTGACTTTTATCGCCCTTGGAGGTGATTGGAGCGCTAAATCAGGCGCCTCACACCTGTCTTAAGGCGCAAAGGCCGAGGAGCAAAGCGCTACCTCAGAGCGCTGGCGAAGCTCATGTGATGTCAGACAGCAATGGAACACACACACAATGGCACGGGCCAGTTCTTAAAGGGGATGGTTAATCTTGCTTTCCATCCACATCCTGCTCATTGCAGCCTTGAATCTCAGCCTGGAGAGACCTGCACATCAAATGTGCTGGAAAGAACAATGGAGAGTACCAGCAAAGAGCTCAGAGTGCAGCCCCCAAAGTCTCTGCTAAATCGATACAAGGAATGGCAAATCAAAATGAACCTGCAAAGTGCTGCTCAGTACCCAAAACTCCTTCACACAATGTTGAATCTCTCCAGAAGTCTCTCCCTCTCTCTCTCAGAATGCGTAGTTCAAAAATGGCACCAACAATAAAAGGCAGGAAGCGGTCACCTTTAAATAGCGCTTCCCCTTTCCCTACATGACTGCAGAACGCTCCCCTCAACCTGTCGTTGCTAGTGTCAGGCGGTAAGGCAGGGGGCGCCACTGAATATCCGCTCCGGGGCGATACCGGGGCGTTGCGCACTCGAGTGACGTCATGATCTGCCGGCGCAGGAGATCGTGGCGGTAGTGTTTAGCGCCGCCGCAAAATGTCTAGTTAATTTCGCGAGCGCCGCAAACTTCGCCGCGCCTGGGCGCCAGATGCTTTGCGCCCCATTAGCGCCCTCTTAAGGCGCTAACGGGAGGCGCAACCAACTGAATTTTTCCCCCTTTGAGTCTCGGGTCTCAAAGGTATTTGATTTTGGTGGATATCCTGGAATAAGATTAAGTAAGAACTGTAAAAATGTAACAAAGTTAAGATTTGAGAATAAGGATCTCTGATAATAAGAATTGTAAGCTTTTGTATGTTGAACTGTTAAAGTTGCGATTGAATCACCTACTGTAAATACATGTCGGTTCTTTAATAAATCTATATTTTTTTAGAATTGTCTCAAATAGTACTTCTGTATCAAACTCGCGAAATCAATCCCTGTACACTCTTTGGTGAGGAGTTGTAGAATTCTGGGGGAGTTTTCCGGACCCTCATAATATCCGGAACGTTACAGTCTAGCTAAACTTATTAAAAGTGCCATCTGGAGGATGATAACATCTTCAGGTCATTCCTTTCCTTTAGGGAGAGATAGTCTGGACTTTTAGACCCAATTAAGCGTCTTTAGGATCCGGCTACCTCTAACTTTAGTTGAAGGTGAACGTCTGGGGAATACGCCTAATCCAGGGGAGCCCAAAAAGGGCTAGGATGAGTAATAATCCTTTCATGATCCCCAAAACATTGATAAAACTCCTAGAATCCTATGCATTAAGAAGGGAATTTGATTTACTGTACCACCTTAAACCAGTGACTATTAACAACCACTTGCATTTATAGAGCACCTTTAACATAGAAAAATGTCTCACGGCACTTCATAGAGGTGCAACCAGACAAAACTGGATGTCGATTTAAAGAATGAGATCTTAGATAGGTTAACAAAAGCTTGGTCAAAGGGGTGGGTTTTAAGGAGGGTCTTAAAGGTGGAGAGAGAGGTAGAGAGGCGAAGGGCTTTAGGGAGGGGATTCCAGAATGTGGGGCCTAGGTGGTGAAGGCATGGCCGCCAATGGTGGGGCAAAGGAAGTCGGGGATGCGCAGGACGCCATAATTGGAAGAATGGATAATTCAGGTGGATGGTTTGTATGGCTGGAGGAGGTTACAGAGATAGGGAGCGGTGAGGCAATGAAGGATGACATTTTTCAAATTGGAGGCATTGGGGTCTGGGAGCCAATGTAGGTCACCAAGGACAGGACTGATGGGAGGGCAGGATGTGGTGCGGGATAGTATACGGGCATAGGGCATAGTTTTGGGCTTGGCGTTACATTAACTCCACGGTTAACAGTCTTACACTGCACTAGAAGATTGTTAGAAACAGACTGCAAATAGAGAAGCAGCTTATTGAAATAAATTGCAGTGAATGTGCGCATGAAAGAATCTAATTTACATAGTACACCTTAAACTGATTGATTCCAAGGCCTTTGATTTCAAGTGAGTAACAATGAGCTTTGGAACCAAAACTATCATCAATGGTCATCATTAACAGTTTCGAGAATAGCCACATGGAAACCATAATCAGAAAATCACTACTTAATGGCGGTTTCAATTTAATAGCTTTTTCCACGGGACAATACACAGTAAGAGGCTTGGCAGTTTGTGAACACAAAAGAAAATCATGAATTGGATTTGTCAAGTGGAAATGATGGACAAAAAGAGGAAGGTGCTTTCTTAGTTCGTATCTTCGCACTCGTCCCTTGGAGAACAGTGTGAAGCAACGGGTGGAATCGTGGGCTGAGGAACAGTCGGACCCGAACACTCCCTTCATGGCCGTAACCATCTTTACATCAGCCAGTAGGGTGGTTAGTCTGATATGGCGGGAGGGTTTTACGGGCTCTCACAACCCATATGACTGGACGCGAGAATCCCACTGGATCGCAATCCAGAATTCCGAGCTGAAGCTCTGGTCTCCACTCGCGGGGACTGTCTGGAGTGGGTTTCGAACCCTGTACCTTCTGACTCCGAGGCTTACCACTAAGCCAAAGTCTGGCTCTGCTCCCTTTGTGAGTGAATGATCTAAAAAGTAACTACAATATCCCTCCAAAACTGAACAAGTTTTTTTTTATTCGCTCCTGGGATGTGGGCGTCATTGGCAAGGCCAGCATTTATTGCCCATCTCTAGTTGCCCTTGAGAAGGTGGCAGTGAGCCGCCTTCTTGAACCGCTGCAGTCTGTGTGGTGAAGGTGCTCCCAAAGTGCTGTTAGGGAGGGAGTTCCAGGATTTTGACCCAGCGACAGTGAAGGAACGGCCGATATATTTCCAAGTCAGGATGGTGTGTGACTTGTAGGGGAACTTGGAAGTGGTGGTGTTCCCATGCGCCTGCTTCCCCTGTCCTTCTAGGTGGTAGAGGTCGCGGGTTTGGGAGCTGCTGTCAAAGAAGCTTGGCGAGTTTCTGCAGTGCATCTTGTAGATGGTACACACTGCAGCCATGGTACGCCGGTGGTGGAGGGAGTGAATGTTTAAGGTGGTGGATGGCGTGCCAATCAAGCGGGCTGCTCTGTCCTGGATGATGTCAAACTTCTTGAGTGTTGTTGGAGCTGCACTTATCCAGGCAAATGGAGAGTATTCCATCACATTCCTGAGTTGTGCCTTGTAGATGGTGGAAAGGCTTTGGGGAGTAAGGAGGTGAGACACTCGCCACAGAATACCCAGCCTCTGACCTGCTCTTGTTGCCACAGTATTTATGTGGCTGGTCCAGTTAAGTTTCTGGTCAATGGTGACCCCCAGGAGGTTGATGGTGGGGGATTTGGCGATGGTAATGCCATTGACTGTCAAGGGGCGGTGGTTAGACTCTTGTTGGAGATAGTCATTGCCTGGCACTTGTGTGGCGAGAATGTTACCTGCCACTTATCAGCCCAAGCCTGAATGTTGTCCAGGTCTTGCTGTATGTGGGCATGGACTGCTTCATTATCGAAGGAGGTGCGAATGGAACTGCGAATGAGGCAGGTACGGCGATCCAGAAGGTAGTATTGCAGGAGCCTCAGTCCCTGCACTTGTCCAATAGATTCGAGGTTCTTGCAACCCTTGTAGACCAGTGGGGGGATGATGAGCAAACTGACCACGGCACCTTGGTACAGGAAGCCGTTCATGTGGGGAGAGTAAAAAGGAAGGTGGTTGTAGTAGGTGACAGTATAGTTAGGGGGATAGACACTGTTCTCTGCAGCCAGGAGCGTGAACCCCGAAGGCTATGTTGCATACCCGGTGCCAGGGTAAAGGACATCTCCTCCGGGCTGGAGAAGAACTTGGAGCTGGAGGGGGAGGATCCAGTTGTCTTGGTCCACATAGGTACCAACGACATAAGTAGGACAAAGAAAGAGGTTCTGCTGAGAGAGTTTGAGCAGCTAGGGACTAAATTAAAAAGCTGAACCACAAAGGTCATAATCTCTGGATTATTACTGGAACCACGAGCAAATTGGCATAGGTTCAATAGGATCAGGGAGATGAATGCGTGGCTCAAAGATTGGTGTGGGAGAAGTGGGTTTCGATTCGTGGGGCACTGGCACCAGTACTGGGGAAAAAGAGAGCTGTTCCGTTGGGACGGACTACACCTGAACCATGCTGGGACCAGAGTTCTAGCAAATCGAATAACTGGGGAGGTTGATCGGGCTTTAAACTAAATAAGGGAGGTGGCGGGGGAGGGTCCTGGTGGAGAGAAATCTAGAATGCTAAAGAGAAAAGACAAGGTAGCAGTGCAGGAAAGTGATTGGGGTAAGGAGAACCAGATTGTGTCAGGAAGGGACAGAGCGTACAAACAAAGGAGTGAACTAACAAATAGGGTCCGGGTAAGAAAAATGGAAATAAGACAAATAGAGCCATAGTGCAAAAAAAGTTAAGATGTCTAAAAATGTTAAAAAGACAAATCTAAAAGCACTGTATCTGAATGTACGAAGCATTCGTAATAAGGTAGAAAAATTAACAGCACAAATAGATGTAAACGGATACGATGTAATTGCGATTACGGAGACATGGCTGCAGGGTGAGCAAGGCTGGGAGCTGAATATCCAAGGATATTCGATATTTAGGAAGGACAGGCAAAAAGGAAAAGGAGGTGGGGTGGCCTTGTTAGTAAAGGATGAAATCAGAGCAATGGTGAGAAAGGATATTGGCTCAGAAAATCAAGATGTAGAATCAGTCTGGGTGGAGCTAAGAAGCACCAAGGGGCAGAAAACATCGGTGGGAGTTGTCTATAGGCCTCCAAACAGTAGTGGTAATGTAGGGGATGGCATCAATCAGGAAATTAGAGATGCATGTAACAAGGGTACTACAGTAATCATGGATGACTTTAATCTACATATAGACTGGCCAAACCAATTTAGCAATAATACTGTGGAGGATGAATTCCTGGAGTGTGTACGAGATGTTTTTTTAGACCAGTACATTGAGGAGCCAACTAGGGAACAGGCTATCCTAGATTGGGTATTGTGCAATGAGAAGGGGTTAATTAATAAGCTTGTTGTGCGGGGTCCTTTAGGGAAGAGTGACCATAACATGATAGAATTCTTCATTAAAATGGAAAGTGAAGAAGTCCAATCCGAAACTCAGGTCCTAAATCTAAACAAAGCAAACTACGAAGGTATGAGGAATGAGTTGGCTATGATAGATTGGGGAACTTCATTAAAAGGCATGATGGTGGATAGGCAATGGCTAACATTTAAGGAACGAATGTATGAATTGCAACAGTTATACATTCCTTTCTGGCGCAAAAACACAAAAGGAAAAGCGGCCCAACCATGGCTAACAAAAGAAATTAAGGATAGTATTAGATCCAAAGAGGAGTCATATAAAGTTGCCAGAAAAAGTAGCAAGCCTGAGGATTGCGAGCAGTTTAGAGTTCAGCAAAAAAGGACCAAGAGATTGATTAAGAGGGGAAAAAGAGAGTATGAGAGTAAACTTGCAAGGAACATAAAAGCAGACTGTCAAAGCTTCTACAAGTATGTAAAAAGAAAAAGATTAGTGGAGACAAAAGTAGGTCCCTTACAGTCAGAAACGGGAGAATTTATAATGGGGAACAAGTAAATGGCTGAGCAATTAAACAAATACTTTGGTTCTGTCTTCACGGAAGAGAACAAAAATAACTTCCCAGAAATGCTAGGGAACCAAGGGTCTAGTGAGAAGGAGGAATTAAAGGAAATTAGTATTAGTAAAAAAAATAGAGCTGGAGAAATTAATGGGACTGAAAGCTGATATATCCCCAGGGCCTGATAATCCGCATCCCAGAGTACTAAAAGAGGTAGCAATGGAAATAGTGGATGCATTTGTTGTCATCTTTCAAAATTCTATAGATTATGGAACAGTTCCTGCAGATTGGAGTGTGGCAAATGTAACCCCACTATTTAGAAAAGGAGGGAGAGAAAACAGGGAACTACAGACCAGTTAGCCTAACATCAGTAGCAGGGAAAATGCTAGAGACTTTTATAAAGGATGTGATAACAGAACACTTAGAAAATATCAACGGGATTAGACAAAGTCAACATGGATTTATGAAAGGGAAATCGTGTTTGACAAACCTACTGGAGTTTTTTGAGGATGTAACTGGTAGAATAGATAAGGGAGAACCAGTGGATGTGGTGTATTTGGATTTTCAGAGTGCCTTTGATAAAGTCCCACATAAGAGGTTAGTGTGCAAAATTAAAGCACATGGGATTGGGGTAATATACTGGCATGGATTGAAAATTGGTTAACAGACAGGAAACAGAGAATAGGAATAAATGGGTCTTTTTCAGGGTGGCAGGCGGTGACTAGTCGGGTACCGCAGGGATCAGTGCTTGGGCCCCAGCTATTCACAATATATATATCAATGAGTTGGATGAGGGAACCACATGTAATATTTCCAAGTTTGCTGACAACACGAAACTAGGTGGGATTGTGAATTGTGAGGAGGATGCAAAGAGGCTTCAAGGCAATTTAGACAAGTTGAGTGAGTGGGCAAATACATGGCAGATGCAGTATAATGTGGATAAATTCGTTCTCCCATCCCCTTAAATAGCTCCAGGGTTTGGACCCAGGGTCCTCCACATGGTCCTTTGGAGACCTGGGCCAGAAATGGAAAGGAGTGCCAGCTCGGCGAAGCAGCCTCTCCGCCCAGCAAGTCATGCCAGCGTGAGGCCTGAACCAAATTCGGGCTCAGGCCTCATATAAATGCCTGTGGCGAGATTGCTGGGTCGTAGGTCATGGGAGGGCGGGAAATCAGCCGGCAGGTCGGGTCAGCGGCAGGGTGGGGGGCGGGGGGTTGGGGGTTGGTGGTGAGGCGATCCCAGGGATGACCACTCCTGCTCCTCCTGCGCCCACAAGAATAAAATCTCAAAATTTCTTGGGCCGATTTTTTAAGCGGTCCCTTTAAGAACCGCTGGTTAGGCCACTCAACGCACACGACATGTACTCTGCCATGTAAGTTGTCACGTAAGTTTGGCTTAATTTCCATTTACAATTAAAATACTGTTGCTGTATTCACTCTGTACACTCTTCACAAATATCTGAAGGTTTCTTTTACAGTGTTGCTGTGAGTGACAAATGGGTTGGCTATTAATATGCACATTGTGGAACTGTGTGTGCTTTATCAGCTGTGGACTATGATATATAATCAGTGAGAGACAGTTTGTTACTCTGTGTGTTGTTGTTGATATTGTATCAAATAGAGATGATATAAAATTACCTTTTTTCCCTTTCGGAAGAAATTGCAATCAAAAATATAATTAACTTGAGCAGATTCTTGCAGCGATTGGCGCCATAGAATTCACCCTGTGTGTGATTTGCTATTTTAATGTGTTGAACTGCGTGCCTGTTCACTAACAGATACTGGTAACAAATGCTGTGCTCAACAGCCGAATCTTAACTAATCATCTCTATTTATATTCGAACTTTGTATAAAATAGTAACGAATGAGTTGAACTGCAGCAGACAGGTAAGCTGGAAAAGAATGATAGAAGCCTGAAAAATTAAGATAAGAAATGTTTTCCATTTAAGTTGTGCATGTACGCAAAAGCATTCATGTTTCAAGGAGGAGATTAAGGCACATTAGTCCTTGTGATTTGTTTTAGTTTGCTACCAAAATGTCTATTTGCAATACTTTACACATGTGCTAGGTTTGAATTGTTGGGGTTATTAATATTGGACCAGCTTCTGGAGAACATCTCTGGTATTCTAATTACTTTGAGTAAACAAACACAGTGATAACTTGTACGTCAATCCTGTCCTATCTTATAAGAGTTCAATAAGTAATCTATCTCCACGCACTCTTCACTGGCAGGAGGGCCGGTAACCAGAGGACACAGATTTAAGATAATTGGCAAAAGAACCAGAGGCGAGATGAGAAGAATCATTTTTTGTGCAGCGAGTTGTGATCTTAGAATCATGAAAATTTACAGCACGGAAGGAGGCCATTCGACCCATCGTGTCCATGCCGCCCGAAAAAGAGCTAGCCAGCCTAATCCCACTTTCCAGCTCTTGGTCCGTAGCCCTGTAGGTTACGGCACTTCAAGTGTATGTCCAAGTACTTTTTAAATGTGATGAGGGTTTCTGCCTCTACAACCCTTTCTGGCAGTGAGTTCCAGACCCCCACCACCCTCTGGGTGAAAAAAGTTCTCCTCAACTCCCCTCTAATCCTTCTACCAATTACTTTCAATCTATGCCCCCTAGTTATTGACCTCTCAGCTAGAGGAAATAGGTCTTCCTATCCATTCTATCAAGGCCCCTCATAATTTTATACACCTCAATTAAGTCTCCCCTCAGCCTCCTCTGTTCCAAAGAAAACAATCCTAGCCTATTCAATTTTTCGTCATAGTTAAAATTCCCCAGCTCAGGCAACATCCTCATAAATCTCCTCTGTACTCTCTCTAGTGCAATCACATCTTTCCTGTAATGTGATGACCAGAACTGTACACAGTACTCTAGCTGTGGCCTAACTAGTGTTTTAGACAGCTCCATCATAACCTCCCTGCTATTATATTCTATGCCTCGGCTAATAAAGGAAAGTATCCCGTATGCCTTCTTAACCACCTTATCTACCTGTCCTGCTACCTTCAGGGATCTGTGGACATGCACTCCAAGGTCCCTCTGTTCCTCTACACATCTCAGTATCCTACCATTTATTGTGTATTCCCTTGCCTTATTAGCCCTCCCCAAATGCATTACCTCACACTTCTCCGGATTGAATTCCATTTGCCACTTTTCTGCCCACCTGACCAGTCCATTGATATCTTCCTTGTGTAATATTTGCTAAGGCAGTTCGGGAAGATTTATACTAATATGGCAGGGGAATGGGAACCTATGTAGCGAAACTGGGGGAAGTAATATGCAGTCAGAAACAAATGTTAGAAGGGTGAGAAACAATAAGGGAAATCCGAGTAAACAAAGGCAAGAAACACAAAGGGCCATACTAAATCATAAGTCTAAAAGGACAAAGGGTGTTAATAAAACAAGCCTAAAGGCTCTGTGTCTTAATGCAAGGAGTATCTGTAATAAGGTGGATGAATTGACTGTGCAAATTGATGTTAACGGATATGATGTGATTGGGATTACAGAGACGTGGCTCCAGAACAATCAAGGCTGGGAACTGAATATCCAGGGGTAATCAACATTCAGGAAGGATAGAATAAAAGGAAAAGGGGGTGGGGTAGCATTGCTGGTTAAAAAGGAGATTAATGCAATAGCTAGGAAGGACATTAGCTTGGAGGATGTGGAATCAATATGGGTTGAGCTGCAGAACACCAAAGGGCAGAAAACGTTAGTGGGGGTTGTGTACAGACCTCCAAACAGTAGTAGTGAGGTGGGGGAGGGTATGAAACAGGAAATCAGAGGTGCATGCAAAAAAGGCGCTGCAGTTATCATGGGTGACTTTAATATGCATATAGATTGGGCTACTCAAACTGGAAGCAATACAGTGGAGGAGGATTTCCTGGAGTGTTTAAGGGATGGTTTCCTAAACCAATATGTTGAGGAGCCAACTAGAGGGGAGGCCATCCTGGACTGGGTGTTGTGTAATGAGGAAGGACTAATCAGCAATCTTGTGGTGCGAGGCCCCTTGGGGAAGAGTGACCATAGTATGGTGGAGTTCTACATTAGGATGGAGAAGGAAACAGTTAATTCAGAGACCATGGTCCAGAACTTAAATAAGGGCAACTTTGAGGGTATGAGGCATGAATTGGCGAGGTTAGATTGGCAAGCGATATTTAAGGGGTTATCAGTGGAAGGGCAATGGCAGACATTTAGAGATCGCATGGATGAACTACAGCAATTGTACATCCCTGTCTGGCGTAAAAATAAAAAAGGGAAGGTGGCTCAACCATGGCTAACAAGGGAAATCAGGGATAGTATTAAAAGCAAGGAAGTGGCATACAAATTGGCCAGAAGTAGCAGCAAACCCAGGGACTGGGAGAACTTTAAAACTCAGCAGAGGAGGACGAAGGGTTTGATTAGGGCAGGGAAAATAAAATATGAAAGGAAGCTTGCGGAGAACATTAAAACGGACTGCAAAAGCTTCTATAAATATGTAAAAAGAAAGAGGTTAGTAAAAACAAACGTAGGTCCCCTGCAGTCAGAAACAGGGGAAGTCATAATGGGGAACAAAGAAATGGCAGATCAACTGAACAAGTACTTTGGTTCGGTGTTTACTGTGGAGGACACAAACAACCTTCCGGAAATAAAAGAGATCAAAGGATCTGGTAAGAGGGAGGAGCTGAGGGAAATCCTTATCAGTCAGGAAAAGGTGTTGGGGAAATTGATGGGACTGAAGGCTTATAAATCCCCAGGGCCTGATGGTCTGCATCCCAGAGTACTTAAGGAGGTGGCCTTGGAAATAGTGGATGCATTGACGATCATTTTCCAACATTCCTTAGACTCTGGATCAGTTCCGAAGGAGTGGAGGGTGGCTAATGTAACCCCTCTTTTTAAAAAAGGAGGGAGGGAGAAAGCAGGGAATTATAGACCGGTCAGCCTGACATCGGTGGTGGGTAAAATGATGGAATCAATTATTAAAGATGTCATAACAGACCATTTGGAAAGTGGTGACATGATACGTCCAAGTCAGCATGGATTTGTGAAAGGGAAATCATGCTTGACAAATCTTCTGGAATTTTTTGAGGATGTTTCCAATAGGGTGGACGGGGGGGAACCAGTAGATGTGGTGTATTTGGACTTTCAGAAGGCCTTCGACAAGGTCCCACACAAGAGATTGGTGTGCAAAGTTAAAGCACGTGGGATTGGGGGTAATGTGTTGACGTGGATTCAGAACTGGTTGGCACACAGGAAACAAAGAGTAGGAGTAAATGGGTACTTTTCAGAATGGCAGGCAGTGACCAGCAGGGTACCGCAGGGTTCGGTGCTGGGGCCCCAGCTGTTTACATTATATATTAATGATTTGGACGAAGGGATTAATTGTAATATCTCCAAATTTGTGGATGACACTAAATTGGGAGGCAGTGTGAACAATGAGGAGGATGCTAGGAGGCTACAGAGTGACTGGACAGGTTGGGTGAATGGGCAAATGTATGGCAGATGAAGTACAATGTGGATAAATGTGAGGTTATCCACTTTGGTGGTAAAAATAGGGAGGCAGACTATTACCTGAATGGTGGCAGATTAGGGAAAGGGGAGGTGCAACGAGACCTGGGCGTCATGGTACATCAGTCACTGAAGGTGGGAATGCAAGTGCAGCAGGCAGTCAAGAAAGCAAATGGCATGATGGCCTTCATAGCAAGGGGATTTGAGTACAGGAGTAGGGAGGTGATGCTACAGTTGTACAGGGCCTTGGTGAGGCCACACCTGGAGTATTGTGTGCAGTTTTGGTCTCCTAACTTGAGGAAGGACATTCTTGCTATTGAGGGAGTGCAACGAAGGTTCACTAGATTGATTCCTGGGATGGCCAGACTGACATATCAAGAAAGACTGGATCAACTGAACTTGTATCCTCTGGAGTTCAGAAGAATGAGGGGGGATCTTATAGAGACGTTTAAAATCCTGACTGGTTTAGACAAATTAGATGCGGGCAGAATGTTTCCAATGTTAGGGAAAACTAAAACCAGGGGTCACAGTCTAAGAATAAAGGGGAAGCCATTTAAGACTGAGATGAGGAGGAACTTCTTCACCCAGAGAGTGGTGAATCTGTGGAATTCTCTACCACAGAAGGTTGTTGAGGCCAGTTCGCTAAATATATTCAAAAGGGAGTTAGATATAATACTCACAACTAGGGGGATCAAGGGGTATGGCGAGAAAGCAGGAATGGGGAACTGAGGTAGCATGTTCAGCCATGAACGCATTGAATGGCGGTGCAGGCTCGAGGGACCGAATGGTCTACTCCTGCACCTATTTTCTATGTTTCTATGTTTCTATGTTTCCTGCAGTCTACAGCTTTCTTCCTCACTATCAACCAATTGGCCAATTTTTGTATCAGCTGCCAACTTCTTAATCATGCCCCCTGCATTGAAGTGTAAATCATTGATGTATACCACAAAAAGCAAGGGAACTAGCACTGAGCCCTGCAGAACCCCACTGGAAACAGCGTTCCATTCACAAAACCATCCGTCAACCATTACACTTTGCTTCCTGCCACTGAGCCAGTTTTGCATCAAATTTGCCACTTTCCCTTGGATCCCATGGGCTTTTACTTTTCTGACCAGTCTGCCATGTGGACCTCAAAAAATTCAATCACGTTGGTCAAACACAATTTTCCCTTAACTAATCCATGCTGACTGTCCTTGATTAATCTGTGCCTTTCTAAATGACGATTAATGCTGTCCCTCAGTATTTTTTCCAATATTTTTCCACCACTGAGGTTAGACTGACTGGCCTGTAATTACTTGGTCTATCCCTTTCTCCCTTTTAAAACAACGGTACAACATTAGCCTCCAGTCCTCCGGCACCACACCAGTAGCCAGAGAGGATTGAAAAATGATGGTCAGAGCCTCTGCTATCTGGAATGCGCTGCCTGAAAGGGCGGTGGAAGCAGATTCAATAGTAACTTTCAAAAGGGAATTGGATAAATACTTGAACAGGAAAAAATTGCAGGGCTATGAGGAAAGAGCAGGGGAGTGGGACGAATTGAAGAGCTCTTTCAAAGAGCCGGCACAGGCATGATGGGCTGAATGGCCTCCTTCTGTGCTGTATGATTCTAGATGTTGAGAATGTATAAAACTGGCTAATTGAATTTGTTTGAATGACCTCTACTCTATAAGGATTGCTCAGTCACGCAAACGTATCAGGCATTTGGATAACTTTCCCTGAATGAAGCCTTAGCACTGCAATTGTTTCAAATCCTTAAACTGTAATCTTGTAATGGATTAATTGCAGGGATTCCTAAACTGTCCTCCATGGGCATTTATAATTTCTCTGAGCTCAATCATAGTGAAAACTGTATTAAAATGAATAAGCCTGGTTTTCAGGGGTGATTTTGTTCATGAAGAAGTCCAATATACTGTTCCCAAACTTGAGATCAATGTTGGTTTGAGAGCATTGTGAAAAAAATTATTAAAAGGATAGGAACCATCGTAATTACATAGCAGGAGGCCATTCAGCCCATAAACCTCTGCTGCCCCCTTCAACTGGATCTTTCTACTCTCGCCCCATTTCTCCGTCCTTCCCCAGTACTCTATAGAATAAGAAATCACTATCTCGTCTTGTCACTGAGGTCCTTGTTTGGGAACCAGCACACTTTATGGGATAAGAAACTGAATGACATTAAAATTAAGACTTGCACGTTTTGAGTCTGTATAGGTAAATTACACCCAATTAGCATTACCCTGTCATACATTAACCCTGATAGATAACAATTTTATTTTCCAAATTTCATAAATATAGGACCTTCATGACTACAGGCATGTCTAATTAGCTTTATTCATTAACACATTAATAGATTTTTAATTATATTCGACTCCACATTAATATCACTTTGCTATGAGGTTTTGTGTTATAAGGAAACCATTGTTTAGTTATTCTAAGTCTGTTACCTAATTAGATTAAGTTTTGAGTATCTCATTAGAACCATTGAACAATAGAAGTTTACAGGACAGGAGGAGGTCATTTGGCCGATCATGTCTGTGATAGCTCTTTGCTAGACCGGTCCAAAGCTAATCACATTGCCTTACACTCCTCCCTATAACCTTATATCTTCCTCTGCTTCAAATGTTTATCTACTCTTCCCTTCAAAGATGGAGTGGCCTCTGCCTCAACTACTCCCACTGGCAAAACATTCCATACTGCAGCAACTCTCTACATAGAGAAATTTCTGCGAACATGTGACAGTTTTAACTTCAAGCTCCTTCAACACTGACTACTCAGGTAAGAGTAAGCAGTTGTTTTCTTATTCACCCTATCAAAACCATTTATAATTTAAAAAATCACTATTAAATCTCCCCTTAGCCTAGTCCAGTGGAATACAATGCCACTTTTCCACTACCTATAGAATGTTGCAGCACAGAAACAGCCCATCAAGTCTGTGCTAGTGTTTTTCTCCATATAAGTCACCGAATCTAATCCTGCTCACTCACATACCCTCTGTGGGTGCTTTTTTTAAAGTCTGAGATCGAGGAGGTTGAGGGGTGAGGTAATCGCAGTATTTGTCAGCCATGGCTCAGTTGGTAGGACTCTCACCTCTGAGTCAGAAGGTTGCGGGTTCAAGCTCCCACTCTTTGAGCACAAAAATCTAGGCTGACACTCCAGTGTAGTACTGAGGGAGTGCTGCACTGTCAGAGATGCCGTCTTTCAGATGAGGCATTAAACTGAGGACCTATCTGCTCTCTCAGGTGGATCTGAAAGATCCAATGGCTCTATTTCGAAGAAGAGCAGGGGAGTTATCCCCGGTGTCTTGGCCAATATTTATCCCTTAATCAACATCACTAAAACAGATTATCTGGTCATTATCACATTGCTGTTTGTGGGAGCTTGCTGTGCGCAAATTGGCTGCCGTGTTTCCTACATTACAACAGTGACTCCACTTCAAAAGTACTTCATTCGCTGTAAAATGCTTTGTGACGCCCTGAGGTCGTGAAAGATGCTGTAGAAATGCAAGTCTTTCTTTCTTTATTTGAAATGATTAAGGGATTCGATGGAGCTTAAACAGAGAATTTATTTTCTCTGGTGGGGGAGTCCGGAACAAAGGAGCATAACCTTAAAATTAGCGCCAAGCCATGCAGTAGTGAAATCAGGATGCATTTTTTCATACAAAAAGGTAGTGGAAACCTGGAACTCTCTCCCCCCACAAGGCTCTGGATTGGAGCTTTCAAGGCTGAGATCGATAGATTTTTGTTGGGTAATGGTATCAAGGGATATGCAACAAAGGTGGGTAAATGGAGTTGAGGTACAGATCAGCTATGATCTAGTTGAATGGCGGAGCAGTTTCGAGGGGCAGAATGGCCTCCTCATGTTCCTATGTGTATTTTAAAAGGGTATGTTATTAAAAGAATCAAGCATTAATTTTTATACCTTTCTAATAAAGAGTGGCGCAGGCTAAGGGGTAATTGCACAAGGTTCCTCTGTGGGAGTTCCTTCACCACACGGATTGTAGCGGTTCAAGAAGGCAGCTCACCACCACCTTCTCAAGGGCAACTAGGAATGGGCAATAAATGCTGGCCTTGCCAGCGACACCCACATCCCATGAATGAATGAAACACAGAGCCTCATTGTATTTAGCAAGGGTGGGAGAATTGGGGACTCAGTGTTACAGCCGTATCTCTGGCCCAAGTTCATGTCTAGTGGGGCTCCACAGTGGGAGAGTAACCTTGTGAAATTATTCAAAATTGACCCAAATGCCCCCCAAAATAAAAATAAAATGATATTTACAGTTTATGTGCTGATATCTGTAAATCAAAGTTGCAGGGTTCTATTTAACGCTACATTTTAAACCCACATATCTGTGCTGGTTTTGTATTTTACACAGCAATGATATTAGAAAAACTATTCTTTAAATGTAAGGCATAGCGTAACTGTAGGCAAGGCTTAACGCCAATTGTTCGCATTCATTGACAGAGTTGAAATTGTTAAATCAATTGATCAATTGGCCACTGTGTCTAGTTGAAAGCCTTGCACATTTTGGACATTTGTGCTAACCAATCTGAATTACCCAGAGCCCTTAATCAGTTCACCAGAGGAAGCTTTAGCTCCATTAATCTTGACATTAAACACACTCAGATACTTACATGCCTAAAGAGAGGAGCAGGTAATCAACTCTGATGTACTCTGAATGTTGGAGGTGGAGACGAGTTGTGTGTAAAAGCAGATCTCCCCTGGCATTGTTCAGTTGGACGATACGCTATTTTATAACAAGCACGGATGTGATCAACAAAAGTGTGATTGGGGGAATGTGTTACAGGAAGTAAATGTGAGAGTGACCGAAATGGGCCCCTTATACGAAACTGTTAAAATATTACTGCGGGATTTCCCGTCGTGTTGATGATGGGAAGCCAGATGATACGCAAGGAGCGATTTTAATCCTACCCATGCCGTGGAAACCAGGCGGGTGGCCACTTAAAATCAGCCAAGTTACTTACCCACCCTGGAGCTAGGGGAAGCTGAACGGTTCCAAATTTTACCTGCTGTTTTGAGCAGGCGGCAAGGATACTCGCCCAAAGTCAGACATATACGAGTCAGTTATACCCTATTTATGGTAGCAAACAGGTGCCTTAAATAACTCCTAAGTGTTAACCGTGGCTCAGTGGGCAGCACTCTCACTTTTACATCAGAAGGTTGTGGGTTCAACTCCTACTCCAGAGACTTGAGCACAAAATCTAGGCTGACACTCCCAGTGCAGTACTGAGGGAGTGCTGCACTGTCAGTAGGTGCTGTCTTTCAGATGAGACGTTAAACTGAGGCCCTGTCTCTCCTCTCAGGTGGATGTAAAAGATCCCGTGGCACTATTCAAAGAAGAGCAGGGGTGTCCTGGCCAATATTTATCCTTCAATTAACATTGCTAAAACATTTGGCATTTATCTCATTGCTGTTTGTGGGACCTTGCTGTGTGCAAATTGGCTGCCACGCTTCTTACCTTACAACAGTGACTACACTTCAAAAGTACTGGAGGACGCAGTGTTTTAGGAAGGCAATATTCAAGGTGCCTCCATCTTTTCAGAGCCAATCTGTCTCCTCTCCATAAAAGTAGCAAAGGAGGAAACTCACAGCCCTCGGTTGGCTGCATAATTTCCCTTTGCACCAGCGCGAGGTGAAAAAATAGATTTTTAATGAAGCAGGAAATTTTGGCAGGCTGGAAGATAAGAAAACAGACCTTTGTCCAAAACAAGTGTTTTCACAAATCACCATTACTGTTGAAATCACTTTACAAATGCAGAAAACCAATGACGTTGATATTGATGTATAGCATAAATAAATAATTGATATACAGAAATAAAACCGATTAAGTTACCAAAACAAATAACGAATGCCCAATAAATGAATGCAATGTCATCAAAAATATAATGGCCCAGAAAAAAATAACAGCGGCTAAACGACGATCGCCGTTGTTGATGCTCAAATTGGCCAGCAACTTGTAGCGAGAAAGAGATACCCTGTGAATTGTGAATGGCCACAAGTTACTGGACGATTTGCGCCGCTCTGCCATTAGCTTCACGAAAATGGCATCTCGTGCTTAACCTCCCCGTGAGTTGCTGCATTTGTGTGTTAATTGCCCATTAAACTCGCCACAGAAAGTTAAGTCTAGTAATTAACAAAAAAAAGTACCTTTTTAACAATGTGATAATTGTGAATGATTGTCAATCAATCTCTCTTGTCCAGAAAGTGAACAATTATAAGTGTGGACTCTCATTCCTTCAGGTTGTGGATTGTTGTTGGAGATTTTAAAAATATCAATGTTTTTCTTACTTTTTTTTCTTGTCTTTTTTTCTCTCTCTCTTAATCCAATCTTTCTTTCCCTCTCTTTATTTATCTTTCTGTACCTGATTTGACTCTAATTCACTCCTTCCCAGTCCTTCCCCTGTTTATTTCTCAATCCTTTAATCGAATTTGTTAAGGAGACAGACTGTTGGCCCCCATCGTTCACCAAGGTCCAAGATTCCCTGTTGCCCTCGTACCTCCAGCAACTTTGTGGGCAAAACATTTAAAAAACTAAACGTGCACCAACAAGCCTAAGTAACAGGGTGAAGCTTCGCTCCAGCAAAATCTGGCCCAATATAGATTCAATCGTGAAGGAGGTTGTTTCAATAGGGCTATTTTTGCTCTCAGTTTTCATGTTAGTTGCATATTGGAATACTTTACACTGATTAAATAAGAACGTTACAGCCTCCTCAATATGCATATGCAGTAGTTATGCCGGCTATGACAGAATGGGAACAGCTTGATTAAGATGAGTAAGAGGCAATGGATTAGTGATTGTAGTGTGGGCATCGTTAGAGTACACTGGGGGCTCTTAAGCCAAAGGATATGATTTGGAAAGCACGTACACAGTTGCTATGAAATACCTGCAGCCTGTCCACAGACAGGAACCACAAAATAGGAAAAAATAATTGCAGAAATATTCCTGAACAAGGGAATTTTAACAAAATGGTTGAATGGTTTATACTGTCCGTGTTTTTTTGAAACCAGAGAGATGATAATTGATACTTTGAACAGAGGTTTTGCTGCGGAAACAGTAATGAGGAACAGGAGGAGGAGGCGGCACTTAGAATCATAGAATGATACAGCACAGAAGGAGGCCATTTGGCCCATCGTGCCTGTGCCGGCTCACGGAGAGAGCTATCCAATAAGTCCCACTCCGCCTGTCCTTATGTACCTTTATACACAGCTGTGAACTCATGTTAATGTGGACATTGTGATCTAGACGTTGGATCTTACCTGAGTGGGGTGCCATCCCGGTGCAGCGCACTCTGCCCCCTGGCTAATGAGACCACTGAAGGACCACTAGAACTGTGGGTGTGGGGGTGTGCGGGTGATGGCTGGCACTGACCCACGGATTTTACGTGGAGCCAGTTGGCGCACTCCTGTCTTTTCCCGGCTCCACAATAAGGTAAGTACAAAACTTAAAACTTACCTCACGGATGGGTGCCTCCAGCCATCCCTTGAAAGGCCTCTGGGTTGGCTGTTGAGTGCCTGAAGAAACTGACCACAGCAAATGCTGTGGCCATTCTCAATTGAATTTCAAAATTAAGCCCCCAATTTGCACGTGCAGGGAGCCCAACGCCAGTGGCAGGCACATGCCCTGGACGCCTATGGAGGAACTCGAACCAACATGACGGGCGGAATGAACGTGCGCACACTGCCCGCCATATTGGACCCTGAGGCGCCCACTCTACACCAGTAAAGCAGGCACAGTGCGATCCAATTTCTGACAAAGAGTATGTGGCCCAAAACGTTAACACATCTTTTCTCTTTTCACCTGCTGATTGACCTGCTGCCTACTTCCAGCACTTTTGATTTTATTCTATTTGTGTCTTCGTGCTGGTATAGAATCTGCTGTTTGGATTTTTTTTTTAACTGTAGTGTATTCCTTAGAAGTCAACTATTGTCCCATGAATCACAAACACGAGGAGCAATGGCACCCATCATGGGAATCAAGATGAAACCTAATTTTGCCAACATGCTACTAAAATTCAATACATTAACTATTGGGCCATAATTTTCTGCAGGAGTGAATCTAATGGCATCTGCCATTAGTTAGACTTGCCCTTGCACGTTTAGGCTTTTTAACTTTTTTTGCGTGGCAAGTTGCTGAAAGTGCAAGCTGATAATGGCACAGTGAGGGGAAACCGGGCATCTGGGACCTGAGTGAACAGGGCAAGCAACAGGGTATCTCCTTAACCAATCAAATCGAAGGATAAACAGCACAAGGACTGAAAATGAAAATGTAAATTAGAGTGGGTGAATTCAATGTCAAATCAGGGACAGTAAGAGAAATAAAGAAAGGGAAAGAAAGATTGGATTAAGAAACAGAAAAAAAAGAGCCAGAAAGAAAAAGTAAAAATAAATTACATTTAAAATTTTTCACTTTTAAAATCTTCAACAACAATTAAAACCTGAAGGAATGACACTCCACACTTGTAATAGTTAATTTTCAGTGTCAGAGAGGTTGATTGTCAGTAATTAACACTTATCATGTCGTTAAAAGAGTACTTATACTGAAATGACAAGAATTAACTTTCTGATGCGAGTTTAGTCGTATACACCGCACAAATACAGCAACTTCGCGCTGCTCAATGCACGTCAGTGGTGAGCCAGACAGTGAGATGCCATTTTCGTGAAGCTAACGGCGGAGCAACTCTGACAGCAACTATTCCATGTTTAACCACAAATCTGCCGTTGACTGAAGTTGCTGTGGCATATGTGCATAAATAACGACGAGCGCTAATAGCCTCGCGTTATGTTGACAGCAAATAATGGGCCATTATTTTACCTTCCTGGCAACATAATGGGAGGGAAGTGGGGGTGGGAGGGGGGGGGGCGCGCGGTTCTCAGTGGGCTGAGTGACCAGTGGCGATCCAATGTGAATGAGTGATCTGTGTGCAATAACAGCCTATTAGAGCAACGCAGCTTGAGACACATACCCTTGGAAGGTCAGGAAATAGGCCACTGCTGGAGAAACATCATAGCTGGGGCTTTGCATGGGAAACATTGAAGGAAGTGGGACAACAGGAAGAGAGGAGTTGGCAGAAACATAGGAGGAGGAGGAGGAGGAGGCCATTCAGCCCCTCAAGAATGTTCCGCCGTTCAATTAGATCATGGCTAATCTTTATCTCAAAGCTATTTTTCCACATTTGTTCCGTAACCCTTAATACCCTTGCCTAAAAAAAAATCTAGTAATCTCAGTTTTGAAATTTTCAATTGACTCCCAGCCTCAACAGCATTTTGGAGGGCGAGAGTTCTAGATTTCCAATACTCTTTGTGTGAAGAAGTGCTTCTTGACATCACCCCTGAAGGGCCTGGCTCTAATCTTAAGGTGATGCCCCCTTGTTCTGGACAGAGGAAATAGTCGCTCTCTATCTACCCTATCAAGTCCTTTAATCATTTTAGACACCTCACGGCAGAGAGGAGAACCATGATGGTAAGGTCTTGCGGTGCCCATAGGCAGCCTAATTCTGATAAGCGACTGGGTGAAGACGACTGGTGAATGATTAGGCTTCAGAGGCGGGATACTCGTCCCAACGGGATGAAGCCCCAACGTGACTGGGCTTATATAACAGGTAAGACCTGTTGCTTGACGTCAGAGCAAATATAAAACAATTATATAATTCTATTCTAATATTCTGCTGACATTCATCGGTTGCTCCTAGCAGTCTAAATGATCAATGGCCCAACAGTACATTTTTATACACAAATCTGGCTTTTTTTTTTGCAAGAGTACAGCCCACAGGCATAATGTAGTTATGCTACTTGTAATTACGGTGCTATCCATTCATTTACCATTTAATTTAATATGGAGGGACGTACTGCACAAGGTCTACGATAGGCTGACTGTGCCGTCTAATTATAGTTATCTGTATGAGCAGAATTACGTTGGGCAGGGTAGGCATAACCTCGAGGGATATTGAAAACTGAATCTCTTTGAAATTGATGTTCTTGGTGAGAAGCGGCACTGCCACGTTGCTACGAAATTGTTTCTTCTCCCCCAGAATTAAATTTGACCATTTTCAATCAGCATTTCCCTTTGGGACACGATATGTCTTCACGCCGTGGCGAATGGAGCCTATGAAACCCGAGATAAACTGATTCGACGGGACAGAAATGCTCTTTTATATTTTTTTGCAATTCGGGAAAGGAATTGACATTTGCCGACACAAGAATGGAAGCAAACTTGTGCTGTGAGCTATTCTAGATCTAACGATTAAAGGCAAGAAAGTGCAAAATAAAGTATTAATATCAGATATTCAGAAAATTGTAGTCAATTGTCTCTGGTGCTGGCCAAGCTCTGTTGGTGGAGTTTTTTTAAATGTATAAGACGGACAAAATATGTTGGCAGAAAGACTTCAGAAAATTTTTCCCATGGCGCCCCCTGGTGACATGGCAAAATTGAAGGGGAAATATTGACACAGCAATTTACAAATAGTAAGTGTTGACATAAAAGAGCGTGACCAACAATCACAACAACAGGAAGTAAGGTTTTGTATCGGAAGTGCAAGGAAGCAGAGCGCTATCTCGGGCGCTAACAAGAGGCACAAACCAACCCAATTTTTCCCCTCTGGTGTGGGACTTGAACCCACAACTTTCAGACTCAGAAGTGAAACAGCTACCAATTGAGCCAAGACTGACATTCAGGCAGGCCTGCAAATGGGTGAGCAGCCCACCCACCTGAAACAGGTGTAAGGCTGGTTTACTATGCAAATCGGGGTCCGACACCGTTTAAAGGAGCTGTTGGCAGCTGCTCAAAAAAAGCCACAAAACTTTTTTTGCACCGTATATTTGTGTGGTGCCAGATGGATCAGGAGCGCTCATCATAGAAACATAGAAACATAGAAGATAGGAGCAGGAGTAGGCCATTAATCCCCTCGAGCCTGCTCCGCCATTCGATGAGATCATAGCTGATCATCCAAACTCAGTACCCTGTACCTGCCTTTCTCCCCATATCCCTTGATACCTTTAGCTTTAAGAAATATATCTAACTCATTCTTGAATATATTTAATGACTTGGCCTCAACTACCTTCTGTGGTAGAGAATTCCACAGGTTCACCACTCTCTGGGTGAAGAAATTCTTCCTCATTTCTGTCCAAAATGGCTTACCCCTTATCCTTAGATTATGACCCCTGGTTCTGGACTCTCCGACCATCGGGAACATTCTTCCTGCATCTAGTTTGTCCAGACCTGTCAGAATTTTATATGATTCGATGAGATCCCCTCTCATTCTTCTATACTCCAGCGAGTATAAGCCCAATCGACCCAATCTCTCCTCATATGTCATTCCTGCCATCCCAGGTATCAGCCTTGTGAATCTTCGCTGAACTCCTTCCATGGCAAGAACATCCTTCCTCAGATAAGGCGGCCAAAACTGCACACAGTACTCAAGGTGTGGTCTCACCAAGGCCTTGTACAACAGCAGCAGGACATCCCTGTTCCTATACTCAAACCCTTTCGCTATGAAGGCCAACATACCATTTGCCTTCTTCACCACCTGCTGCACCTGCATGCTTACCTTCAGCGACTGGTGCACAAGGACACCCAGGTCTCGTTGCACTTCCCCTTCTCCCAATCTATTGCCATTCAGATAGTAGTCTGCCTTTCTGTTTTTGACACCAAAGTGGATAACCTCGCATTTATCCATGTTATATTGCATCTGCCACGCTTCTGCCCACTCACCCAACCTGTCCAAATCATCCTGGAGTTTCTCAGTATCCTCCTCGGAGCACACACGCCCACCCAGCTTTGTGTCATCTGCAAACTTGGAGATATTACATTTAGTTCCCTTATCCAGATCATTAATGTATATTGTGAATAGCTGGGGTCCAAGGACCGAACCCTGCGGTACCCCACTAGTCACTGCTTGCCACTCGGAAAAAGACCCATTAATTCCTACTCTCTTGCTTTCTGTCGGCCAACCAGTTCTCTATCCAAGTCAATACCTTGCCCCCAATCCCATGTGCCTGAACTTTACATGCTAATCTCTTATGCGGGACCTTATCGAAAGCCTTTTGAAAGTCCAAATACACCACATCTATTGGTTCTCCCTTATCTATTTTCCCAATTACATCCTCAGAAAATTCCAGTAGATTAGTCAAGCACGATTTACCTTTTGTAAATCCATGTTGGCTTTGTCCGATCCTGTCACTGTTTTTCAAGTGCTCAGCTATTACATCCTTTATAATGGACTGTAGCATTTTCCCCACTACCGATGTCAGGCTGTAATTCCCCGCCTACTCTCTACCACCCTGTTTGAATAGTGGGGTAACATTAGCTACCCTCCAATCCATGGGTACAGTTCCAGATTCCATCGAATGATGGAAGATGATCAGCAATGCATCTACTATTTCCAGGGCCACTTCTTTAAGTACCCTAGGATGTAGATTATCAAGCCCTGGGGATTTATCGGCCTTCAATCCCGTCAATTTCCCTAACACCATTTCCCTGCAAATATTGATTTCTTTCAGTTCCTCCCTTTCATCAGACCCTATGTTCTCCAACATCTCTGGGAGGTTATTTGTGTCCTCCTTTGTGAAGACAGAACCAAAATATGCATTTAATTGGTCTGCCATTTCTTTGTTCCCCATTATAACTTCCCCCACTTCTGACTGCAAGGGACCTACACTTGACTTCACTAATCTTTTCTCTTCACATATCTATAAAAGCTCTTACAGTCAGTTTTTATGTTCCCTGAAAGCCTACTTTCATATTCTATTTTCCCCTTCTTAATTAATCCCTTTGTCCTCCTTTGTTGAATCCTAAACTGCTCCCAATCCTCAGGGTTACCGCTTTTTCTGGCCAATTTATATGCCCTCTCCTTGGATCTTATGCTATCCCTAATTTCCTTTGTTAGCCACGGTTGAGTCACCCTTTTATGTTTTATTCTTATGCCACACTGGGATGAACAAATTCTGTAGTTCATCCATGCAGTCTTTGAATGTTTGCCATTGCCTATCCACCGTCAACCCTTTGAGTGACATTCCCCAATCAATCCTATCCGATTCGCGCCTCATACCATCGTAGTTTCCTTTATTTAAATTCAGGACCCTAGTCTCTGATTCAACTACTTCACTCTCCATCCTAATGAAGAATTCTATCATATTATGATCACTCTGTCCCAAGGGGCCTTGTACAACAAGATTGCTAATTAATCCTTTCTCGTTACATAATACCCAGTCTAAGATGACCTGATCTCTGGTTGGTTCCTCGACATATTGTTCCAGAAAACCATCCCATAAACATTCTAGGAATTCCTCCTCCACAGTATTTTTACTAATTTGGTTAGCCCAATCTATATGTAATTTAAAGTCACCCATGATGACTGCTGTGCCCTTACTGCATGCTTCTCTAATTTCCCTTTTAATGCCGTCCCCAACCTCCGTATTACTGTTTGGAGGTCTATATACCACTCCCACTAACGTTTTCTGCCCCTTGTTATTTCTCAGTTCTACCCACACAGATTTTGCATCATCAGAGCTAATATCCTTCCTTTCAATTGTGTTAATCCCCTCTTTAACCAGCAATGCTACCCCACCTCCCTTTCTTTTTTGCCTATCTTTCCTAAATATTGAATACCCCTGGATGTTGAGTTCCCAGTCTTGGCCACCCTGGAGCCATGTTTCTGTAATCCCAATCAAATCGTATTCATTTACCTCTATTTGCGCAGCTAATTCAACTACCTGGTTCCGAATGCTCCTTGCATTAAGACACAAAGCCTTCAGGCTTGTTTTTTTAACGCTCTCAGACCTATATGAATTATTATTTACTGTGACCATGTTTGATTTAAACCATTGAGTTCTTTGCCTTCTACTTTTGTTTTTCTCCTTTTTGTCTTTTGCTTTTATCCTTGTTTCCCTTTCCTCTGTCTCCCTGCTCAGGTTCCCAACCCCCTGCCACTTTAGTTTAAACCCTCCACAACAGCACTAGCAAACACTCCCCCTAGGACATCGGTCCTGGCCCTGCCCAGGTGCAGACCGTCCCATTTGTACTGGTCCCACCTCCCCCAGAACCGGTTCCAATGTCCAAGGAATTTGTATCCCTCCCCCTTGCACCATTCCTCTAGCCATGTATTCATTTGAAATATCCTCCTATTTCTACTCTGACTAGCACGTGGCACTGGTAGCAATCCTGAGATTACTACCTTTGAGGTCCTATTTTTTAATTTACCTCCTAACTCCCTATATTCTGCTTTTAGGACCTCATCCCGTTTTTTACCTATATCGTTGATGCCTATGTGCACCACGACAACTGGCTGTTCGCCCTCCCCCTCCAAAATGTTCTGTAGCCGCTCCGAGACGTCCTTGACCCTTGCACCAGGGAGGCAACACACCATCCTGGAGTCTCGTTTGCGGCTGCAGAAACGCCTATCTATTCCAGGCTCCACAGAACTACTGCCAGCACTGACTCACCGCCCACCCACCCCTTGTCTTTGCCTCCACCGCGAGAACCTACCTGCGGCCTGGCTTGGCATTGGAACCGGCCAGAATTCATCAAGCCTTGAGCGGCGAGCTGCATCAGGTCGGGACACTCGATCGGCACCGGCAGCCTGCCACTTCCAGTTGAATGAGGCCTGTTGCCGAATTTGGCTCAAGTCTCAGTCCGGTGCAGACTGAGATTACATCGGGTTTACAGCACAGAAACAGGCCACTCGGACTATGCTCCGCACGAGCCTCCCCCCACCCCACTTCATCTCACCCAATCAGCTTTGCCGACTTGTTGCCTGTTTTGGGCACAGGTGAAATTCCTCCCCCGTGATCTCATTAAAGGCGATACAAGGCTGTGGAAAGATGGGAGTATTATGCAATGGAAAAGTCACATCACTAATGTATGAGGTCTCTCAGTTGCACAAACATATTTATAAAGAATTCAGTACATTGCCAAAGTCTGTACTGAGTCCCTGAGCACAGTTTCTAAGAGGGATTGTTGACAAGATCGATGACTGACGAACAAAATTGTAAATCATTTTAAGGAATGTTGCGAGCAGGTTGCAGTAACATTAAAGCCATCCTGACTTGGTGGCTCTAAGACGTATCCTTAAGTAAGTTATGCACTCTCTAGATTCAGAACTACAAGAGGTTGAAATATCCTGTTGATGATAGAGGAAGATAATTGGACATAAGTAGGGGTTGATGGTGGAGAATTTGAGGTGGAACTTGACAAGGCACTGAGCTATAAATAATATTTATATCCTGGAATTTATATCCAGGGTTATTGGATTGTGATGCAAAAGGCACTTCTTGAACACATTAAAGTCTGAAATGTAAGAATTGCAAGAACTGGAACCAATTACAGCCAAACCTAGCTCGAGCACGACCAAGCTCAATTTAAAATCAACGGGTGAAACATACTAACAGGCTGAAAACGAAAAACAACATCAAGTTATAAAGGGGAAAGAAACCTGGCATTATGTCCCCTATTAAATGTCTTGTGCATCCCCCCTACCTTCGCCCACCATTGCTCGTTTAGGTCCTAAGCGGTGGAATTCCCCCCCTAAACCCCTCCACCTCTTCCCCTTTCCCCTCCTCCTTGAAGACCCTCTTGTCGTAAGAATGAGCCTTATGCGTGGTGAACTTAAAGTAAGCTTTAATCAACTAAAAAGGTGCTACATACAAAAGAGGTCTTACTCTATGCCTCTCCAGGATCCAACTGATCAGCCCAGTATTTATCCTGGACTAATCACAGGAAGTGATGTAATAAAGTTCAAGTCACAGGAAGCTGTATTGTGTTACCACATTCTCCCCCCCCCAAAAGATTAGGAGGCTGGGATGAAGTTCGAGTCACAGGAAGCTGTATTGTGTTACCACATTCTCCCTCCATTTCGTAGCCGCTGGACGAGGGAGAGCCGCACCCGTTTGGGTTCTCGTAGCGGTAGAGGGCCCCTAGCCCGTTTACCCGCCGCGGGCCGTGGACCAGAGTCCGAGTGATCCAGCCCGCTCTGTGAGGGGTCAGGACGATCCTGACTGTGTACTGGTGCCCGAACGGGTGTTGGGCAGGGCTGTGGCAGATCCGTTTCCGAGCGTATGGTACGGGGTGGATCGTGGCTGCGCGTGCGAGCCCCGACGGGCTCATAGTCAGTCTGCCCCAAGTCGGCACGCTGGAGTGAGGTACCAGCTGGCGTCAGATCCAGATCGTGATGAGAGGCACCTGGCGAGCCCAGAGATGTGCCTGGTACAATATCATCCCCTAGTGTCCCTCTATGTTTCGGCGGGCAGGGAGCCAGATCCCGCAATGACACGGTAGATTCCCGACCGTCAGGATACCGAATATAGGCGTAGGTAGGGTTGACGTCAGTGAGCTCAACCTCATCTACCAGGGGGTCATTCTTAGATGCCCGAACATATCTTCGGAGTAGCACTGGTCCCGGTGCAGTCAGCCACGACGGGAGAGATATCCCATAGGATGAGCGACGCTGAAATCGGAAGAACCGTTCATGAGGCGTCGTATTTGTGGCGGTCGAAAGGAGGGACCGTGTGGAGTGTAATGCGTCTGGAAGTACTGCTTCCCATTGCTGGTTGGGTAGGCCCCGAGATCTCAAAGCCAGACGTACCGCATTCCAGATGATAGCGTTAAAACGCTCGACTTGCCCATTCCCGACCGGATGATAAGGCGTCGTTCTGCTGGCAGCAATACCCCGTTCCGAGAGATAGGCCTTGAGTTCTCCTGACATAAAGAAGGGCCCCGATCCGAATGAACATAGGATGCCATGCCACAGAAAGCAAATACCTGCTCAAGGCAGCTGATAACCGTGGTCGTCAGCATATTGGGGCAGGGAAAGGCAAACGGAAAACGGGAATACTCATCGACCATGGTCAATAGATAAGTGTTGCGAGTTGAAGAGGGCAACGGCCCCTTAAAATCGATGCTAAGCCGTTGCATTGGCTGGGTCGCATGTATGAGTATACCACCCGAGGGGCGGAAAAACTGAGGTTTCAATTCCGCACAGACTCTGCAGTCCGAGCACATCTTCTTTACATCCCCGGTAGAGAATGGGAGATTTCGGGACCGCACGAAGTGTAGCATGCGAATAACGCCCGGATGACACAACCCATCATGGATGTCTACGAGCGTAGAGGGTGCCATGGCGGAGCAGAATGCTCGTGTGAGGGTATCCGGAGCCACATTCTCCTTGCCAGGTTGATAGTGGATGGTGTAACCAAAAGAGGCCAATTCCAGCCGCCAAAGCTGGATTTTATTATTTTTAATTTTGGTCCGTTTTCGATTATCGAGCATGAAGGCGACCGATCGCTGGTCCGTGATTAAGGTAAAGTGCTGGCGAGCTAGGAGATGAGTCCACTTCCGTACTGCCTCTATGATGGCTGTAGCTTCTTTCTCGACTGGAGGATAATGTAGCTCAGCCCCTTGAAAAGTCCTGGACAAAAATGCCACCGGACGACCTTCCTGATTCAGAGTGGCCGAGATCGCCACCTCTGAGGCATCACACTCAACAACAAAAGGAAGACTCTCATCGATGGAGTGAAGAGCCGCTTTCTCCAACTGTTTTTTCAGGAGGTTAAAGGCTGCAACAGCCGCTGTGTCTAGTGGGAATGTGCTGGCCTTCAGTAGAGGTTGGATTCGGTCCGAGAAGTTAGGAACCCATTTAGCATAGTATGCAAACAGGCCGAGGGCCCGGCGCAAGGAGGCCGGATTCTTAGGTGGCGGGAGTTCTTGGAGTGGGCGAAGCCTTTCAGGGTCAGGTTTAATGATGCCATTGCCCACACAATAGCCAAGGATGTTGATGGTTGGTTGTGACTCAATGGATTTAGCCGCATTTAATGTCAAATTACGGTGCTGGAGTGCATCCCAAAATCGTTGGAGATTGGCGTCATGTTCCCGCTGATTGCGACCTGCGACAGTAATATTGTCCAGATAAGGAAACATATCCTTTAAGTCTACGATAGCAAAATACTGCAGATGCTGGAAATCCGAAATAACAACAGAAAACGCTGGAAAAACTCAGCAGGCCAGGCAGCATCCGTGGAGAGAGAAAGTCTTCCTGTTTGACCAGGTCATCCATTGCTCGCTGGAAGACAGCCACTCCATTAGTGACCCCAAAGGGGAGGCGACGAAATTGATACAGCCGTCCTTTGGCTTCAAAGGCCGTATACTGCTTGTCTGAGACCTTCAAGGGTACCTGATGATAGGCACTTTTCAGATCATATGTTGAGAACACTGTGTACTCAGCCAGTTTATTAACCATATCATCGATGCGCGGCAATGGGTATGCGTCCAAGTCCGTATATTGATTGATGGTCTGTGAATCGTCAATGCACAGCCGTTTCTTGTGAGGTTGTAGAGGGTTCTTAACAATAACGACCTGGGCGCGCCATGGCGACGAACAAGGCTCGATGATATCCTCTGCTAAAAGCCGAGAAATCTCAGCCGCAATAAAAGACTGGTCTTCCTGACTGAAACGTCATGACTTTGTTATAATCGGTTTGCATCGAGGAGGGATACTGGTAAACAGTGAGGGTTCATCCAGTGAAGCTGCTGACAATGCACAGAACGGTAATCGAGGTCGTATATTAGAAATAGTGAGTTCAGGTTTGGATCCGCCGAACTCAATGGTGAGCTTCTTATGCTGCTTTTGAAAATCTAGCCCTAAGATAAGATCACTACATAAGTCCTTGAGCACCGAAAGCCGGGTGGAGGGATACCTGTGACCATTAAGTGTTATTTCAACCATACAAAAGCCAGAAATTCTGGTATTAAGTGATGACTGAGCCATCGCAATTGCCTGGTCCGATGGGAAAACATGTAGCTTTAACTCTGCAACAATCTGTTCCCTAATGAAACTATCAGTGCTACCTGAGTCAATTAAGGCATCTAAAGTATGTCCATTAATTGATGCTTTTGTAGCTGCATGGAATAGGTTCTGAGGACAAGCAGCTGTAATTGGTGTCGTTGCACAAAGAGTGGCTGAAACTCTAGGTGTGTTTCTTCGAGAGAAAACCCGAGAGGAAGCACGATAGATTTTAGCCGGAACATCTTGATAGGCCCTTACCGGGGCAGTTCGGTAGGACTTAGCTTGATAAGCCCTCGTAGAGGCTCTTGATAGGCAAACCTTTGCAAAATGACCCTTTTTGTTGCAATGACTGCAAAACGCATTGCGAGCAGGGCAGAATTTCCGAGGGTGAAACTCATCACCACAAAAGAAGCATTTCTTAGATTGCCAAGAGGCTGCCACAGTGGGGTCATCATCCTCTTCATCAGTGAAGTCATCAGATTGATCGTCAGGGATAAAGTCCTCCCTAATAGAGTTCACCTGTGGCCTCTTAAATTGCCTGACTGTAGTTAAGGCAGCAGACCGAGGTCTGGGCACTGTATAAAGGTCTGCATTTCTTTTTGCCAGATCTAGAGAGCAAGCCATGTCATAAGCTCTCTGAAGCTCAAGTGTCTTACTTTCCAGTAGATGCTGGCGTATAAATGGGGAGGCAAGCCCGCAGATGAAAGCATCACGGATCATTTCTTCACGGTGCAGCTCAGCTGAGGCCGCCTGAAAGTTACAGTCCATACTAAGTCTGCGAAGCTCTTGGAGGAATTTATCAATGGATTCCTCCGGCCCTTGTTGGGCTGTAGCTAGTAGATGTCTGGCATAGACCTCATTCGGTGTCTTAGTATATAGTCTTTTAAGCGTACGAATTGCCTCCTCGTAACTGCCCCATTCCTCGACATACTGAAATACATTCGGGGTGACACAGTTGATGAGTATCCGCAATTTTGAGTCATCATCAGCCTTGCAATATTCGAGAAAATTGTCAAACGTGCGATACCAGTGTTTCCACACCTTACCGGCTGCTGGGGTGTTTGGGTCCAAGTCAAGACGCGATGGTTTAAGGATGTTTTCCATGATGGGTGATTCTCTGGATCCTTAGCTCCGAGTTCGTCCAAAAAGTTTGAGTGCGAAGTTTTTCAAAGTTGATTAAATTGTCGTAAGAATGAGCCTTACGCATGGTGAACTTAAAGTAAGCTTTAATCAACTAAAAAGGTGCTACATACAAAAGAGGTCTTACTCTATGCCTCTCCAGGATCCAACTGATCAGCCCAGTATTTATCCTGGAATAATCACAGGAAGTGATGTAATAAAGTTCAAGTCACAGGAAGCTGTATTGTGTTACCACACCTCTTAAAACCCACCTCTGTGACCAAGCTCTTGCTCACTGTGTGTGCCAGCTCAGTTGGTATCACCCTCGTCTCTGAGTCGGCGATGGTTGTGGGTTCACAGTCCTACTCCAGGGACTTGAGTACAAAAATCTAGGCTGACATACCAAATGAAGTACTAAATGAAACACCAGGAGAACGCCCCTGCTCTTCTTCGAATAGTACTGTGGGATCTTTTACATCCACCTGAGAGGGCAGACGGGGCCTCGGATAACGTCTCATCTGAAAAATGGTAACTCCAACAATGCAGCATTCTCTCAGTCCTGCACTGAAGTGTCAGCCTTAATTTATGTTCTCAAGTGCTAGGCTGGGACTTGAACCCACAACCATCTGATGCATACGTTTCAGCCTTGGCTCAATGGTGGCACTCTTGCCTTTGATGTCAGAAGGATGTGGGTTCAATCCCCACTCCAGAGAGTTAAACCCATAATCTAGACAGACACTTCAGTGCAGTACTGAGGGAGTGCTGCACTATTAGAGGTGCAGTCTTTCAGATGAAATGTTAAACCAAGGTCCTGTCTGCTCTCTCAGGTGAGCGTAAAAGATCCCATTGCCCTATTTCGAAGAAGAGCAGGTGAGTTATCCCCGGTGTCCTGGCCAATACTTATCAACATCACAGAAACAGATTATCTGGTCATTATCATTTTGCTGTTTGTGGGAGCTTGCTGTGCGCAAATTGGCTGCCATGTTTCCTACATTACAACAGTGTCTACACGTCAAAAAAAATACTTCATTGGCTGTAAAGTACTTTGGGACGTCCGATGGTTGTGAAAGGCGCTATATAAATGCAAGTCATTCTATCTTTTCTTTTTTCACTGCTCCGCATATCTCCGCCTTTGGCTCATTAGGATCTGTGGAGCACCTTGGGATGTTTTCCTTCATTAAAGGTGCTTTCTGAATGAAAATTGTTGCTTCATTAATGTTGAGAATAAAATCCTTTGATTCAGATTAAAATGAGAAATTTGGGCAGCGCAATTTTAGTGTATCTGGATAAATATACATCAGTGTATTGATTATAAATTACAGCCCAGTGCTAATCATAAGGGAAAATACCAAATAGCATTACTTTTAGAGTGATGGTATCAAATCTATTATAATATTTTTAAGTTTGAGAATATTTTTAACTTTAGAAGGCATATGGTGGCGATTTTCACCCTAGTCGCTCAGCAGAAAGCTGGCGGTTGGGCAGTTAAAATCGCCCCGGGCTCTTACCTGTCCGAAAGCCGCCATGATCGCAACATCTGCAATTTTAACCTGCCCTCCTGAGCAGGCAGCGAGGACAGGCGCCCAGAGCCAACAGGGTCCTTCTTTACATATGCATGTTGCGGCCCGATGACATCATTGAGACCCGACTGCAATTTTAACTCGGGCCCATGTGAGGAAACCACCTGGAGTTAAAATCGGGGCTAAACCTCAGGTCTTAAGGATGGTGTGACAAAATACAGAAACAAAATGTCTTGTTAAGCCTGCATATCTTTTGCGTAAATCTGCATATACTATACATATATACTGTGCATATATTATTGCGTTAGGTGCGGCTCCATTGAATGTGCTATATCAACATTTCCAATGGGAATTCCAATACTAAAATGTCCACTAATAGTTGCACTGATCTGTAACTATAACCAGTCATATCACTAGGTGCACTAGGTGCAGTCATGCATTATCTATTCCCTACAAGTCAATCAATCATGCAGTGGTTATGCTACTGGACTAGTAATCCAGAGGCCTGGAGTAATAATCCAGCGAATGTATGTCCAGATCCCACCATGCCAGTTGGAAATTTGAATACAGTTTAAAAAACAAAATCTGGAAATAAAAAGCTGCTATCAGTAAGAGTGAGAAGTTGCACAACACCAGGTTATAGTCCAACAGATTTATTTAATTTTACAAGCTTTCGAAGCAGTTCGCTCCTTCGTCAGGTAAGTTAGCAATGAGAGAATCTCCCAGAATTCACAATTTAAACCCAGACAAAATCTATTCACATTATTCCCTACAACAAAGAGCACAGCCAAGACAATGAGATGTGTCCCAGGGGGTCCAACGTGTCAAACCACCTGCTGGCTGCATATCCTGTCAATTTGTGTTCTTGTGTTAGTCTTTTTAAAAAAAAAAAACACCTGGGAAGACCGGCCATGATGTCAAGTCACGTTCTGTATCGTGACATGAACCCGATATCGCGATTGAGGCCATCCTCATGAGTGCGGAACTTGGCTATCAGTTTCTGCTCTATGATTTTGCGCTGTCATGTATCTCAACCTTCAACATGTCATCAATGACGACGAACACCTTGCTAAGGCCATCCCCACGCCTCCACTACTCACCTTCAAGCAGCCGCCTAACCTCAAAAGTACCATCGTTCGCAGCAGATTACCCATCTTTCAGGAGAACAGCAACCAAGACACCACACAACCCTGCCCGGCAACCTCTGCAAGACATGCCAAATCATGGACACAGATACCATCATTACACGTGAGGACACTACCCACCAGGTACACGGTACATACTCATGTGACTCGGCCAACGTTGTCTACCTGATACGTTGCAGTAAAGGATGCTCCAGAGCATGGTACATCGGCGAGACCATGCAGACACTGAGACAACGTATGTACGGACACCGCGCAACAATCGCCAGGCAGGAGGGTTGCCTCCCAGTCGGGGAACACTTCAGCAGCCAGGGGCATTCAGCCTCGGATCTGCGGGTAAGCGTTCTCCAAGGCGGCCTTCGAGATACACGACAGCGCAAAATCATAGAGCAGAAACTGATAGCCAAGTTCCGCACTCATGAGGATGGCCTCAATCGCGATATCGGGTTCATGTCACGATACAGAACGTGACTTGACATCATGGCCGGTCTTCCCAGGTGTTTTTTTTTTTAAAAAGACTAACACAAGAACACAAATTGACAGGATATGCAGCCAGCAGGTGGTTTGACACGTTGGACCCCCTGGGACACATCTCATTGTCTTGGCTGTGCTCTTTGTTGTAGGGAATAATGTGAATAGATTTTGTCTGGGTTTAAATTGTGAATTCTGGGAGATTCTCTCATTGCTAACTTACCTGACGAAGGAGCGAACTGCTTCGAAAGCTTGTAAAATTAAATAAATCTGTTGGACTATAACCTGGTGTTGTGCGACTTCTCATTTTTGTCCACCCCAGTCCAACGCCGGCATCTCCACATCATGATCAGTAAGAGTGACCATGAAGCTGTTGGATTGTCGGAAAAACCCAACTGGTTCACTCCTGTCCTTCAGGGAAGGAAACCTGCCGTCCTTACCCGGTGTGGGCCTATATGTGACTCCAGTCTCACACCAACTTAACAGACTCTTAACTGCCCTCTGACCTGGCCTCGCAAGTCACTCAGTTTTATCAAACTGGTTGCAGTGTTTAAAGAAGAAGGCCCACCACCATCTTCTCAGGGCAACTAGGGATGGGCAATAAATGCCGACCTTGCCAGCGACACCCACATCCCCAGAGTGAATGTTGGAAAAAATCAAAATGCTTTCTGGAAAAAAATAATAATCTGGCATCTTTTCCTTAGTAACTGAAATTTCTAATGCCCAAAGTAAGGTATTAAAGAACATTTTTAACAATTACATACTTTAGAATAATATAATTAAATATCCATTGAATTGTTAGTGTTTTGTCTTTCAATATCTTCATCAAAGATGTTACTTCAAGGCCTCAACTTATTTCAAAAGCCTGGGCTTTATCTGGATACTTCCACCTCACAATGTTTAGAGTGAGCTTCCAGTACCATCAGTGCATTGTGAGCATGTGCAGCTTATAGAATTTCCCAACAAGCAGTCTGAGCATGAACAGGAGTTGAAAGGTTGATAGGAATATAGCAACATAGGAACAGGAGGAGGCCATTCAGCCCCTCGAGCCTGCTCCGCCATTCAATGAGATCATGGCTGATCTGCGACCTAACTCCATATACCCGCCTTTGGCCCATATCCCTTAATACCTTTGGTTAACAGAAAGTTATCAATCTCTGATTTAAAATTAACAATTGATCTAGCATCAATTGTCATTTGCGGAAGAGAGTTCCAAACTGCTATCACCCTTTGTGTGTAGAAGTGTTTCCTAATTTCACTCCTGAAAGGTCTGGCTCTAATTTTTAGACTTTGCCCCCTAGTCCTAGAATCCCCAACCAGCGGGAATAGTTTCTCTCTATCTACCCTATCTGTCCCCCTTAATATCTTGAAAACTTCGATCAGATCACCCCTTAACCTTCTAAATTCTAGGGAATACAACTCTAATTTGTGTAATCGCTCCTCGTAACTTAACCCTTGAAGTCCGGGTATCATTCTGCTAATCTATGCTGCACTCCCGCCAAGGCCAATATACCCTTCCTAAGATGTGATGCCCAGAACTGCTCACAGTACTCCAGGTGTGGTCTAACCAGGGTTTTGTATAGCTGCAGCATAACTTCTACCCCCTTGTACTCTAGTCCTCTAGATATAAAGGGCAGCATCCCATTAGCCTTTTTGATTATTATCTGTACCTGTTTATGACATTTTAATGATCTATGTACCTGGACCTCCAACTCTCTTTGGACCTCCACTGTTTTAGCCTTTCACCATTTAGAAAGTACCCTGTTCTATCCTTTTTAGATCCAAAGTGGATGACCTCACATTTGCCTACATTGCAATCATTTGCCACAGTTTTGCCCATTCACTTAATCTGTCGATATCCTTTTGTAATTTTATGCTTCCATCTACACTGCCTACAACATCATCTATCTTTGTGTTATCGTCAAATTTGGATATATGACTTTCCATGCCATCATCTAAGTCAGTGAACAAATACTGTAAATAGTTGAGGCTCCAACACAGATCCCTGCGGGAGAGCACTAGATTGGTGTGAACCCCTCATCCTGTAAGGGGATTTGAGAGGGTTTATTTTACTTTTTTGAAAGAACTTGAAAAAAAGTGCAGTATGAATTTTAAAAGCTTTTACTTCAGGCAAGTGATGACATTTATTTAAATATATTAGAGTACCGTTCACGGTTCTGGTCTCCATATTATAAAAAGGATATAGAGGCACTAGAGAAGGTGCAAAAAGATTTACAAGGATGATACCAGAACTGAGAGGTTATACCTATCAGGCAAGATTGAACAGGCTGGGGCTCTTTTCTCTCGAAAAGAGAAGGACTGAGGGGTGGCCTGAAGAGGTCTTTAAAATAATCAACTTCCTGATATACCGAGCAGACAGGATTTGATAGGGAAGGCGTAGAGAAGATGTTTCCACTTGAGGGGGAGACCAGATCTTGGAGCCATAAATATAAGATAGTCACTAATAAATCCAATAGGGAATTCAGGAGAGACGTCTTTACTCAGAGAGTGGTGAGAATGTGGAACTCGATAAGACAGGAAGTAGTTGAGGCGAATAGTATAGATGCATTTAATGGGAAGCTAGATAAGCACATGAGGGAGAAAGGAATAAAATGATATGCTGACAGGGTGAGATGAAGAGGGGTGGGAGGAGGCTTGTGCGGAGCATAAACACCGGCACGGACCAGTTGGGCCGAATGGCCTGTTTCTGTGCTGTAGATTTTATGTAATTAACAATTCAGATTTTATGCTCTAAGCTCCTTGCAGACAAACGTCACCTGTCAACAGCAAAACCTTTCAAAAGCACCTTAACCGAATTGTAAAATTCTCAGCATGTCAGACACTGCATCTGTGGAGAGCAGCTACAAGTCAGCTTGGTTCTGACTAAGAGCAGTCGCTGACATCTTGCCTTGTCACTCCTCTCCACAGATGCTGTGCCTGGCTTGCTGAGCGTTACCAGTCTTTTCTGTTCCTGTTTCAGATTTCCAGCATCTGCTGTACTTTGTTTCAGAAGTATCTGCTCGGTATATCAGGAAGTTGTGAAATGCTAAGAATAAGATATAATAAATATTTTACCAGACGTGGAAATTTTTAGCTGCTATGCAATGAAGGACAATGTTTGAATTTAACTCTTTATTTTCAAAAAATATACATTTGTTGCTTGTAGAATTATGAGAGCAAATCTTGAGGTCTTGTACTCAAGACCTCATCAAACCTCTTTCTTTTGCAGAAATGAGATGGTTGTTGCATTGGAGAATGCAACGGCCATCTGGCATCTCTGCCGCGGAGGTGCGAGACTCTCCGCATACCCACCAATTGAAGCCTGCAGGAAGAAACAAAGGTAAGTAAACTTTTTCTAACACTTTGTACTCACCTCAGATACTCACCTCTCCACACTTGCACCCATCACTCACCACCTCAGCACACTTTTGAACCCCTCCGACCCTCCGACCCCTGCAGACCTACGACTGCCTCGGTGACCCTGGTGGGTTTCGGAGCCTTCGGGAAGCCCGCACTTCAGGGCTCAAAATGGGGATAATCTTATTTTCTGCCTGTTAACTACCTGATAACAGGCAGTTAAGTGGCTGTAATCCCTTCCCGCCTCCAAGAAGACGGGACCCGGCGCGGGACGGCTACCCACCTCCTGGCAAGATGGCATGGAGGCGGAATTTGGGGGCGGGTGCCCAACCCACCCCAAATTCTGCCATTTTCCCGGCAGTTCCACCTCCAAACCCGCCTCCCCAGGGCTGGCAAAATCGCCCCCAGAGCTACAATACTGTATTGCCAAATTTCTGACCAACACTCCCTTCGAGTGTGACTCCCCACCATAAGCACATGATCATTGGATTTATCCAATAGTCATTTCCTGGTCATTGACCAGATCTGGTATTAATACTGGTTTCTATTCTGCAAGAAAGCAACATTTTTTTCTTGTATACAACAGCCACTGTCTTAGTAAATGATAAAGGCGACCAAAATCTATGGTCCTTCTGACACACTCTCCTTGTAACTCTAGAAAGAAAGAAAGATTTGCATTTCTATAGTGCCTTTCATGACCTCAGGATGTCCCAAAGTGCTTTACAGCCAATGAACTACTATTTGAAGTGTAGTCACTGTTGTAATGTGGGAAATGCGGCAGCCAATTTGTGCACAGCAAGCTCCCACAAACAGCAACGTGATGATGACCAGATAATCTGTTTTGGTGATACTGATTGAGAGATAAATATTGGCCCAGGACACTGGGAGAACTCCCCTGCTCTTCTTCGAAATAGTGCCACGGGATCTTTTACATCCACCTGAGAGGGCAGACGTATCATCCTCTGGGAGTGTCAGCCTAGTTTTTGTGCTCAAGTCTCTGGTGGGAATGACCAGAAATTAGGCTGGGAAGTGGATGAGCCAGCTCCCAGCTTTCAGTGGGAATTCCCATTCAGGCTTGTGGGGTTGTAGGAGGCGGGCGGAGCCAAAGCCGGAGACTTCTGATGCCAGGCGTTCCCAGTTCCCCAGTCTCTCTAGATAACCGGCAGATCACTAGGGGTGGCACGGCCTATCAGGCTACTGAACGGCAATTGTGGGCCCCACCTGGGGGTCCAAGCTGCGATTGTGGTCCGGAACCCAAAAGGTCTCACGGGAGAATCTTCCCTTCTATGTTTTAAAGTGGTTTCCCCGCGAAGGGAGCTGACGAGGCAGAAAATCTTTCTGGTGGGGGAAGGGGAGAACCTTGAAATCACTGGAAAAGGCAATCAACACCTCAGTATGTGGCAAGTGGCACGGGCACCCCTAGTGGCGCGGGCACCCCACTATTGGGAGGCAAAGTAGGGAATCTTCCTACTGACGCCAGAAGGTCAACGGTGGAGATGTCCAGCGGTCACATCCCAGCACCAACACCAGGATTCTCCTCCCGCTATTGATTTTCAACCTTTTACATCGTAGTGGAAGTAGGAGAGCAATTTCCATTGCTTCCCATTGACACTACTGTGATTTCCCAACCACTTGTTCCCCCTCTTTGACTCTATTAAGGCTTCTAACATCTGCAAAAAAAAAACAACATCATCTTCAAAACTAGGTCACTAAATTTTCTGTCGTTATACCTTTGGGATATCCATGATCTAGGAGTAAGTCCCAGGCTGTTATCAGGGAGTTTTGTGTCTTGTAGATTAATCAAAGGAAAACTGTGAGGAAGTAAATATTGAGGTCTGGGGTTTCCGCCCAGATATCAGCGCAAACTGGACGGAATCGACAGAAATGGCCCAAAAGATCGCGGAACTTAAAACGTAACTGAGTTAACACATAACCATCGACGCTCGAGATTCCATTATCTTTAACGTTGGTTCAAAGGTCAATTCGCCTGAAGCAGTCCACGCCCACAACACTGGCCAAGCTAACTCTTGGCTAATTTTTTCGGGGTGCGACGCAATTTTTCCCCCAGTGAATCCACAACCTTCTGACTTAGAGGCAAGAGTGCAACCCACTGAGTCACAGCTGACACAGGCACCCGTGGTCACATTAATCCCTCGTTAATGAGCTGCAGATGCAGTGACCAGCAGTCAATTGCAGCATCACTCAGGTCTGTTTCTCATACTAATGCTACAATTACTTTAAATTAAGTGTAAACTCGTTTACTTTAGTCACCTTGAAGTCCCATTGGCCCTGTCCGAGTCACTACATTTCCAACATTACAACAGTGACAACCCTTCAAAAAGTACTTCATTGCCTGTAAAGGGCTTTGGGTCACCCTGAGGTCGTGTAAAGCGCTATAGAAATGCAAGACTTTCTTTCTAATAATCGATTACATTCGATTATGTTGCTCGATTGCGCTAATTCATGGGCGATTTTATGTTGGGGCTTATGCAAATTAGTTTAAGTGGAAAATTGGCCGTAACTTCAATTTGGCAAAACCGACGCAGGGTCCAGTGCATTCTCCCGATTGCGCCCCCTAGCAGAAACCTAAGGCCTCCTACTATAACGTCAAGTGTGGTTTTTTGTGAACAATCAGGATTAAAGGCTCACTGGTGTCATATTCACGTCGAGTGTGGAGTAGCTGTGTCTATCTCATGGGAATGCCATATGCTGTGAAAATGTCAATTTCAATACTTTCTTTTCCTTGTCTTGACTTTAGTGGGAGGGGGTGATTACTTTGGGATATCTCCTGATGAAGGTCAAAGCCTGAAAAGTCCCAAGATAATCACACTTCAACAACAGTAAATATAACAGAATCCCAGAGAAACTCCCTTCTGTTGTACAGTCAATTCCTCATAAATATACCAGTGGATTGCCAAGGAATTTATGCTTTGATCGAGATTATATTCACATCAGAATATTAATAAAACTGCAGACACAACATTCCAAAATGCAAATATGCCACTAAATTATTCAGACAGAAATTTTAAACAAAACCAATAGAGAATCCTCATCAAAAATATAAAATATTGGTTCGATTTTTCATCTTAGCTTCGTGTGGAAATTTGATAGTTGAATGTCAGTAGGGGGGATTTCTACAATTCAGTTCTCCCAGGGAACGCATCTCAGGACATTCAGGGCTCGCAGCCAATTATTTTCCATCCATTAGGAGGTTTGGATTAGTAATAGAAACATAGAAACATAGAAGATAGGAGCAGGAGTAGGCCATTCGGCCCCTCGAGCCTGCTCCACCATTCAATGCGATCATGGCTGATCATCCAAATTCAGTACCCTGTCCCTGCTTTCTCTCCATATCCCTAAATCCCTTTAGCCTTAAGAAATATATCTAACTCCTTCTTGAATATATTTAATTAATTGGATTCAACTGTCTTCTGTGGTAGAGAATTCCACAGGTTCACCACTCTCTGGGTGAAGAAATTCCTCCTCATCTCAGTCCTAAATGGCTTACCCCTTATCTTCAGACTGTGACCCCTGGTTCTGGACTCCCCCGCTATCAGGAACATCCTTCCTGCATCTAGTCTGTCTAGTCCTGTTACAATTTTATAAGTTTCAATGAGATCCCCTCGCATTCTTCCAAACTCTAGCGAATACAAGCCCAATCGACCCAATCTCTCTTCATACGTCATTCCTGCCATCCCAGGTATCAGTCTGGTAAATCTTCGCTGCACTCCCTCCATGGCAAGAACATCCTTCCTCAGATAAGGCGACCAAAACTGCACACAATACTCAAGGTGTGGTCTCACCAAGGCCCTGTACAACTGCAGCAAGACATCCTTGCTCCTGTACTCGAATCCTCTCGCTATGAAGGCCACATACCATTTGCCTTCTTAACCGCCTGCTACACCTGCATGCTTACCTTCAGCGACTGGTGCACAAGGAGTAATTGTAAACTGGTATAGCACTTGTTCTACGCGTTGAATTTTGCTTAAAAGGGTATCCATTGATCTCAAGTTAAGGGCTAAATTTACAACGTCATGCTTCTGGCGGACAAAGATCCTCCCTGGCAGCACAAAGTTGGAAAAATAATACTTTAATATGTTCTCATCGATCTTCTGTGGCATTGCAGATGGTAAGTCAGCGAATAAGATCTCTCGCTCGCCTATTTTGCTGTCTTCCTGTTGCTGTTTCTCTGTTGCCCCTCTTTTGTTTCATACACTCTCTTTTCTGCTTCTGTCTTCTTCACTCTCTTTTTGTTTGCTTCTCTCTCTGTCCTTCTTTACTTCTCCATCAGTCTTTTTTTTTCTTCTTTCCTTGTGGGTCGGAGGTGGTGTGTGCTATTGAGTGTCGCGGCAGGGATAGGAGCCACCAGTGGCTTCAGTTATGGGGACGATGTGGCCTTCAGTGGCTATTTCCCCTTCCTCTTCCTCAAAAGCCCATGCTGCCCCTACCTCCTCACTCCTATCAAGTTCCTTACCCCTTCGCCTTCCCACTACCTATTCCTCTTCATACCATCCCCTTAGATCTATCAGTAACCTTACCCCTTCCTCTGTGAAGCGGTCTGCACAGAGCAGGATTAAAACGGAATGTAATTAAACAGAGGGCTGGATTTTGCCAGCCCTGGGGAGGCGGGTATGGAGGCGGGACTGCTGGGAAAATGGCAGAATCTGGGGGTGGGTGCCCAACCCGCCTCCGTGTCATCTTGCCAGGAGGTGGGTAGCCGTCCCGCGCCGGGTCCCGTCTCCTTGGAGGTGGGAAGGGATTACAGCCACTTAACTGCCTGTTAACAGGTAGTTAACAGGCAGAGAAGAGGATTATCTCCATTTTGCCCACACAAGTGCAGGCTTCCCGAAGGTTCTGAACCCCGCCAGGGTCACCGAGGTGAGTAGTGGGTCTGCGGGGGTCGGAGGGGTGCAAAAGTGCGCTGTGAGGTAAGTGATGGGTGCAAGAGTGGAGAGGTGAGTATCTGAGGTAAGTGCAAAGTGTTAGAAAAAGTGCACTTAGCTTTGTTTCTTCCTGCAGGCTTCAATCGTTGGGGATGCGGAGAGTTTCGCACCTCTGCGGTAGAGATGACAGATGGCCGTTGCATTCTCCAATGCAACAACCATCTAATTTCTACAAAAGAAAGAGGTTTGATGAGGTCTTGAATTCAAGAACTCATCAAACTACAGAGAATGTCAGTGTTTGACAGCTGCACAGACCTGTCAAACGGTGACAATTCATCTGTCAAAAATGTTTTGACAGATGAAACATCATACATTGACAATCTCTGTAACCGGCTTTCCCTTAGTTGGCCTGCTAAGCCGGCTGGGCGGGCTTAACAAGGTCAATCAAGGGAAAATAGCGTGGGTTGGCCAGAAGTTGATGGAGGCGGGACTGAAACCTGACAAGTGGAATTCCCGCCTCCAAAAGCTCCCCATTGGCAAAATCCAGCCCAGAGTGATTTATTTGGGAATTTGGAAAGAGTGGGAATTTCTGGTAAGTATTGGGTAAGTAGTAGATATAAATAGTGAAATTTAGTTCAACATTTTGATTTTAAACTAGAATTTTAAAAACTGTAGTTAACGAAGCTGCCTGCCAGTGGCAGTTAACCATCAGTCAGCTGTAAGTGTTTGTCTTGAATAGGCGATAATCACCAGGAGCAGGGGAGCTGAGTCAACACTTGTAAATTGGGTGAGGCTCCTAGAGTATAAGAGTAAACAGGTCTGCAGAGCAAAGAGCGGTCTGCACAGAGCGGGATTAAAATGGAGTGTACTTAAACAGAGTGTTTTATTCGGGAATGTGGAGAAGAGGGGCAAGGAGTTGTTGCTTTTTAGCTACACTACTTGTAGTGCTTTGTGTTACAGGTAGATATTTAATTTCAGTACCCATAACTTAATCTAGATCAAGTAAGTAGTCAAGAAACTACACTGTAAACTAAGTTGCCTAGTTACACATTTAATTACGTTTAATTCAATAGCACAAGGTCATATAGGGATGGCAGTGCAGGTGGTGTGCCGCAACTGCAGCACGTGGGAGTTTGTGGAGAGCATTGTGATCCGGACAACAATGTTTGCAGTAAGTGCCTGCATCTTGAGGCACTTCAGCTCAGAGTTTTTGAGCTGGAGTCTGAGGTGCAGATATTGCGGGGCATCAGGGATGGGGAGAGTTACCTGGACACTTTGATCTAGGAGGCAGTCACACCCCTTAGGTTAGGTAGTGGTAAAGGTCTGGTTAGTGGTCAGGTACAGGAGGGTGTGACTGCAACTCAGGCAGGTAAGGGGACCCCAGGTGCAGCGCTGGAGGAGCCTCAGCCTTTGCCCTTGTCCAACAGGTATGAGGTTCTTGCTGCGTGTGTGGATGAGGGAAAAGCCTGCAGGATGGATGAACAAGCTGACCATGGCACCATGGTGCAGGAGGCCATTCAAGTGGAGAGAGTGAAAGGGAGTGTAGTTGTGGTAGGGGACAGTATAGTCAGGGGGATAGATAGTGTTCTCTGCAACCACGACCGAGAGTTCTAAAGGTTGTGTTGCCTGCCCGGTGCCAGGGTTAATGACATTTCCGTGAGACTGGAGAAGAACTTGGAGGGGGAGGATCCAGTTGTCGTGGTCCACGTAGGAACCAACGACATAGGTAGAACTAGGAATGAGGTTCTGCTGAGGGAGTTGAGGAGCTAAGAGCCAAATTAAAAAGCAGAACCTCAAAGGTAATAATCTCTGGATTGTTACCTGAGCCACGCGCAAATTGGCATAGGGACAAACCGTTTAGAGGTTTAAATGCATGGCTCAAAGTGTGGTGTGGGAGATGGGGTTTCAGTTCATGGGGCACTGGCACCAGTACTGGGGAAAGAGGGAGCTGTTCCGTTGGGACGGGCTCCACTTAAACGGGCTGGGACCAGTGTCCTGGTGAACCGAATAACTAGGGCAGTAGACAGGGCTTTAAACTAATGAAGGAGGGATGGGAGGATTCAGGAAAGAGTAAATTTCAAAGCATCAAGAGAAATGTCAAGGCTCTAGAGCAGAGTAGAGTTTTGGGTAAAAATAAGCAGAGTGGGTCAGGAAGGGACAGAGAGAGTAACAAAGGTAATAAGGCATCAGTGACTAAGGTGTCATCAGGGAAAAATAGAAATAAGTCAAAGCTAAAGGCACTATATCTGAATGCACGAAGCATTCGCAACAAAATAGATGAATTAATAGCGCAGATAGAAATTAATAGGTTTGATCGAATAGCCATTACAGAGACGTGGTTGCAAAGTGGCCAAGGTTGGGAACTAAATATTACAGGATACTTAGGGGGAGAAATTCAGTATCGCCCCATTTGGGGCGCAATTATCGGCCGGGCGCAAAGATTAGCGCCTGTCGCTAATTATCGCCACCGACTGCAAACTTGACTTTTATCGCCCCTGGAGGTGATTGCAGCGCTATATCAGGCGCTTCACACCTGTCTTAAGGCACAAAGGCCGAGGAGCGAGGCGCTACCTCAGAGCGCTGGCGAAGCTCATGTAATGTCAGTCAGCAATGGAACACACACACAATGACACGGGCCAGTTCTTAAAGGAGATGGTTAATCTTGCTTTCCATCCACATCCTGCTCATTGCAGCCTTGAATCTCGGCCTGGAGAGACCTCCACATCAAATCTGCTGGAAAGAACAATGGAGAGTACCAGGCAAAGAGCTCAAAGTGCAGCCCCCACAGTCTCTGCTAAATCGATACAAGGAATGGCAAATCAAAATGAACCTGCAAAGTGCTGCTCAGTACCCAAAACTCCTTCACACAACGTTGAATCTCTCCAGAAGTCTCTCCCTCTCTCTCTCAGAATGCGTAGTTCAAAAATGGCACCAACAATAAAAGGCAGGAAGCGGTCACCTTTAAATAGCGCTCCCCCTTTCCCTTCATGACTGCAGAACGCTCCCCTCAACCTGTCGTTGCTAGCGTCAGGCGGTAAGGCAGGGGGCGCCACTCAATATCCGCTCCAGGGCAATACCGGGGCGTTGCGCACTCGAGTGACGTCATGATCTGCCGGCGCAGGAGATCGTGGCGGTAGTGTTTAGCGCCGCCGCAAAATGTCTAGTTAATTTTGCGAATGGCGGAAACTTCGCCGCGCCTGGGCGCTAGATGCTTTGCGCCCCTTTAGCGCCCTCTTAAGGCGCTAACGGGAGGCGCAACCAACTGAATTTTTCCCCCTTAATGTTTCGAGTAGATAGGCAAAATGGAAAAGGAGGAGGGGTAGCCCTGATAATAAAGGATGGGATAAAGACAGTAGCGAGAAAGGGCTGGATTTTGTCACTGGGGGCGGGCTGGGGGCGTGTCAGGTGGTCGGCGTGTGAGGACCCCGCATCCGATGTGAGGCGGGACAAAAGTGTGATTTTGCCCTAATTGGGCACTTGATTTCCAGCGTTTGGGAACCCCTGGCCCAATGAGTCTTTTGATACTGAAACTCACCTCCGATGATGTCATCTATGCAGTTGCATTTAAGGCTTGCAAGCAGCCTTAGTCCTTTTTCAGCCTTTCAACTTCATCAACATACTTCTGAAGGATTCCTACTGCAACTATGTCCAGCACCAGACCAAAGTGTGCACCCAGATTCGCTGAGGCCTCCCTCCAATCTCTGGTGGAGGGAGCAAGAGTAAATAAGGAGGTGCTCTTTCCTTCCTCAGGGAGGACAAAGACTCCGCAACAGACCAAAGCTGTGTGGCTGCGAGTGGCACAGGAGGTGAATGCGATTTCAATGTGCAGCAGAACCTGGCTGCAGTGCAGAAAGAGGTTTCATGACCTCTCCGCACAGGAAAAGTGAGTATTCCATCCCCATGACCCTCAACCTGATCCCCATCGCCTCTCATCACCAGCACTCTAATTTGTCAACCTCCTCCTCCACATCCCACTCACCCTTACATCCCTGCACCCTTACCATTCTCTCTCTTTGTATGTTCACATTCACTTAACTATTAGACTATGTAGCCCTCACACTCCCTATCGCTGTGATGCTATGACAACAACTTACAGCACACAGGGAGGGCCCTTGGTCTTGGCATCTCACTCCATCTTTGTGTCCTTCTAAGCATCTATGCTATGGATTCTCTACACTCACTCCTTCACTCTCACTCAAACTCCACTTGTCTCCCTCATTGCAGGAATAGAGATCCCACAATAAGAGCGAGAGGGCGAGGACAGCAGGAGGGCCGACCTCAGTAGCCCAGCTCACCATTGCCGAGGAGGCGGCCCTGGAGATCATGGGAGTGGAGGAGGTGCGCAAGTGGGGGACGGACAGACGGATGCATCAGAGCAAGCTGGTGACAGAATAGTTTTTCATCTCTCTCATTGACATTGCATGAGTGACTGATATTGATTCTGATGCTCTAAAAGATTGACTTATGATCATCTGCACAATTCAATGTGCATGCAACGTTTATCTCACATCTCTAACTCTTTCCTTTACTCCCCACAGGATCAGCGACAGCCCCCCTCTCCACTATCCAGGAGGAACAGCCTGAGCCCCCAGATTCCTCAGAGGAAGCTGCAACCTCTGAGAGCGCAGCGTCAGCAGAATTAAGTGTCCCCAGCACCAGCGCAGACACTCACACCTCAGTGGGACCTTCGGGAGATAGAGTAGAGTTGTCACCTGGTGTATCACAGCTCACAAGTGAGCATCAGCAGATGGTGGAGACAGGGACAGCAGTGGAGAGTCCTCGTCGCAGTGGAGAGGACGCTCCCAGCTCGGCTCCACTGCATGTCGACCCTGTGCCTTCGGGTCAATCAAGAAGGAGAGCGGTGCTGGAACTCCAGGAACAGGTGCAGGAGTCTCTGGCAGGTTTTGTCTCCAGGGTCACTGCGAGTGTGGAGCGAATGGAGGAGTCCATCGCTAACATGAGCAGAGCCTTTGCGGAGGCATTGGCGCATGAACACATCACCACGGAAAGGATGGCAACCTCTATGGAAAGGATGGCTACGGTAGAGGAGAGGATGGCTATGGCCATGGAGGAGCTTAGTTGCCAGAATGTTGTAAACATGGTCATTGTTCAGAATAGACTGACATCTCTTGAGGAGCGATGGTCAGCTATTGAGCAGAGAAACCAGACCTTCATGGAAGTCCTCTGGAGTAGGACTTCCAGTGCAGAAACGAGTCCTCATGGCCCCCCTGAAGTGCAGCAAGGTGCTGTCAAGCCACTTGCTAGCTCTGACGTGTGGCTGACCCATGAGAGGGATGTTGGTGGCAGAGAACAAGGAAGTGGGGGCTCCTCTCCAAGCGACAATTCCACTGCAGAGCCCTCAGTCAGAGCCCCACCAGTGTCCTCACCCAACTGAGATCGGCGTCTCAGCTCCTGCACAGCTGCAGGAGCAGCAGACTGTTGCCGAGCCCTCACAGGCTCGCAACCCCAGAGGACGCCCACCAAAGGTGTCGAGGCAGGAGCAGCAACAAAGTGAGCAAGGGGCCTCCACATCTGCTGAAGCCACAGGGGAAGCACCACTGCAGTGCTCCACCTGATCTATCAAGGCATCTGAATCGCATCTTCAGCAAGCCGATGGTTTGCTTGATAATGGATCCGGTGGAAATGTGGCTGGAGTTGTAGCGCTCCTCAGCTTCGTTTGATGGGCTCCTCAAAGGCGTCATTAGCCACGTCTTGTCTCCAAGTAGCTATCCGAAATGTTGGTCTGGTAGACTGAAGAGCGGAGGCACACTAGACTGGCGCAGGATGAAGGAGTCATGACAACTGCCAGTGTATTGGCGCAAACATGCAAAATTTCCTTTTTGTGGTCACACACCAGCTGCCCGTTGAGGGAGTGGAAGCCCTTGCTGTTGACAAAAATACCTGGATTGAGATGGGGTGCCCTGCACCCTTGGAAAGCCTGCCAGATTAGCAAATCCAACCGCATGCGCGGTTACACTTGCTTGATCCTTGGAGAAGTTGATGTAATTGTGCACATTGGCAAAGAGGGCATCGGTTACCTGCGTGATGCAAGTGTGTGCGGCCTCCTGGAGACGCCGCTGATGTCTGCTGCTGATCCCTGGAATGAGCTGAAGCAAAAAAGTTGAGTTCGGATAGTGACTTTGTCGACCACTGGAAAGGGGTGCCCACCCGCTCCTCTGGGCTCCCGGTCTTGCTGCAGCATTGCACAGATGTCACCCACTACCTCTCGCGAAAGTCTGAGCCTCCTTTGGCACTGCTGCTCAGTCATGTTGAGGTAGCTCATCCTCTGTCTGTAAACCCTGTTTTGGGGGTATCTCTTGCGGCGACGTGCTTCCATGCGCTGGCGCCTTCTGGCCTGTTCAGCTTTAGGTGGATGAGCAGCAGTTTGGCACTCCTGTTGTTGCTCTTGCTGTTGGTGCTGCTGTTGTTCAGGGTCCTGCTGCTGCTGCAGCTGGTCTTCGTCCGAATCTGAGGTCCAGGAGGAAAGGAAATAAATGGTTCCTATTCTTCTGGTATATGCCTCAGTTCAGGAAGCGCTCAGTCAAGGTGGAAGAGGGGTTTCCCAGGAGGTCACACTGAGATGGGTGTCAGGCTCCAAACTTCCACAACAATGAGTAGGCCTGTTAAAAGTTCCCCCAGACCTGACACAACAAAGTTCTGCCACCTGCAAATGACGATTGCTGAAAACTCCTTTTTAATGGTGGAGCTGCAGCTGTTAGTAAGCAGTCCACTTGTGAGGTCGCCAAGATTAACTGGCGTGTTCCAGAGGAGACGTGCAGCATGGGGGAAAAGTGTTAAATTCAGAAAGGCCTCTCAAAATGGGATTATCGAGGCACTTAACTGGTTGTTAAGGGCCTTAAGGGCCTCTCCCGCCACTTGGAGGCGGGATGGAAACGGGGTCTGAAACCCCGATTCTGCGAAAATTGCTCGGAGGCGGGCTCGAGGCGGGGTCGTATCTGCCCTCCATTTTTTGCAAATTTAACACCTCACATGCCTCCAATCTGCCTCCTCCAGCCTGGCGAAATTGAGCCCCAAGAATCTTAGCTCCCAAAATCAAAAAGTACAATCAGTTTAGATGGAGTTAATAAACAGCAAGGGGCAGAAAACATTGGTGGGAGATGTTTATCGGCCCCCAAACAGTAGTTGTAATGTAGGGCAATGTATAAATAAGGAAATTAGAGGCACATGTAACAAGGGTAATGCAGTAATCATGGGGAACTTTAATCTACACATAGACTTGGCAAACTCAATTTGCAGTAATAGTGTGGAGGACGAATTCATGGAATGTAAGCAAGATCGTTTTCTAGATCAATATGTTCAGGAACCAACGAGGGAACAGGTTATTTTAGATCTAGTATTGTGCAACAAGAAAGGGTTAATTAATAACCTTGTAGTAACCTTGTAACCTTTAGGGAAGAGTGACCATAATATGAAAGAATTTGATATTGAGTTTGAAAGTGATTTATTTAAATCCGAAACTAGGGTCTTAAATCGAAACAAAGCAAACTATGTAGGTATGAGGGGTGAGTTGGCTAAGGTAGATTGGGAAACTACATTAAAAGGTATGATGGTAGACAAGCAATGGCTAGCATGTAAAGAATTAATACATAATTTTCAACAAATATAAATTCCTTTAAGGCACAAAAACCCCACAGGAAAAGTGGTTCAACCGTGGCTAACAAGAGAAGTTAAAGATAGTATTAGATCAAAGGAAGAGGCTTATAATGCTGCCAAAAAGAATAGTAAGCCTGAAGATTGGGAGGATTTTAGAATCCAGCAAAGGAGGACCAAGAAATTGATAAAGAAAGGGAAAATAGAATATGAGAGTAAACTAGCGAGAGACATAAAAACAGACTGTAAAAGCTTCTATAGGTATGTAAAGAAGAAAAGATTAGCAAAACTAAATGTGGGTCCCTTACAGGCTGAGACAGGAGAAATTATAATGGGGAATAAGGAAATGGCAGATAAATTAAACAAATACTTTGGCTGCGATTTTGCCAGTGCTCAGAGAGGCAGGTCAGAGTTTAAAGCCCTATTGATTGACGGCGGGTCCCGAACCCACCATCAACCCACCTCCAAATAACTTTCCCAAGTGTCGGGTCCCCGATTTGCGAATGGACCCGACACCTAGCGGCGGGAAACGGATTAAAGGCAATTACCTGCCTATTAACAGGTACTTGTCAATAGTTTTCAGCCTGTTTTTTTATTTTCCTGCTTCTGGGTCAGGTTTCCCGACTTCTAGGACACCATGCCAGGTAAGTGTGGCATGTTGTGAGTCTGCTGTAATGTTTGTGGATTGATGACAGCTGCAGAAGTGATGTGAAGGATCCAATGTTTCACATGGTGAGTTTCAGAGCAAAGAAAATGTTGGTTACTTCATTTTTAAAACACATATATATTTCTTTAGCTTTCAAGTTTTTAAATCCATCTATATGTCCAGTGCCACCTCATTGGGAGAACCTCTCTCACCAGTGGCAGATTGCTTCTGTCATCTCACCTGCAGCTGCCATCTATTCCAGCATATGGAGGGCGTCATTGGAGAGCTTGGGTGCAAGAGTTCACCTTTGTGCAGTGATTGTCAGGGCAGACTTAACAAGGTCAATCAAGGGAATATCACGTCTGTGGAGTGGAGGCAACTGGGGGTGGGACCAGAACCCAGAAACCAGCTGACACACACCCATCCCGACACCGAACGCAAAATTGCGGCCTTTGTGTCTGTCTTCACGGAAGAAGATGCAAAAAACTTCCCAGAAATAGTGGAGAACCAAGGGTCTAGCAAGAATGAGAACCACGGTTCACAGTCTCACAATAAGGGGGCATCCATTTCAGACTGTGATGAGGAGAAATTTCTTCACTCAGAGGGTGGTGAATCTTTGGAATTCTCTACCCCAGAGGGTTGTGGAGGCTCAGTCGTTGTGTATATTCAAGTCAGAGATCGATAGATTTTTGGATATTAAGGGATATGGGGATAGTGCAGGAAAGTGGAGTTGAGGTAGAAGATCAGCCACGATCTTATTGAATGGTGGAGCAGACTTGAGGGTTGCCAAATGTCCTACTCCTGCTCCTAATTCTTACGCTCTTATGTGAACTACCTGCTTAACACTTGCGCGATTCTCTCCCCCTTAAATCCCCATCTATTTCCTCCCTACTTGTTTCCCCCAAGGGTGGATGGTAACAGGCCAACAGCCCCCTCATCACAATCTATATCACTCCTCCCTTCCTATTATCCCTTCCTTTACCTAAATTACAACAACGACTACACTTCAAAAAGTACTTCATTGGCTGTAAAGCAGTTTGGGATGTCTGGAGGTCATGAAAGCTTTAGTGCTTTAGTCACAAATCTGTAGACTTTTGTATTAGTAACTGGCAAAAATAAAAGATGTGTGTTGTAAGACGTTTCCTTTCGGGACATCACAGGTTTAAGATTCTGACCCAAGAATTATGAGTGAGTAATTGACACAAACACAAATTCTGACTTAACTCAACTTTATTGAGACGTCAGCGATCAAGGGTTACAAAGCAATGTCAAAACTAAACTTATTGCAATACAATGCGTGTCTCCACTAACATATGTTGTGGATAGGATATACATACGATCACCCACGGATGGTCAGTTCGTGTAGATTGTAGATTCCTTGGGCCGACCGACCAAGTCACACACCTCTTCCGACTGCAACAGGTCCTCGTAGGCAGGCCACCTCCTTCCAACTTCAGCCCCGATATCTTTTCAGTTGTTGTCTTTTATTCTTCACAGAAAATCAGTCTGGGTGCTGCAAAGGGGCGTTCCCTTCTTTCTCCGGTATGTGGGAAGTGTTGGTCGAGTTGCCATTCTTCCATTGTGTCCTGAGTCCACTGGCTATTGTCAGTTATTAATGTCTTTATCTCCTTATCAGACTCAAGGTCACTTATACAATGTCTGAGAGGGTTGCAATGTTTGCAGAGGTGATCAACAACACAAAATGCATTGTGCAAAGGTCCTTAAATTGTGTCCTGTCTTGCAGAACTCCTTTCAGCTACACTTGTCTTGAGTGTAGCACTGTGGCCTCACTCAGTCTGATCTCATTATCTGGTAAGAAGGTTATTCTCAGAATGTTTCAGATCAGCAAGTTTAAAGAGGTTAACCCATGGACACGGCTTTCAGTCTCTTAAGGCATGCTGGTTCATTAAAATTCGGTCAAGCATATTTACAGCCAATCTTAATCAGCAAAAGACATTTTGCTACAGTGTGTATAGGTAAGACATAAAATTAAGCAGATTTTAAATGTAATTGTAAAGGGGTGGATTTACAATCTTATGCAAGTTCAGCGGAAGAGCTGCAGAAACCCTGAATAACGGTGTAAGTGGTGCTTACAATGTGTCTCTGGGACTTCTGCAGCTCTTCCGGTGAAGTTAACAATGGACAAGTGAGAGAACCTGCACAGAAATTCACCCTAAAGTCTCAGACTGAAAAATTAAATTAATCATATTCAGGGACTGAAAGCAAATTGAACCAGTGGAATGAGTGATGCAAATGAAATTGTTAAGGTTGATGACTTGATTTAATGTGTAACTGAACAATCACAGTATACTCTGAGAAAAACCTGACCAGAAACAACACAAACATTTATTTAAACGGTGTATGTCATTTTTTTATAGTGCAGATCAATTCACTGCAATTACTGTTCAGTTGGAAGGCAACAGCCGAGAATGGCCAGTGAAAAATTAACATTTACCAGTAGCTTTTCAAGTAGAACAGAATCTCCATCGATCTGTCAGCTGATGTAATCAACATGTTTTTATTTTGGTTTGTTTTCCATGCTGTCACTTAATCAGCTGGAGCAATGGCCACGGAACTCACGCCTCAGGTTGACAGACGTGGTTCCCGAGTTGTGTGAATCCCGTGGCCATGCAGGGAAATTTAAAAAGTGGTGGGGGAAAAGGCTCTTAAGTGTCTGTAAAGTAACTCATAATGATTTCAATTGGGTCCCCCGCCACAGCAGGTTGGGTGGGCTCCACGCTGTGTCCTGTGTCCTGTGCAGCATCAGTTGACAGACACACCTATGGGAAAAGCACATGGGAGCGATTTGACAACAGGTTCCTGAACCGCTGTCAAAAAAAACAACTTTCCCACCCGACCCGCCACTGATTGCACCCGCTGCCACCATGGAAAATTCAGCCCAATCTCTCTCACCTACTCTTGACCTCTCTCTTTCAACCCAGTCTCACTCTTTTTCTCCCTCAGCTTAACACACTTTCTGAAGTTTATAGAATACAAAACTAAAGTAACAATGGGTGGAATCAGTGCTCCGCTATTTATCTCTCTTTTGCACACACACACACTTTTACTTTTAAAATAAACACTGAATATAAACATTAACCTAAAAAAAAAGCTTTTGAAATGTGTTTCCTAAATTGTTTGAAGACAGTAAGTGCATACAGATGTACGATTGGCAGTGTTAGCATTAATATTGGTGACAGATCTTTCAATGCCCAAGTCTACATTGAAACAAAAGCAAAATACTGCAGATGCTGGAAATCTGAATTTAAAACAGAAAACGCTGGAAACACTCAGCAGGTCAGGTAGCATCTGTGGAGTGAGAAACAGAGGGCTGGATTTTACCAACCTCGGCGGGTCCATGATGGGCAACGTCAGTGACGGGTCCTGACCCCACTGTTGGCTCCAGCCCGCTGTCCAACATGATTTTCCCCTGATTGGGCTTGTTAAGCCCGCCCAGCGCGTTTGCCGGCCAATTGAAGGAAGCGGGTCTGATGATGTCATTTGATGACACATCATCAGCCAGTTTCCTTAAAGGAACCATGCGCAAATTTACAATGACAGTGCACCCAGGCTCTCCTATGACTTCCTCCATATGCTTATGGAGGGAGTCACAGCACACAGGGAGGTTCTCTTCCCTTCCAATGGGCAGAAGAGACCTCCCAGGAGACCAATGCAGCCTGGTTGCACATTGCACAGGAGGACACAAGCAGGGATGTCGTCAGGAGGACCTGGCTGCAGTGGCGCCAACCTTTCAATGATCTCAGTAGATCACGAAACATTACTATAAAGCCACCATCAACCTTATTCTGCTGTGCCACTCATCACATCCCCATCACTCTGCCTTCCCTACCCTTCTCCTGCACATCCTTACTCACACCAACTTACCTTGCACCTCCACGCAAGCCTCTATATTTACCTTATCACTTCCCCATCTCACTAGCCACCCCTCATCTTAGTCCAATCATACCAACTGACAACACACAAGGGTAGGCACTTGGGTATTTTCGTCAATGTTCCTGTGAAGTTTCTGTTAATGTGCTGTCAAACATTGAAATCTTTATTTTCAACACTTTGCATTCTTGGACACATTTCTCTGAACCTTTGGAAGTGGCTTAGTGAGTTGCAGTGAATGGTGAGACATAACGGTACTCCCCTGCAATGGTCATGAGTGCGAAAGAAATGGCTTGGGCTTTGTAGGGATGCTTTGTGGTGTTGGTGTGGGTGGTGCCAAACTGGCGCATCATGTGGCAGCCAGGGTGCACAGCGTCAAATGAAGTAATTCTGGCCATGGTGAGGCCATCGTTGGCGTCCCAGGCAGCAATGTGCTCGGGTGCTGATGCCCTGTGTCCTGTGCAGCATCGGTTGTTTGCGGAGAAGGTTGGTGTTGTTCTTGGTGATGTTGGTGTGCCTGGTGTTGCTGGTGTTGGGGATGATCATGGTGGGATTCTGAGGACCAAGGTGAGATAGTTTGAAGGGCACCGATGCTGATGTAATAGATGGCAGGTGAAGTTGAGATGAGAGAAGCGATCTGTCAATGGTGAGAGACGTTGTTCCAATGAGGTGACACTGGATAGAGAGTTTATTCCAAACACTTGCAACCCGCATAAAGCTCAATCTATGTTCCAAATGCAGTAAGCAACAGCTTCTGAGCTTGGAAAGTGAACAGATGTGAGATGGGAGAACTTATAGCACATTTGCAGTTGTCAGGTAATGAGATGATTCCATGGTCATACATCTCCCAACCTGCTTACCTGACGTGATCCCCAAGCAGCGTAGACCCTGGGGGCGACCTCATAAAATGTAAAGGTGAGCTCAAAATACTTCTTAATGGGCTGTTAACAAGGTTATAATGACCTGAATTGTCTCCCCCGCCACTGCGTATCGGGTCTGTTCAGCCCTGACAGACCCGACAGCTGGGAAAGTCGCGTGGCGGCGGGTTGACAGCGGGGTCCCGACCCGCTGTCAAAAAAAACATTTTCCCACCTGACCTGCCAGTGAACACGCCCACTGACCCCCCCCAAAAAAAATCCCCCCAAATTTAACATTTCAGGTCAATGACCATGCATCAGAATTGGAAGAAGTTAGAGATTTAACAGTTTTTAAGCAAGTACAGAGGCAGGGAAAGCGTGGGAAGAGGGGAGAAAAGAACAAAAGGGAAGGTCTGTGATGGGGTCGAGGGCAGTAGAGATTAAATGAAAAAATAGAGGATGGTGCAAGGCAAACGCGGATCATAATTGGACAAAAAGGAAGCAGAAGATGGGTCTGGAGGAATGGTAAATGGTTACAGCAGAACCATTACCAGCACGTGCTGTCTGAAAAAATGGGAGCGGTGGTTATGATCTGAAGTTGTTGAACTCAATGGTGAGGCCAGAAGGCTATAAAGTACCTAATTGAAAGATGCGGTGCTAATATAAGCATGTAACACTCTGCTCAATCCAGTACTTCATATTTCATACAGTTGTATGTTAGATGCTTCTCTACATAAAGAAACACGCACAAATATTTACATAATAATCATCTAAAATTATGTTAATATGCGTAAAATCAGAGAATAATACAGCACAGAAGGAGGCCATTTGGCCCATCGTGCCTGTGCCAGCTCTTTGAAAGAGCTCTCCAATTAGTCCCACACCCCCCTGCTCTTTCCTCCATAGCCCTGCCAATTTTTGCCCCTCAAGCCTTTATCCAATTCCCATTTAAAAGTTACTGTTGAATTTGCTTCCACCACCCTTTCAACTCGCTGCGTAAAAATGTGTCTCCACATCTCTCCTCTGGTTCTTTTGCCAATGATCTTAAATCTGGGTCCTCTGGTTACCGACCCTCCTGCCACTGGAAACAGTTTCTCCCTTCATGATTTTGAACACCTCTGTCAAATCTCCTCTTAACCTTCTTTGCTCTAAGAAGATTCAACTCCAGCTTCTCCAGTCTCTCCACATAACTGAAGTCCTTCATCCCTGCTACCATTCTAGTAAATCTCCACTGGTCAAGAAGGTAAGAGCCCATGGGATCCAGGGCAACTTGGCACATTGGATCCAAAATTGGCTTAGTGGCAGGAGGCAGAGGGTGATGGTCGAAGGTTGTTTTTGTGACTGGAAGCCTGTATCCAGTGGTGTACCGCAGGGATCGGTGCTGGGTCCTTTGCTGTTTGTAGTGTACATTAATGATTTAGATATGAATGTAAGAGGTATGATCAGTAAGTTCGCAGATGACATGAAAATTGGTGGGGTGGTAAATAGCGAGGAGGGAAGCCTCAGGCTACAGGACGATATAGACGGGTTGGTCAGATGGGCAGAACAGTGGCAAATGGAATTTAACCCTGAAAAGTGTGAGGTGATGCATTTTGGGAGGACTAACAAGGCAAGGGAATACACAATGAATGGTAGGAACCTAGGAAGGACAGAGGATCAGAGGGACCTTGGTGTGCATGTACATAGATCCCTGAAGGCAGCACGACAGGTAGATAAGGTGGTTAAAAAGGCATATGGGATACTTGCCTTCATTAGCCGAGGCATAGAATATAAGAGCAGGGAGGTTATGATGGAGCTGTACAAAATGCTAGTTAGGCCACAGCTGGAATACTGTGTGCAGTTCTGGTCGCCACACTATAGGAAGGATGTGATTGCATTGGAGAGGGTGCAGAGGAGATTCACCAGGATGTTACCTGGGCTGCAGCGCTTCAGCTATGAAGAGAGACTGGACAGGCTGGGGTTGTTTTCCTTAGAGCAGAGAAGGCTGAGGGGGGACCTGATTGAGGTGTACAAAATTATGAGGGGCATAGATAGGGTAGATAGAAAGGAACTTTTCCCCTTAGTAGCGGGGTCAATAACCAGGGGGCATAGTTTCAAGGTAAGGGGCAGGAGGTTTAGAGGGGATTTGAGGAAAAACTTTTTCACCCAGAGGGTGGTTGGAATCTGGAACTCACTGCCTGAAAGGGTGGTAGAGGCAGGAACTCTCACAACATTCAAGAAGCATTTAGATGAGCACTTGAAACGCCATAGCATACAAGGCTACGGACCAAGTGCTGGAAAATGGGATTAGAATAGACAGGGCTTGATGGCCGGCGCAGACACGATGGGCCGAAGGGCCTCTATCTGTGCTGTATAACTCTATGGGGTAAAAATTCACTTGGTTGCGCCACCCGTTAGCGCCTTAAGAGGGCGCTAATGGGGCGCAAAGCCGCTAACGCCCGGGCGCAGCGATGTTTGCGCCGCTCGAGAACTTAACTTGAGATTGTGCGGCGGCGCTAAAACTTACCGCTGCGACCACCTGCGCGCGCAGATTGTGACGTCATTCCATGGTGCAACGCCCTTGGGGCGCCCCGTAGCGGAAATTGAGTGGCGCCCCCTGCCTTACCGCCTGGCGCTTCCAACGACCAGAAGACTGGATCGCTATCAATCGCTGTGGGGCTGGGGGGGGCGCTATTTAAAGGGGGCCTCTTCCTGTCTTTTATTGTTGGTGACATTTTTGAACTACGCATTCTGAGAGAGAGAGGGAGAGACTTCTGGAGAGATTCAACGTTGTGTGAAGGAGTTTTGGGTACTGAGCAGCACTTTGCAGGTTCATTTTGATTTGCCATTCCTTGTATCGATTTAGCAGAGACCGTGGGAGCTGCACTCTGAGCTCTTTGCCTGGTGCTCTCCATTGTTCTTTCCAGCACATTTGATGTGCAAGTCTCTCCAGGCCGAGATTCAAGGCAGCAATGAACAGGATGTGGATGGAAAGCAAGATTAACCATCCCCTTTAAGAACTGGCCCATGCCATTGTGTGTGTGTTCCATTGCTGACTGACATTACATGAGCTTCGCCAGCGCTCCGAGTTAGCGCCTCACTGCTCGGCCTTTGCGCCTTAAGAGAGGTGTGCAGCGCCTGCTTTAGCGCTCCACTCACCTCCCGGGGCGGTAAAAGTGAAGTTTCCCGTCAGTGCCGATAATTAGCGCCAGGCGCTAATATTTGCGTCCGGACGATATTTGCGCCCCAAATGGGGCGCGACCTAATTTCTACCCCTATGACTCTAGGGGGAAAATTCAGTATCGCCCCATTTGGGGCGCAATTATCGGCCGGGCGCAAAGATTAGCGCCTGGCGCTAATTATCGCCATCGACTGCAAACTTGACTTTTATTGCCCCTGGAGGTGATTGGAGCGCTAAATCAGGCGCTTCACACCTGTCTTAAGGTGCAAAGGCCGAGGAGCGAGGCGTTACCTCAGAGCGCTGGCGAAGCTCATGTGATGTCAGTCAGCAATGGAACACACACACAATGGCACCGGCCAGTTCTTAAAGGGGATGGTTGATCTTGCTTTCCATCCACATCCTGCTCATTGCAGCCTTGAATCCTGGCCTGGAGAGACCTGCACATCAAATCTGCTGGAAAGAACAATGGAGAGTACCAGGGAAAGAGCTTAGAGTGCAGCCCCCACAGTCTCTTCTAAATCGATACAAGGAATGGCAAATCAAAATGAACCTGCAAAGTGCTGCTCAGTACCCAAAACTCCTTCACACAGCGTTGAATCTCTCCAGAAGTCTCTCTCTCTCTCTCAGAATGCGTGGTTCAAAAATGGCACCAACAATAAAAGGCAGGAAGCGGTCGCCTTTAAATAGTGCTCCCCCAGTCCCTTCATGACTGCAAAACGCTCCCCTCAACCTGTCGTTGCTAGCGTCAGGTGGTAAGGCAGGGGGCGCCACTCAATATCTGCTCCGGGACTATACTGGGGCGTTGCGCACTCGACTGACATCACGATCTGCCGGCGTAGGAGATCGTGGCGGTAGTGTTTAGCGCCGTCGCAAAATGTCTAGTTAATTTCGCGAGCGGCGCAAAGATCGCCACGCCTGGGCGCTAGATGCTTTGCGCCCCATTAGCGCCCTCTTAAGGCGCTAACGGGAGGCGCAACCAACTGAATTTTTCCCCCATGACTCTATCCTCTCTAAGGCTTTGACATCCTTCCTAAAGCCCAGAATTTGCCACAATACTCCAGCTGGGGCCTAACCAGTGTTTTATAAAAGTTTAGCATAACTTTCTTGCTTTCATACTCTATTCCTCTATTTATAAAGTCAAGGATCCCGTATGCCTTTTTAACAGCCTTCTCAACTTGTCCTGCCACCTTACAAGATTTGTGTACGTACATCCCAGATCTCTCTGTTCTTGCATCCCCTTTAAAATTGTACCATTTAGTTTATATTGCCTCTCCTTATTCTTCCTACCAAAATGAGTCACTTCACACTTCTCTGCATTAAATTTCATCTGCCATGTGTTTCACCAGTCTGTCTGTGTCCTCCTGAAATACTATCTTCCCCACTCTTAATTACATTTCCAAATTTCGTGTCATCTGCAAACTTTGAAACTATGCCTGTATACCCAAGTCCAGGCCATTAATATATATCAAAAGAGCAGTGGTCCTAATACCGACCCTTAGGGGACACCACTCCAATCTGAAAAACAACCGTTCACCACTACTCTCTGCATTCTGTCATTCAGCCAATTCTGTAACCATGCTGCCACTGTCTCTTTAATCCCATGGGTTTCAATTTTGCTAATAAGTCTATTATATGCTACTTTATCAAACACCTTTTGAAAGTCCATATATGCAACATTAACCGCACTGCCCTCATCCACCCTCTCCGTTACTTCACCAAAGAACTCAATCAAGTTAGTCAAACACGATTTGCCTTTAACAAATCCATGCCGGTGGTCATTTATTAAGCCAGACAATGCCTCGGGATTACAACGAGTTAACGTGTGGTAATATTCAAAGAGAGAAGCAGAAAGAGGAAGAAGGAGCAGGAAGAGAAATGTTTGTTCGGACCACGAGAGAAGGATGAGCAACTCAACCTCTGTTCTTGTTTTTTTAGCATTGGAGGATTGTACTCGGGAGCTCTTATCTTCTTAAGAAAGAGGCTTTGACATTCTCAAACTAGGAATTATCCACGCTCAGAAGATAGCTGGGAATGAAAAGAAAGTGCAATCCACTCATTCATTCATCAAGGAGCACTATGTAGGAACTTGTGTATCATGACTTCTCCCCAACCTGTATAATCCCCTGAGCAAAGGTTTTGTTCAGTTCCTCCTTGCCCCAAATGTAAATAAAGAAAAGTTCTGCAGCACCTCTCTAACCTTGTATGCTGCATGAGAATTCCTAAAGTGCATTTGCGTTACAACTTTACCATTACTGTGAAGCGGTTTCTGCCTGTGTGTAGTATAAATCAGGTGCTGAGGTCCAAACTGACTCCAAACTGAACCAGAATGAGACTCCAGATTCATGCTGAATTTACTCTATAAGTCAAACCCCTTTGCACAAGTGTGATTACTCCTTCAGACCATTTGTCCTCCTTTCCTTGAAATCTCCATGGTTACAGCAGCTCAAAAAATCATTTTCTTCTATATTGGTGTTATCCTCATAATCCTCTATCCTTATAATCACTTATCTGGGCCCAGACCAGATATCTATCTATCTCTTTTTAAAGGCGCGGTTGACATGGGATTATTGATTTATCTGGGAATCTGCTACACTTATGATATGTTCTGTGAGAGAAACAATCCTTCTAATCTCAAATCTTGTTTGAGTGTTAATTTTAGAATCTACTGTTATGCCGACTGTCAAATTTAAACATCTTGCTTGTAGTTAAAATATGGATCATCTATCTTGGTGACCTTTTCTTCAATGCAAATAAATTCAGCTCTTTGGACTTATTTTCATAATTTCGAGTTTCAAATCTCAGAACCGCTCTTCTCACTCTGCTTTGAATCCTCTCCAAACTAAGAACTTGGCTTCATTAGTAGAACTCTCACCTTTGAGGCAGAAGGGTGTTGGTTCAGGAAATGACATGGAAAGGAAAATAAAATGAAGACTTTTGAAGTGTCGTCACTGTTGTAATGTAGGAAAGTGCGGCAGCCAAATTGCGCACAGCAAGCTCCCAAAAAACAGCAGTGTGACAATGAAGAGTTAATCTGCTTTGGTCATGCTGGTTGAGAGATAAATGTTGGCAAGGAAACTTGAAAGCTGGTACCAGTAAAAGTGACCATGAAGCTACCGGATTGTCGTAAAAACTCAATTGGTTCACTAATGTCCTTTAGGGAAGGCAACTTGCAAAGCCACAGCAATGCGGTTGACTCCTAACTGCCCTCTGAAGTGGTCTAACAAGCCACTCGGTTGTATCAAACCGATACTAAGAAGTATAATAAGAATAAAGCCGGATGGACCACCCGGCATCGACAAAGGCATCGGATTTGGACACACCAAAAGCACACCCAGCCCAGTTGACCCTGCAAAGTCCTCCTCACTAACATCTGGGGACTTGTGCCAAAATTGGGAGAGCTGTTCCAGAGACTAGTCAATCAACAGTCTGACATAGACATACTCACAGAATCATACCTTCCAGCCAATGTCCCAGACTCCCCCATCACCATCCCTGAGTGTATCCTGCCCCACCGGCAGGACAGACCCACCAGAGGTGGCGGCACAGTGGTATACGGTCGGGAGGGAGTGGCCATGGGAGTCCTCAATATTGACTCCGGACCCCATGAAGTCTCAAGGCTTAAGGTCAATCATCAGCAAGGAAACCTCCTACAAATTACCACTTACTGTCCTCACCAATATTCCTCAGTGTTGAACACCACTTGGAAGAAGCATTGTCCATCACCAAAAGTGGCTCGATAGTACCACCACTGTCCGAGCTGGCCGAGTCCTGAAGGACACAGCTACCAGACTGGGCTTGCAGAAGATGGCGAGAGACCAACAAGAGGGAAAAACCTACTTGACATCGATCTCACAAATCTATCGGTTGCAGATGCATCTGTCCATGACAGTATTGGTAAGAGTACTTGTGGAGATGAAGAACTATCTTCACACTGAGGACATCCTTCATCAAGTTGTGTGGCACTACCACCATGCTGAATGGGATAGATTAAGAACAGTTCCCTACATTACAACAGTAAAAAAGTACTTAATTGGCTTTAAAGCACTTTGGGATATCCTGAGGTCATGAAAGGCGTGATATAAATCCAAGTCTTTCTTTCTTTCTTTATCTGTCAGCTCAAAATTGGGCATCCATGAGGCGCTTTGGCCATTAGCAGCAGCAGAATTGTATTCCACCACAATCTGTAACCTCATGGCCTGACATATCCCTCACTCTACCATTACCATCAAGCCAGTTGACCAACCCTGGTTCAATGAGGAGTGCAGAAGAGCATGCCAGAAGCAGCACCAGGCATACCTAAAAATGAGGCGCCAACCTGGGGAAGCTGCAACACAGGACTACATGCATGCTAAACAGAGGAAGCAGCATGCTATAGACAGAGCTAAACAATCCCACAACCAACGGATCAGATCAAAGCTCTGCAGTCCTGCCACATCCAATCGTGAATGGTGGTGGACAATTAAATAACTAATGAACGGAGGAGGCTCCATGAATATCCCCATCCTCAATGATGGTGAAGCCCAGCACATGAGTGCAAAAGACAAAGCGTTTACAACCATCTTCTGCCAGAAGTGCCGAGTGGATGACTCGTCTCGGCCTCCTCCTGAGGTCCCCACCATCACAGAAGCCAGTCTTCAGCCAATTCGATTCACTCCACATGATATCAGGAAATGGCTGAGCGCACTGGATACAGCAAAGGCTATGGGCCCCGACAGCATCCCGGCTATCGTGCTGAAGACTTGTGCTCCAGAACTAGCCACGCCTCTAGCCAAGCTGTTCTAATACAGCTACAACACTGGCATAAAACCGACAGAGTCAAAAATTGTCCAGGTATGTCCTGTCCACAAAAAGCAAAGCAAATCCAACCCGGCCAATTACCGCCCCATCAGCCTACTCTCAATCATCAGCAAAGTGATGGAAGGCATCGTTGACAGTGCTATCAAGTGGCACGTACTCACCAATAACCTGCTCACTGATGCTCAGTTTGGGTTCTGCCAGGACCGGTCAGCTCCAGACTTCATTGCCGCCTTGGTCCAAACATGGATAAAGGAGCTGAATTCCAGAGGTGAGGTGAGAGTGACTGCCCTTGACATCAAGGCAGCATTTGAACAAATGTGGCAACAAGGAACCCTAGTAAAATTGAAGTCAATGGAGATCAGGGCTAAAACTCTCCAATGGCTGGAGTCATAATTAGCTCAAAGGAAGATGGTTGTGGTTGTTGGAGGCCAATCATCTCAGCCCCAGGACATCACTGCAGGAGTTCCTCAGGGAAATGTCCTAGGCCCAACCATCTTCAGCTGCTTCATCAATGACCTTCCCTCCATCATAAGGCCAGAAGTGGGGATGTTCGCTGATGATTGCACATTGTTCAGTTCCATTTTGCAACTCCTCAGATAATGAAGCACTCAGTGCCAGATTGTAGCAAGACCTGGAAAACATTCAGGCTTGGACTGATAAGTGGCAAATAACATTTGCGCCATACAAGTGCCAGGCAATGACTAGAGAGAGTCTAACCACCGCCCCTTGACATTCAATGGCATTACTATCGCCAAATCCCACACCATCAACATCCTAAGGGTCACCATTGACCAGAAACTTAACTGGACCAGCCACATAAATACTTTGGTTACAAGAGCAGGTCAGAGACTGGGTATTCTGTGGCAAGTGACTCACCTCCTGACTCCCCAAAGCCTTTCCACCACCTACAAGGCACGAGTCAGAAGTATGTTGGAATACTCTCCACTTGCCTGGATGAGTGCAGCTCCAACAACATTCAAGATGCTTGACACCATCAGTGCCAAAGCAGTCCACTTGATTGGCACCCCATCCACCACCTTAAACATTCACTCCCTCCACCAGCGGCGTACCATGACTGCAGTGTGTACCATCTACAAGATGCACTGCAGAAACTTGGCAAGGCTCCTTCGACAGCACCTTCCAAACCCGTGACCTCTACCACCTAGGACAAGGGCAGCAGGCGCATGGGAACACTACTACTTCCAAGTTCCCCTCCAAGTCACACACCATCCTGACTTGGAAGTATATCGGCCGTTCCTTCATCGTCGTTTGGTCAAGAAGGCAGCTCACCACAATGTTCTCAAGGGCAACTAGGGATGGGCAATAAATGCTGGCATTGCCAGCGACGCCCACATCCCAGGAATGAATAAATATCTTTTTAAAAAAGCAGGGATGCTGTGACTTAGATCTGCCATCCAGTCCACAAAGGCCTGTAGGGACAGTCAACCATCTGTCATGCAATTACCAGTGGCCGTGAAGGTTAACACTGCCCTCAACCTTAATCCCGCAGACCCCTTGCAGGCACCTCCACCAGACATCTCAAGAGTCAGCGAATACAAAAAGAAAATACTGCAGATGCTGGAAATCTGAAATAAAAACAGAAAATGCTGGAGATACTCAGCAGGTCAGGCAGCATCTGTGAAGACAGAAACAGAGTTAACGTTTCAGGTCGATGACCTTTCGTCAAATACTTTGCTTCTTTACCTTTTGTAGAACTTACGCGTTATTTTCTGCACAATGAAAGGCTGTGGGATGTAATTAAACTAATTTAATTTAATGGTGCACGCGTGTAATATGTTTTGCTGAAATGCTTTGGGAATCTCTCTGTTTCAGGTGTACAGGAATGCTAATAAACAAGGTCCACCTCAGGGTCGGTCTCATGATCTGGATCTAGAATTGGTTTTGACAGTGAGTATTGAACATGTGGAGCACTCCCTCCTGATGCAATGTCCATCAAACTCCCAATCCACATTGTCACTGACCTTCTGCCTGAACGTAGCCCCTCCCCCCCATCCGGTCACAATTCATGCTATTAAAATGCCTGTAAAGCCAAATGCTATTGAAGATGAATTTATCTATCAATAGTATCTATCCATTGATGCATCTATTTTTAAACCCAAGTATGCTCACTGATATCAGTGACACTAAATCGGCATCAAATACCAGATTCTCGGATTACAACCGCGTTAAGAGGGGTGAAACAAAAACAGAAGCACAAACAGGCTGTGGAATCACAGATGTAATGGAGCAAGAAGAAGCTTATAATGCACGAGATTCAGATAGACAAGGAGGGCCGCAAGAGCTGACTTTAAAAGTGGGTGATGAATGCAATAGGTGTGAAGATGGAGGGCTGCGTGACCATAAGCAAACAAATCTCATCATTTCACAGTTGAAAAGGGGCCGGAACAGCTTTACCACTGACACTAATCATCAGGTGCAATGCGAGCTTAATGACACTTCTTTATTTACACCATAATTAAGGCACTAAAATTGGTCATTTAAATTACAGATATAGCCACTGCGTGTAACACTGTTCTACATCTGATTAAGACAGTGAGCGCAAAATTACAGTTATTAATATTCCACGGAAGGTTACTTTCTTGTCAAGCGCATTTCAACAAAACCAAAATTTGATTCATTATCTACCTGGCAACTGAATGATTAATGAATTATCGCTTTTGTTTCTGTCCCTATTGTTGTAATCAGACATAATTGACAATGTAGCATAACACTGCATAATATCTCCCCCAGACTGTCTTGATAGATTGAGGATGATTTTCTAAATGATATTTCATTGCATTTTCAGCAAATGGGCTTTTCCAATGCTGCAGTCATTTCCAGTTAGACTGTAATAGCCGTATAAAGTAGACTATTGTTCGTCTGTTGGCATTTCATAAGCATTTCAGGTTAATTCCCTCCATGATTCCCAAGCTGGAACTTGCCACAGAATCCTAAAATAGTTATTATCCAGGTTGCAAACAGTGAGGCATTAGTAGCAGACTTTTAAAGGTTTCGAGTAAACATTTCACCTACCCATCATCCATAGGAACAGGAGGAGGCGGGCAAGGGTTGTATGGCCCTTAAAGGGTTTAATGGTGATACAACCACCGCGTATACAGGGAAGGCCTCTGAACTTCAGTTGGGAGGACTCACCTGTAAGGTCCCAGCGCCAATGCTGATGACCACCCCCGATGGAAGGGGAATTTTAGGGACTGATGTGTTGGATCAGTATGGCGCGGTAATAGATTACAATCGGGCCTGTGTTTGGATGGGATTGAGAAATAATGCAAGCGTGATAGAAATTTCAGATGCTCCCTCGATTTTTGCTATTAAAAAGCCATCCGAGTATGACCCTCAGGGGAGCGAAAATGAAGCTGTGGCAGAACTAATTCAGGAACACCTAGCGGTGTTTACCACGTGCAAGCATGATTGTGGAAAAATGGCAGGCGAAGAGTCTATTGAGGGACCCCCCCACTCATTCACCAAACAGTACTGGATTTGGATGATCAGCCATGATCGTATTGAATGGCGGAGCAGGCTCGACGGGCCGAATGGCCTACTCTCTACCCCATCCCAAGGGAGAGTCACCCTTACATCCGAGACACCATAAAGTCCCTAGTCGAGCAGGGTGTTGTTAGGACAGGCACTTTCACAACCAATTCACCCACATGGCCGGTTAAAAAGCCTGATAGCAGCTGGCGACTGACTATTGATTACAGAAAGTTAAATTCTGTAACGCCAGCCTGCTCACAGGAAGTAAGAGAAGCTCCCACCATATTATTTCAAATTCCTGCTGGTTCCAAGCACTTCTCGACCCTCGACATCGCCAATGGATTCTGGAGTAGCCCTGTTAAAAGGGAGGACCAGTTTTGAATGGTGCTGAACACTGTGCAGTCATCAGCGAATATCCCCATTTCTGACCTTATGTTGGAGGGAAGGTCATTGATGAAGCAGCTGAAGATGGTTGGGCCTAGCACACTGCTCTGAGGAACTCCTGCAGTGATGTCCTGGGGCTGTGATGATTGACCTTCAACCACACAACCATCTTCCTTTGTGCTAGGTATGACTCCAGCCAGTGGACCGTTTTCCCCCCGATTCCCATTGACTTTAGTTTTACTAGGGCTCCTTGATGCCACACTCGGTCAAATGCTGCCTTGATGTCAAGGGCAGTCACTCTCACCTCACCTCTGGAATTCAGCTCCTTTGTCCATGTTTGGACCAAGGCTGTAATGAGGTCAGTGAGCAGGTTTTTGGTGAGTAAGTGCCGCTTGATAGCACTGTCGATGACCACCTTCCATCACTTTGCTGATGATTGAGAGTAGACTGATGGGGCGGTAATTGGCCGGGTTGGATTTGTCCTGCTTTTTGTGGACAGGACATACCTGGGCAATTTTCCGCATTGTCGGATAGATGCCGGTGTTGTAGCTCTTCTGGAACAGCTTGGCTAGAGGTGCGGCTAGTTCTGGGTGTTGTCGGGGCCCACGGCCTTTGCTGTATTCATTATGCTCAGCCGTTTCTTGATATCACGTGGAGTGAATCGAATTGGCTGAAGAATGGCTTCTGTGGTGGTGAGGACCTCAGGAGTAGGCCGACATGGATCATCCACTCGGCACTTCTGGCTGAAGATGGTTCCAAACGCTTCAGCCTTGTCTTTTGCACTTACGTGCTGGGCTCCACCATCATTGAGGATGGGGATATTCATGGAGCCTCCTCCTCCCGTTAGTTGTTTAATGGTCCACCACCATTCATGACTGGATGTGGCAGGACTGCAGAGCTTTGATCTGATCCGTCCGCTGGGTGGGCAGAGATCAAGGCAACGGCGCAAAACTTAACAAAAGAAACCTGCATAACAAGGTAACCCCCAGAGAGACAGCTTGACTTTCAGGGTAAACAAACCCATCGAAAACCCATCGAAACTCACCATCGAAACTCAGAGCCATTAAAAGGTTTTAACAAAATGATTAACTTAATCAAGAAATGGCACCAGCCTCTGGAGACAGATATATGAGTAAGGAAAGCCATTCAAGAACTGCCATGAAACTAATACTCAATCCTGGGGTTTTAGCAATTTATACTAGAGACAATGGGGGAAAAATTCAGTTGGTTGCGCCTCCCGTTAGCGCCTTAAGAGGGCGCTAATGGGGCGCAAAGCATCTAGCGCCCAGGCGCGGCGAAGTTTGCGCCGCTCGCAAAATTAACTAGACATTTTGTGGCAGCGCTAAACACTACCGCCACGATCTCCTGCGCCGGCAGATCATGACGTCAGTCGAGTGTGCAACGCCCCGGTATCGCCCCGGAGCGGATATTGAGTGGCGCCCCCTGCCTTACCGCCTGACGCTAGCAACGACAGGTTGAGGGGAGCGTTCTGCAGTCAGGAAGGGAAAGGGGGAGCGCTATTTAAAGGTGACCGCTTCCTGCCTTTTATTGTTGGTGCCATTTTTGAACTACGCATTCTGAGAGAGAGAGGGAGAGACTTCTGGAGAGATTCAACGTTGTGTGAAGGAGTTTTGGGCACTGAGCAGCACTTTGCAGGTTCATTTTGATTTGCCATTCCTTGTTTCGATTTAGCAGATTGTGGGGGCTGCACTCTGAGCTCTTTGCCTGGTACTCTCCATTGTTCTTTCCAGCACATTTGATGTGCAAGTCTCTCCAGGCCGAGATTCAAGGCTGCAATGAACAGGATGTGGATGGAAAGCAAGATTAACCATCCCCTTTAAGAACTGGCCCGTGCCATTGTGTGTGTGTTCCATTGCTGACTGACATTACATGAGCTTCGCCAGCGCTCTGAGGTAACGCCTCGCTCCTCGGCCTTTGCGCCTTAAGACAGGTGTGCAGCGCCTGATTTAGCGCTCCAATCACCTCCCGGCGCGTTAAAAGTGAAGTTTCCAGTCAGTGGCGATAATTAGCGCCAGGCGCTAATTTTTGCGCCCGGACGATATTTGCGCCCCAAACGGGGTGCGACTGAATTTTTCCCCCAATGGACTTTAAAAGACATAAAAGAAGAAACCCAAGAGCTCGCTCTCTCTCTCTCTCTCGCTCTCTCTCTCTCTCTCGCTCGCTCTCTCTCTCTCGCTCGCTCTCTCTCTCTCGCTCGCTCTCTCTCTCTAGATGACCACGCGGCAGAGCAGGAAGCCCCCCCTCTACAGACCAGACCAAGAAGCAAGGAAGACGACTGCGTGCACTGCCTGTCTCAGAGGGAAGTATAAGTCTGTTTAAATCTGTAACCCATTACCTTACCTGTTGTAATCAAGTAGAGTTCATAGGATACCAGTAGACTGTTGTTTTGTCCAATAGGCTATGTGCATGTGTGTGTGTTTAATAAACTTATTCCAAATTGTTTCAAAAGAATTGGACTTGCTGTCAATTTAATGCCAGTTGAAATAAAAATCTTACAGAATTCCAGATTCCCAGCACCCTCTGTGGGAAAATCTGCTTCCTGGTTTCACTCCTAAATGACCTGGTTCTAATTTTAGGATTCTGCCCTGATGTTCTGGATTTCCCCACTAGAGGAAATGGATTCTGTGTTTCGAATCCCATAATCATTTTGAATACCTCGATTAGATCACCCCTCAACCTTCAAAACTCAAGGGAGTACAAGTTTAAGTTTATGCAACCTATCCAATGTGACAACATAAAATCTCTGTTAGTAGGAAAGATTCTCAACCTTCAGAAAGACCTGCAGAAAATAAGACATTTGGATGAGAATTCCCCTCTAGTCATTGAAAATTACTGTCTTAATTACCAGAAGATGAGCTACTTGATCTAATGAAAAATACCCTTTCCCCATTCTGCACCAGCGGTATACAGATAAAAATGAGTGTCACAGCAGACTGGTGGCAGGCTAAATTGACTTCACCTACACTTATGAAGCTATTCATAAAAGTATCAGGAATGTGGGTACCTGTTACAAGTTAGCAGTCCCAGACCAGAGCATGGCATGACAGGAGTGCACATTGAGAATTAATCAACAGAAAAACGGACGCCCAACTTAATTCACGACACTCCACGCTCTGTAAAGGAAGTGCTAAATCATAGCCCAGTAATAGCAGCACTTTTTTTTTTAACACACTGATGCAAAATCTTTAAACCTATGTCAGAAAAGGTTGGAAATTCCTGACAATGGGTCAGAATTATGTATGAAAAAATAACGGCATCTGAACGATGCACACGCAAATGCAATTAATGCGCAATTCAACTGCCAACTTGTGGCGAGGAAGAGCTACCCCGTGAATTGCAAATCGCCACAAGTTGCTGGACGATTTGCGCCGCTCCGCCTTTAGCTTTGCAAAAACGGCATCACGCCCTCAACCTCCCCGTGAGTTTCCTGAAGTTACTGCATTTGCACATTAATTGCTCATTTAACTCGCCGTAGAAAGTTAAACCTAGAAATTAACAGCATAAGTACGCTTTTAACAATATGATAATTATTAATGACTGCCAATCAACCTCTCTGGTTCAGAAAGTGAACAATTAAAAGTGTGGAGTTTTATTCCTTCAGGTTGTGAATTATTGTTGGAGATTTTTTAAATATTAAATTTTAAATTTATACAATGTTTGTCTGACTTTTCCTTTCTGCCTCACTTAGTCCAATTTTTTGTTCTCTTTATTTCTCTTTCTGTACCTGATTTGATTCTAATTCTCAGCCCTTCCTCTGTTTATTTCTCAATCCTTAAATCTCAATGGTTAAGGAGATAGACTGTTGGTCTCATCGTTCACTGAGGTCCCAAGTGCCCTATTGCCCTCGCCAATCAGTTATCAGCTCGCACTTCCAGCAACTTCCAGGGCAAAATAATTTTAACTGAAAGATGCAGGAGAAAAGTCTAATTAACTGGGAATGCCGCAAGATGCCCCACTCCAGCAAAATCCAGCCCACCATCCAGGCTAATGGTTGTGGTAGTTGAAGGTCAATCATCACAGCCCCAGGACATCGATGCAGGAGTTCCTCAGGGCAGTGTCCTAGGCCCAACCATCTTCAGCTGCTTCATCAATGACCTTCCCTCCATCATAAGGTCAGAAATGGGGATGTTCGCTGATGACAGCACAGTGTTCATTGCCATTCACAACTCCTCAGATAATGAAGCAGTCCATGCCCACATGCAACAAGACCTGGATGACGTTCATGCTTGGGCTGATAAGTGGCAGGTATCATTTGCACCACAGAAGTGCCAGGCAATGACTAGCTCCAACAAGCGAGAGTCTAACCACCTCCCCTTGACATTAGCATTACTATCACTGAATCTCCCACCATCAACATCCTGGGGGTTACCATTGACCAGAAACTTAACTGGACCAGCCACATAAATACCGTGGCAATAAGAGCAGGTCAGAGGCTAGGTGTTCTAAGGCGAGTGTCTCACCTCCTGATTCCCCAAAGACTTTCCACCATCTACAAGGCACAAGTAAGGAGTGTGATGGAATACTCTCCACTTGCCTGGATGAGTGCAGATCCAACAACACTCAAGAAGCTCAACACCATCCAGGACAAAGCAGCCGGTTTGATTGGCACTACATCCACCACCTTAAACATTCACTCCCTCCAGCACCGGCGTACCGTGGCTGCAGTGTATACCATCTACAAGATGCACTGCAGCAACTCGCCAAGGCTTCTTCAGCAGCACCTCCCAAACCCACGACCTCTTCCACCTAGAAGGACAAGGGCAGCAGGCGCATGGGAACACCACCACATCCAAGTTCCCCTCCAAGTCACACACCACCCTGACTTAGAAGTATATCGCTGTTCCTTCATTGTCGCTGGGTCAAAATCCTGGAACTCCCTCCCTAACAGCACTGTGGGAGTACCTTCACCACACGACTGCAGCGGTTCAAGAAGGCGGCTCATCACCACCTGCTCAAGGGCAATTAGGGATGGGCAATAAATGCTGGCCTTGCCAGCAACGCCCACATCCCTTAAGCGAATAAAAAAAAAATGAGAACCAGTGTCACCACTCCCCAATGGAGACATTGGTGAAAATGTTCATCCTCATCCCCTGGGCTGTAACCTGGGGAGTGGATTGTCCCCTCACTGTAGATGGAATAAAAAAGGGGTGGGTTACACAATGAGGGTTTGGGGGGAATGATTCCCCTTCCCTGATTACCACCCAGGTTCTGAAGGTAAAGCTTCACCCCCTTGTGCTGAGAATTTGCTTCCTCCAGGGAGTGAAATCAGCATTGAGATTAGTAAGAGGTAGAAAGCCTTAGATGGATAGAGAGGGCGTAAAAGTTGGTGACAAATTAGGCAATGGCCAAAAATAGCATCAGGTGCAGAAAGTTAAGAGTATTTTTTCACCAATGCCACAGACCGTAATTGTGCAGGGCGTAAATTTCCATGCATACGAGCAACAGCTCTGCAATGTCTTAATTACACCATCTTATCATTGAATACTGAATTATATACATGTAGGCCAGAGCAGAGGCTGAACCTTGCCCCAGCCTGCTGACTCCTTCCTTACCGATTGACATTTCTAACTAAATATCGCACTGAAATGACACTTTAATTACTATCATGCTCCAATTAACAATACGCACTGCAGTGTGCATTGTACAAAAAGCAACCTTTGATAATACACAGGGAAACAGGGATGATGTTGTAGACGTTGAAGGTAATTTTCCGAGCCCGCCTCTGAGTCAGAAGGTTGTGGGTTCAAGGCCCAATTCAGAGCACATAATCCAGGCTGACACTTCAGTGCTGTACTGAAGAGAAATCATTTGACAATTTAAACCTCTATTAGACTGCGGGGGTGGGGGTGGGGGGGGTGAACTTTCATTGGCCGCAGGGGACCAGCACTCACCCGCTACACTAAATAGAAAATTGTGGGCAGTGTACCCGTGATTTTCCCATATGTGCTACCAGCCCGCAAGGTTCCTTGCTGCTAGAAGGAAAGAAAGAATTTGCATTTATATAGCACCTTAGGATGTCCAAAAAGCGCATTGGAGCCAATTAAGTGCTTTTTGAAGTAGGAAACGCAGCAACCATTTTGCTCACAGCAAGCTCCCACAAACAGCAATGAGATAAATGACCAGATAATCTGTTTTAGTGATCTTGGTTGAGGGATAAATATTGGCCAGGATTCCCCTTGCTCTTCCTAAAAATAGCATCATGGGATCTTTTACGTCCACTTGAGAGTGCAGACGGGGAGGCCTCGGTTTTGCGTCTCATCTGATCTGAAAAACAGCCGCTCCGTCAGTGCAGAACTTCACTGGATTACTTGTGCTCAAGTTTCTGGAGTAGGAAGTTGAACCCACGGTGTCCTGACCGAAAGGAAGGAGTGCTGCCCGCTGAGCCACGGCTGACTCCTAGGGCGCGATCTTACCTCTCGGTGCGAGTTGGGAGCGGGTCAGCTGACTTGCAGGTTCGATCCTGCCCCCAATGGCACCCGACGCACAGACGTAATTTTATGTCAATTGGCCTTGTTAAACTCGCCCTGTGGGCTTGCCGGCCAATTAAGAGAAAGCCGGTGTCAGTTGATGATGCGGCATCTGTCGGTTTTCTTAAAGGGGACACGCTCATTTTTTTTTGACAGGTGATTTTTCAGTGTTTGACAGCATTGAGGTGCTACAAATACTGCCAATCACTGTACAAAGGTGAGCCCTTGCCCCCAGGCTCTCCAGAGACTCTCTCCTTTGGCTAAAACAGATGACAGCTACAGGTGAGGTTACAGAAGCGATCTGTCACTGGTGAGAGAGGTTCTCCCAATGAGTTGGGACTACACAAACACTTCAAACCTTATGACCTAAGAAAAGTCTAAATACATTAAAAATGAATTTCCCAACATTTTCTTACCTCTGAAACTCACCAGTGTACCATTGGATCCTTCACACCACTTCTGCAGCTGTCATCAATGCACAAACCTTACAGTAGACACACAGCACACCACACTTACCTGGTGTGGTGTCCGGACGTTGGGAAGCCCGCAGTCGACCTGGCAAATTGATAAAAGCCTCTTAACTGTCTGTTAACTACCTGTTAACAGGCAGTTAAGTGCCTATAATCCTCTTCCCGCCGCTAGGTGTCGGGTCCCTGCGCAAATCGGGGACCCGGCACTTGGGAAGATTGTATGGAGGCGGGTTGACAGCGGGTTCGGGACCCGCTGCCAATCTTTGCAATTTTGCCAGCAGTCCCGCCTCCAAACCCGCCCCCTGAGCACCGGCAAAATTCCCCCCCTAGTGTTGCTTATCCCAATAAAGACATACCTGGCTCAACACATCGCGGAATGGGCTTCTTTCTGTCATGATGCGTCTAAAGGCTGTAGTGGGATTCTGAATTAAAGAGCAGCGTACTGCGGGGAGAACAGGCTGCTTTGGAAACAATTCAGATGGGGAAATCAACGCTTTTTGAACATGTAAATTAGCAGACTGCAATAAACATCCACAGCTCAGACTCACCATAATCAGCTTCAGTGGTAATACAAATATAACAAATTATGTGATAACACTGCACAATAGGATACGTATTAGAGACATTTGTTCGGCTTTTTCTATAGCAAAACACTGTATCTGAAATATAAATGAGTAATTAAAAGGGTAAAGAATGTGCATTTGATTTCCATAATTTAGATATATGCATGAACCTAATTTCATGCTCGCCATGTAGCTAACTAGATCAGATGCCTCAAAGACAGTTACATTCAATGTAAAAGAAAAATCAGATTACATAAAAATAATTTAAAACAAAACCTCTGGATTTGCAATGCCAGAAAGCTTGCCAGCATCTGATGTTTCTCTGTGATCTTTATAACTTTGAACGCTAGCATCCTGAAAAACCGAGGAGAAGAATTAAAAGGGAGCGCCACCACGCTGTATTTTAGGGCTTTTTTTCTGATGATGCCTGATTCTTAATTCAATAGTTGCCTTTATTATTTGATCCGAACTCCTTAATACAAACCGTCAAATCACGCTGATGAACTGTGTTAATAGTTCTGTTGGGATATTAGCTTTTAATTAAATGTCGATAAAACAAGCATTCTGCCTATAAAATGTAATCTATAACCATTTGATCCAGCAATTAGAATACCGGCACCTTTTAATGAATCCTAAAATTACACTGACTGAATAAAAGTTTGGTTACCCTTGATCCTATGAAACCCTTCACACACGGTGCAATTATCATTCAGTGAAACATTACAACTGCAGGGCAGATAATATCATGGAAAGTAGACAGTACAGGGGTCCCTGGACATCTCCTGTTCAATGTACTTCGAAGCAGAAATGGTCAATAAGGCAATGATTTCAATGGAAATCAATTAACAAGGTAGCGAGAAAATGTAATGTTTCAGAATAGGAGGATTTTCAAGATGTCTGATCTTACTCTCCTGGGTCCGAAAGTGATGCTGCAGAACATTAATGTACTAACCACTTAGTGCATCTTCTCAGTCCAACTATAGCCGGCGATTCTCCAGCAATGCCTTCTCTTCTCACCCCCGAGTCCTCCAACCATCTAACCATGGCCCCCTCCACTTCCTCATCTACATGCTGCCCCTTGGTGACATCACCCAAAGACATGTGGGTAAGGTTCCATGTGTACGCTGACAACACCCAGCTCTACATCTCCACCACCTCCTCCGACCCCTCTCTGTTGTCAGACTGTCCGACATTTCCCCGTGCCCGTGCGTTGCCCGACATCCACTCCTGGGTGAACCGCAATGACTTCCTGTTAACCATTGGGACGACCCCACTGCATACATTGCTGGGACGTATGGACATCAAGGAAGCTCTTCACAGCTAGAAATGGCTGAACAATTCCCATCTCATACATGCCCAGGGTTAATGCACTTGACTATACCAAATCGGAGGGCAAATCACCTCGGGGTTTCTCCTACTCTGCCATCGTAACTTTGATGGAAGTTGGGCGGAATCCCCTTTTTTGCGTTTGGAAATGGGGTTTTTGCCCAACTTCTGCCGGAGTCACAGCGGCGGAGTGGGAGGAAGCCCAGGGAAGCTCTCCCCATAATTATTCAGCTCCATAATTCCATTATTAAACAAATCAGTGTGTTCATTTTAACCCACAGTACCAACACACAAGATAAAATGAGGTCAACTTTAGAATACGCTCCACGTTTAAACTGACTGGTTTAATGCTTTCTGTTAACTCTCATGAGGGGTGAACTTCCCCTCGCCTGGTGTAATTTCAATGGATGAGCCGCGAGGGGGATCGCTGGAAAAAATGGCGCCAACATCGTTCACGCCACTTTTCCAGGGTTTCTGTGGTTCTTTGACCAAAGTCACGGCAGATGAGCCAGGGGAGAACTGTAAGGGATTCTCTCCTGACCCTGCGTGTCTCGTAGCCTGTGAGATTCACGCGGCTCTGTGCAGCCTGTATGTCAGTGCGGGTCTAGGCCTGGTCTCCAGCCAGTCTGGGAACACTAGACACACCTGTGAGTGGTTCGAATCACTCTCCCTTACGGTTCTAGACACTGGACTTAGATGCGAGAGCAGTAATGGAGATAAAACTCATGTAGACTTGGTTTGAACGGTACGAAATGGAAAATCTTTATTGCATGATACTTAAAATTATGAAATACATGTCATACGCACAGATTAATGACAGTACAATCTTACAAACGGTTATAATCACTCTTAGGGAAACGAGGAACGAACGGCACAACGTGAATAGGGCACACATTACAAATATCCTTAATCTTTACACCCTCCCCTATCAATACCTATCCTAAACTAGCTTCGTAGGATCTCGAGACTCATGCTCACCACTCGTAATAACTCGGAGAAATCCCGAATAGCTGATCGGATGTTTTTCACCGCAGCACCCACGTGTCGGTCAGGAGATCTCCTGGTCCCACTTGTTTACTGGCTTCTGCTGCTCGGGCTAGTAGGCTGGACCGTCTGCTGTAGTGAAGACCTCTGTTGGTTGACTTCACAGTTTAGTTGAGGAGCCCCGTTGTCAATATCACTGATACGATGTGTTTGCACAGTCCAGTTATCGTTGATGCAATATGTCTTGTTAGAAGTTTAAAGAAGAAAACTTCCTGTCGAGAAGACTTGGCTGATCGACTTACAGGCGCGGTCGGGATTTACTGACCGTGGCGATGGATATGGTCTTCTTCTCTTCTCCTCTCATCTCATCTCATCTCATCTCATCTCGGGCCTTTGGTTCCGCTGCCAGTTACCAACATAGGTCTTCGTTACGCGACACGAGGTAGATCCGAACGGATCAGAAAGTTCAACAGTCTTTTACACAGGAGCAGCCACGAGGTTACGAATCGACCGGATAAAACACAGGAGCAAGCGAGCGAATGCAGGAGCAAGAACAAGAGACAAGAGCAAGAGTCAAGAGAGCGAATGGACGGTTTGGGGCCTGCAATTATAGTGCAAAAATCTTCCGTTTCCCGCCCAACTATAATGTCCATTCTTTTGTTTAGGGTTTGGCGCCCAAAATGTCCTGTATGGGTGATCTCCGTCCTTAATGGGTTTCGGGGCTACTCATGAATGTTTGAGTACCTGTTAATACTTCTCCCATTGTTAAATCGGTCGGTGTTCTCCCTGGAGGGGTTTGGGGCTTCCAAGTGTCCTGTATAACTACCTGCTAACGGCTCTCTCATCGTAGAGCCGTTGGGAGTTTACATACTAATGTCTTTTGGATGGGCCCTTGATTACTCGGTGCAATGGCTTTCCTTTGTACCTGGGAGACCGATTCCAGTATCTATGTTTATACTGTAAACCCATAATGTCTCGGGTATTGTCTTCACTGTGCTGAATCGTTATCGATCTTGCAAAAATGTTTATTGGAACGCCATCTTGTCTGCCTGTTGAAAAGTCTAGAATGTTCTGTCACGAGGTGCGGCGGCCATTTTACAGGCTGCTTGTGTCCAATTTAAACCTGACAGCATTCTGCTGAAATAAAAGCTGTTTGAACGAAACTTTGTGTTTTCTCCTTATTAATCAAATCGCGATAATTGCGAATTCTACAGTCCCTCCTGTTGATGCGAATAACTCCGCTTATCGTATCAAAATCTCAGTGGTGAGCAATCTTATCTCGATTTCACTCCGAATCCAGTAAATTAATCCCATAAATTTTAACTTGACTAGGGTCTCTGTGTCGTCCTTATTTCCCAAGAAAATCACATTTTTTTATCACCGTAGGCATCATTTGCCCTTAAACTTACACCACTTGTTTTCCTTCCCGGCGTAACCAGGCCGATACCTCACGCATCACCTGTATATTTGTCTTTTATTCAGGGAAAGGAAAAACAAAAAACCCAAAACCAAACAATCAACACCATCACCAAAATAAACAAATCCCAACTCTTAAACATATCGAGTTTCCAACGTATTTACAATGAGTACAAACTTCCGCGGCGCACGTGGCGAGCGGGAGTGACGCCATTTTCCTACTACACGGTGCTCTCATCGTGCACGCGCACGTAACGTTCTCGCCACTCTCCCGTGTTCTCATGCTTGGTGAGGCGCTTGTCTCTTTTACAATGTATGAACAATAGGTACACTACAATAAACACTTGACAGACGACTAAAATGTGGGAGGCTATTCTGACCCATGAGGGCACTTCAATATTAGTGAACAGATTCCACCACGGTGGAACCACTATGTCCAAGATGTCTGTTCCTATCTCGACAGTTTTCTGCTCTAATGTATAAAAATGCTTCTGTGATACCGCGACGGCTTTCAGAAGTTTGGTTAAATGCTCAGGGAGAGGGGGAATGAGGTATCCAAAATGCGCGACAAATCGCTGCAAGTCGGTGAAATTCTCTTTTACTGTGAGATGAACAGTGGATGGTTCAGGGATTGGGATAATTCGCTGTTGTGCTACTTGAACTTCAGCCCTGGGTTTAAAACAGAAACTGCTGTCACTCACCGGACACCGGCTACGGTTTCCATGCTGGTAGTGTTGCGCTGCAGTGGTAACACAATATGTTCCACCCCCGATGTATGCTACCTGCGGAGGCACATGATCTTGTGCCATTGCCTCCATGGTGCAATTCATGGACTTGGCGCCAGCCGTTCTGAACCCGCACTGTGGTGTTAAAAAGGCATTCAAGTGCTGGGGGCACAGTATTATGTGTGCTCCCCTGCCACGACAACCAGAGAGATCTGTACCTGTCATCGTTTGCTCCCAGCGGATGACGTAAGGTGGAACCGCTGCATAACGAATGTGGGCTCCCCCCTGAATGACACCAATGTTCTCTACCCGATATACCGGGGCGGGCTTTGCTGTGTTGCCCAAAACCGGCATGCGTAATACTATTCCCATAATAGTATGGTTTGAACGTCCGCAGTCCACGGGGACTGGGTAAGCTTCTGAAGCTAGCCTGAGCTGGCACGGACTTAATGCGTTCTGAAAAGGGTGGAGCGCCCGCAGGTGTTTGTTACTTATCCAGGACGGAACCAAACCTTGTTTTAAATCCTCCAAATTACTGCGGCCCTCGCCCAGTAACCACGCCCCGTAAAGCACGCACACCTCATTCTGCGCAGCTTGATCGGATGCATTCCGATCTTCCCTGATCAGGGCATTTACCGTACGCGCATGTTTCTCCAGCTCTGCTATAATCTCCTTTAAATGGAGAGTCATGGCTTGGTCCTCATGCAGACCTGACCCTACCACTTTATTCTCATCTGTTAGAATGTCTTTTAACTGTGTTTTTAAACCATTAATCTGGGTCTGCAGCTCCACACTGTCTAGAGCGTTGACCACAGATGTCCCTGTATTAAAAGCAGTGAACGCATCGTTCACCAAACCCCTTCTTTGCCTCCCTACTTGATCCAAAACTTCCTGCGGTGCGGTATACAAACTTGCCTTATCAATTTCTGCAAAATCAAACTCATAAAATTGTCTGAACATCTTGGTCAACAGGACCTGATACAACTGTTCCGTCTTTTTGGGGCACCACTCTGGTAACCGTACCTCAGTGAGATTTAAAATCACTGAGGCCACCGCGTAATGTACCCCCTGAAATAGTATCTGGTCTGTGGGGACCAGTACCAAACCGTTCCCGGGTCCCTTACTAGTTTTAGGGCACCCTTCTTCCTCAGTTAGAACCACCGGAATCGTGGGCGGGGCTTTGCGTGGGCGCGTAATGAGCTCAGTGGCATTTACTGGGATCGGGGAGAATGGGGCTCCGCACCCCCTGGTGCTCGCATCCCACCTCATCCCCTGTCCGTTATCCTGCCACTGATTAATAAAAAATATGGAGATGCCTTTGGGGCAAACGTACTTTGACCCCCACATACATACATAAATTCCCTCGTCCGGTTCCCACCATTTGTCCCAACAGACTTTCACTTGTCCGTTTGTCCCCGTAATTGTCCGATGGGTATTATTACCCAGTCGTTCCCACTCGACCGAAGAGTTCCTCATAGTTTTGCTCAGCTTTCGCAGCCACCACCATCGGCTCAATGGGACATCCCCACTACAGGTCAAACAAATCCGTTTGCCGACGGTGACGCTGATCCTGGGTGCGATGATCCGTACTTTGGGGCACATTAAAGAAGTCTCTTTGTAGGCGAACCCCGATGTGCTGGAATACTCCGTTGAGTTCGTTCCCAGCCATCCTGGCCACCTTCCCTTGTGGAAATAGGTGCTGGTCCCCTCTGCCTTCCGTCTTCCGGCCCCATCCACCGCGATGGGGGCCGTGTCCCCGGAACATCCAAACACCACGACATCCTTGGTGTGGCCTCGATAGGCCAATCCACATCCGATTGCCACGAGCAATACTAGAAGTCGTTCCATCCTTCCTTGGTTCCTGTGATCAGATAGAATGAGGTAGCCAGCCTCGCAAAAGTCTCTGGCTTTTGTGAAGGGTGAGCGGGTCCCCTGACCTCGCCTCACGTAAACTTCAACGTTTGCTGAATAGACTTCCTCTAAACCTAGCCTTAAAACTCCCATCATTTTATCGTTATCTGTTAAAACACTACAAACTTAACCTTGAACTAATAAACTTAAAACTTAACTTTGAACTATAAACTTAAAACCTTAAACTAATAACTTTACAGTGCCGCCCGTTCTCAGGGCGGCCCCTTTAAATTCTGAGAAGGCTGCTGCGAGCTCTTCCCGACGGTGGGAGGGCACTGACCCTTCCCTCTGATCTGCCGCAGCCTGTTGCTGCGCTGACCCTTTCCTCTGATCTGCCGCAGCCTGTTACTGCTGCGATGTGGCCTGTCTCTACCCGGGTTATCTTAACCTGAACTTTACGCCTTGGGGCAGTCTGGGGACATGACCACATCCTCCTGGGCTGGGGTTCTCTGCTTGACCTACGGGGAGTTGCTATGGGCGGGGGTTCCGTGACGGACGGACCGGGTTCCGAGACCTCCAACGGGATGACCTGGGGTTCCATCACAGTCGCCGGCTCCGCCTCCGCTGACTCCGCCTCCCGAACCTCGGGGCTGGTATTTCGTGGCTCCGCCCTGCTCGGCCCAGCAGGCGGCCCTTCACTCGTGATCTCTGCCTCCCCTGAGGACTGGACGTTCAAAGCGGGCGGCCACACCTCTGGGAACCACATTGGTACTCTCTGTGCTCCTATAGCGGCTGGCCCTGCCTCCTCTAGCTCCTCCCTCCTGTCCTCGGGACCTGCAGCTTGTGTGTCCACCCCGTGTGGATCTCTACCTATCGGCCCCAATCCTCCCAGACCGTTCCTCAGGAACCACCCGTCATCATCACTATGCTCATCTGCACTATCCTCATCTGACCAGGGAACCCTGGGTTCTTCGTCATCTAACCCCCAACTCCAGAAAAACGCTGCATGATCGTCCGGGATGTCCCTTCCCCTGATGCAAGCTGCTACGCCTGCCTGTGTGCCTTGTGGTCCTACCTGGGGCTGTGTTTTCCCATTGGCGGGATTTACCCCTGTAGTTTTCCCCTGCGCACCCGGCTGGTACAGTTTGCATTGGTTTATGTGGAACCACTTAGTGCGCCGAGGTACTTTTACGGCGTAAACCATGGGACTCGCCTTGTCTACAATGTTGTAGGGTCCCATATACAGTGGTTCCAGACTCCCTACTCTGGCGTAGTTTCTGACCATGACCTGGTCTCCTACTTCCCACTCCCGCGTTTTGCGGGGTTCCAGCAACAAGCGATTGCCCTGATGCTGCCTTCCCATGTTCCCAGCCGCTTGCTCATAAACTTGCTTCAGGCGCTCCAAGAGAGTTTGGGCGAACTTGTCCCTGCTTATCTCTTGAAGCTGACCCTCAGTGAGCACCGGGGCTAGCACATGGGTGGGGGTTCGCATGAGCCTGCCGGTCATTACCTCGTGCGGGGAGTACCCCGTACTTTTTGACTGACTGGCCCGGACCCCCATGAGGACTAAAGGCAGAACTTCCGCCCATTTTTGGGGCGAGTTCCTAGTCTCTTTCCTCAATTTCTCCTTCAGGGTCCGGTTCATACGTTCAACAATCCCGGATGACTGGGGATTGTGTGCTACGTGCCACTTCCCTTCAATGCCCAAAAGCATGAGGGTGTTCTGCATCACCTGGCCGGTGAAATGACTCCCTTGGTCTGACTCCACAAAACGGGGGAGTCCCCACCGCGAGAACACTTCCCGGACCAAGATTTTTGCTGTACCCAGTGCCGTAGCTGTTCGACAAGGGAAGGCTTCCACCCACTTGGAAAACACATCCACCAGGACGAGGCAGTACTTATAACCTCCCTGGGTGGTGGGCAGCGGTCCTATATAGTCGATCTGTATCGACTGCCATGGTCCCTCTACCCTTCTTACGTGTCCCATGGGCACCTTCCTTTTCTGGGGGTCTGGGTTGTTTGCAGCGCACACTAGACAGTTTGCACAGAACTCGCGGACTTGTTCCCTGAGCCCTGGCCACCATCCCGCTTGCTCTACCCGTTGCCAGGTAACCTCGGGCCCGGGGTGCCCTGCCCCTGGTCCCTCGTGAGCCAACTGGAGGAATTCCCTCCTGTGCTGCTGCGGCACAACCCACTGCTCCCCGCGGAACAGCATGCCTTCCTTAACTGAGAGGGTTGCCGTACTGTACGGACCTTCTACCTGCCTCCCCTCAGCAATCGTTTTTAGGACTGCTTTTAGGGCGGGATCCTGGGCTTGGACGGTCTTAAGGTCTAGGGGCAATGCTACCCTGGTGTTCCCGGTATTCCCGTCCCCGCCTCGGACCGCTGCTATGGGTCCGGTCCTATAGGGGTTCCAGAAAGTGCCGTCGCGGGCACCCTCCCTGGCTAGCGCATCTGCCTGCTGGTTGCCCTCCCCACGGGGCTCTGTGGAGGAGTGAGCTTTCACCTTATGGATGAAAATCTCCCCTTCCTCCCCTACTGCTGCTGCTAAGATCTTTTCCAGCAAGGGCTTCACCGTTAAAGGTCGCCCGTCCGCGGAGGTGTATCCGCGGCGGGACCAAATGGCCAGGTATTCCGTACACGAATTGCAGGTGAACATACTGTCCGAGCAAATCGTGTATGGGGTTGGGAAAATGTCTGGGTGGGTCACCACGTACACCATGGCAGACAGCTCAGCCTGCTGCGCGCTCATGGTGCTAGGGAGCTTGATCGCCAGGGCAAGGTCTGCCGCAGGGTCATAAACTCCACACCCTGTGAGTCGCTCGCCAGCAGACACTGTGCTAGACCCATCAACATAAATCTCGCGCCCAGTGGGATGTATCCCGGCCCGTAAACCTATGTTGACGTCCCACACCCCTTCCACCGAACACCGGTGGGCTGTACCGGGGTATACCAAATTGGCCGCAAGCCTGGGCTCGCAAAGACCTTTTACTCTAAGATCCAACTGGGAGAGAAGAAGGGTCCAACGCGCAATGCGTGCGCTGCTTACGGTCCCGTCTTTAATCCTCCCATCCAGAAGCATCTTAGTTGGTGTGTGATGTGTGAGGAGAGTGATGGGAGAGAGCCCTGTGAAGATCGCTGATCTTTTCACAGCCCAATGCGTGGCTAAAAGGTGCCTTTCGCAATTGGAAAAACTTCTCTCCACATCCGTTAATACCCTGGATGAATAGACAACCGGCCTCAGCTTGCCGTGACGCTCTTGGAGCAGCACGGCGCTTAAGCTGTCCCCGCTGGCAGCTACCTCCAGGAAAAACTCCTTCCCCCCATCTATGGCCCCTAAGGCTGGCGCGGTCTGCAGATCCCTTTTTAACTTCTCGAAGGCTGCTTGGCAGCCCTCGTCCCAAGACCACTCCACTCCCTTATGGAGGAGTCGGAGGAGCGGCGCCGCTGTGGCCGCATAATCTTCGATAAAATCCCTGCAGTAACCGGTCAGTCCCAAGAAGGACCTCACACCCCTTACGTTGTTGGGAATCGGTAATTCTTGCACCGACTCCCTCCTTGCTTTGTCTATGGCTCTTTCCCCAGCGCGTAGGGTCAGTCCCAGGAATTTTACTTCCTGCTGACCGATACGTGCTTTCTTTGGGTTTACTTTAAAACCCTTTCTCGCTAACAGCTCCAATAACTCGTCCAGTAGTGGTCCGTGCTCCTCCCTTGAGTCCGTAAATAGGAGCAAATCATCCACATACTGTACTATCTGATTGGGCTGACTAAACTCCTTTAAACTTCCTGCCATACACTGGTGAAAAATACTGGGGCTATTGTGGAAACCCTGTGGCAAACAGTTCCACGTGTACTGTTGCCCTTTAAACGTAAAGGCAAACTTGTACTGGTCCTCTCGCCGCAGCGGAATGGACCAAAAACCGTTCGAGATATCCAGCACCGTGAACGTGGTCGCGGACGCTGGGATGCTCCCTATTAGGTCAGCAACTGCTGCTACTGTGGGCGCGCAGGCGGGAATGTTACTGTTAAGGACTCTGTAGTCCACCGTGGCTCTCCACGAATTATCCGGCTTCCTAACCGGCCATAATGGGGAGTTCACGTGTGTGGCTATCGGCCTCAACACGCCCTGCTGCACCAAGGAAGACATTGCTGCCTCCATATCGGGTTCTGCTTCTTTGGGGAAGTTATACTGCTTTTGGGGTCGGGTCATGGGGTCCCCATCTACGCTGACCTCAAACCCGACCACCCTCCCACAATCGTGCTTGTGGGTTGCAAACGCGTGCATGTTATCTGACACGTACGTTTGCATGTCCGTTGGGACATCTGCGACCATAAGCCTGAGGTCGTAGCCTCCGGATGGCTGTACGGTACACAGGACCCCTGTTTCTTCCTCCCCTTGAATTACCATTACCTCGCCTTTTTCACCTTTAGCCCCCCAGAGACAGTGATTTCTGAGGTCCACGAGGATCCCGTGTCCCGCTAGGAGATCGGACCCGAGAATACCTCTTCCACCCCCCTTTTGCCATGCCATCAGTATACACTTCCACTTAAGGCGAAGTGTTCCTAAACGAATGGATAGCGGGAGGGAAAACGTGCCAGCCTGCTCTTTCCCTGTGAACCCTGCTAGCGTGAATGGGACCTTGGTAGATAGCGGCGAGTCAAAAGGGTCATCTGTATGGATTATGGTGCAAGAAGCTCCCGTATCCAACAAATAACTGCCCTTCTGTTTCTCTACCTCCATCTCCACCACAGGTCGCCTCCACGCATCATAGCTGAGCGGACACAGGTAGACGGGCTGTGCTGGTTCTAGTCATGGGGCACTATTAGACGGTCCTGCGGCACCTACGGGGCCGGTTGCGACCGCCACCTGTCCACGCGCATTCAAAACCATCTTGCGCATGACTCCTAACACTGCTTCGAGGTCGTCGGGGGAGGTGGGTGCCTTTGCTTCCTTAGGCGGGACAGGCGCCTGGGCTCGGACCGCGGGATTTTTATCCTTGGAATCCTTCCAAGGGTTCCTGCAGTGCTTGCGCCAGTGCCCTGTCTTCCCACACCCGTAACAGGCATTACTTGCCTGTGGGGCGCGATTACCCTCCTGATGCCACTCTCTCTGAGCCGGGGCTGCGGGTCGTACCTCATGTACTCTTCCCTTAAAGGGACGTGTCGTCATACCCCTTATGTTACGGTAACCTAACGTGAGTCGATTCAAGACCGACTCTTCCGTAAGGTTGAGGTCATTGGGATCGAACCAGGCTTTTGCCTGCTCTCTAACGGCTGGTAAACTGTTGGCTATTATGCACCTAAGCCAATGAATTAAAGCGGCGCCTTCCACATCTTCGCGCTCGGGCGCACCTAGACAGCTGCGCTCATATACTGGCCACAGCCTGTCGGCAAAAACCTTCGGGGGTTCTCCCTCCATCTGCACTGTCTGTCCCACTCTAGCAAACGGACCTCCGTCGTTCGCCCCCACTACTTCTAGGACCTCATTTTTCAATTCCTCATAACTTTTGTTTCCCCTCTTGCTCTCGCCTGAGAGACACTGAAGGACCGAGCTGTCTAATGAGAACAGCAGCATTTTTGCTGTCTCCCCATCATCGCAGCCGTTAATGGCTGCGGCTTGCTCAACTTCCCTGAAATGTACGGAAGGGTCGTCTATCTCGGTCAACTTCCTTACGTGGTTTATCATGGCTCTCAGCTGATGTGAACTGTGAGGCAACACCAGCTGTCCGAGGAGATCCCCCGGTTCTTCCCCACCGTTTCTGCTTGGGCCCCTTTTAATCCCCGTTACTGGATACAACGATCCCTTTTCTACTTCCTTTTCAACGGGCTCTTTTGTTTCTTCCGTTGCTTCCTCCCTAACCCAGGTTTCTGAATAGCTGGGTGGCGCGGAGGGCGCAGTGGCTACTACTTCTTCTGCTTTACTTGGTGGGGAATTTCTAAATCTCTCATTTACTAGCGGCTGGCGCGCCGACGGATTGATAAGGCACACCATGCCGTTCGCATTATTCACGGCCTTTTTGAGGCTCTCTATCTCTTTTTGGCAGGCGCTATGGTCGGCTCCCTGAAACTTATCCTCAAGGGCCAACTTATACGCCGACCTAACCCCCATTAAGCTCTCTTCCTGAGTTCTTATCTGGGCAGCTTGGCGGTTACATCTTTCCTTCATCCTACTCTCGTTCAATTTCGCTTCAGTGATCTGGCACTCGAGATACTCTACCCTTGTTTTAAGGTAACTGGAGACTTCCTGGCTTTCCTGGCGTAACTCATTTAAACTCTTAATGAGCACCTCCCCTCCAGAAACCTTCTCCTCCATTTCCTCCTCTAAATGCTTGATTCGAGCTGTTAGCGCTGTATTGGTCTGGTTTGAAATCTGAACCTGCCTTTTGTAGCACATAAGCCAGACTGCTTTCTCAACTGCCTTTTTATGCTCCTTACTATCAGTCCACCTTTCAGCTGCCTCTAATGGGCTCTTATCCGCTAACAATTCGCTTATCCACTTTTTAGTTAGATTAACCTTTCCAAACACATAATCCGCTATCTTTTCCTGCATAACATTTCGTACAGTCATTCCAAAATCTAACACACTACCCTCTCGCTGCCAGTGTCCTGCCGCGGTCACCATTTTCTGTAAGGGATTCTCTCCTGACCCTGCGTGTCTCGTAGCCTGTGAGATTCACGCGGCTCTGTGCAGCCTGTATGTCAGTGCGGGTCTAGGCCTGGTCTCCAGCCAGTCTGGGAACACTAGACACACCTGTGAGTGGTTCGAATCACTCTCCCTTACGGTTCTAGACACTGGACTTAGATGCGAGAGCAGTAATGGAGATAAAACTCATGTAGACTTGGTTTGAACGGTACGAAATGGAAAATCTTTATTGCATGATACTTAAAATTATGAAATACATGTCATACGCACAGATTAATGACAGTACAATCTTACAAACGGTTATAATCACTCTTAGGGAAACGAGGAACGAACGGCACAACGTGAATAGGGCACACATTACAAATATCCTTAATCTTTACACCCTCCCCTATCAATACCTATCCTAAACTAGCTTCGTAGGATCTCGAGACTCATGCTCACCACTCGTAATAACTCGGAGAAATCCCGAATAGCTGATCGGATGTTTTTCACCGCAGCACCCACGTGTCGGTCAGGAGATCTCCTGGTCCCACTTGTTTACTGGCTTCTGCTGCTCGGGCTAGTAGGCTGGACCGTCTGCTGTAGTGAAGACCTCTGTTGGTTGACTTCACAGTTTAGTTGAGGAGCCCCGTTGTCAATATCACTGATACGATGTGTTTGCACAGTCCAGTTATCGTTGATGCAATATGTCTTGTTAGAAGTTTAAAGAAGAAAACTTCCTGTCGAGAAGACTTGGCTGATCGACCTACAGGCGCGGTCGGGATTTACTGACCGTGGCGATGGATATGGTCTTCTTCTCTTCTCCTCTCATCTCATCTCATCTCATCTCATCTCGGGCCTTTGGTTCCGCTGCCAGTTACCAACATAGGTCTTCGTTACGCGACACGAGGTAGATCCGAACGGATCAGAAAGTTCAACAGTCTTTTACACAGGAGCAGCCACGAGGTTACGAATCGACCGGATAAAACACAGGAGCAAGCGAGCGAATGCAGGAGCAAGAACAAGAGACAAGAGCAAGAGTCAAGAGAGCGAATGGACGGTTTGGGGCCTGCAATTATAGTGCAAAAATCTTCCGTTTCCCGCCCAACTATAATGTCCATTCTTTTGTTTAGGGTTTGGCGCCCAAAATGTCCTGTATGGGTGATCTCCGTCCTTAATGGGTTTCGGGGCTACTCATGAATGTTTGAGTACCTGTTAATACTTCTCCCATTGTTAAATCGGTCGGTGTTCTCCCTGGAGGGGTTTGGGGCTTCCAAGTGTCCTGTATAACTACCTGCTAACGGCTCTCTCATCGTAGAGCCGTTGGGAGTTTACATACTAATGTCTTTTGGATGGGCCCTTGATTACTCGGTGCAATGGCTTTCCTTTGTACCTGGGAGACCGATTCCAGTATCTATGTTTATACTGTAAACCCATAATGTCTCGGGTATTGTCTTCACTGTGCTGAATCGTTATCGATCTTGCAAAAATGTTTATTGGAACGCCATCTTGTCTGCCTGTTGAAAAGTCTAGAATGTTCTGTCACGAGGTGCGGCGGCCATTTTACAGGCTGCTTGTGTCCAATTTAAACCTGACAGCATTCTGCTGAAATAAAAGCTGTTTGAACGAAACTTTGTGTTTTCTCCTTATTAATCAAATCGCGATAATTGCGAATTCTACAGAACCCAGCAGGAATTCACCACCCCTCCCCCCCCCCACCCTCGATGTTTCTGATCAGTCGAGCAGACATTATGTTACATTGGCCCCAGCTGGAGTATTGTGTCCAATTCTGGGCACCACACTTTAGGAAGGACGTGAAGGCTTTGGCGAGGGTGCAGAAGAGATTTACTAGAATGGTTCCAGGGATGAGGGATTACAGTAACGTGGATAGACTGGAGAACCTGCAGTTGTTCTCCTTGGAGCAGAGAAGGCTAAGGGGAGATTTGATCGAGGTGTTTAAAATCATGAAGAGTTTAGATAAAGTAAATAAAGAGAAACTGTTTCCAATGGCTGAAGGGTCAGTAACCAGAGGACACAGATTTAAGGTGATTGGTAAAAGAACTAGAGGCGACATGAGGAAAAACTTCTTTATGCAATGGATAGCTAGGATTTGGAATGCACTTCCTGATAGGGTGGTGGATACAGAGTCAATAGTAGCCTTCAAAAGGGAATTGGATAAATACTTGAAGGAGATAATGATAATGTACGAACATTTAATATATTAATTCTCAGGATATGGGCGTTGCTGACAAGGTTGGCATTTTTGTCCATCCCCAGTTGCCCTGTTTGATACCATGGCTTGCTCGGCCACTTCAGAGGGAGTTAACGTCAACCACTTTGACACGGGACTGAAGTCACATATCGGCCAGACTGGGTAAGGACGACAGGTTTCCTTGCCTGAAGGACAGGCGTGAACCAGTTGGGTTTTAAACGACAATCCGACAGCTTCATGGTCACTTTTACTGGTACCAGCTTTTTATTTTCAGATTCTTTCAAACTGAATTGAATTCTCCAACTGCCTTGTTGGGATTGGAGCTCAGGTTCACGTGATAAGTTCTCAGCCATGATCTAATTGAAATGGCAGGACAGGCTCGAGGGACTGAATGGCCTACACCTGTTCCTACGTTAATCGTAGAATCATAGAATAGGACAGCACAGAAGGAGGCCATTCGGCCCATCGAGTCTGCGCCGGCTGTTTCGAAGAGTAATCCAGTTAGTCCCACTCCCCTGCAGTTATTGTTAGGCTTATAAGATCCTACGAACTAATGAACTAATGCTGCTTCATATATTGCTGGTGCTGCACTAAATAATGCTGCACCCAACCTGTTATACTGTCCAGTGCTTTGGTTTGCTTCAAAATGTGCTCTGAGTTTCAAAGGAACCCAGAGCATCGAGGGCGAGCAGCCCACTTAACCTAGTAAGTCCGTTTACTGCTTTGAGCTTCAACTCGCTGACACAGGAGTGGAAAAATGAGGTCTTGTGGTAGTAACTATATTGGCAAGAAATCAATCAGCATTGTGCTGGCACTGAATTGGTAACATACCAACACTTAGTTGTCTTCCCTGGAACATATGAGAGGCAATTGGGCATAATTAAGTGATTAAAGGAAAGCAAAACTGTGGCAAATGGATTTCCATGTAGGCAAATGTGAGGTCATCCACTTTGGACCTAAAAAGGATAGAACAGAGTACTTTCTAAATAGTGAAAGGCTAAAAACAGTGGAGGTCCAAAGAGACTTGGGGGTCCAGGTACATAGATCATTCAAATGTCATGAGCAGGTACAGAAAATAATCTAAAAGGCTAATGGAATGCTGGCCTTTATATCTAGAGAACTAGAATACAAGGGGGTAGAAGTTATGCTGCAGCTATACAAAACCCTGGTTAGACCACACCTGGAGTACTGTGAGCAGTTCTGGGCACTACACCTTAGGAAGGATATATTGGCCTTGGAGGGAGTGCAGCGTAGGTTTACCAGAATGATGGTAAACCTACGCTGATCACTTTGTGGAACACCTCCATTCAGTCCGTAAGGGTGACCCCGAACTTCCGATCGCCTGTCACTTTAATTCCCCACTCCACTCCCACTCTGATCTCTCTGCCCTCAGCCTCTTACACTGTTCCAACGAAGCTTAACGTAAGCTCGAGGAACAGCACCTCATCTTTCGATTAAGCACTTTAGAGCCTTCTGGACTCAACATCGAGTTCAACAATTTCAGACCATAACCTCTGCCCCTATCGTTTTTTTTCTTTTTTCTATTTTTTTTTTCGCATGACAACTGTTGATGATTCTGCCATTGCCATTTACACTTCATCTAGAGTCCTCTTTTGTTTCTTAACTTGTTCCATTACCATCTCCTTTTGCCTTTTGTCTTTTAATCTCTCCTGCCTTCCATCCTATCACAGACCTTCCCTTTGTTCTTTTCTCCCCTCCTCCCTTTCCCTGCCCCACACTTGCTTAAAAATCTGTTACTTCTCTTAACTTTTTCCAGTTCTGACGAAGGGTCATCGACCTGAAACATTAACTCTGTTTCTCTGTCCACGATGCTGAGTGTTTCCAGCATTTTCTGTTGTTGTTACAAGAATGATACCCGGACTTCACGGGTTAAGTTACGAGGAGAGATTACACAAATTAGGGTTGTATTCCCTAGAATTTAGAAGGTTAAGGGGTGATCTGATCGAAGTTTTCAAGATTTTAAAGGGGAACAGATAGGGTAGATAGAGAGAAACTATTTCCACTGGTTGGGGAGTCTCGGACTAGGGGGCAGAGTCTAAAAATTAGAGCCAGACCTTTCAGGAGTGAAATTAGGAAACACTTTTACACACAAAGGGTGGTAGAAGTTTGGAACTCTCTTCCGCAAACGGCAATTGATGCTAGATCAATTGTTAATTTTAAATCGGCGATTGATATCTTTCTGTTAACCAAAGGTATTAAGGGACATGGGCCAAAGGCGGGTATAAGGAGTTAGGTCGCAGATCAGCCATGATCTCATTGAATGGTGGAGCAGGCTCAAGGGGCTGAATAGCCTACTCCTGTTCCTAAGCTCCTACAATTGAAAGAGAGATGAAAAGTATCACAGTAGAGTGCACAGAAGAACGCAGAAAGATTGTCAGATGGGGACAGTAAAAGGAAGTGCCAATATAGAGAGCCCCGTTGAATTAACAGTTGAACTGCAAATGCCATAATCCTACAGCTAAAATACATAAATAATGCAGTTCTTCTATTCTCGTCTCTATCCGTGTACATTCAATCACTGCACTACACAGCCTAAGTTCACTGAAGACAGAATATTAATGTTCAGGAAACAAAGACAAATGAGCACAGCCACCCCAGTGGAAATATCTAAACTTGGGTTATTAATGCTGCAATTCTGTTCATTTCTCAAAGACATCCACTAATCATTGACTATTCAGATCAAATACTTGAGATTACTTCTGACCTTGAAACAAGCATCACAAAACGGATGGCAAAGTGGAGTCTATAACGTTGTGGTGGCAATTAGCACATAAAATGTCCGCCTCATTTAGAGGTTGGGACATTTTACTATGTTAAAGGCACAATATAAATGCAAGTATAAATGCACTGTGCCTTAGGAAGGATATATTGGCCTTGGAGGGGATGCAGTGCAGATTTACCAGAATGATATCGGGGCTAAAAGGGTTAAATTATGAGGCCAGGTTGCATAGTCTAGGCTTGCATTCCCTCGAAAATAGAAGATTAAGGGATGATCTTATCAAGGTGTTTAAGATGATCAAATGATTTGATAGAGGTAGATAGAGAGAATCTATTTCCTCTGGTGGGGGGAGTCCAGAACACAGGGGCACAACCTTAAAATTAGAGCTAGGCCGTTCAGGGCTGATGTCAGGAAGCAATTCTTCACACAGAGGGTAGCGGAAATCTGGAACTCTCTCCCCCAAAAAGCTGTTGAGGCTGGGGGTCAATTGAAAATTTCAAAACTGAGATTGATAGATTTTTGTTAGGCAAGGGTGTTAAGGATTACGGAACCAAGGCGGGCAGATGGAGTTACGATACAGATCGGCCATGATCTCATTGAATGGTGGAACAGACTCGAGGAGCTGGATGGCCCACTTCTGTCCCTATGTTCATTCTTAAGTTGTTGTTCATAGAATCAAAGAATGATACAGTACAGGAGGAAGCCATTCGGCCCATCATGCTTGTGCTGGCTCTTTGGTCGTGCTCTCCAATTAGTCCCACTCCCCTGCTCTTCCCCATAGCCCTGCAATTTTTTTCTCTTCAAGCATATATCCAGTTTTTGTTGTTGTTGTTGCACCTTCTGAATCGCATGTCCTTCAGACTTTATCTCATTTTAGAGACCATCAATGTATAAAACACGGTAACTGGAATATACTAATTAATCCTGGTGTTCAAGTTATGCAACTGATCTCAGATCCTGACATAGTTTGACAGAGCTTTATTTTTTTTCTCCTTCAAGGAGCTTTATCCGTCAGCTCATCTGTATCACCGTGCAGAGAGGGAAGCTGCAAGGACACTAGATTCTGAAACATCTACAACTGTCAAGCGTCTCAGCTCTAAGTTCTGCCACACTTCTTCATGTGGCGAACTTCTTCTTGAATTTCTGAAGATACCCTGTCAGCTGCCCTTATTAGAGTCGTGGATCTGCTGTAGCTTTGTTTAGTGCAGTGTGTCCCGTTGCGGCCTGCGATAAAGGAAGAAAACAAGCGTATATATCTTTTTCGCCAGGACCGACTGAGTGGATCAGTGCCACATTGTGCACCTGGCTTTGAAGACTATGGGGTAGAGCTTGACTTTGTGCGAGTGTGTAAAACGAGTCGACAGCCCGCTTTACATCTCTCCCCATTTTTATTTCCATTGGAAGTCCATCGGATATAAAAATCAGAGCGATGGAAAAAGGGCTGCAGATTGACTCACAAAGTCAAAGAAAGAAAGAAAGACTTGCATTTCTATAGCGCCTTTCACGACCGCTGGATGTCCCAAAGCGCTTTACAGCCAATGGTTCTGTCTTCACAAAGGAGGACACGAATAACCTCCCAGAGATGTCGGGGAACATAGGGTCTGATGAAAGGGAGGAACTGAAAGAAATCAGTATTTGTAGGGAAATGATGTTAGGGAAATTGGCGGGATTGAAGGCCGATAAATCCCCAGGGCCTGATAATCTACATCCTAGGGTACTTAAGGAAGTGGCCCTAGAAATAGTAGATGCATTGCTGATCATCTTCCAACATTCGATAGAATCTGGAACAATACCCATGGATTGGAGGGTAGCTAATGTTACCCCACTATTCAAAAAAGGTGGTAGAGAGAAAAACGCGGAACTACAGACCGGTAAGCCTGACATCGGTAGTGGGGAACATGCTAGAGTCCATTATAAAAGATGTAATAGCAGAGCACTTGGAAAACAGTGACAGGATCGGACAAAGTCAACATGGATTTACAAAAGGTAAATCGTGCTTGTCTAATCTACTGGAATTTTTTGAGGATGTAACTGGTAAAATAGATAAGGGAGAACCAGTGGATGTGGTGTATTTGGACTTTCAAAAGACTTTCGATAAGGTCCCACATAAGAGATTAGCGTGTAAAGTTAAGGCACATGGGATTGGGGGCGATGTATTGACTTGGATAGAGAACTGGTTGGCAGACAGAAAGCAAAGAGTTGGAATAAACGGGTCTTTTTCCGAGTGGCAGGCAGTGACTAGTGGGGTACCACAGGGATCGATCCTTGGACCCCAGCTATTCACAATATATATTAATGATCTAGACAAGGGAACTAGATGTAATATCTCCAAGTTTGCAGAAGACACAAAGCTGGGTGGGCGTGTGTGCTGTGAGGAGGATGCCGAGAAACTCAAGGATGATTTGGACAGGTTGGGTGATGAGCAGAAGCATGGCAGATGCAATATAACATGGATAAATTCGAGGTTATCCACTTTGGTGTCAAAAACAGGAAGGCAGATTATTATCGGAATGGCAATAGATTGGGAGAAGGGGAAGTGCAACGAGACCTGGGTGTCCTTGTGCACCAGTCGCTGAAGGTAAGCATGCAGGTGCAGCAGGCAGCTTAAAAGGCAAATGGTATGTTGGCCTTCGTAGCGAGAGGGTTTGAGTACAGGAACAAGGATGTCTTGCTGCAGTTGTACAGGGCCTTGGTGAGACCACACCTTGAGTATTGTGTGCAGTTTTGGTCGCCTTATCTGAGGAAGGATGTTCTTGCCATGGAAGGAGTTCAGCGAAGATTCACCAGGCTGATACCTGGGATGGCAGGAATGACATATGAGGAGAGATTGGGTCGATTGGGCTTATACTCGCTGGAGTTTAGAAGAATGAGAGGGGATCTCATTGAAACTTATAAAATTCTGAAAGGACTGGACAGACTAGATGCAGGAAGGATGTTCCCGATGGTCAGCGAGTCCAGAACCAGGGATCACAGTCTAAGGATAAGGGGTAAGCCATTTAGGACAGAAATGAGGAGGAATTTCTTCACCCAGAGAATGGTGAACCTGTGGAATTCTCTACCACAGAAGGCAGTAGAGGCCAATTCATTAAATATATTCAAGAAGGAGTTGGATATATTTCTTAAGGCTAAAGGGATTAAGGGATATGGGGAGAAAGCAGGGACAGGGTTCTGAATTTGGATGATCAGCCATGATCGCATTGAATGGCAGAGCAGGCTAGAGGGGCCAAATGGCCTACTCCTGCTCCTATCTTCTATGTTTCTATGTTTCTATATTTCTATGAAGTACTTTTGAAGTGTAGTCGCTGTTGTAATGTGGGAAACACGGCAGCAAATTTGCGCACAGCAAGCTCCCACAAACAGCGATGAGATAATGACCAGATAATCCGTTTTTAGCGATGTTGATCGAGCAATAAATGTTTGGCCGGGACACCAGGGAGAACGCCCCTGCTCTTCAAGACCTACGCCCGGATGTGTACAGCACTCTAATTTTGCTTGGTATCAATCTTACCAAAGACTGTCAGGCTGAATATGAAAATCGAATAAATTTCATTAGCAAAGCTTGCGTTATGGGCTCCAGGCAAGGTATTCAATGTGGAAATTAAATTCAATCTGAGATCTCAAGGTGCACAAGTACAGAAAGAGACATCGTGCCTCACTGTTGCTGTGACAACGATTTTTAAACCCTGTGAAAATAATACCATAGATCAAGATTGTCGCTTTGGTACTGCAAACTTGAACATCCAAGTAAATAAGCAAATTTTAGCGCTATTGTTAGCATATTAAAATTAATTGTCATGAAGTAAATGTCGATAATCATGGATCTTGTTTGAAGTTCAAGGGCATCAAAATCAAAAGAAAACTATTGTACATTGAATGCATGAATGAAGACAGGAAAGAGAATAAAACAGCTTGTTGTAAAAATCCAAGAATTTTTATATTATGGCCGCTCTATAAATAGTAATGATTTACTTGCATTCTGTTAATTGAAAAAACAGCGAAATAGCTACAGTGCATTGAAATCGGAATATTTGCACCATGCTCGAGTGGCTACATGTATAAACGGGCCTTAAGAATTCCAGCAACAAACGGGTCTTAACATGATCCGTGCTGCTGTGTTTTGCAGCAAGTTAGCTTTCGAAAAGAAAGGATACACGCACGCTACAGTAACTGTTATTAACAAAATTAATAAAGAGTAAAATTAGTGCGGTAATTCCCAAGTGTGAACGTTTCTGAGAGTCGGGTTGGTTCTCTGAGTCTCTTGTTTTCCTTACCAGCTGTCAGACATGACCCAGTGAGTTTAATATCTTGTGAAATACCAAAGGAAGAACGGAAGTCTTTGATGCACTGCATTAAAAAAGAAAGAACGAATGAACATGATTCCATATAGCACCTGTCATAACCGTAGCACATCCGATAGCACATCTCAGCTCATTACTTTCTTCTGAAGTATTGTTGCTGCTGTTGTGTAAGGAAACGCGGAAGACAATTTGTTCACAGCAAGCTCCCACAAACAGCAATGAGATAAATGGCCATTTAATCTGTTCTTGTGCTGTTGGTTGAGAGGGATGAATGTTGTTCGGAACACCAGGAGAACTTCCCTGCTCTTCTTCGAATAGTACCGTGGGATCGTTTACATCCACCTGAGAGGGCAGACGGGGCCTCGGTTTAACCTCTCATCTGAAGAATGGTAACTCCAACAATGCAGCATTCTCTCAGTCCTGCACTGAAGTGTCAGCCTTAATTTATGTTCTCAAGTGCTAGGCTGGGACTTGAACCCACAACCATCTGATGCATACGTTTCAGCCTTGGCTCAATGGTGGCACTCTTGCCTTTGATGTCAGAAGGATGTGGGTTCAATCCCCACTCCAGAGAGTTAAACCCATAATCTAGACAGACACTTCAGTACAGTACTGAGGGAGTGCTGCACTGTTGGAAGTGCTGTCTTTCAGATGAGATGATAAACTGAAGCCCCGTCTGCTCTCTCAGGTAGATGTAAAAGATCCCATGGCACTATTTCAATGAAGAGCAGGGAAGTTATCCCCGGTGTCCTGGGGCTAACGTTGATTCTTCAACCAACATCACTAAAACAGATGACACGAAAATTGCTGGGGTGGTAAATAGCGAGGAGGGAAGCCTCAGGCTACAGGACGATATAGACGAGTTGGTCAGATGGGCAGAACAGTGGCAAATGGAATTTAAACCTGAAAAGTGTGAGGTGATGTATTTTGGGAGGACTAACAAGGCAAGGGAATACACAATGAATGATAGGATCCTAGGGAGGACAGAGGATCAGAGGGACCTTGGTGTGAATGTACATAGATCCCTGAAGGCAGCAGGACAGGTAGATAAGGTGGTTAAAAAGGCATATGGGATACTTGCCTTCATTAGCCGAGGCATAGAATATAAGAGCAGGGAGGTTATGATGGAGCTGTACAAAACGCTAGTTAGGCCACAGCTGGAATACTGTGTGCAGTTCTGGTCGCCACACTATAGGAAGGATGTGATTGCATTGGAGAAGGTGCAGAGGAGATTCACCAGGATGTTACCTGGGCTGCAGCGCTTCAGCTATGAAGAGAGACTGGACAGGCTGGGGTTGTTTTCCTTGGAGCAGAGAAGGCTGAGGGGGGACCTGATTGAGGTGTACAAAATTATGAGGGGCATAGATAGGGTAGATAGAAAGGAACATTTCCCCTTAGTAGAGGGGTCAATAACCAGGGGGCATAGTTTCAAGGTAAGGGGCGGGAGGATTAGAGGGGATTTGAGGAAAAACTTCTTCACCCAGAGGGTGGTTGGAATCTGGAACTCACTGCCTGAAGGGATGGTAGAGGCAGGAACCCTCACAACATTCAAGAAGCATTTGGATGAGCACTTGAAATGCCATAGCATACAAGACTACGGACCAAGAGCTGGAAAATGGGATTAGAATAGATAGGACTTGATGGCCAGCGCAGACACGATGGGCCGAAGGGCCTCTTTCTGTGCTGTATAACTCTATGGGCTGGATTTTGTATTGGGGTCGGGTTGGGGTCGTGTAATCCGCATTTTGTGTTTCCCCCCGACTCTAGATTAATGTGGATGCCTGATGCAATTTTCACTTAATTGGGCAATTGAGTTGGAGCATGTGGGAACCCATGAACTAATTAGTGTTTTCAGTCTGAAAGCCGCCTCTGATGATGTCATCATTGTCGACTGCCTAGTCTCAGAGACTGTTGGTGAGAGAGGACCTGCCTGGCTTGCTTTTGATGTGAGTGGACCTGGTTTGGGGTGGGGGGGGAGAGAGAGAGAGAGAGAGAGAGAGAGAGAGAATTTTTTTGCCAAGTAAGTCCTCCCAGGCAGTCTCTAAAGACATTCAATGCAGCAGCATCAGAGGCACTGTTCAGACCTAATACTACTACCACCTTCATCACATCTCCGTTGTAATAGTGGACTTGCAGCCGATAGTCCGCTATCCACTTGTGCTCCCGCCAGGTTTCACTGGAGTGTTTCACACCAGGCGTGCTTCACGTCAGAAGAGGGTTAAACTAGCTACAGCGTTTCAAAATGGCATTACAGAGCCAATTTAGAGCTTGTTAAGGGCTTTAATGGCCTCTCCCGCCTCTTGGAGGCGGGACTGAATCGGGAACCCCGCGACTGATTATGTCAAAATTGCGTGGAGGCGGGATGGAGTCGGGATAGGGTCGGAAACCCCGACCCCGCAAATTTAACCCCCCACACGCCTCCAAACCCGACTCCATGGGTCATTCAAAATCCAGCCCTATGACTCTATAAAACAGATAATCTGGTCATTTATTTCATTGCTGTTTGTGGGAGCTTGCTGTGCACAAATTGGCTGCCACCTTTCCTACATTACAACAGTGATGACACTTCAAAAAGTACAGTACTTCATTGGCTGTAATGCTCTTTGTGACATCCTGAGGTCATGAAAAGTGTGATATAAACGCAAGTCTTTCTTTTTTTAATGTGAGATTGCTATCACGGAGCAAATCTGACACTTTCATTAAATCATGTCAAACTGTTAAATAAAAAAAAAGGCCTCGTTTCTGAATTACATTCTGACCTTCAATTAAAGCCATTAGCAAATGTGTTGTTCCCACTTGCAAACATCCAGCTGGCTAATGACAGCGAGGGACTTGGCAGGGAGAGTGGGCTTGGTATTGTACCTGTGTAAACTAAAATATAGAAGTGGCAATAAATCTCCCAGTTTTGAACCAACATTGGCTGTTCTGCACCTTGAGACTCCTTGTTATCTTAAAGGCACAATACAAATAAAGCTTAATATTTAGGCAGGAAAACAGAATTGGAAAGGAATTGAGCCTGGAAGTAGTCAGCTTTTGCAACACGTGCTGTTGATGAATTCTTCAACTGAAATATGTGGGAAAATAGAGGGGGAAAGTCGGTAATAATCCAACCTGCAAGTGTCACAGCCTCTTGGCAGCAACAGACCATAATTATTGTTGAAGCATGAATGTGGCAATTGGCTCAAATTAACTTCTGAATCTTCCACTGGTGGCATTGTCATCATTGAAATCTATTCCCCAGTGGCCTGATTACATAATAACATATGATAATCACCACAGATGATAGTGATAACACACTGCCACTGGCATTTGACTGCACAAACGTCCTCAGCAATACTTCTGTTCACATTTGGTATAATTCACTCTTGTCAGCTGTGGCTCAGTTGGTAGCACTCTTGTCTCTGAGTCAGAAGGTTGTGGGTTCATAGTTCCACTCCAGGAACTTGAGCACATAAAGCTAGGCTGACACTCCAGTGCAGTACTGACTGAGTGCTGTACTGTCAGAGGTGCCGTCTTTCAGATGAGACGTTAAACCGAGGCCCCGTCTGTTCTCTCAGGTGGACGTGAAAGATCCCATGGCACTATTTCAAAGAAGAGCAGGGGAGTTATCTCCGGTGTACTGGCCAATATTTATCCCTGAACCAACATAACCAAAACAGATTATCTGGTCATTATCACATTGCTGTTAGTGGGAGCTTGCTGTGTGCAAATTGGCTGCCGCATTTCCCACATTACAACAGTGACTCCACTTCAAAAGTACTTCATTAGCTGTAAAGTGCTTTGAGACGTCAGCTGGTTGTGAAAGGCGCTATAGAAATGCAAGTCTTTCTTTCTTTCACTTCAGAGACTTGAGCACGAAAATCTAGGCTGACACTCCAGTGGGGTACTGAGGGAGTGCTGCACTGTCAGAGGTGCCGTCTTTCTGATGAGATGTTAAACTGAGGCCCCATCTGCCCTCTCAGGTAGACATAAAAGATCCCGTGGCACTATTTTGAAGAAGAGCAGGGGAGTTCTCCCCGGTGTCCTGGCCAATATTTATCCCTCAAACAGCAAGAGTAAAAAAATCAGATTATCTGGTCATTACCACATTGAGGGAGCTTGCTGCTTGCAAATTGGCTGCTACATTTCTTACATTATATCAGTGACTACTATTCAAATGTACTTCATTAGTTATGAAACACTCTGCAACATCCTGAGTTTGCGAAAGGCACTGTAGAAATGCACAACTTTTCTCTTTTTATTGACGAACAATTTTGTAAAACTAAAGATAGTTTTTGTGGAGCATCTGAATACTGCGAACAACTGAGACAAGGTCAAAATACTAAATACTTAATAAAGCATCCAAACTTCAGCAAACGTCACAGGACTATCAAAAAAGAAGAATCGATAAACTGCAAAAAGATCTCATCAAAGTACAGTGCCAACGAAGGAACATCTAACTAGCACAGATGGAAAGGCTGCCTCAGCCTGCCATATTATTCCACACAGCAGAACCTCAGAATCTGAGACCTGGGGAGGGCAGATGGGGCCTCGGAAAACGTCTCATGTGAAAGCCGGCACCTCCGACCGTGCGGCGCTCCCTCAGCACTGGCACTGGGAGTGTCAGCCTAGATTATGTGCCTAAGTCTCTGGAGTGGGACTCGAACCCATGACCTTCTGACTCAGGCGAGAGCACTATCAATAAATTTTACTTTCTCCTTTCATCCAATCTCCCGGTACAATAACAGTAGTTGGAAAATTAATGCATATATGCAAATTAAGCCAATAAAAGCCTGTAATTTATAAGAAGTCCTCTGTACAATGGTCCATTGTTGCACTTCACCTGCTATTCCGCGTCTCTTTGGTGTGCACCACAATCTGCCACAGTTCCTCAGCATTGTTACACTTTCTCTCTTCTCCCTTCTCTCCACGGATCAATTGCCATCATCTTTGAGTTTCACTTCGTCTATTGCGGACAAAGCTGGGCTTGAGAAATCCACTGGTGAGGGGAAGGTAGCATCCAGCTAGAGAGAGGAGCCAAGTGCAATAAGGGCACAGCAGTTATCATGGGCGACTTTAATCTACATATGGATTGGGCTAACCAAATTAGTAACAATACTGTGGAGGAGGAATTCCTGGAGTGTATACAGGATGGTTTCCTGGACCAATATGTCGAGGAACCAACTAGAGATCAGGTCATCTTAGACTGGGTATTATGTAATGAGAAAGGATTAATTAGCAATCTTGTTATGCGAGGCGCCTTGGGGAGGAGCGATCATAATATGATAGAATTCTTCATTAGGATGGAGAGTGAAGTAGTTGACTCAGAGACTAGGGTCCTGAATTTAAATAAAGGAAACTACGATGGAATGAGGTGCGAGTTGGGTAGGATTGATTGGAGAATGTCACTTAAAGGGTTGCCGGTGGATAGGCAATGGCAAACATTCAAAGATCACATAAATGAACTACAGAATTTGTTCATCCCAGTTTGGCATAAAAATGAAACAAAAAAGGTGACTCAACCGTGGCTAACAAAGGAAATTAGGGATAGTATAAGATCCAAGGAGAGGACATATAAATTGGCCAGAAAAAGCAGAAAACCTGAGGATTGGGAGCAGTATAGGATTCAGCAAAGAAGGACAAAGGAATTAATTAAGAGGGGGGAAATAGAGTATGAGAGTAAGCTTTCAGGGAACATAAAAACTGACTGTAAGAGCTTTTATAGATATGTGAAGAGAAAAAGATTGGTGAAGTCAAGCGTAGGTCCCTTGCAGTCAGAATCAGGGGAATTTATAATGGGGAACAAAGAAATGGCAGACCAATTAAATACATACTTTGGTTCTGTCTTCACAAAGGAGGACACAAATAACCTCCCAGAGATATCGGGGAACATAGGGTCTAATGAGAGGGAGGAACTGAAAGAAATCAGTATTTGTAGGGAAATAGTGTTAGGGAAATTGACGGGATCGAAGGCCGATAAATCCCCAGTGCCTGATAATCTACATCCTAGGGTACTTAAGGAAGTGGACGTAGAAATAGTAGATGCATTGCTGGTCATCTTCCAAAATTCTATAGACTCTGGAACAGTACCCATGGATTGGAGGGTAGCTAATGTTACCCCACTATTCCAAAAATGTGGTAGAGAGAAAACGGGGAATTATAGCCTGACATCGGTAGTGGGGAAAATGCTAGAGTCCATTATTAAAGATGTAATAGCAGAGCACTTGGAAAACAGTGACAGGATCGGACAAAGTCAACATGGATTTACAAAAGGTAAATCGTGCTTGACTAATCTACTGGAATTTTTTGAGGATGTAACTGGTAAAATAGATAAGGGAGAACCAGTGGATGTGGTGTATTTGGACTTTCAGAAGGCTTTCGATAAGGTCCCGCATAAGAGATTAGCATGTAAAGTTAAGGCACATGGGATTGGGGGCGAGGTATTGACTTGGATAGAGATCTGGTTGGCAGACAGAAAGCAAAGAGTTGGAATAAATGGGTCTTTTTCCAAGTGGCAGGCAGTGACGAGTAGGGTACCGCAGGGATCGGTACTAGGACCCCAGCTATTCACAATATATATTAATGATCTAGACGAGGGAATTGGATGTAATATCTCCAAGTTTGCAGACGACACAAAGCTGGGTGGGAGTGTGTGCCGTGAGGAGGATGCCGAGAAACTCCAGTATGATTTGGACAGGTTGGGTGATTGGGCAGAAGCATGGCAGATGCAATATAATGTGGATAAATGCGAGGTTATCCACTTGGGTGTCAAAAACAGGAAGGCAGATTATTATCTGAATGGCAATAGATTAGGAGAAGGGGAAGTGCAACGAGACCTGGGTGTCCTTGTGCACCAGTCGCTGAAGGTAAGCATGCAGGTGCAGCAAGCGGTTAAGAAGGCAAATGGCCTTCGTAGCGAAAGGGTTCGAGTACAGGAACAAGGATGTCTTGCTGCAGTTGTACAGGGCCTTGGTGAGACCACATCTTGAGTATTGTGTGCAGTTTTTGGTCGCCTTATCTGAGGAAGGATGTTCTTGCCATGGAGGGAGTGCAGCGAAGATTCACCAGGCTGATACCTGGGATGGCAGAAATGACGTATGAGGAGAGATTGGGTCGATTGGGCTTATACTCGCTGGAGTTTAGAAGAATGCGAGGGGATCTCATTGAAACTTATAAAATTCTAACAGGACTAGACAGACTAGATGCAGGAAGGATGTTCCCGATGGCCGGGAAGTCCAGAACCAGGGGGTCACAGTCTAAGGATAAGGGGTAAGCCATTTAGGACTGAGATGAGGAGGAATTTCTTCACCCAGAGAGTGGTGAACCTGTGGAATTCTCTACCACAGAAGACAGTAGAGGCCAATTCATTAAATATATTCAAGAAGGAGTTAGATATATTTCTTAAAGTTAAAGGGATCAAGGGATATGGAGAGAAGGCAGGGACAGGGTACTGAATTTGGATGATCAGCCATGATCGTATTGAATGGCGGAGCAGGCTCGAGGGGCTGAATGGCCTGCTCCTGCTCCTAACTTCTATGTTTCTATGTTTCTATAAGTGGTGGGAAGAAATTGTCACCTGTTGTCCGTTTTTGGACAGGGCCTTGCTGGAGGTATCTCAAACGCTCAGGAGACTCACATCTAAGACCTAGAAGGAAATTAGCATCACTGGGGAGCTTAAGATAATGCAGGTTATGGAGGAAGTTTGTGAACTGAACTGTAAGTAATGACTTTTTTTTAATGGAAATCTGATTACCTCTATCTATTCCTGCAAAGTTCAAGTGTAGGACTTCTGCCTAAAAAACCCAGAAATTCATTAAATATTGATTCTTTTCCACGCATGAGCTGCAGCAAGCCAGGTTCCTGACTGTGGTGTGTACCATATATGATCAGCAGTGTCCATGTTCTCAATTTAATCAGCTTTAATGCCATCTTCAAACTCACGCACAAAGACTTGCAGGTCATCAGTCTTTCCAGATTAACTGTAGATCTTTTGATTCTCCAAAGAAAAGTAATTTCAGTATTATATATATCTCCGAAAATACTTTCTTGGTGACTGGAAGTGGTGAAAAAGAAAGAAAGACTTGCGTTTATATAGCGCCTTTCACGACCACTGGACGTCCCAAAGTGCTTTGCAGCCAATGAAGTACGTTTTTTGAAGTGGAGCCACTGTTGTACGTAGGAAACTCGGCAGCCAATTTGCGCACAGCAAGCTCCCACAAACAGCAATATGATAATGACCCGATAATCTGTTTTAGTGATGTTGGTTGAGGGATAAATATTGGCCAGGACACCGGGGATAACTCCCCACTCTTCTTCGAAATAGTGCTACGGGATCTTTTACGTCCAACTGGGAGAGCAGATGGGGCCTCGCTTTAACGTCTCATCTGAAAGATGGCCCCTCCGACAGTGCAGCACTCCCTCAGCACTGCACTGGAGTGTCAGCCTAGCTTTATGTGGAGGGCCTCATAGGTACTTTGGTCTGGAATACGCATTCATTCTCATGGTCTCAATTTTCCCAACCAGGTCGAACATGGTGAAAATCATCTAATTCAAAAGAGAAGTCCTGTCCATGATCCAAGGGCGGAAATAGCTGGATTGTAAATAAATGATGCGGAGATGGACTGGGGTGGACAAATGTGAGAAGTCGCACAACACCAGGTTATAGTCCAACAGTTTTATTTGAAATCACAAGCTTTCGGAGCGCTGCTCCTTCGTCAGGTGAAGTCACTATTTCACCTGACGAAGGAGCAGCGCTCCGAAAGCTTGTGATTTCAAATAAAACTGTTGGACTATAACCTGGTGTTGTGTGACTTCTCACATTTGTAAATAAATGAGACAACGCCCTACGCGCACAGGAAGTAACTTACAGAGACCCACTTATCCTTATAAAGATGCTGAGGTTGAATATAGTTCGGAACATCCCAGGTCCACTAAAGATGTTCAAGGCAACAAAACCAATCAATGGGACTTGATGTTGGCAGGATCCACATTAAATATGCAGATCAACCTCCTCACTGGTGTCCGATCTGCTATTTTAACCAGAGGCCTAGCAGAAGAGCAGTGATGGCCTCCCCACCTGGCCAAACCTGCTGGGAGCGATGGATCGAGGGCCAGAAAGGACCCAGTAAGGTAAGTTTAAAAACAAACAGGATTGATTCTCCGAGACCCACCAGGAAACCTTGGGCTTCCCATGCCCCTCTTCCTATCGCGATCGCCCCCACCCCCCACCCTCCACTCCCGCACCACGCCTCCCCCCCGCCACCCCACCCCCCCAACCATCTAACTGACTGCCAGGGACCGTTCCCGCAGTGGCCTCCAAGCCGCCCGAATCTACGCACCCGCCCGCTCGCCAGGCGATGATTCCTGCCGGGTTCGGGTGGGAGTCGGGGCCTGGATATGGAAATGAGGCCCGGGAGTTCAGATCTCTCTGGGCCTCGGCATGCCAGCTGGCTGCTCGCCTTGACTCCTCGCATGGAAGGATCCCGCCCCGCGATAAAAACAGGGCCAATCATTTTGTTTTTCAGGTTTCGTTCTGAGGATTTTCTTGGCATGGCAAGCACTTTGCTGTTTGATTTGGAGATTTATTCTATTCGGCTGTGCATCCCTAAGGCTCCCATGTTTGAAATGTGTGGCTTTGAAAAACTCAGTCAGCTTATTCTAATTATCCATTAACTGTTACATCCAAATTAAACATTGATTACCTTAATTTATGCCTGATTACCTTTTTTATTGTCTCAGCACACTTCTGTTGCAGTCTTTTCATTTCTTTTATTTGGCTTCCAAGACATCTCTCGTAGACTCCCGAGCTATTAATTTCGCTCTCTGTGCTGAATTCTCAGCTTCCCAAAGAGCTGGTGACTTAATTTCCAGCGTATGATTCAATTTCATATATTCTACTTGATTTTTTTTTCTCTGTAGATTGGACTGCTTTTGAAACCTGGGGCAGCTTGCTCATTAACACAAGACCGGAGGGATTCAGCATCCTGCTCTAAAATACCCATTTCCATCCATGTCACTGCATCATCAGAAATTAGAACATTATCCACTGCTTGTCCCACTTATTACTGGCATCAATGGCTTAGATACTATGTCTGGAGTTCACCATTGAATACACATCACATGGCGGGGCCGCAGAGGGTTTGCAACAAAATTGAAGCACTTTTGTCCAATCTTAGAAAGACTTGAAAGAAAAAGGAAGGACTTGCATTTATTTTACAGAGAGTTACATCGAATTTAGAAACATAGAAAAACATAGAAAAATAGGAGCTGGAGTAGGCCGTTCGGCCCTTCGAGCCTGCTCCGCCATTCAATATGATCATGGCTGATCCTCTATCTCAATACCATATTCCCGCTCTCTCCACATACCCCTTGATGCCTTTTGCATCTAGAAATCTATCTATCGCCTTCTTAAATATATTCAATGACTCGACCTCCACAGCCTTCTGTGGTAGAAAATTCCACAGGTTCACCACCCTCTGAGTGAAGAAATTTCTCCTCATCTCATGTCCTACCCCGTATCCTGAGACTGTGGCCCCTCGTTCTAGAACCCCCCCACACCCCCCACACCCCGCCCCCCCCAGCCAGGGGAAACATCCTCCCTGCATCCAGGCTGTCTAGCCCTGTCAGAATTTTATACGTTTCAATGAGATCCCCTCTCATTTTTCTCAACTCCAGTGAATTACAGCACAGAAACAGGCCATTCGGCCCATCCATTCTATGCTGGTGTTTATGCTCCAAACCAGCCTACTCCCGCCCCTCTTCATCTCACCCCATCAACATAGTGTTCTATTCCTTTCTCCCTCGTGTACTTATCTAGCTTCCCCTTAAATGCATCTATACTATTTGCCTCAACCACTCCCTGTGGTAGTGAGTTCCACATTTTAACCACTCTCTGGGTAAAGAAGTTTCTCCTGAATTCCTCATTTGATTTATTAGTGAGTACGTTATTTTCATGGCCCCTAGTTTTGGACTCCCCCACAAGTGGAAATGTCTTCCTTACCAAACCCCTTCAAAATTTTAAAGAGCTCTATCAGGTCACTGCTCAGCCTTCTCTTTTCTAGAGAAAAGAGCCCCAGCCTGTTCAGTCTTTCTTGATAGTTGTAGCCTCACAGTTCTGGTATCCTCCTTGTAAATCGTTTTTGCACTTTCTCCAGTGCTTTTAATCCTTTTTATAATACTGAGACCAGCATTGTGCACAGTACTTGTAAGTGTGGTATGTAGTGCCATTCGCAACTTCAGGACATGCCAAATCGCTTTACAGTCAATGAAATAATCACCAGATAATCTGTTTTAGCGATGTTGGTTGAAGGATAAATCTTGGCCAGGACACCGGAGAGAACCTCCCTGCTCTTTTTTGAATAGTGCCATGGGGTATTTTACAACCTCCTGAGAGAGCAAACGGGCCCTCGGTTTAACGTCTCAACCAAAATCCGGCACCTCTGACGATGCAGCGCTCCCTCAGTGCTGGCACTGGGAGTGTCAGCCTAGATTTTGTGCTCAAGTCTCTGGAGTGGGTCGATGAACTTGGCAGATTTTCCTTTAACTCAGTCATTGTCAGAAACAGCAACCAGAAGGACTTCGTCCCTGCAGGACAGCCCAACCACTAATGCCCAGGTAGGTTCTTGGGCAATCTTTTGGGGCTGGCGTCTGCACGGTGGAATCGCAGGTAAAACGGTGTGGGAGGCGTCATCATCCCATTTGCATTATATGTAAATATTCTCCGCCCAAAGCTCGCGTTACGGGGTCTCTAACCCTTATTCCTCCACCAAATACAACGGAAATGGAGACACATGGGACGTTAGACAAAGGGGAGATCAGCCCGAGCAGTTTGAAAACCAGCAGCGGTCAAAGTCCTTGTCCCGTGGCCTTATTGAGGATTTTAATGTTGTGTGGGATTATCGGGCTGCAGCCAAAGCTGAGAGGAGCAGCCAAGCCGCGTTGAAACACGAACGTACTCCGTGATTTGTTCAGTCGTGCGGAGGATTGGTGGCTCCCTTTTGAATTGAGCTGACTCTTACTAAACTTTAACAAGCCCTGGCAACCGTATTTAAATTAGTTGAATGGTTCAAATCACTGAACCAGTGTGAGGTGAGGTGAGAGTGACTGCCCTTGACATCAAGGCAGCATTTGACCGAGTGTGTCATGAAGGAGCCCTAGTAAAACTGAAGTCAACGGGAATCGGGGGGGGAAACTCTCCATTGGCTGGAGTCATACTAGCACAAAGGAAGATGGTTGTGGTGGTTGGAGGTCAATCATCACAGCCCCAGGACATCGCTGCAGGTGTTCCTCAGGGCAGTGTCCTGGGCCCAACCATCTTCAGCTGCTTCATCCCTCCAACATAAGGTCAGAAATGGGGATGTTCGCTGATGACTGCACAGTGTTCAGTGCCATTCGCAACTCCTCAGATAATAAAGCAGTCCATGCCCGCATGCAACAAGACCTGGATGACATTCAGGCTTAGGCTGATAAGTGGTAGGTAACATTCGCGCCACAAAAGTGCCAGGCAATGAATATCTCCAACAAGCGAGAGTCTAACCACCGCCCCTTGACATTCAACGGCATTGCCATTGCCGAATCCCCCACCATCAACATCCTGGCGGGGGGTCACCATTGCCCAGAAACTTAACTGGACCAGCCACATAAATACTGTGGCAACAAGAGCAGGTCAAAGGCTAGGTATTCTGCGGCGAGTGTCTCACCTCCTGACTCCCCAAAGCCTTTCCACCATCTACAAGGCACAAGTAGGGAGTCTGATGGAATACTCTCCACTTGCCTGGATGAGTGCAGCTCCAACAACACTCAAGAAGCTCGACATCATCCAGGACAAAGTAGCCCGCTTGATTGGCTCCCCGTCCACCACCTTAAACATTCACTCCCTCCACCACTGGCGCACCGTGGCTGCAGTGTATACCATCTACAAGATGCACTGCAGCAACTCGCCAAGGCTTCTTCGGCAGCACCTCCCAAACCCATGACATCTACCACCTAGAAGACAAGGGCAGCAAGCACATGGGAACACCACCACCTCCAAGATCCCCTCCAAGTGACACACCATCCTGACTTGGAAGTATATCGCCGTTCCTTCATCGTCGCTGGGTCAAATTCCTGGAACTTTTGGGCCAGGCTTGATGGACCAGCTGGTCTTTCCCTGCCTGTCAATTTCATATGTTCGTAATTCCCTGCCTAACAGCACTGTGGGAGTACCTTCACCACATGGACTGCAGCGGTTCAAGAAGGCGGCTCACCACCACCTTCTCAAGGGCAACTAGAGATGGGCAATAAATGCCGGCATTGCCAGCAACGTCCGTATCCCAAGAATGAATTTTTTTAAAAGACGGCCATGGCTGTCTATAGCTTGAGCTGTCTTATTTCATCAACGTTCATGATTTATCAACTCGGTCATGAGCAGAGTTATGGGGAGCATCATTCTGAAGATCGTAAAATTGGCAGGCTGTGCAACAGGTTAACAGCATTGACCCACATTTTTGTAGCAGTCCTAACACAGAACAATGTCTCACATACTTTACAGATAAATAGCGTGGACACTGATCCAGGTGAAGGAGAAAAAGAGAGAATAGGAAATAAAGTACAAAAGCAAGATCAAAAGAGAAGGGTTTTGAGAAGGATGTTGAAAGCAGAGAGCTTGGGGAATAAAGTGTAATCAGGTGTCGGGAGAGCAAGTGTACTTGAAGGGCACAGTTGGTGGAAATTATATGTGTATGGCAGGGCAAATCCACAGGGAGATTTGAAGGTCAGTGAAGTGCAGCACTTCAGACATGTAAATCCTTTTTAAAATACGTTTAGGTCGTGCACTGATTGTCGTTAATGGACAGTCAAGTGATTGCACCATCAGCAAAGAGCATAATCATGACTTAAAGGAGTCATAATCAATTGAAGTAATAAGGGTTTGTAAGATGGTGACATGAGGTTCTTCAGTGAGGATGCCAGTAAACACACAAAAAAATAAATCCCTTTTCACTGTTGAAACAAAATTGTAAAATGGCTACAAAATGAAGTCTCAGGTCAGGAGAGGATAGAAGTTTTGAAGTACATGGAATAATGTGACAAAAGGAAGAGGTGCTTCAATTCAAAAAGATAATGGTCAGGTACCTAGAGACACTGAGCACTTGAACAAATAGGAGCTGATCAGAGAGATTCTGTTGGTTCATTGAGAAATCGGGCTACTATCTGTCCCTGAAAGCTATTTGTTTTAGCAAAGGTTCTGCAAAAAGGATCTTATCTGACTGCTGTCTGTTTAATCCTTTAAGAATTGGCTTCAAACTTCAAATTGCTGACTTAGTTCAATAACTCACTTTCACTGCTAAACCCCTTCCAGTTATCTAGGGCACCAACAGTCTACAATTGACTTTCAAGTATCTCATAAACTGCAAACTTCCCTCAGCAACAGACTCTAATTGACCCTGAAGTTTTCCTGTTTACAGCGATTAAACTTTGAGACCTTAACACAACATAAAGATTGAACACAGCCGCACCTTAGCAGCAGAATGGTACATTGTACATTACATGGTACGAGGCTCCTGTCACTAGAACGCAGCAGACCAGCCAATTTATCAGGAGCAGTAGAATGGGAGACGCACAAGGCTTTGCAAAAACGATCAGAATGCACCTGTTACAAATCCATTGTCTGTTTTGGGATGCATCTTAACATTCTAACTGAACAACAACAACAACAACTTGCATTTATACAGCGCCTTTAACATAGTTATACGTCTGAAGGCACTTCACAGGAGCGTTATCAAACACAAATTGACACTGAGCCTCTTAAGGAAATATTAGCACAGGTGACTAAAAGCTTGGTCAAAGAGATGGGTTTTGAGGAGCATCTTAAAGAACATAAGAAATAGGAGCAGGAATAGGCCACTTGGCCCCTCGAGCCTGCTCCGCCAGTCAATAAGATCATGGCTGATCTTGGGCTCAAAGCCACTTCCCCATAACCCTTCACTCCCTTATCTTGCAAAAATCTCTACCTCCACCTTAAATGTATTTAGTGACCCAGCCTCCACGGCTCTCTGGGGCAGAGAATTCCACAGATTTACGAGGAGGAGAGAGAGGTAGAGAGGTGGAGAGGTTTAAGGAAGGAATTCCAGAGCTTAGGGCCGAGGCAGCAGAAGGCACAGCCGCCAATGATGGAGCGATTAAAATCGGGGATGTGCAAGAGGCCAGAATTGGAGGAGCGCAGAGATCCTCAGAGGGTTGTAGGACTGGAGGAGGTTACAGAGATAGGGAGGGGCGAGGGCCATGGAGAGATTTGAAAAGAAAGATGAGAATTTTAAAATTGAGGCGTTGCCAGACTGGGAGACAATGTAGGTCAGCGAGCACAGGGGGTGATGGGTGAATGGGACTGAAAGCATGGTATGCAGGCTGGTACGTTGGTAGAATAAAAAAAAGGCTTTATTGATAATAAACTGGGACCAGGCGGGTTTTATTGAGGGTAAACAAGTGCAAGGGCACCAATAGTCCTTTTGGCACAGTAAAGGTCTTTGACAGGATGCTTAACATTCCATGCTTTGCACTCTGAGATGTTTTCGGGAGATATTTATTGGAATTCAGCCATCAACTAGAATGAAAGGCTAGTTGCCAGCACTGACCATCTGTTTTCCATCCTTCTGTGTATGCAGGATATTCTGAAGGAGGGGCCCATACAAACATCTTGCCTCTTTAGCAAGGCTAGAGATCCATAAGACTCAAAGCTAATTAAAAGAAAAGCTAAAAATTTACCATATAAAGAATGAGTATAGCATTCAGTGGCAGCTTTGGCTCACTGGTACTACACTTGCCTTTTAAGATGCCCCACTCCAAGGACTTAAGCACATATTGTAGGCTGACACTTCTGAGGGAGCGCTGCACTGTCAGATGGGTCGTCTTTCAGATGAGACCGAAGGCCCTCTTCTGCTCTCTCAGGTGGGCATAAAAGATCTCACGGCACTATTCGAAGCAACGCAGGGGAGTTATTCTTGTGTGCTGGTCAACATTTATCCCACAAATAACACCATTAGAAACAGATTATGAGGCCCTTTATCTCATTGCTGTTGGTGGGACCATGCTGTGCTCAAAATTGGCTGCCGATTTTCCCTACATTACAACAGTACTTCAAAAGTACTTCATTGGATGTGAAACGCTTTGGAACGTGAAAGACACTATAGAAATACATCTTTCTTTACAGTGTTAATCATAACTAAAAACTGAATCATAGGTATTTAGTCACTGAATACTATATATTTCATAAAATGTGAAATTACACACTCCATTGAGTTAAATAACGTGGGCACGGGAACAAAAATAATTCTGTAATATTGAGGAAGTTATAGTTTTCTGAAAAATGACTTTATAAAAATATTTTCCTCACTACAAAATACTCATTACATTTTAATTGAGTGCTATTCAGCTGCAGAATTACATACATAAATCACCTTGATTGTTAGGAAGATGCGAGTAATTTCTATCATAAAATTGTTGATGGCAAAACAGTTTATAGGTTAGAAAAAATCACAAGATTTTAATTAAGAATGAAACAGAACGTTTTTTTTTAAAACGGCAGCGCAAGGAACCAGTGTGACCCTGAGTAACGTCAAATTTTTAAAAGGCTTCATTATTAGTAGGAAATACTGTCCGTGCTGATTACAAGTCCACCTCGAGTTACCAGTATAAAACACACCTTTGACTTTAGCTGTTCCATACTGGGATTATTCCCCCTTGTGATGTGAAGACTATTGCGGTTAGGCTACCTTCAAAGTGAAATGAAGAGTGGAAGACAAAGACTAGAACTTGGACATTTATTCTGGGGATGTGGGTGAAGTTGACAAAGCTCTCTTGTATTCTCCCATCCCTAGTTGCCCTGAGGAGGTGGTGATTGAGCTGGGGAGTTAACTCGGTGATAATAAAAACAGAAAACGCTGGAAATACTCAGCATGTCAGGCAGCATCTGTGGAGAGAGAAACAGGGTTAACCTTTCAGGTCAATGACCTTTCGTCAGAACAGTTATCTCGGTGTCCTGGTCAATATTTATCCCTCAACCAACATCCCTAAAAACAGATTATATGGTCATTTATGACATACTGTTTGTGGGACCTTGCTGTGCACAAATTGGCTGCCGCGTTTCCTACGTTACAACAGTGACTACACTTCAGAAGCACTTCATTGGCTGTAAAGCTCTTTGAGGCATCCTGAAGTCATAAAAGGTGCTATAGAAATTCAATTTCTTTCTTTCTTTCTTTTATGTTGTTTCTTCATAGGACCAGCAGAGCCGCAATGGAGCGCTACAATGAAGCACACATGAAGGCAAGGATAAGAATTAAACAGGCCGTTGGGAAGCTCAGAGGAAGGTTCCACTGTCTGGATTGGTCTGAGATACATTCTCACCAATTGTGATCATGTGTTGTGCGCTTCACAACTTCACAATGAAGAAAGACCTGATAGAAGATGTCCCAGAGGATGCCAGAGAGCCCGATGGCGACACTGCTGAGGCTGAAGACCCAGCCCACGAAGAACAGGAAACAAGTGCGTTGGCAATGGCTGCTAGACAGACTCATTGGGCAGATGGACAGATTTCACAGATGAAAACGGCACCATTACTTGGAAGTGCCAGCCCATCAAAGATCTGCCTCCATGCCCCAAACCTCTCAATGGTTCAAGTAAGATCCTTGCTCCACACATCGAGAAATCACATCCTAATCCTGAGCCTCAACATCAGCACATAAAACAGACCCAAACACCAAGTATAGAATCATACAACACAGAAGGAGGCCATTCAGCCCCTTCAAGCCTCTGCTGGCTCTCTGAAAAATCTACCAAATAGTCCCGTTCCCCTTGCTCTTTCCGCATAGCCCTGCAAATGTTTCCTTTTTTAGTATAGATCCAATTCCCTTTTGAAAGTAGCCTTTACATTAAACAATGCAGTGATTTATTACAACTGTTTACAGAAACATTATTCAGTTCTGTCACCATGCGCACTCTTGTGATCGCACAAGCTTTTCTCTGCCCTATTCTAACACTTCTATGTGGCGCCTGGGGTCTAAGATATAGCTGGCTGTTGCAAGTTATTATGAGCCTCTAAGGATGGAGATGGCTGTTTTCTCAGAGCCCCCTAAGGTGGAATGTGCATGGCACAAGCTGAGTCCTTGGTAGTCTGGATCTGCAATGATGAATGTTTTTGCCGTGGAGCTGATAGATTGCTCCTCTGTTCTGCCGCCACGAGGGGAATGCAGCCTCCGAGGCATGGACACCAGCTTCGCCACTGGTACCGGGAACAGGATTCTGGTTACCACCAATCAGTAGCAAAACAGACCTCATGCAATCATAAAGATCCTTAAATTCCTGGGGGAGAGAGTCAACCGAATGTCTTTTAGGTCCCTCAAAAATGCTGCCTTGAATAATTTGCAATTGGATTGACAGTGACTTCTCCAAGATGGTCCCTCAAGACCAGCAGTCCTTCACTCAATACCTCCATGTTGAGTTGACTGACTTGCCTGCATCGCTCATGAAGCAGAGGAAGAGTTGCAGATGCTCCTGCAGCTGACACTTTCTTCAGGGGTTCCTTCAATGAGTTGAACCCCTCTCAGATGTTCGCTCACCACAGGGCACCTCCACTGCTGTCCCAGCCATCTGCTGCACATTTTGGGAGAGGCCGTGCACTTATTCCATGTGGATTCCAACTGAAATTTCACCCTTCGTGTTTCAGATCCACCCAGGATTACAGATATATCCAAGATATTCAGCGTTCCTCAAACCACTGTTCTTGCCACATCCTGAGATCCACGCTCAACGCCATGCATCGCCACATGAACACTCTTGACCTCTCTCTCCAGCAGCACCTATCTCACTTTATCTCAAAGCTGTCCTGGTCCACAGTTCCATTTCATCCTTCGCCTCATCCGACGCTTCAACAAAAAACTTTTTTTCTTCCTTTCAGATGTCAAGGATCGCAAGCTTCAACAACTCTTGGACACCAACGCCCTTCCAGGACCTTCTTTCCCTTCACTTTCCTCTGACCCCATCCCTTCTTCCAATCTCATCCCCTGCCGATGTTTTCACTATCCCCTCTGACCTTCCCCTCTCTGAACCCAAACGAACAGTTCTCAGCAAAGGCCTGAGCTTCATCACCTTACGGCCTATCTCAATGAATTTCGAGCTCGGCATGACGCTGAGCTCTTTTTCCACCGCCTTCATCTCTGTGCCCACTTTGTTGGCCAGGAGTCTTCCCTCTGCACAGCTGACCCTTTCTCCCGCTTTCAGAATTCTCGTTCTACCTGGACCCCTCCCTCTGGCCTCTTACCCTCTCTAGATCTTTTCATTGCTAACTGCCAGCATGACATTGGCTGTCTCAATTACTCTGCTCCCCTCACTCACTCCAAACTACCTCCCTCTGAACTTCTCTCAGATCCAACCCCAACATTGTCATTAAAACTGCTGACAAGTGTGGTGCTGTTGTTGTTTGGCGAACTGACCTCTACCATGCGGAAGCTGAACACCAACTCTCCGACACCTCCTCCTACCTCCCCCTGGACCATGACCCCACTACCAAACATCAAGCCATTGTTTCCAAGACTGTCACTGACCTCATCTCCTCTGGAGATCTTCCCTTCATGGCTGTCAACCTCATAGTCCCCCAACCCCGCACAGCCCACTTCTACATCCTTCCCAAGATGCACAAACAGGACTGCCCTGGTAGGCCCATCGTTTCAGCCTGTTCTTGCCCCATGGAACTGATTTCTTCCTATCTCGACTCTATTTTTTCACCCCTTGTCCAGTCTCTTCCCACCTACATTTGCGACTCTTCCGACGCCCTACGCCACTTTAAAAGTTTCCAGTTTCCTGGCCCCAACCGCCTCCTCTTCACTAGGGACGTCCAATCCCTCTACACCTCCATCCCCCACCAGGATGGCCTGAGGGCGCTCCGCTTCTTCCTTGAACAGAGGCCTGAACAGTCCCCATCCACCACCACCCTCCTCCGCCTGGCTGAACTTGTTCTCACATTGAACAACTTCTCCTTTGACTCCACTCACTTCCTCCAAATTAAAGGTGTTGCTATTGGAACCCGCATGCGTCCAATCTATACCTGCCTTTTGTGTGATATGTGGAACATTCTTTGTTCCAGTCCTACTCACATCCCTTCCCTCACCTCTTTTTCCGGTACATTGATTACTGTATTGGTGCCGTTTCCTGCTCTCGCCCTGAACTGGAAAATTTCATTCATTTTGCTTCCAATTTTCACCCTTCCCTTGCCTTCACATGGTCCATCTTCGACTCATCCCTTCCCTTCCTCGACTTCTCTGTCTCCATTGCTGGAGATAGGCTATCGGCAAACATCCACTATAAGCCCACTGACTCCCACAGCTACCTGGACTACACTTCCTCCCACCCCGTTTCCTGTAAGGACTCTATTCCATTCTCCCAGTTTCTCTGTCTCCGCCGCATCTGTCCAGATGATGCCACCTTCCATACTAGTGCTTCCGATATGTCTTCCTTTATCCTCAGCCGAGGATTCCCCTCTACAGTGGTTGACATGGCCCGCAACCATGTCCATTCCATTTCCCACACTTCTGCTCTCACCCATTCCCCTCCCTCCCAGAACCACGATAGTGTTCCCCTTGTCCTCACCTTTCACCCCACCAGCCTCCACATTCAACGGATCATCCTCTGCCATTTTCGCCACCTCCAGTGTGATCTCACCACCAAACACAAATTCCCCTCCCCCCCCATTCAGCATTCCGAAGGGACCGCTCCCTCCACAACACCCTGGTCCACTCCTCAATCACCCCCAACAGGCCCTCCCCTCCCCACGGTACCTTCTCGTGCAAGCGCAGGAGATGCAACACCTGCCCTTTTACCTCCTCCCTTCCCACTGTCCAGGGCCCCAAACACTCCTTCCATGTGAAACAGCAATTTACTTGCACTTCTTGAAATTTAGTATACTGTATTCGCTGCTCACGATGCGGTCTCCTCTACATTGGGGAGACCAAACGCAGATTGGGTGACCACTTTGCGGAACACCTCTGTTCAGTCCGTAAGGGTGACCCTGAGCTTCCGGTCACCTGTCACTTTAATTCTCCGCTCCACTCCCACTCTGACCTCTCCGTCCTTGGCCTCTTACACTGTTCCAATGAAGCTCAACGTAAGCTCGAGGAACAGCACCTCACCTTTCAATTAGGCACTTTACAGCCTTCTGGACTTAACATTGAGTTCAACAATTTCAGACCATAACCTCGGCCCCATGTTTTGTTTTTTCTCTCACATGGCAGCTGTTGATGATTCTGCCATTGCCATTTACACCTCATCTAGACTCATCTTTTGTTTCTTAACTTGTCCAATTACCATCTCCTTTTGCCTTGCACCATCATCCTTTTTGTCTTTTAATCTCTCCTGCCTTCCATCCTATCACAGACCTTCCCTTTATTCTTTCCTCCCCTCCTCCCTTTCCCTGCCTCACGCTTGCTTAAAAATCTGTTACTTCTCCAACATTTTTACCAGTTTTGACGAAGGGTCATTGACCTGAAACGTTAACTCCATTTCTCTCTCCACGATGCTGCCTGACCTGCTGAGCGTTTCCAGCATTTTCTGTTGTTGTTTCAGATTTCCAGCATCCGCAGTATTTTGCTATTGCTCCAGATGTGTCTGCTGCTTTGCTAGAATCCCTCTCTTCAGGGTAGGAGCTCTGAGATCAACATCTGTATGCATATGCAGCCAGAGATCTGACATTTCTTATACCTCCATTAAACTGCATCAAGCTCCACTTACATGCCCACAGTCTCTGGCTTCCTTCTGCTTTGTGTCTCACCATCTGTCAATTTGCCAATTCCTCCTCTGCACGATCTGACACCAGGGAGAACTCCCCTGCTCTTCTTCCAAATATTGCCATGAAATCTTTTACGCCTACTTGACAAAGCAGACAGGGCCTCGGTTTAACATCTCATCCGAAAGACAGCACCTCCGACAGAGCAGCACTCCCTCAGTACTGCACTAGAACGTCAGCCTAGGTATTTTAGGATGAGTGTAGCAGGTATCACTTGTCACCCAGCAGCCACTCTGGCACTTGCCTAAGTTGTCGAATTCGACCTGAGGCACTGGACTGACAATGTTTAAAGCATCATGCCGTCCCCCAGCATGCCATGAATTCTATGGAAGAAACGGTGCCCATCGTGGCAAATAAGCTGCACGTTTACAGAATGGAAGCCTGATAGAAATATGAGGGTTTGCATTTAGGGCATGAAATGCCACATGGGTCCAATCAATAGCCCCGACAACCCTGGGGAATCTGGCACTTCTGAAGGATTTCATGGTCCTCTCAATCATCTGTTGTGAGAGCACCATCAAACTGTACAAATTGAGCTTTCCCAGACTGCATTATAGAGGAATGAACAGTAAATAGGCAAAGGTTTCCTTTGGCCTCCTGATGAGCTAATGGCACAGGAATTGGGAGCTGTGGTCACTTCCAAAACCAATGGACATGGTTGGATGCTATATTTCCCTACCTAACAGCACTGTGGGAGATACCTTTACCACACGGACTGCAGCGGTTCAAGAAGAAGGCCCACCACCACCTTCTCAAGGGCAATTAGGAGTGGGCAATAAATGCCGGCCTTGCCAGCGATGTCCATAAAACAAGAATGAAACAACGTAGAGAAGATGTTTCCTCTTGGGTGGGAGCCCAAAACTAGGGGTCGTAACTATAAGATAGTCACTAATAAATCCAAAGGGAAGTCAGGAGAAGCTTCAGGCTGAATCCTCACAAGGAGGACTTGAGGCGAATAGTATAGATGCATTTAAGGGGAAGCTAGATAAACACATGAGGGAGGAAGGAATAGAAGCTTATGTTGACAGGGTTAGACAAAGAGGGGTGGGTGGAGGCTCCACCAGCATGGACTAGTTGGGCCGAATGGCCTGTTTCTGTACTGTACGTTCAATGTCATTTTATGTAAAAAAATAAAGCTGAAAGCAGCTTAAACTGTAGCACTGCAGATTTGTGTTGCTTATTTACTTTTTCAATCACAGAGCAGTAGACAGCAAACAGATTGGCAGCTTAGATTGGAATGTGAATAGAACATATGGCTCATTCAGTGCTTTATTAAACATGATATTATTCTTTAACAATAGATGCCAGCTGTTTGAGAGGCAGCAACATTATGGTGAAGGATGCGCTATTATTCTAAGCTGTCAGTTTTTGCTGAAGCGACATAACATAAAAATATGTTGCTGGAGAGGGGGGTAGCTCGCAACGAGTGATGTGAACTGGACTTTTCCCCTCACCCTTCAGATCATACTATATTTGCGCCGCAAATTGCTGGAAATGAGAATTGATAACAGCGCCACAAGGGCAACATCGCATCTTGGAGCTCATGAACGTTGTTCCAATGGTCTATCTCCTTAAACAATGAAACAGAAGGATAGAGAATGAAACAGAGCCAAGGAGGGAAAAGAAAACAGGATACATTCGAGTCAAATTAGAGACAGAAAGGGAAATAAAGAGAGGGAAAGAAAGAGAGCGGATTAAGAGAGGGAAAAGAGACAGAAAGAAAAGTAAGAAAACAATGAAGAAGAAGAGGACATTGTAACCCAGTTGCATTTGGGAATTGTTATGTTGGTACAGTGTCAGCCGTGGCTCAGTTGGTAGCACTCTCGATGAGTCAGAAGGTTGTGGGTTCAAGCCCCACTCCAGAGACTTAAGCACAAAAATGTAGGCTGACACACCCAGTGCAGTACTGAGGGAGTGCTGCACTGTCGGAGGTGCCATCTTTTAAATGAGACGTTAAACCGAGGCCCCGTCTGCTCTCTCAGGTAAGAGATCCCATGGCACTATTTCGAAGAGGAGCAGGGGAGTTATCCCTGGTGTCCTGGCCAATATTTCTCCCTCAATCAACGTAACAAAAAACAATTACCTGGTCATTATCACATTGCTGTTTGCTGTGCACAAATTGGCTGCTGCGTTTCCTACATTACAACAGTGACTACACTTCAAAAGTACTTCATTGGCTGTAAAGCACTTTGGGATGTCCTATGGTGGTGAAAAGTGCAATAGAAATGCAAGTCTTTCTTTCTTTCAGGCAGAGGGGGTGCTCCCCTTTCCAGTGGAGAACCATCTAAAGGACAAAGGAAAGGGGTGGAAAGATCACTTCATTCAATGGTAAAGATTTGAGACTCCCTTAATTTGTTGGGTTGCTAACTGAGTAAACTGTCAATTTAGTGAAATGTAGAAATATTCTGTTAGCCTGTTCCTCTTGCATGCCTTTACTAAATGTCATTGATTGTGAAAGAAGTGAGGCTGCTTCGAAGTGGAGAACAAAAGAAAAGTGGTTGGGCTTCACGTGACGGATTACGCCTAAATGATGTGGGGCAGTCCTGACCTACCATCACTAATCATTGATTGATACAGCACAGGAGGAGGCCATTCGGCCCATCATGCCTGTGCCGTCTCTTTGGTAGAGCTATCCAATTAGTCCCACTCCACCTGCCCCTTTCCCATAGCCCTGCAAAATGTTTCCCTTCAAGTATTTATCCAATTCCCTTTTGAAAGTTACTGTTGAATCTGCTTCCACCGCCCTTTCAGGCAGCGCATTCCAGATCACAACAACTCGCTGCGTAAAAACAATGTTTCCTCGTGTCTCTGTTTTTCTTTTGCCAACCACCTTAAATCTGTGTCCTCTGGCTACTGACCCTTCTGCCACTGGAAACAGTTTCTCCCGATCTACTCTATCAAAAGGGGGTGATTTTGTCAATGGGGCACGTTGGAGGCGGGACTGCTGATCATCGGGTTTTAGTCCCGCCTCCATCTACTTGTGGCCAACCCACGCTATTTTCCCTTGATTGAACCTTGTTAAACCCGCCCAGCAGGCTTAGCAGGCCAATTAAGGGGAAGCCGGTGACAGGGAACGTCAACGTATGATGTTTCATCTGTCAAAATTTTTGACAGATGAATTGTCATCATTTGACAGCTCTGTGAAGCTGTCAAACACGGACATTCGCTGTTGTTTGATGAGTCCTTGTATTCAAGACTCATCAAACCTATCTGCTGAGCAGAAATCAGATGGCTGTTGCATCGGAGAATGCAGCAGCCATCTGTCATCTCTGCCGGTGAGATGCGGGAGTCTCCGGTTCCCCAACTGTTGAAGCCTGCAGGAAGAAACAAAGGTAAGTAAACATTTTCTATCACTTTTCACTCACCTCACATACTTACCTCTCCACACTTGCACCCATCACTCACCTCCACAGCACACTTTTGCACCCCGCAGACCCACTGCTCGCCTCGATGACCCTGGCGAGGTTTCCCGACGTCGGGAAGCCCGCGCCTCTGTTGGAAAAATGGGGATAATCCTCTTAGCTGCCTGTTAACTAACTGTTAACAGGCAGTTAAGTGGCTGTAATCCCTTTCCTGCCTCCAAGAGACAGGACCTGGTGAGGGTCAGGTACCCGCCTCCTGGGAAGATGGCACGGGGCGGGCTGGGGGGTGGGATGGGCACCCGCCCCCAGATTCTGCCATTTTCCCGGCAGTCCCATCTCCAAACCCGCCTCCCCAGGGCTGGCAAAATCACCCCCTTAATCTCTCACAACTGGGCAAAGGAGACAATGAGAAGGGTTTGAAAGCAGGATATCCACCTGCCTCTCCTCTAAGTAGAGGAGGGATGAGTCAGTTGTAATGAAGAATGGAAATAACCTACTTAACTTAGGAAAATAGCCAGTGAAATGATAAGCTGACAGATAGTATAGATGTTCAGGAAAGCCTAGACTAAAGCCTAGACTAAAGCAGTTAATTAATTGGTATGTTAGAGATTGTCAATGGGCACCTTAAATATCAGATTCCAATTAAATTAGTATTATTTAGAAGGTCTTTTTCGAGGAACAACTCTGCTGTTCTCAACCACTTTACGTAGGACTGGAGTGGAAGCTGTATAACAATAAACCTCCTCCTTCCTTCTTAAAATGTACACCCCTGGTGAATTAACCAACGACCAATATTAACAATGTCTGTGGACATGCCCAGGGAGCCAATTGTCCTTCGAGGTTGTTTGAAGGATTTGTGATCAGTGCGACGGAATAGGGAGAATTCTACATTATATTCTAAGCGCTGCCAGATATTTAGAGTTCAGGGAGACTGACTTCAGGGAGTCGTGTCTCTTGGAGGACCCTATTCTTCGGTGACAGTGCTGATTAATGCACGTAGCTGACTGCACAACTAGACCTTGACAGTACGTTCAATGGGAGAAGTCTGACTGAAATGGATTTTCTTTGTTTGGTTCAATGCTTTTGTTGAGAAACTAAATAAGCCAATAGCGGCTTGGTGGCTGGAATATTTTACTTCATGTTAACATAACCAACAGCAACAACAATAACTTGCATTTATATAGCGCCTTTAACGTAATAAAACATCCCAAGGTGCTTCACAAGAGCGATTATCAAACAGATTTTGACACTGAGACACATAAGGAGATATTAGGACAGGTGACCAAAAGCTTGGTCAAAGAGGTAGGTTTTAAGGAGCATCTTAAAGGAGGAGAGAGAGGTAGAGAGGTGGAGAGGTTTAGGGAGGGAATTCCAGAGCTTAGGACCCAGGCAGCTGAAGGCACGACCACCAATGGTGGAACGGCGAAAATCGGAGATGCTCAAGAGGCCAGAATTGGAGGAGTGCTGAGATAGCGGAGGGTTGTAGGGGCTGGAGGAGATTACAGAGATAGGGAGGGGCGAGGCCATGGAGGGATTTGAAAAAAAGGATGAGAATTTTAAAATTGAAGAATTGCTTAACTGGGAGGCAATGTAGGTCAGCGAGCATTGGGGTGATGAGTGAACGGGACTTGTTGCGAGTTAGGACACAGGCAGCCGAGTTTTGGATGACTACAAGTTTACGAAGGGTCTTCAAATAAATAAATGTGACCACGTAGTTTTAGCCTCTACCCTTGGTCTAGTCGTGCAGTACTTTCCACCTTTCAGAAGCAATAGGAAAGTCTTCCATGCGATTTCCAGTAAGTAATATTCCATGATTATCAGCAACAACTTCCTTGCATCTATATAGGGCCTTTAGATGTAGAAAATCTTCCCTAGCTGCTTCACGGATGTATAATCAAAACACAAAAAGGATGAGGGTGTAACTGGGACCATGCAGCGTAGAAGAGGAGAAAGGAGTAGAAGCTTTGCAGTGGAGAGAATCCCAGGCAGATTGTAACCAAACTGCCCTTGACCCCTTTAGACCATGTTACTGGCGTTGTTGCCCTTATAAGATACCGCACGATTTTCATTTCTATTGATTTCAATGGAAAGAATATTGTACAATTTCTAGTCTGCACAGAGTGGCACCACTATTCCCGGCCAACATGGAGATGATTGGGTAATTCCCCCGTCAGTCACGCCTGGAGACAGCACTGCTGTAAGTGACTGGGATTGGTTTTACACACATCATTTTCATTGTGTAACTATCCCCCACTCACTGCATTTTTGCCGGAGAAATCACCCCTTTGTCGAGAGAAGTTGCCATAGTTTCGGTCATGGGTTCAGTTTGCTTTAGTTTGTATGAGGTGCTTGTTAAGTAGATTCTGTAGACTGTTTGCTGCCGTGTGCTGTTTAAATGAACTTTGTTTGCTGGTTGCTGAGTAAATAGACTCTGCTTGCTGCAAGATAGACTGTTTGCTTCGAGTCCTGCTAAAAGTTTCACCCTTCCTCCAACGCATTGGCTGACACGGTGGTGTCAATAGACACTCTGCAATTTACGCAACAGGTGACCAGTGCACAACATCAGTTTCACGCCTTGGTGTCAAGTTGAAAAAGCCTACGTCATGTAGCGATTGCGTTACTGAATTAATAATCCAGAGAACGTGAGTTCAAATCCCATCATGGCAGTTTGAGAATTTGAATTCTGCTGTTATGACAGAAATTTAAGCCTTGCTTTGCAATTTCCTTCCAAACTCAAAAACAAACTGAAGAAAAACCACTCAGCTTCTATTCACATTTTCATTAATATTACCAGAGAGATGTAATTGACTTAATAATGTGTTCCTTGTTTATATTGAATTCAGCGCATATGACCCCTGATGAATAACAGGCAACTTAGGGAAATAAACTGGAAAAACTCAATCAGCATTGGCAATTTTGTTATAGTCTATTATTACTCTATATCTATCTATATCATTAAAAGTCCAGCTGCGCATTTATTATTGCCCCTATTTTCAATTTTCCACTATTGGGGAAAAACTTTTGACAACCCCCTTCCCCCCACCCACCCCCCACCGCCCCCCCCCCCCCGACTGTGACATATGCCCCACTCCACACAACCCGTTCCTCCTGCCCTGCCCTGCCGTCATCCCGATGCAGCCTGATTCGACTTCAAGGCTGGTGGCCCCCCCCACAGAGTGGCAAAAGCCGTATTCCCTTTGTCAAGGACCTGCTTCCAAGTTTTTCAATATGTTTTCTTTTTTCTTAGTATTTTTAAAAATCAATCGTGATTGAATAGCTAGAAGAAAGACTTGCATTTCTACAGCGCCTTTCACTACCGCAGGACGTCCCAAAGCACTTTACAGCCAATGAAGTACTTTTGAAGTGTAGTCACTGTTGTAATGCAGGAAATGTTGCAGCCAATTTGTGCACAGCAAGCTCCCACAAACAGCAATGTGATAATGAGCAGATAATCTGTTTTTAGTGATGTTGGTTGAGGGATAAATATTGGCCAGGACGCTGGGGATAACTCCCCTGCTTTTCTTCGAAATAGTGCCATAGGATCTTTTACGACAACCTGAAAGAGCAGACAGGGCCCTCAGTTTAACGTCTCATCTGAAAGACGACACCTCCGACAGTGCAGCACTCCCTCAGTACTACACTGTAGAGCCAGCCTAGATTTTTGTGCTCAAGTCTCTGGAGTGGGACTTGAACCCAGAGCCTTCTGACTCAGAGAGGAGAATGCTGCCAACTGAGCCTCGGCTGACACACAGCTTAGATATTAGTAATGGCTAGGAATGTTGCTTTTTGTCAGTGGACTTGAGGCTTGAGATCACGTCAGAGGTCATGGGGCAATGAGCCAGCCTGACGTTAAGGAGCTCCAAGGTGGATGTGATTGTGGAGAAAAGTGACAGAGTGTCAACCATCCTGGTGATGCAGCTAAGGTGCTATAGAGGTAAAAAGGCAACAGTGCCCCCTACCTTGGAGGGGGCACCACACAAGTGCCAGGCAATGAATATCTCCAACAAGAGAGCGTCTAACCACCGTCCCTTGATATGCAATGGCATTACCATCACCAAATCCCTCACCATCAACATCCTGGGGGTCACCATTGACCAGAAACTTAACTGGACCAGCCACATAAATACTGTGGCTACAAGAGCAGGCCAGAGGCTGGGTATTCTGTGGCGAATGTCTCACCTCCTGACTCCCCAAAGCCTTTCCACCATTTACAAGGCACAAGTCAGGAGTGTGATGGAATACTCTTCACTTGCCTGGATGAGTGCAGCTCCAACAACACTCAAGAAGCTTGACACCATCCAGGACAAAGCAGCCCACTTGATTGGAAGCCCATCCACCACCTTAAACATTCACTCCCTCCACCACCAGCGCACCGTGGCTGCAGTGTGTACCATCTACAAGATGCATTGCAGCAACTCACCAAGGCTTCTTCGGCAGCACCTCCTAAACCCGCGACCTCCACCACCTAGAAGAACAAGGGCAGCAGCCACATGGGAACACCATCACCTGCAATTTCCCCTCCAAGTTACACACCATCCTGACTTGGAAATATATCGCCGTTCCTTCATCGTCGCTGGGTCAAAATCCTGGAACTCCCTCCCGAACAGCACTGTGGGATTACCTTCACCACAAGGACTGCAGCGGTTCAAGAAGGTGGCTCACCGCCACCTTCTCAAGGGTAATTAGGGATGGGCAATAAATTCTGGCCTTGCCAGCGACGCCCACATCCCATGAACGAATAAAAATAGAACAACCTTGGAAGACTCAATCAGAGGGTGGGTAGGTAGGTTTAATCATGAAAAAACATGGCAGACAGGCATGACAGAAATAGTTGTCACATGAAATTGTTACTGGAAGTAAGTATTAATTGATAAGAAGTGCAAAAATATGCAAGGCTTTTAATGTATTATAGATAAATGGCAGGTGTTTTGCTCATCAGACTCCAGATGTCACATGTCACATGTCACACACAAGACATTGTTACAGTTACAAAACAGTCTTAAAAAGTAATTTACTGCTGGGTTCTTATGACCTGGAGCCTGAAACTTACAAGCATTTTCCAAACAATTAAACTCTGATTGACCTAAGGCTCTGTTTAATTAACAACAATTAGAATTGGTAGCTTTAAAGAGTCACGGCTCCGCCTTACAACTCTCTTTATAAACAATGTTACATAGGATTACATAGGATATACGGCACAGAAACAGGCCATTTGGCCCAACCAGTCCATGCTGGCGTTTATGCACCACTTGAGCCACCTCCCGTCTTTCCTCATCTAACCTTATCAGCATAACTCTCTATCCCCTTCTCCCTTATATGTTTGTCTAGCCTCCCCTTAAATGCATCTATACTATTCACTTCAACCACTCCCTGTGGTAGCGAGTTCCACATTCTCACCACTCTCTGGGTAAAGAAGTTTCTTCTGAATTCCCTATTGGATTTCTTGGTGACTATCTTATATTGATGGCCTCTAGTTTTGCTCTTCCCCACAAGTGGAAACATTCTCTCTGTATCCACTCTATCTTAACCTTTCATAATTTTAAAGAACTCTATTAGGTCACCCCTCAGTCTTCTCTTTTCAAGAGGATCTGACTTGCTGTGAGAATCAGTAAGTCTCGCATTTAACCCGTGTCTGTCACACCCTATTATTTGAAACCATTATCAGGTATTTGCAGAAGGTTTCCTATTTTCACGGTGTGTACGTGAATGATCTCCTGTAATACTCTGCTGGGAAAACAGCCTCTTATCATCTATCCTTTGCATTTTGCAGTGGCCTGGATTTTTGACAGTATCCTTTCTTTTAAGGTTGCCTGTGAAAACAATGCCAGTCATGAATTGATCCGAAATATAAAAGAATGCTGGAGATTTTATCTTCGCAGGATTACAGGCAACATATCAAGTTTGCAAAATTATCAAACATTTGCACGTTATTTTTTTTTTAAATTGACAGTAAAAAAAGGAACTGTTTGCTTAGCTCAATTGCAATCACTAAGACCGTCTATTTCCACCTCCGTAACATCGACGACTCCGCCCCGCCTCAGCTCATCCGCTGCTGAAACCCTCATCCCTGCCTTTGTTACCTCTAGACTTGACTATTCCAATGCACTCCTGGCTGGCCTCCCACATTCTACCCTCCGTAAACTTGAGGTCATCCAAAACTCGGCTGCCCGTGTCCTAACTCACACCAAGTCCCGTTCACCCATCACCCCTGTGCTTGCTGACCTACATTGGCTCCCAGTTAAGCAACACCTCGATTTTAAAATTCTCATCCTTGTTTTCAAATCCCTCCATGGCCTCGCCCCCTCCCTATCTCCGTAATCTCCTCCAGCCCCACAACCCCTCCGAGATAATGTGACTCAGAGTCAAATTTTGTTCGATAATCGTTCCTGTGAAGCCCCTTGGGACATTTTACTATGTTAAAGGCGCTATATAAATACAAGTTGTTGATGCTTCTGTTAAAGCTTGAATGAATAGTAAGTCTCACCTGAAAAAGCTAAACGGTATTATATTATATTTTTGCTATGACTTGATGTATGTGGAGGATATACAATTATGTTGGCCATTTATCTTTAATTGTATTAAATGGTTACATGATTGGTTTTAATTTTAATTTTATAACTGGCCTTTAGTCTTTGATACGTCAGAAGGCTTCGCTGTCCTATGATCCACAGGGTAAACCCAGTATAGAACAGAGGCACACGGACCAGAAATCCCCAGGTTTGATCTCCGACCTGTTTTGAGTTAGATGTTCTCAGCTGAGATGGAAGCAGTACGAGGGCTGCAATATCCCTTGGGGAAAAGAAGTCAGTCGTGGTTCCTACCTCTATTCATTATCCTTCGCCCCCCAGGGCGGAAAGTGTTTGATTGGCAACTTTATTTGGTTGTTGAATCCAACAGATGGTTATTTAAATTCCGCTTGGTCCCAGCAGACTGTTTGAAGGTATTTGCCAGTCAGTCTTTTTCAAACCAGATAAGGGGAAAGGACAGAAGCAGGCTTTGCTGTCATGTTTCCACGCTTGAATACTCTGCCGCTACTCAGGGGGTGAAATTCGACTTGGGCCAGGGCACCAAACGGGCGGTATCGCATCTGCCGCCAGTTATACGTCCCGTCCAATATTCAATTCCATTGACTTTAATCACACTATTATGTAGGCCGTAAAACTGATGTCAGATGCAATACCAACAACGGCAACAACTTGGATCTATATAGCGCCTTTAATGTAGTAAAACTATGTTCACTAAAGCCCTTTAGGGAAGGAAATTAATTTGGAAGTATATCACCGATCCTTCATCGTCGCTGGGTCAAAATCCTGGAACTCCCTCCCTAACAGCACTGTGGGAGTAACTTCACCACATGGACTGCAGCGGTTCAAGAAGGCAGCTCACCACCACCTTCTGAAGGGCAATTAGGGATGGGCAATAAATGCTGGTCTTGCCACATCCCGTGAATTAATTTTTAAAACATTTCCAAGTCAGGATGGTGTGTGACTTGGAGGGGAACTTGGATGTGGTGGTGTTCCAATGCGTCTGCTGCCCTTGTCCTTCTAGGTGGTACCAGTTGTGGGTTTAGGAGATACTATCGAAGAAGCCTTGGTGAGTTGCTGCAGTTCATCTTGTGGATGGTACACACTGCAGCCACGGTGTTGGAGGGAGTGAATGTTTAAGGTGGTGGATGAAGTGCCAATAAAACGGGCTGGATGGTGTCCTGGATTGTGTCGAGCTTCTTGAGTGTTGCTGGAGCTGCACTCATCCAGGCAAGTGGAGAGTATTCCATCACACTCCTCTCTTGTGCCTTGTAGGTGGGGGAGAGGCTTTGGGGAGTCAGGAGGTGAGTCACTTGTGCAGAATACCCAGCCTCTGACCTGCTGTTGTTGCCACAGTATTTATGTGGCTGGTCCAGTTAAGTTTCTGGTCAATGGTGACCCCCAGGATGTTGATGGTGGGGGATCTGACAATGGTAATGCTGTTGAATGTCATGGGGAGGTGGTTAGACTCTCTCTTGTTGGAGATAGTCATTGCCTGGCACTTGTGTGGCGCGAATGTTACCTTACGGCACACAAGGGTGCCCGATTGGTGCCCACAGCTCTTACTGGCATCGTTCAAATGAGACCCAAACCTGAAGGGACAGAAATAGAACCCCCCCCCCCCCTACCCCCACACACACACACCCCAACCCCTGCCACCTCCATCTTTCCAATTGCAGCAAGCTTTGTGTTTTGAAGTGTTGCTGAATTGAGCCTGTAATGCAAACCAAACATTAAAGTGACATCAACTGCAAAAGTCCAAATTTTTAGACATCTGTGGTTTCATTTGCAAGAGTGTTTTCAGTGTAGAAATAATATTGAAAGAAAATTCAGTGGCTCAGTTGTAACTCCTCTGATGCCCTGCAACACGGTGGCATAGTGGTTAGCACTGGTGCCTCACAGCGCCAGGGACCCGGGTTCGAATCTGACCTCGGGTGACTGTCTGTGTGGAGTTTGCACATTCTCCCCGTGTCTGCGTGGGTTTCCTCCGGGTGCTCCGGTTTCCTCCCACAGTCCAAAAATGTGCGGGTTAGGTTGATTTGGCTATGATAAATTGACCCTTAGTGTTAGGGGGGGATTAAATATGTGGGGTTATGGGGATAGGATGGGATATGTTAGGGGGAATTAAATACGTGGGGTTACGGGGATAGGGTGGGATAGGTGCAGGCTCGATGTGGGGATTCTGTGTGAGAAAGCAGGGACAGGGTACTGGATTTGGATGATCAGCCATGATCGTATTGAATGGTGGAGCAGGCTCGATGGGCCGAATGGCCTACTCCTGCTCCTAGTTTCTATGTAACTTTGTAACATTTTATATATTTCAATTCCGGATTAATGATGGGATTTGCTGTTTATTTTAATGTAAATGTCTGCTGCATTGTTGAGTAGCCAAGCAACAACAACAACTTGCATTTATATAGCGCCTTCAATGTCGTAAAACAACCCAAGTTGCTTCACAGGAGCGTGATCAGGCAAAGATTTGAGATGGAGCCCAAGAAGGAGACTTTAGGACCAGTGACCAAAAGCTTAATCCTTGGGGGGACTCCAGAGAGAAGCCATTGCAGGAGATTCTCTGGCTGCAACTGGATAGGTACGAGTAGAACCAGGCGAGGGCAGCACCACCCAGCTGGGCAACAGAGGAGAGGCATTGGAGGAGGATGGTGTGGTCAACCGTGTCAAAGGCTGCAGACAGGTCGAAGATGTGAATGCATTGCAAATGGCTTGCAAAAGAACTTAAAATGTCGCTCAGTCTTCCTTTTTAATTTTTGCAGACAGTTCAAGCGAAAATCTCAATAATGGTTTGTCGTGATGAACAGAGGAATGCCCTTAAGAGATCTTTGGAAACTCCGTGCTGGATTTTGCCAATGGGGAGCTTTTGGAGGCGGGACACCCACTTGTCGGGTTTTAGTCCCGTCTCCATCAACTTCTGGCCAACCCATGCTATTTTCCCTTGATTGGCTTTGTTAAGCATGCCCAGCGGGTTTAGCAGGCCAATTAAGGGAAAGCCGGTTACAGAGAACATCAGCGTATGACGTTTCATCTGTCAAAAATTTTTGACAAATGAATTGTCATCGTTTCACAGCTCTGTGAAGCTGTCAAACACTGACATTCTCTGTAGTTATTGAATTCAAGACCTCATCAAACCTTTTTATTTTGCAGCAATTAGATGGTTGTTGCATTGGAGAATGCAACGGCCATCTGTCATCTCTGCCGCGGAGGTGCGAGACTCTCTGCAAACCCAACGAATGAAGTCTGCAGGAAAAAACAAAGGTAAGTAAACTTTTACTAACACTTTCCACTTACCTCAGATACTCACCTCTTCACACTTGCACCCATCACCCACCTCCACAGCGCACTTTTGCACCCCTCCGACCCTCGCAGATCCACTGCTCACCTCGCTGACCCTGGCGGGGTTCGGAGCCTTCGGGAAGCCCGCACTTGTGTGGGCAAAAAGGGGATAATCCTCTTATCCGCCTGTTAACTACCTGTAATCCCCTTCCCGCCTCCAGGAGATGGAACCCGGCGCGGGTCGGCTACCCGCCTCCTGGCAAGATGGCACGGAGGTGGGTTGGGCACCCGCCCCCAAATGCTGCCATTTTCCCGGCAGTCCCGCCTCCATACCCGCCTCCCCAGGGCTGGCAAGATCGCGCCCTATTAGTCCTACTGTTACACACTGGCTGCCACATTCAGTTGCGAGTTTTTAAATATAACTTCACATTTAGCTACGAAGAACTGTTGCATTTTGTTTTCCTTCAAAGTACGACGTTATTTTCAGATCAGACTCACCGCTGGAAGAAGCAGAGAGTGAACTAGTTTCGGGAAAATTCTCAGGGTCGCGAGTTATTTATAAACGACTGGAGGAATAGTCAGTTTTGTGACAAATGCATAAATCTACCAACAACGTTCGATCATTCAGCTGCTAACGCTCCGCATTGTGAAATACTGGCACAGTAAAATACCTCATTATAAAAACGGACCCACGGTTTCTATTTCTTCAATTTCTTTGCAAGATTCAATTGACTCCTGCATTCTGAATGAACTCAGGAACTGTAAAGCAGGGTGAGGGTGACTTGAAATCTGCAAAGAACATCAGCAATATCGACTAGTGATTTTTAATGAAATTTGTAGGACATTGCCCTCGTACTCTTAGCAATAAGAACCTCAACGACAACATACCGTGCATTATATCAGGCACAAAGAGACGATACAGGCATTCCGCCCTTTCAGTTGGTTCCTGTGCCGTTGGAAGCCAACAAAATGGCCCATTTTCTGACCGTTCAGCCTTAACCCAGCTGTGAGATGATCTGAGCTTTCATTGTGCACGCTGACCTGATTGACGGATGGACAGTATAAGGTCAAAAGCGGTTGCCACATTGAGTGCAACAGTAGGGATTTGATAGGTAGACATGTCAGATGTCTCTCTACACACTTTCCACTTCTACCCGGAGGCTAGCAAGGTGCTATGAGTGACATGCCAGCCGCTACACTGAGCTAATTGGTCTGGGTCGGAGTCACATCCACTTATAGTGCAGCGGTGCACATTTTAAACACAAGAAAACTGCAACTGGACACATAATTAAGTCAGGAAATCCAATTCTGCCACGGTTCCAATAGAATTAAGCTTCTCATTGTTTAAGAAAATGACAGAATCTTTTGAAGAACAGTGCTCTCCGAGTTCTTATTGATCTTATTGAGCGTTTTTTTCTCAAACTCACACAACTTCTGTCGGGAAAGTCGTTGGAATGTGTATTCGTCACATCTCCGCTGAAGTGTTTTTAACTGAAATCCACTTCGAATCTCTCAGATCGGGATCTAATGATATATGTAGCTGGTGGTGGTGGGGCAGAACTGAATTTTATACATGACATAGAATGTACAGCACAGGCCATTCGGCCCAACTGCACTATGCTGGTGTTAATGCTCCCCAGGAGCCTCCTCCCACCTAACTTCATCTCACCCTATCAGCGTTTCTTTCTATTCCTTTCTCCCTCATGTGCTTATCTCGCTTCCCCTTAAATGTATCTATGCTATTATAGGGGGTGGTGGTTTGTGTCAGCTTTACCTCTGACTTCTGAATCGCTCCCACTCCCTTGGTTCTAGACCTTGGACTTATTTGGGGGTTGTGATACAAAGGTGCAGCAGACAACTGAGTTTGATGAAAGAACTTCAATCTTTATTAAAAGGTAAGACACAAATAATAACACTCTTATCACTCTAAAGGTGGGGAACACTTCGGTACAAGCGAGGGAAATGACAGTAGAACAATACTTCACCCCTCCCAACCCCACTTTACTAGCTAAGTTAGGTTTTGAAGGACCAGGGATAATGCTCACCAGTCCTTTGACAGTTGGGCTAAATCACGGTTTTGGGGTTCGCTGTTTATGGCGGTTAGTGTCTGCCGTACCCCGTACGCGGTAGAGGACTTCACCTGCGTATCTGGTCAGTCTTCGCGAGTCCGCTGATGCAGTAGGATGTCATTTTGGATTTATCTGGTGAGTACCCAATTTCTTTGGTTTAGCAGTAGGGCTTAGAGTCTTTGGGGAAAATCTTACCCAGGGGTAAGTCAGGAGTAGTTTGTAGTGTGGAAACTTTGCGGTTCTTCGGGTTTTCTTCCCTGGAGTTGGTCTTTGTTGGTTGCGGTGGCCTGCTATTACCCGGTCAGTTGGGGGTAATGCGCAGTTGTTGGTTTCGTGAGGCCTTTGGTTTCCGCGATGGCTTTAGGCCTTGTTTAGTGTGTCGGTCGACCTCATGGAGCCGTCGGTGACTTGTTGCTGCTTGTTGCTCCGGGTGACTGTGTTGTGGCCGTTGTTGGAGGTCCGTTGAGGTAGTGTCTTTGCGAGCTGGACTCAGGTGTGCCTGAGTGGTGAGCGATGCCGACTCGCTTCCAGCTCGCTTCTTCTTCTTGGTCTCTTCTCCTTCTGATGACCACCGGTTGCGACTGACTGCTCGACTCCCAACTTTCGAACTGTTGTAACTACTTGGTGGGCCTTCAATTATACAAAATTGAAGTGGCCTTATCTACCCGCCAAATCTACTCAGTTCATTGTCTGATTTTTGGCGGGCCTGTTACCAGTAACTGCTCTGTAAGTGTCAAATGGGTTTTGGGATGGTTTGCATCCTGTCGATCTCCTTGGCTGATCATTGGTGATTGGTTTCGTGTTTTGGGTTTCTAGGCTGGACTCAGTCTTTTCTATAGCCTAGTCCTGAGTGATTTGTATTATGCACGTTTTCTGATGGGCCCTGTAATCGGTTTGATGGGGCCTGTTGTTTTGGGTGGGACTGTCTTCTCCTAGGGTCTATTGTCAAAATGTTAATGCTTGCTGGGGCTTGAGTAGGGTCATCCCGGTTCCCCAGACAGTGCAATTAATTGCAATAACCAAAACTGCTTTTACAGAGGTTGAACCCACCTTCTTGTCTCTTTACAGGCCCAGACATGTTTTTAAAATGCCAAAACTGGGTTTTTTGGTCTTATATTCCTTAGGTTAGGCCCAAATGCAATTTTATCCCTCTGAGGTAGTTTCAAAGTCCTTTTTCCTTAGGTTTTGGGGATCTGTAAATTTTGGAAACCTTACACTATTCACCTCAACCACTCCCTGTGGTAGTGAGTTCCACATTCTAACCACTCTCTGGGTAAAGAAGTTTCTCCTGAACTCCCTATTATTAGTGACATCTTATCGCTAGTTTAGGATTCCCCCACAAAAACATTTTCTCTACATCTACCCTATCAAACCCTTTCATAATTTTCAATATCTCTATCAGGTCACCCTCAGCCTTCTCTTTTCCAGAGAAAAGAGACCCAGCCTGTTCAGTCTTTCCTGATAAGTATATCCTCTCAGTTCTGGCAAATTCATTTTTTGCACCCTCTCTAGTCCTTCTATATTCTTCTTATAATATGGAGACCAGAACTGTGCACAGTGCTCCAAGTGTGGTCTAACTAAGGTTTGGTACAAGTTTAACATAACTTCTCTGCTTTTCAATTCTGTCCCTCTAGAAATGTAAATATTGTTTGGTGTTTGTTTTGCTTTGCCCCGCTGTGCATGTGAATAGGGATACCTGGTGTGATTCTCACCAGAGCCATAATTCACGTTAGACTACCCTCCAGGGTTGCGACTGTACACTTCGTGTTTTCCACTGGAGAAATCAGATTGGATTTTATATGTAAATGAGGTTGTCATTTTGATTTCTCGCTGGGCTGCAGATTAGAAATTTCAGGTAGATTGTCGAGTGGGCTTGCGGCTGAGGATATGAACCAGGATTGCAGATGTAAATGAATCATATTCAATTTCGTAAATGTCAAATTGAACCATGTGGAAGCCTTCAGTGAGTTACATTCTTCAGCAACACAAGTAACTGCACTTAAAAGGCATATCTGTATCATAGAATCAGAGAATATTACAGCACAGAAGGAGGCCATGCAACCCATCGTGCCTGTGCCGGCTCTTTGAAAGAGCTCTCCAATTAGTTCCACTCCCCCGCTCTTTCCCCGTAGCCCTGCAAATTTTTCCCGTTCATAAATTTATCCAAGTCCCATTTGAAAGGTACTATTGAAACTTTTTCCACCGCCCTTTCAGGCAGCGCATTCCAGATCACAACAACTCACTGTGTAAAAAAAATGTCCTCATCTGGTTCTTTTGCCAATTACTTTAAATCTGTGTCCTTTGGTTACCGACTATCCTGCCAGTGGAAAGAGTTTTTTCTTATTTACTCTATCAAAACTCTTCATGATTTTAAACAGCTCTATCAAATCTCCCCTTAACCTTCTCTGCTTTAAGGAGAACAACCCCAGCTTCTCCAGTCCATTGACCTAACTGAAGTCCCGCATCCCTGGTACCGTTGTAGTAAATCTCCTCTGCACCCTCTCCAAGGCAGAAGGGTCGGTAACCAGGGGACACAGATTTAAGGTAATTGGCAAAAACTTTGATTGAGTTACAGATGCTGTTGTTCTTTAAAGAAAAGCATATATAGATATATATATATATGTATAGTGGAAATAATTGTTAATAAAAAAAGGAATCATTGATTCTAGAGCACTTAAAAGATTCTCCAGATCTCTCTTTTACTCATATCCATCTTGTGGATAATTCTTACTAAACATGATTTCTCCTTAGCCCTCAATTGTCCCAATCCAGATTCCATGTAACTCTTCACTTCAACTTCAATTTCAATCCCTCTAACAGGTACCAGTGTATTTAACTCTATTCTGATTGTTTCATTAATTAGATAGTTTCTCGATGGAGCATGTGTAAATGCTTTAAAGGTTGTCTCGCTCTCCTGAACCACATTAACCATTTCGTGTTGTGCTGTTGTCAAGTAACTGAGCAGACTGAGACCCGTTCTTCAGTGCAGATTCACCATACATTCCCAGATGGTAATTGCCTCACACATAACGAATCACATTTGCACACTCATACCGGTATCTCAATATCGTGCCACACGTGCCATCCGATACAAGTCTTTCTTGGGCTTTCAGGTGATCTTATCAAAAGATTGTCTGGAGGTCTTTGTTCATCTTCCACCACATGGTTCTGATGTCTTGGGTAGTGGCCAGGCTATCAAATTTAGTTTTCTTAAAAAGTTCATTATAGGCAGGGACACAAATGTCTCCAAGAGAAAGCTATCAATTTACTATTTTTAACTACACTTTCCTGACTTTCACTAGAAAGTTTGGAAAATTCTCAATTGGTAGTGTAATTCTCCTGTTTCTATCTCACACCCTCAATCACTTCCTCTCTCCATTTTACACATCCTATTAATTACTAATCATATCTCATTCATGAGCACTGGAGGAACTTTACTGTCCATTACAATATTTAAGATTGAAAACATAGATCAAACATTCTCACTTGGTCCAAGTTATTAACACTTTTTATTTATCATTATTTTAGAGGATCTTTTATTTTCCCAAAAGTAACCCAATACAGGAAACTCTCTTTTAACCGACACCTAAATATCCGGAAATCTCTCTTAACCGGCAAAATTCAGGAGTAGGTTCAGGTAAGTTTTACTATATATTAGTGGCCATGTAACCGGGGTTCCTGCATCTGTGGCCGTGCACCAGGGACTCCTGGATCTGTGGCCATGTAACCGGGGTTCCTGCACCTGTGGCCGTGCACCAGGGACTCCTGGATCTGTGGCCATGTAACCGGGGCTCCTGCACCTGTGGCCGTGTACGGGGCTCTCGTACCTTGGTAAGTATACCTCTCTGTAATCCGGACTTTTTGATCAACCGGCACCACGCCGGTCCCGTCGGTGCCGGTTAATAAAGAGTTTCCTGTATATAGTGCCTGAGTCCATTTTGTTATTACAAAATTATCCCAAAATCCAAACAGCAGAATTATTGAACTGACAGGTTTTGTCACTGTTCAATTTAATTTCTATCAATTTATCTTCCATTTCCAATTTCAGAAACAAGTGATTCCCAGGCTAGGTGGCTTACACAGTGTTTTAACATTAGAGACAGAAGTGCTGCAATTAGTTTACAATGTAACTTCCATATAACAAAAGAAAGAAGAGACTCCATTGTGACTCTACTTAGAGCCCAAGGGGTTAATTTATCAAATCATAATTTTCCTTCTTTATCTCTCCCTCTCTCTCCTGCACTTTATGCTTTACCTCCTTCAGGCTATCTATCAACTGTTCCCGGTGATATGCCAAAGCCATTGTATTTCTGGTTTTACCTTTCAACAAGCTCTTTACCGCTCCCTTCTTTCAGAGAGAATAAAACACTATACTCAGTCTAAGCAATGTTCACGTGCATTTGACCAGCCCCTCCGGTCACCCCGACCGGAACCTTACAACTCCTAACTCTGTGATCCCACTTCTGACACCACTGTAAGATCCGGATCACAGGCCACACACAGATTCCCCAAAAGGGTTTGAGAAGTTGTAAGGCTTTTATTAAAGAGCTACAGTTTTAAAGCATAATCAGGTACTACATATGGTTTAAGCCGAGTATAATAGACATACAACCCGTGAGAGTAGAGAGCGACCTACGACTCCCGAAGCGGAACGCCACGACCGGACGGACGGGGAGGCAGTACGGTGGTCTCGGATTGGGTGGATTCCTGCAGTCTGCTACAGTGGTCACTTCCATTGGGTCATCCCTCAAGCTGTTGGAGGTGTTAAGCCGTCAGCCACCTCAGAGGCTAAACTTGACCAGGGTGTTAGGCCATAGCCACCTTGGGGAAGCCTTCACCCCTAACTGCCTGATTTCCTCTCTCGGTCGTCTATATTTATAGTTATTTCAGTGGGCTGGTAATCACCTGGTGTCAATCATTTGATCCCCCATCCTATTGTCCAATTGTGAAGCGGGAAGGCATCCTCGCCGTCCCTTTCTGCATGACTGACGAGGCCTCCCTCTTATCTTTCTGAGGAATGTTTTGTTATGTTTCTTTAAGGACATTTTATGACTTTTCGGCTCCATTTGTGTCTATTATCCCACCACCCTGTTTTGTTTTGCATTTTACGATTCCCTTATCACTTCTATTTGTCTTTTGATGCTTGATATTCGACCTTGCTGGCATTTCTGCTATCTGTTCCCGGCTGCATGTTGTCAGTCTCTGTTCTAAGAATTAAAACCCATCTTTGAATCTAACAGCTATTTCTTACAGGACGTCCCAAAGCGCTTTACAGCCAATGAAGTACATTTTGAAGTGTAGTCACTGTTGTAATGTAGGAAACGCGGCAGCCAATTTGCACACAGCAAGCTCCCACAAACAGCAATGTGATAATGACCTGATAATCTGTTTAAGTGAAGTTGGTTGTGGGATTAAATATTGGCCCAGGACACTTCAAGTGCTTTCTGTTTGACTTGCCCCAGGCACGGGGAGGTAACTTATCCCCAATATCTCCATATTTTCCCATTTTCGTATTAGCAATTTCCTCTCGTCTCAGACAGTTCCAGCCTTGCCCATCTATTGCTATCCTTTGCTACTAACTTTAATTTAAAAGAAAATCAGGATAAATAAACTACTTGAAAAATCCTGCTCCATTTTATTACAGTGAAACCGGTATAAACCGACACTTCCCAAAAACAGACACTTATTGAGAGAGCCAAATATCCTCCATGGTAAAATATACAAGAGGCACACTAAATCCACGGACACTCACATATTCCAAACTATAGACAGCCTTCAATGCACCGAGCCCTTTTGCAACTTAAAACACGGCACACAGCCGGACGTCACTTCAAAATGCTCAAAGTACGCGCACTGTATCCGAGTCTGAAGATTGTGATGACCGATGGATTGTTTCTGGCTTCCTTTTTGTCCCAGTCCATCCCCGGGGTTAGAATCACCCCAACGGCCACTGTCCCTGCTTCCAACAGCAACCTTGTGAGCAACGCACGGCAGAAGGTGCACACTCACCTGGCCCCACGCAGACCCAGAAGATAAACGCGGACTCGACCGAATGCGAACCCAGAAGATAAACACGGACCTAACCAAACGAGGAAGCAGAAGATAAACGCAGACCTGACCAAACGCAAACCCAGAGGATAAACGCAGACCCGACCAAACACGGAACCAGAAGATAAACACAGACCCGACCAAACGCAAACCCAGAGGATAAACGCAGACCTGACCAAACACAAACCCAGAGGATAAACGCAGACCCGACCAAACACGGAACCAGAAGATAAACTCAGACCCGCCCAAACACGGAACCGGAAGATAAAGGCAGACCCGCCCAAACACGGAACCAGGAGATAAACTCAGATCCGACCAAACATGGAGCCAGAAGATAAACGCAGATCCGACCAAACACGGAACCAGGAGATAAACACAGACCCGACCAAAGGCAGAAGCAGAAGATAAATGCAGACCCGACCAAACACGGACCGACCAGAAGATAAACGCGGACCCGACCAAATGCAGAACAAGAAGATAAATGCAGACCCGACCAAACACGAGCCCGGAAGATAAACGCACTCCCGACCAAACATGGAACCAGAAAGAAAGAAAGACTTGCATTTATATAGCCTATCCAAATGTGCTCCCGACCACCGGACGTCCCAAAGCGCTTAACAGCCAATTAAGTAATTTTGAAGAGTGTTGTCACTGTTGTAATGTGGGAAACATGGCAGCCAATTTGTGCACAGCAAGGTCCCACAAACAGCAGTGAGATAATGACCAGATAATCTGTTTTTAGTTATGTTGATTGAGGAATAAATATTTGCCAGGATACCGGGGAGAACTCCCCTGCTCTTCTTTGAATAGCGCCATGGGATCTTATACATCCACCTGAGAGAGCAGACGGGGCCTCGGTTTAACGTCTCTTCTGAAAGGTGGCATTTAGATGAGCACTTGAAATGCCATAGCATACAAGGCTACGGACCAAGTGCTGGAAAATGGGATTAGAATAGATAGGGATTGATGGCTGGCGCGGACACGATGGGCCGAAGGGCCTCTTTCTGTTCTGTATAACTCTATGGGCTCGATTTTGCCAGGCCCGAGGAGGCGGGATTGGAGGCATGTGAGGTGGTAAAATAGCAAAAAATGGCGGGCGGGCCTGATCTTGCCTCCATCCTGCCTCTGAGCAATTTTCCCAAATGCGTGCTTTCTGACCCCGTTTCCACCCCGCCTCCAAGAGGCGGGAGAGGCCCTTACGGCCCTTAACAACCAGTTAAGTGCCTCTATAATCCCATTTTGAGAGGCCTTTCTGATTTTCCCACTTTTCCCCCGTGCTGCACGTCTCCTCTGGAACACACCAGTGAATCCTGGCGGCCTCACAAGTGGATTGATTACTAATAGCTGCAGCTCCACCATTAAAAAGGAGTTTTCAGCAATCATCATTTGCAGGTGGCAGAACTTTGCTGTCTCAGGTCTGGGGGAACTTTTAGCAGGCCTACTCATTGTTGTGGAAGTTTGGAGCCTGAGACCCATCTCCAGTGTGACCTCCTGGGAAACCCCTCGCTCCACCTTGACTGAGCGCTTCCTCAACTGAGGCATATACCAGAAGCATGGGAACAATTTATTTCCTTTCCTACTGGATATCAAATTCGGACGAAGACCAGCCGTGGCAGCAGCAGAACCATGAACAACAGCACCACCAACAGCAGCAGCAACAACAGGAGCGCCAAGCTGCTGCTCACCCACCTGAAGCTGCACATGCCAGAAGGCGCCAGCGCGCGACCACATTGCTGCCCGGGATGCAAGGGATGCACTCATCTTGGCCAGATTTGCTTAGCCTGCACAATCAAACACTTTTGCCTCGCACCTTCTTATCAGACCATCGACAATGGCCAAGAACCTGCGGATTCCTATCACTCTGACCACCATAATGACAATGGCAAGTCGCCCTAAGCCCTCAATGTGGAAGTCCCATTAGTGATATGACACACGCCACAACTGCAACAGTTTGCCATCAAAAGTTTTTGTGACAATAAGCAACTGATGGCTTTTCAAAATTAAACACAACATTACACCCAAGTGACTACGGTAGCCAGCCTTAGCATGGAGGTAGCCAGCCTTACCATGGAGGTAGCCATCCTTTCCAAGGAGGTAGCCATCCTTTCCGTGGTGATGCGTTCATGCGCCAACGCCTCCACAAAGGCTCTGTTCATGTTAGCGATGGACTCCTCCATTCGCTCCACACTCGCAGCGACCCTGGAGACAAAACCTGCCAGAGACTCCTGCACCTGTTCCCGGAGTTCCAGCACCGCTCTCCTTCTGGATGGACCCGGAGGCGCAGGGTCAACATACAGCGGAGCCAAGCTGAGAGCGTCCTCTCCATTGCGACGAGGACTCTCCACCTCTGTCCCTGTCTCCACCATCTGCTGATGCTCACTTGTGAGCTGTGATACACCAGGTGACAACTCTACTCTATGTCCCGAAGGTCCCACCAAGGTGTGAGTGTCTGCGCTGGAGCTGGTTGCACTTAATTCTGCTGACGGAGCGCCCTCAGAGGTTGCAGCTTCCTCTGAGGAGTCTGGAAGCTCAGGCTCTTCCTCCTGGACAGTGGGGACGGGGGCTGTCGCTGGTCCTGTCGGGGAGTAAAGGAAAGAGTTAGAGATGTGAGGTAAAGGTTGCATGCACATTGAATTGTGCAGATGATCATAAGTCAATCTGTTAGAGCATCAGAATCATTATCAGTCACTCATGCAATGTCAAAGAGAGAGATGCCAAACTATTCTGTCACCAGCTTGCTGTGATGCGCCCGCGTGTCCGTCCCCCACTTGGGAATCCTCCTCGATCCCGGCAATTTCCAGGGCCGCCTCCTCCGAGGTGGTGAGCTGGGCTACTGAGGGTGGCCCTCCTCCTGTCCTCGCTCTTTCCCTCTTATTGTGGGCTCTCTTTTCCTGCAATGAGGGACACAAGTGGAGTTTGAGTGAGAATGAAGGAGTGATTGTGGAGAATCCATAGCATAGATGCTTAGAAGGAGACAAAGGGCCCTCCCTGTGTGTTGTAAGTTGTTATCATTGTGTCACAGTGATAGGGAGTGTGAGGGCTGCATGGTCGAATAGTTAAGTGAATGTGACCATAGAGAGAGAGGGAATGGGTAAGGGTGCAGGGATGTCAGTGTCAAGTGGGATGTGGAGGAAGAGGTTGGCAAAGCAGAGTGCTGGTGAGGAGAGGCGATGGGGATGAAATTGAGGGTGATGGGAAAGTCATACTCACTTTTCCTGTGCGGAGAAGGTCATGAAACCTCTTCCTGCACTGCAGCCAGGATCTGCGGCACATAGAGATGGCATTGACCTCCTGGGCCACTTGCAGCCGCACAGCTTTTGTCTGTTGTGGTGGCTTTTTTCTCCCTGAGGAAGGGGAAAGCACCTCATTATTAGATCTTGCTCCCTGCACCAGAGCTTGGAGGGAGGGCTCATCAAAGCAAGGTGTACACTTTTGCTTGCTGGTGGACATGGTTGGTAAATGAAGTCCTTCATACAATGTCCAAAGCGTTTCCAGTCTCCAGAAGAAGCAAGGCTGCTTGCAGGCCTTAAATTCAGCAGCACTGATGACGTCATCGGAGGCGACTATCAGGATGGAAAGACTAATTGGGCCAGAGGTTCCCACACGCTGGAAATCAAGTGCCCAATTAGGGGAAAATTGCACTTTTTTCCCACTGCACATCGGAGTCGGGGTCCTGACACGAAAACCACCTGACACACCCCAGCCCGACCCCAATGGCAAAATCGAGCCAGTGACTCTATGGGCTGGATTTTGATACTGGGGCGGGTTGGGGTCGTGTCATCCGCATTTCGTGTTATCCACCCGACTGCAATTGGATGTGGGAGATTGAGGCAATTTTCACTTAATTGGGCAATTGAGTTCCAGCATGTGGGAGCCCATGAACCAATTAGTGGTTTCAGTCTGAAAGTCGCCCCTGATGATGTCATCATTGCTGCTGCATTGCAGGTCAGAGACTGCCTGGCCTTTGCTGTGAGAGAACCTGGATGCAAAATGAGCAGCAGCTCTAAGGAGAAAGAGAGAGAGAGAGAGATTTTTTTGCATCCAGGTCCTCTCACAGCAAAGGCCAGGCAGTGAAGACCTTCAATGCAGCAGCATCAGATGCGACTTTCAGACTAATACTACTACTACCTTCATCACATCTCCGTTGTAATAGTGGACCTGCAGCTGATAGTCAGCTATCCAAATGTGCTCCCGCCAGGTTTCACAATCGTGTTTCAGAACAGGCGTGCTTCACGTAGATCAAGGGTTAAAATCACAAAGGCCTTTCAAAATGGCATTACAGAGCAAATTTAGTGCATGTTAAGGGCCTTAACAGCCTATCCCGTCTCTTAAAGGCGGGACGGAGTCGGTACCAGCAGACACGATTTAATGAAAATTGCGTGGAGGTGGGATGGAGGCGGACTTGTGCCCGCCCGCCAGTTTTCGCAATTTTAACCCCCCACACGCCTCCAAACCCGCCTCCACGGGTCAATGACAATCCAGCCCTATGACTCAGACAGTGCAGCGCTCCCTCTGCACTGCACTGGCATGTCAGCCTAGATTTTTATGCTCAAGTCATTGGAGTGGGACTATGAACCCACAACCTTCTGACTCAAAGGCAATGGTGCTACCAACTGAGCCACGGTTGACACACACTGACAGAAGATAAACGCGGACCCGACCAAACGCGGAACCAGAAGCTAAAAGTGGACCCGATCAAACGCGAGCCCGGAAGATATGAGCCTGACCAAACACATACCCCGAAGATACGCACTCGACCGTAAGGTCATCTGAGTCGTTAGGAGCAGGTTCCACGGTACAGGTACTGTACTGTACTGGGCACAGCAGCTTTGTTGTTATATCGGCTTCCAAACTTAGGTTCTTAGCTTTGTTGCAGCTGATTAGTTGCTGATCATAATCTCAGCCGGTTCTTCAAATTTGTTGGGAAAATTTTCACCGTGCACACAATGACCATCTTTAAAAGAAGGGCAGCTGCACATTAAAAAAAATTGCTCACCTGATGCCAGTCCCTTAGGTGTCCGTCATGTACAGCTTTCACTGTATTTCAATTACAGCCGACTATTATGGGATGGGACGACGATTACCTTTTATTTAAAAAACAAGAGCGAGCAGGCAGGAGCAGCAACCCACGATGGGAGTTCAAGTGATGAGCCGGGCTGTCAGCTTATTAATGACAAGCCTTCACATGCACGCAGCTTACCCATGGGGTCAGGGCCTAACTTAGAAAGTGGACCCTGACTGTACAACCAATCTGGAAGCAGCAAATTCAGCGCCTTGCAAGCAAACAGAGGCCCGAATTTGAGAGAAATGCAACCTCCTTTTTTTTGCCACTTTAAATGATTTAATAGGCACACTCAGATGATCTGAAACAAGTACTGATATGCCAGCAGACTAATTGTTACCATGGTAACACAACCGCTGCTTATACCAAAAGCCTCTTTCTCCTTTCTTCTTATTTTACATGTTTTCGACATTATCTTCAGGAGGGCAAAAATTAGTGTCAGTAACTGTGAGGGCCCTAAGTTAGACACCAAACTGAAATATTTACAGTAATTAATTGAGAGAGTGGAACTGTCTGAACAAGCCAGTCAGTCCGGGTTTCCAGGTGAAAATGGAAAGAATGGAAGAATACAATCTAAAAAAAAACAGTACCAATCTTAGAATCATAGAATGACATGGCACAGAAGGAGGCCATTCGGCCCATCATGCCCTGTGTCCGCTCTTTGAAAGAAAAAAAGAAGAAAGACTTGCATTTATATAGCGCCTTTCACGTCCTCAGGCGGTCCCAATACACTTTACAGCCAATGAAGTACTTTCTGAACTATTACAGTAGCAAAAATACTGCGGATGCTGGAAATCTGAAATAACAACAGAAAGTGCTGGAGACACTCAGCAGGTCAGGCAGCATCGAGGAGAGAGAAACAGAGTCAACGTTTCGGGTCGAACCCTTCGTCAGAACTTTCTGAACTATAGTCAGTGTTCTAATGTAGGATACGCGGCAGCCAATTTGCACACAGCAAGCTCCCACGAACGGCAGTGTGATAATGACTAGATCATCTTTTATTTTTAGTGAAAGTGCTATCCAAGAGGTCCCGCTCCCCTACCCTGAAAAAAGTTTCCCCTTCAAGTATTTATCCATTTCCCTTTTGAAAGTTATTATTGAATCTGTTCCCTCCGCCCTTTCAGGCAGCGCATTCCAGGTCTCAGAATCCTACTTAATAAAAACTGAATTTCACTTATTCAGTCACCATAAGCCTTAATTATAAATGGGCAGAATCACAGTTTCCAATCCCCGAAACACCAGTAACAACAGAATATGATTTATTAGGACCTGAATTCCCTGCACCTTTACACCAAGGAATGCTTATTCCCTGGGGGACAAAGTACCTGTACAGGAAAATGGACGGAGTCCTGAGCCTCTAGGCCTACAGTAAGTGCGGGCTAAGGGCGGCTGCATTAATGAGGCAGTCGGGGTCTTCCTCCATCTTCCTCTTCGTTCACCGGCGTGGCGACCATTTTCAGGAGCGCTGAGAACAAGTGGGGCTCAGGTCCTGCGGCAGCTCCTCTCCAATCAGAGTGTCAGAGAGGGTCGGGTTCGCAACCGCCTCTGCTGTGGCTCACTGGGTAGCATTCTCATCTCTGAGTCAGAAGGTTGTGAGTTTCAAGTCCCACTCCGTGAGACTTGAGCACAAAATCTGATCTGACACTCCAGTGCAGTGCTGAGGGAGTGCTCCACTGTCAGAGATGCCGTCTTTTGAAAGAGACATTAAACCGAGGCCGTGTCTGCCCTCTCAGGTGGATATAAAGGATCCTATGCCACTATTTCGAAGAAGAGCAGGGGAGTTCTCCCCGGTGTCCTGGCCAACATTTTTTCCTCAACCAACATCACTAAAAACAGATTATCGGATCATTATCACATTGGCGTAAATTGGCTGTATATGAAAGGTGCTATATAAATGCATAATAGACTTGTTATCAAAATTGAAGCCCATGATATTAAAGGGGCAGTGGCAGCATGAATACAAAATTGGGTAAGGGACAGAGAGCAGAGAGTAGTGATGAACGGTTGTTTTTCAGACTGAAGGGTGTATATCCCAGGGGTATGTATTACGACCACTGCTCTTTTTGATATATATTAATGACCTGGACTTGGGTATACAGGGCATAGTTTCAAAGTTTGCAGATGATACGAAACCCAGAAATGTAGTAAACATTGAGGAGGATAGTAACAGACTTCAGGAGGACACAGACAGGCTGGTGAAATGGGCGGACACATGGCAGATGAAATGTAATGCAGAAAAGTGTGAAGTGATACATTTTGGTAGGAAGAATGAGGAGAGGCAATATAAACTAAATGGTACAATTTGAAAGGGGGTGCAGGAACAGAGAGATCTGGGGGTGTATGTACAGAAATCTTTGAAGGTGGCAGGACAAGTTGAGAAGGCTGTTAAAGAAGCATGTGGGATCTTGGGCTTTATTAATAGAGGAATAGAGTATAAAAGCAAGGAAGTTATACTAAACTTTAATAAAACGCTGGTTACACCTTAGATGGAGTATTGGGTTCAATTCTGGGCAGCACACTTTAGGAAGGATGTGAAGGCTTGAAGAGGGTGCAGCAGAGATTTATAGAATGGTACCAGGGATGAGGGACTTCAGTTATGTGGAGAGACTGGAGAAGCTGTAAGGTTTCCAAAATTTGCAGATCCCCAAAACCTAAGGAAAAAGGACTTTGGAACTACCTCAGAGTGATAAAATTGCATTTGGACCTAACCTAAAGAATATAAGACCAAAAACCAAGTTTTGGCATTTTAAAAACATGTCTGGGCCTGTAAAGGGAGAAAAGGCTGTGAAGGAAGTTGGGTTTAACCTCTGTAAAAGCAGTTTTGGGTATTGCAGTTAATTGCACTGTCTGGGGAACCGGGATGACCTCACTCAAAGCCGCAGCTAGCATTAACATTTCGACAATAGACCCTAGGAGAAGACAGTCCCACCCAAAACAATAAGTCCCATCAAACCGATTACAAGGCCCATCAAGAAATATGCATAATACAGAGCACCCAGGACTAGGCTATAGACTAGCCTCGGAACCCAAAACACAAAACCCATCACCAGCAATCAGCCAACAGATCGACAGGATGCAAACCATCCCAAGAACCCATTTGACACTTACAGAGCAGTTACTGGTAGCAGGGCTGCCAAATTCAGACAATGAACTGAGCAGATTTGGCGGGTAGATAAGGCCATACTCAATGGGTCAGATTGAAGGCCTGTTAAAACCCAGTTAACGTGCTAGTAAATCGTTACCGATTTACGAGCCCGCCAAAACTAAACAATGAACTGAACAGCCCTCTGGACTCAATATCGAGTTCAACAATTTTAGATCATAACCTCAGCTCCAATCACATTTATATTTTATTTTATCCACCCTTTTATTTGTCCCCCCCACCTTTTTTTTCCTCCTAGAAGCTGGCAGCTGTCCTTCATTCTGCCAGTAGATTTCACACTTCATTCAGCCTTAATCTGTCACATTAACACCACCTCTAGCCTTGCATATCTCTTAATGTCTCTTAATGTCTCTTCATCTCCTCCTTTGTTCCTTTATCCCCTCCCCCTTTTCCCAGCTTTACCCTGGCCTTAAATCTATTTGATTTCCAGCTCTTCCCAGTTCTGATGAAAGGTCATCGACCTGAAACGTCAACTCTCTTTCTCTCTCCACGGATGCTGCCTGGCCTGCTGAGTTTTTCCAGCGTTTTCTGTTGTTATTTCGGATTTCCAGCATCTGCAGTATTTTGCTATCGTAATGAACTGAACAGATTTGGCGGGTAGATAAGGCCACTTCAATTCAGTATAACTGAAGGCCCACCAAGCACACAGCAGAGAAGAGAGAGCTGGAGGACGAACACAGATGACGAAGAAGAAGCAGGAGAGAAGAAGGAAGGAGAGACCGAGAAGAAGAAGGCCTGAGCTGGAAGTGAGTCGGCATCGCGCACCACTCAGACACACCTGAGTCCAGCTCGCGAAGACACCACCTCGACGGACCTCCAACAACAGCCCCAACACAGTCACCCGGAGCAACAAGCAGCAACAAGTCACTGACGGCTCCACGAGGTCGACCGACACACCAACCAAGGCCTAAAGCCATCGCGGGAACCAAAGGCCTCACGAAACCAACAACCGCGCATTACCCCCAACTGACCGGGTAATAGCAGGCCACCGCGACCAACAAAGACCAACTCCAAGGAAGAAAACCCGAAGACTCGCAAAGTTTCCACACTACAAACTACTCCTGACTTACGATAGCAAAATACTGCAGATGCTGGAAATCCGAAATAACAACAGAAAACGCTGGAAAAACTCAGCAGGCGAGGCAGCATCCGTGGAGAGAGAATCAGAGTTAATGTTTCAGGTCGAGACCTTTCATCAGAACTGGAAACAGCAGGAAATCAAATAGATTTAAGGCAAGGATAAAGCTGGGAAAAGGGGGAGGGGATGAAAGAACAAAAGGAGAGATTAAGAGACATTAAGAGACATTAAGAGATATTCAAGGCAAGAGGTGGTGTTAATGTGACAGGTTAAGGCTGAAAGAAGTGTGAAATGCACTGGCAGAATGAAGGACAGCTGCCAGCTTCTAGGAGGGAAAAAAAAAGGCGGGGAGGGGGCAAATAAAAGGGTGGATGAAAAAATAAAATATAAATGTGATTGGGGCTAAGGTTATGATCTAAAATTGTTGAACTCGATATTGAGTCCACAGGGCTGTAGCGTGCCTAAACGAAAGATGAGGTGCTGTTCCTCGAGCTTACGCTGCGCTTCCGTGGAACAGTGTAATAGGCTGAGGACGGTGAGGTCACAGTGGGAGTGAAGCGGTGAATTAAAGTGACAGGCGACCGGGAGCTCGGGGTCCCCCTTACGGACTGAACGGAGGTGTTCCGCAAAGCGGTCACCCAATCTGTGTTTGGTCTCCCCAATGTAGAGGAGACCACATCGTGAGCAGCGAATACAGTATACTAAATTGCAGCAAGTACAAGTAAATCACTGTTTCACCTGGAAGGGGTGTTTGGGGCCCTGAACAGTGGGAAGAGGGGAGGTATAAGGGCATGTGTTGCATCTCCTGCGCTTGCACGGGAAGGTGCCGGGCGAAGGGGAAGGGGTGCTGGGGGTGGTAGAGGAGTGGACTAGGGTGTCGCGGAGGGAGCGGCCCCTGCGCAATGCTAAAAGGGGAGGTAAGGGGAAGATGCGTTTGGTGGTGGGATCAAGCTGGAGGTGGCGGAAATGGCGGAGGATGATCCGTTGAATGTGGAGGCTGGTGGGGTGAAAGGTGAGGACAAGGGGAACTCTATCGTGGTTCCGGGATGGAGGGGCAGGGGTGAGGGCAGAAGTGCGGGAGATAGAATGGACACGGTCGAGGGCCGTGTCGACCACGGTAGAGGGGAATCCTCGGTTGAGGAAAAAGGAAGACATGTCGGAAGCACTGGTATGGAAGGTGGCATCATCAGAGCAGATGCGGCAGAGACGGAGAAACTGGGAGAATGGAATAGAGTCCTTACAGGAGGCGGGGTGGGAGGAAGTGTAGTCCAGGTAGCTGTGGGAGTCAGTGGGCTTGTAGTGAATGTTAGTCAATAACCTATCCCCAGAGATGGAGACGGAGAAGTCGAGGAAGGGAAGGGAAGAGTCGGAGATGGACCATGTGAAGGTGAGGGAAGGGTGGAAATTGGAAGCATAGTGAATGAAATGTTCTAGTTCAGGGCGAGAGCAGGAGACGGCACTGATACAGTCATCAATGTACCGGAAAAAGAGGTGAGGGAGGGGACCTGAGTAGGACTGGAACAAAGAGTGTTCCACATATCCCACGAAAAGGCAGGCATAGCTAGGACCCATGCGGGTACCCATAGCAACACCTTTAATTTGGAGGAAATGGGTGGAGTCAAAGGAGAAGTTGTTCAATGTGAGAACAAGTTCAGCCAGGTGGAGGAGGGTGGTGGTGGATGGGGACTCGTTGGGCCTCTGTTCAAGGAAGAAGCGGAGCACCCTCAGGCCATCCTGGTGGGGAATGGAGGTGTAGAGGGATTGTACGTCCATAGTGAAGAGGAGGCGGTTGGGGCCGGGAAACTGGAAACTGTTAAAATGGCGGAGGGCGTCGGAAGAGTCGCGGATGTAGGTGGGAAGAGACTGGACAAGGGGAGAAAAAATAGAGTCGAGATAGCATGAGATAAGTTCCGTGGGGCAAGAACAGGCTGAAACGATGGGTCTACCGTGGCAGTCCTGTTTGTGGATATTGGGAAGGAGGTAGAAGCGGGCTGTGTGGGGTTGGGGAACTATGAGGTTGGCGGCCGTGGGGGGAAGATCTCCAGAGGAGATGAGGTCAGTGACGGTCTTGGAAATGGTGGTTTGATGTTCGGTAGTGGGGTCATGGTCCAGGTGGAGGTAGGAGGAGGTGTCGGAGAGTTGGCGTTCAGCTTCCGCTAGGTAGAGGTCAGTACGCCAAACAACAACAGCACCACCCTTGTCAGCAGGTTTAATGACAATGTCGGGGTTGGATCTGAGGGAATAGAGTGCTGCAAGTTCAGAGGGAGGTAGGTTGGAGTGAGAGAAATTGAGACGGCCGATGTCACGCCGGCAGTTGGCAATGGAAAGATCTAGAGAGGGTAAGAGGCCAGAGGGAGGGGTCCAGGTAGAATGGGAATTCTGAAAGCGGGAGAAAGGATCAGCCGTATGGGGGGAAGACTCCTGGCCAGAGAAGTGGGCACGGAGGCGAAGGCGGCGGAAAAAGAGCTCAGCATCGTGCCGAGCTCAAAATTCATTGAGGTGGGGGCATAAGGGGATGAAGCTCAGGCCTTTGCTGAGGACTGATCGTTCGGGGTCAGAAAGGGGAAGGTCAGAAGGGATAGTGAAAATGCGGCAGGGGGTGAGATTGGGAGAAGGGGGGTCAGAGGAAAGTGAAGGGGAAGAAGGTTCCGGAGGGACGTTGGTGTTCAAGCGTTGATGAAGCTTCCGATCCTTGACATCAGAAAGGAAGAAAAAATGTTTTTTGTTGAAGCGTCGGATGAGTCGAAGGATGAAATGGAACTGTGGACCCGGACAGCTTTGAGATAAAGTGAGATAGGAGCTGCTGAAGAGAGAGGTTGAGAGTGTTCATGTGGCGCCGCATGGCGTTGAGCGTGGATCTCAAGATGCGGCGAGAGCAGGAGAGCAGTAGTTCGAGGAACGATGAATATCTTGGAGATATTTGTAATCCTGGGTGGATCCGAAACACGAAGGGTGGAAGTTGAGTTGGAATCCCCTGGGTAAGATTTTCCCCAAAGATTTTCCCCAAAGACTCTAAGCCCTACTGCTGAACTAAAGAAATTGGGTACTCACCAGATAAATCCACAACGACATCCTACCGCATCAGCGGACTCACGAAGACTGACCAGAGACCCAGGTGAAGTCCTCTACTGCATATGGGGTACGGCAGACACTAACCGCCATAAACAGCGAACCCCAAAACCGCGATTTAGCCCAACTGTCAAAGGATTGGTGAGCATTATCCCTGGTCCTTCAAAACCTAACTTAGCTAGTAAAGTGGGGTTGGGAGGGGTGAAGTATTGTTCTACTGTCATTTCCCTTGCTTGTACCGAAGTGTTCCCCACCTTTAGAGTGCTAAGAGTGTTATTATTTGTGTCTTACCTTTTAATAAAGATTGAAGTTCTTTCATCAAACTCAGTTGTCTGCTGCACCTTTGGATCACAACCCCCAAATAAGTACAAGGTCTAGAACCAAGGGAGTGGGAGCGATTCGAACCGCTCAGAAGTCAGAGGTAAAGCTGACACAAAAACACCACCCCCTACAAAGCTGGGATTGTTCTCCTTAGAGCAGAGATGGCTAAGAGGAGATTTGATAGATGTGTTCAAAATCATGAATGGTTTTGATAGAGTAAATAAGGAGAAACTGTTTCCAGTGGCAGAAGGGTCGGTAACCAGAAGGCATAGATTTAAGGTGATTGGCAAAAGAACCAGAGGCGACACGAGGAAATATTTTTTTACACAGCGAGTTGTTGTGATCTGGAATGCACTGCATGAAAGGATAGTGGAAGCAGATTCACTGATAACATTCCATAGAGAATTGGATAAATACTTGAAGGGGGAAAAAAATGACAGGGCTATGGGAAAAGAGCAGGGAGGAGTGGGACTAATTGGATAGCTCTACCAAAGAGCCGGCACAGGTACAATGGGCAAAATGGCCTCCTTCTGTGCTGTATCATTCTATGATTCCAAGTTCTTTCTTCTTTTTCAATGGGTCTATTAATAAACTGGTGGAATCACAGACTGCAAAAGCCCAAAGCACCAATAAAAATGGAACGTGACCCAGTCACAGTAAATCAGTGGCTCAGCTAATGAAACAAGAGAATGACTTTATGAAGATAATCAGCCCAATGCACTGCTGAAGTTTCAGAGACAGCCAGTGCCTCTCTAGCTACACAGCCAGGGACTCAGTCGTAAACCATCCACGCTCATTCCAAGCTCTTCTGTGTCATCTTTTAGGTGTAAACAACATTTTTTCTTCACAAGACGAACTTTGATGCTTCCTTTTCTTCAGGCTTTATATTTCTGTAATGCTGCTCAAATCTTGTTGACAATTGCTAGCAATATACTTACAGATTGTTATCCTGTCATTTTCAGTGTGCTTTTTAAAACCAGGCAAGCACATGATGAAAAAAGAGAGGTGGACAGGACCTATGCCACCAATATTAACAGATTAAAAAAGCTACAGAACAACGGAAAGTTATAGGAATGTAAGAACATAAGAAATAGGAGCAGGAGTAGGCCATTCGGCCCCTCGAGCCTGCTCTGCCATTCAATGAGATCATGGCTGATCTTCTACCTCAACTCCAATTTCCTGTCCGATCCCCATATCCCTTGATTCCCCTTGAATATACTCAACGACTGAGCCTCCACAGCCCTCTGGGGTAGAAAATTCCAAAGATTCACCACCCTCTGAGTGAAGAAATTTATCTTCATCTCAGTGCTAAATGGCCGACCCCTTATTCTGAGACTGCGACCACTGGTTCTAGACTCCCCAGCCAGGGGAAACATCGTCCCAGCATCTACCCTGTCAAGCCCTGTAAGAATTCTGTATGCTTCAATGAGATCAACTCTCATTCTTCTAAACTCTAGAGAATATAGGCCTAGTCTACTCAATCTCTCCTCATAGGACAATCCCCTCATCCCAGGAATCAGTCTGGTGAACCTTTGTTGCACTACGTCTAAGACAAGTTTATCCTTCCTTAGGTAAGGAGACCAAAATTGTACACAATACTCCAAGTGTGGTCTCAGCAAGGACCTGTATCATTGCAGTAAGATGTCTTTACTCTTGTACTTCAATTCTTTTGTAATAAAGGCCAACATACCATTTGCTTTCCTAATTGCTTGCTGCAACTGCATGTTAACTTTCTGTGATTTGTGTACAAGGACACCCAGGTCCCTCTGAACACCAACATTTCCCAATCTCTCACCATTTAAAAAATATTCTGCTTTTCTATTTTTCTACCAAAATGGATAACTTCACATTTCTCCACATTGTATTCCATCTGCCATGTTCTTGCCCACTCAATTAGCCTATCTATATCCCCTTGAAGCCTCTTTGCATCCTCCTCACAACTTACTTTCCCAATTAGCTTTGTATCGTCAGCAAATTTGGATATATTACACTCAGTCCTCTCATTTACGTAATTGATTTAGATTGTAAATAGCTGAGGCCCAAGCACTGATCCTTGTGGTACCCCACTAGTTACAGCCTGCCAACCAGAAAATGACCAGTATTTTCCTACTCTCTGCTTTCTGTCAGTTAACCAATCCTCAATCCATGCTAATATATTATCCCCAATCCCTTGGGCCCTTATTTTGTGTAATAACCTTTTCTGTGGCTCCTTATCGAATGCTTTTTGAAAATATAAATATACTACATCTACTGGTTCCCCCTTGTCTAACCTACTAGTTACAAACTCAAAAAACTCCAACAGATTCGTCAAACACAATTTCCCTTTCATAAATCCGTGTTGACTCTGCCCGATCATATTATGTTTTACTAAGTGCCCTGTTACCTCATCTCTCATAATAGATTATAGCGTTTTCCCTACTACGAGGGCGGTTAAATTGGGCCATGTAGCACCCGTTTTTGTAAGCGTTATGCAGCCTCCTACGGCATCAAAATGGTGGGTAGGAAGCACGTGCACACTTCCAACCGTAAATGCGCCACCCACCATATTGGAAAAGGACAAGTAAGAGGCGTCCTTCACCCACACCTGAAGTAGGCCTTGGCCATTTACAGATGCACCCCACCCCTTGACTTCCGATCATGACCTCCACAGCCCGCCCGTGCCCCCCGACCTCTGCGATCTGACCCGACCACTTACCCATGTGGCCTCCTCCCGCAACGCCATCTTCATTGTAATGAGGTCCAAGGCCATAAAATCTGGGGCTCCTTTGACCTCAGCACTTGCGTGCGGGTGTATTAATACGGTGTGGGGGAAGGCCCAAAAATGGGTGCTTCCGAATTTAACCCCCCCGCCCCCTATTGTTTTAGCAGGGTTACTGAGCTCTCTCAGCAGTGCCAGCTGTGGCTCAGTTGGGAGCACCTTTGCCTCGGAGTCAAGAAGGTCGTGTGTTCAAGTCCCACACCACAGACTTGAGCACAAAATCTAGGCTGACACTCCAGTGCAGTGCTGAGGGAGTGAGACGCTAAACCGAGGCCCTGTGTGCCCTCTCAGGTAAGCGATCCCAGGGCACTATTTCGAAGAAGAGCAGGGGAGTTTGTCCTGGCCAATATTTATCCCTCAATCAACCTCACTGAAAAAGATTATCTGGTCATTATCACGTTGCTGTTTGTGGGAGCTTGCTGTGTGTAAATTGATTGTTGTGTTTCCTACATTTCAACAGTGGCCACACTTCAAAAGGTACTTCATTGGCTGTAAAGCGCTTTGAGACGTCCGGTGGTTGTGAAAGGCACTATATAAGTACAAGTCTTCCTTTCTTGTCCGTGCCCTCTCTGGTGCCTGGGTAGATTAACACATCAACCAGTGTGGTCCTGATACCATACAGGACAGGGCGATCCCAGGTTTCATCCTGTTCCTGGCCTGCATTGGTTAATCTGCACTGAGGCAACAGGTAACGTCAGTGCTTCTGAGATACAGCCACTGCTGCTCGAAAGCTCGCACAGAAGCTCACAAGCTATATGTTAAACTGAGGTCCACGCTGCCTGTTCAAAATGGATGCAAAAGATCCCGTGGCACTGTTTGTAGAAGAGCATGGAATACGTATTATGGCCAACAATTGTCCCACAGCCAACTCCACCAAAACAGATTATCTGGTCATTGGTCTCATTTTGTGGGAGTTTGATGTGCACAAATTGGCTGCTGCATTTGTCCACAAAACAACACTTTGAAAGCAATTCATGTTCTGTAAAGCTCTTGAGGAGGTCCTGAGGAAGTGGAAGGCGCTATATAGTTTTTTTTTTATTCGTTTATGGGATGTGGGCGTCACTGGCAAGGCCAGCATTCATTGCCCATCCCTAATTGCCCTTGAGAAGGTGGCGGTGAGCCACCTTCTTGAACCGCTGCAGTCCGTGTGGTGAAGGTACTCTTACAGTGCTGTTAGGTAGGGAGTTCCAGGATTTTGACCCAGTGACAATGAAGGTACAGCGATATACTTCTAAGTCAGGATGGTGTGTGACTTGGAGGGGCAATTTGAGGTGGTGGTGTTCCCGTGCGCCTGCTGCACTTGTCCTTCTAGATGGAAGAGGTTGTGGGTTTGGGAGGTGCTGCTGAAGAAGCCTTGGCGAGTTGCTGCAGTGCATCTTGGAGATGGTACACACTGCAGCCACGGTACGCCGGTGGTGGAGGGAGTGAATGTTTAAGGTGGTGGATGGCGTGCCAATCAAGTGGGCTGCTTTGTCCTGGATGGTGTCGAACTTCTTGAGTGTTGTTGGAGCTGCACTCATCCAGGCAAGTGGAGAGTATTCCATCACACTCCTTACTTGTGCCTTGTAGATGGTGGAAAGGCTTTGAGGAGGCAGGAGGTGAGACACTCGCCGCAGAATACCTAGCCTCTGACCTGCTCTTGTTGCCACAGTATTTATGTGGCTGGTCCAGTTAAGTTTCTAGTCAATGGCAACCCCCAGGATGTTGATGGTGAGGGATTCCGCGATGGTAATGCCGTTGAATGTCAAGAGAAGGTGGATAGACTCTCGCTTGTTGGAGATAGTCATTGCCTGGCACTTCTGTGTGGCGCGAATGTTACTTGCCATTTATCAGCCCAAGCCTGAACATCGTCCAGGTCTTGTTGCATGCGGGCATGGACTGCTTCAATGGCCCAGAAATTGATCTCGCTCTGTTCCCGCGGGGGTAAGCCTTCCCCGCGATGTCTCACCTCGCTTATGCTTTTTCAGATCCAGCTCGCACGAACTTGATGTTCCAGACATCAGCTGTGCTGGGCTTGCGTATCCCAGCGGCGTAGTGAATTTGTGCGAGCTGTGGGATCACGTGACTCAGTTAGAGCCAATGGCAGCACACCATCTTCCATTCATAAGTCTCATAGCATGGCTGTGAGACTTATGAATCTTACACCCCCCCAAAATAACAGCTAAACCTCAATTAAATTAAAAAAAAAAACCATCACATTAATAAAATAAGTATAGTTAATTAAATTAACCATTTTAAATAAAAAATACAATTTTTGAAAAATTTAAAATCTTTTAAAAAGTTATAAAAATAAACTTACCTGTCTTTAAAGTCTATAAAAAAGATATACCTGTAAAAAAAAATTCAAAAAAATACTTAATTCACTACTTACCTTCTTAAAAGCGGGTCTTACTCCTCCTTTTTACATTTCCAAAATCTTCCCTACTTACCTGCGCGTCCAAAGCATGAAGTGCACAGCGTGCGCGCAGCCTGTAGCGCACACGCGATGCACCCAGGCCCCGCCCCCTTTTCGGAAGAGCAATTGCCGGTTTTCAGCGCATGCGCAGGGCATGCAGAAAACCGGCAATTGGAGTGGGAATACGCGAGAGTATGCAGTGCGTACTCTCGCGTCCCGGGATCAATTTTCGGCCCATTATCTGAGGAGTTGTGAATGGTGCTGAACACTGTGCAGTCATCAGCGAACATCCCCATTTCTGACCTTATGTTGGAGGGAAGTTCATTGATGAAGCAGCTGAAGATGGTTGGGCCTAGGACATTGCCCTGAGGAACTCCTGCAGCGATGTCCTGGGGCTGTGATAATTGACCTTCAACCACCACAACCATCTTCCTTTGTATATAAGTGCGACTTGTTTCTCTCGTTGAAAGAAAGAGTAGATTTTGAAAATGAGCGCTCCCCACGCAGAGTTTCACATGCTGAGTGTGCATGTTGGAAACTTAGGAATGGTGGTCCATGCCTCTCGTATGACTTTCCATTGGTTAAAAGTAAAACTGAGTGGGGTGGGCGCACTGATTCCGAAGCACAAAATCCCCAATGTGCAGTCCCTAATGTATAAAGCTCTGTGCCTGCAAAATCTATTCCAATATCCCCACACAAAAGCGTTGCATCGAGGAGGCAAAATGGAAGAGAATGGGACCAAAATTTGCCCGATCAACAACGAGGCTAGAATGACTTCCCAATGTTTCAAAAGTGACCTGGAGTTTCTTTTTAACAGGGAAGGTGTCAACTTCTGCATGCTGTTATGAGAACTCAAAATGAATACCAATAATGTACAAGTTCACCAGTCACAGTGGCCACTGACCAATCAGATGGATTGGAAATATAATGGAAGATAATGGACAGAGCCAATGTACCTGAAAAGAGTGACAACACTGCTCAGAATATTGAGCTGTAAGTCCTCAAACGACAATTAAAATCAAAAATACTGAGGCAGGAAGGGAAAAAAAATCTGCATTTGTATCGGATCAGCTGTGGTTCAGTGGGTAGCACCCTCGCCTCTTGAGTCAGAAGGTTGTAGGTTCACGTTCCACTCCAGAGACTTGAGCACAAAAATCCAGGCTGACACTCGAGTGCTGCACTGTCGGAGGTGCCGTCTTTCGGATGAGACGTTAAACCGAGGCCCCTTCTGCTCTCTCAGCTGGAGGTAAAAGATCCTGTGGCACTATTTTGAAGAAGAGCAGGGGAGTTATCTCCGGTGTCCCGGCCAGTATTTATCCCTCAATCAACATCACTAAAACAGATAATCCGGTCATTATCACATTGCTGTTTGTGGGAGCTTGCTGTGCACAAATTGGCTGCCGCGTTTCCTAAATTACAACAGTGACTACACTTCAAAAAGTATTTAATTGGCTGTAAAGTGCTTTGGGATGTCCGGTGGTCGTGAAAGGTGCTGTAGAAATGCAAGTCTTTATTTGATTTTAGATAAGTATTTTTAATACTTTGAGCCCCTGACTATACACTTCACAGAACAACAAAAAAGTAATATTAATCGTTTCACGAATGCTTTCATCCGAGAACAATGACATCTAGAGATTACAATCTCATGCTTGTGTAACACTGGAGCTCTGACAGTACATATGTTTTGATATTTCATGAGGCCCAACTGCTCTGACAGGTGTTAAATATGGATTGTGTTTAATGCTCAGTCTTGTGAGAATTGATACTTCATCCTTCACAAGTTGGGCGAGTCAAAGAAACATCACCTTATTTCATAATATTAAAATAACTAACGTTTATCAAGCTGCGGCAAGCTGTGTAAAAGGTACAATCATATATTTAAGAAAAGTTTGCTCTTTGTTATGTTTTCACGATTTTAACAAAGCGCAAACATGAACAGATCATTGTGACGGATCACGTCTAATTTCAATGGTGTAGATCTTGAGTTTGCCCGAGACTGTAACACAGACAATAGCGAGTCGGCAGCCTGTTTACATCTCTGCTGATTTAAGTTGACGGATATAAAAATGGGGAGAGATTTAATAGGGGTTGCCGACTCACTATCGCCCATTTTACACTCTCGCGAAAAGTCAAGATCTACCCCATTGAAATTAGACTTGAACCATTCACTTTGCGAGATGCACTCCAATGAGTTTAAGTTGGTTTTTCTTTGTTTTATATTCATTCATGGGATGTGGATGTGGGCGTCGCTGGCAAGGCCAGCATTTATTGCCCATCCCCTGACTGCATGGCTCGCTCGGCCATTTCAGAGAGCAGATTAAGAGTCAACTACACAGGCTGTGGGTCTGGAGTCACATATAGGCCAGACTGGGTGAGGACGGCAGATTTCCTTCCCTGAAGGACATTAGTGAACCAGATGGGTTTTTAACAACAATCCAGTAGTGTCATGGTCACCATTACTGATGCTAGTTTTTTATTCCAGATTCATTTAATTAACTGAATTTAAATTCCACAGATGCCTTGGTGTGATTTGAACTCGCGTCTCTGGATCATTATTCCAGTCCGCTGGATTACTAGCCCAGTGACATTACCACTACACTACCATTCCCTTGTTGTGATACAGTAGTGTGCCCAAAAGCAAAATGTTCTTTCTTCAGTAACACATATATTTACGCAACACCTAGCTTACTGATTTGAAGTTTTTTTCCAAAGAGATTGCAGATAAATAGGGAGAGAATTTTGATTTTGGCCGATTGTATAAAATGGGTGCTTTCGGATCAGCTGCCCATTTCCATGAGGTTATTTCTATATTGCTGTTGGCAGATCGTAGGTAGGTATGAACACTGTGTCTTCTGGTAGTGGTCTTTCATTTAATGGAATCACAGTAGGGATGTCTGTAGCCAGGGAAGTAGTGAGAGTTTCAGCAAATCGTTAATGAGATGCACACCGTGGTCAGAAATGTGATGAAAAGAGTACAGAGTGGAATCCTGCTCAGAGTGTTAGATTGAAGGAAAATTGGACAGGCAGTTAATTTCACTGTGCAAATTTATGGGGTACCACCAAAGTTGTCTTTTCCTTTCATGGGTTCAGTTTATCAAACACTGAGCTCCTCTCGGGACTATATTACAGAATGATATGGGGTGGTTAGATTACGAGGACAGGTTGCATAAACTTGACTTGTATTCCCTTGAGTTTGGGAGAATGAGAAGTGATGTGATCGAGGTGTTTTAACATGATAGAAGGGTTTGATATGGTAGATAAAGGGAATCTATTTCCTCTGGTGGGGAGAATTCCGAACAAAAAGAAAAAAGAAAGACTTGAATTTCTATAGCACCTTTCACAACCACCTGACATCTCAAAGCGCTTTACAGCCAATGAAGTACTTTTTGAAGTGGAGTCACTGTTGTAATCTGGGAAACGCTGCAGCCAATTTGCGCACAGCAAGGTCCCACAAACAGCAATGTGATAATGACCAGATAATCTGTTTTATGTTATGTTGGTTGAGGGAGAAATATTGGCCAGGACACCGGAGATAACTCCTCCATCTCTTCTTCAAAATAGTGCCATGTGATCTTTTACATCCACCTGAGAGAGCAGACGGTGCCTCGGTTTAACATCGGAGGTGCTGTCTTTCAGATGAGACGTTAAACTGAAGCTCCGTCTGCTCTCTCAGATGGACGTAAAAGATCCCGTGGCAGTATTTCGAAGAAGAACAGGGGATTTATCCCCGGTGTCCTGGCCAAAATTTCTCCCTCAATCAACATAACAAAAAAAACAGATTACCTGGTCATTATCACATTGCTGTTTGTAGGAGCTTGCTGCGCACAAATTAGCTGCTGCGTTTCCCACATTACAACAGTGACTCAACTCCAAAAGTACTTTGAGACGTCCGGTGGTCGTGAAAGGCGCTATATAAATGCAAGTTGTTCTTTCTCATCCGAACGACAGCACCTCTGACAGTGCAGCACTCCCTCAGCACTGCACTGGAGTGTCAGCCTAGCTTTATGTGCTCATAATCCCTGGAGTGGGACTATGAACCCACAACCTTCTGACTCAGAGGTTAGTGTGCTACCCACTGAGCCACAGCTGACAAGAGGGCACAACCTTAAAATTGGAGCCAGGCCATTCAGGAGTGAAGTCGGGAAACACTTCTTCACACAAAAGCTAGTAGAAATCTGGAACCCCTTCCTCCAAAATCCTGTGGATGATGCGGGGGAGGGGGTGGCGGGGGATGGGGCAACTGAAGCTTTCAAGACGAGGTCGGTAGAGTTTTGTTAGGTAAGGGTATCAAGGGATATGGAGCGAATGTGATCCCGGAGGGGGCTGAACACGGGCCGGCAGATCGCCGCTGTATTTCCTTGGAGCTAGGAGGAGTAAGCCTGCTCCTCCTGACCATGCAAGAATTCTGCCCATAAAAAACCCCAGCCATTTTCTTGCGTGGTCCCTTTAAGGGTTGCTGGTTAGGCCGTTCATGGCTTGGTATGAATGGGATGGAGTTTACACGGAAAAAGGACAACCCATTTATACCTTGGAAATTACAAGCGGGCAATACACACCCGAAATGCCAAAACCTGTCTTTTCTCTTTCCACACGTATTTCCAGCCTTTTTCTGTTTTTATTTTCAGATTTCTAGCAATTTACAACTATTTTTCTTTTAATATTTTCATGGACTGATATAGCTTCTCATGGACTGATATAGCTTCTCATGGACTGATATAGCTGCGAGAAAAAATAATCGGCCAGCTGAGAGGACAGATTTGGTTTAACATCTCCTCCAAAAGGTTACACTTCAAAAGTACTTCAGTGGCTGTGGAGTGCTTTGGGACGTCCTGAGGTCATGAAAGATATTATATAATTGCGAGTTCTTTCTTCATTCTGTTCCTACAGAGGAAAGATGAGGGAGTTTCAACTCTACTGAAAGTTTTGCGCTGTTACTGAGCAACAACTTGCATTTATATAGCGCCTTTAACGTAGTAAAACAACCCAAGGCGCTGCACAGGAGCGATTATCAAACAAAATTTGACACCGAGCCACATAGGGATGTATTAGGACAGATGACCAAAAGCTTCATAGAATCATAGAAATTTACAGCACAGAAGGAGGCCATTCGGCCCATCGTGTCTGTGCCAACCGAAAAAGAGCTATCCAGCCTCATCCCACTTTCCAGCTCTTGGTCCGTAGCCATTGTAAGTTAACGGCACTTCAAATGCATATCCAAGCTTGGTCAAAGAGGAGCATCTTACAGGAGGACAGAGAGGTAGAGAGGCAGAGAGGTTTAGGGAGGGAATTCCAGAGCTTAGGGCCTGGGCAGCTGAAGGCACGGCCGCCAATGGCGGAACGATTAAAATCGGAGATGCACAAGAGGCCAGAATTAGAAGAGCGCAGAGATCTGGGAGGGTCGTAGGGCTGGAGGAGGTTACAGAGATAGGGAGGTGCGAGGCCATGGAGAGATTTGAAAACCAGGGTAAGAATTGTAAAATCAAGGCGCTGCTTAACCGGGAGCCAAGGTAGGTCAGCGAGAACAGGGGTGATGGGTGAACGGGACTTGGTGCGAGTTAGGATACGGGCAGCAGAGTTTTGGATGAGCTTAGGTTTATGTAGGGTGATAGATGGGAGGCCGGCCAGGAGAGCATTGGAACACCACTCACAAAAGGTGATAAATGTTATCATCCATGGTCATACGAGGACGGATTTAAATGATTCGCTTTGATGTTTTACATTTTGACACAAGCTTTACAAATGAATTCCTGTGCCCTGCTGTTTGCCTCGGCACCATACTCCTGTGAAAAGGTAAGTAATTAAGAGAGAGCTGATTTGTTGCAGCAGTAATTTGTATCGTCAGCCTGCATGCAGTTATATACATCAGCTCTCTAAAAATAGATTTCTCATCTCAATTTTATCAGACCGTGCTCTGCTTCATGCCCCATTGCGACCACAAGCACCAGAAGCTGTATTCTGCCAGGAAACTCATCTCCCTCACCCCTCAGCTACCGTTACATCATCACACAGGAATCATAGGGGGAAAAATTCAGTTGGTTGCACCTCCCGTTAGCGCCTTAAGAGGGCGATAATGGGGCGCAAAGCATCTCGCGCCCAGGCGCGGCGATGTTTGCGCCGCTCGCGAAATTAACTAGACAATTTGCGGCGGCGCTAAACACTACCGCCACGATCTCCTGCGCTGGCAGATCGTGACGTCAGTCGAGTGCGCAACGCCCCGGTATCGTCCCGGAGCGGATATTGAGTGGCGCCCCCTGCCTTACCGCCTGCCGCTAGCAACGACAGGTTGAGGGGAGCGTTTTGCAGTCATGAAGGGACTGGGGGAGTGCTATTTAAAGGCGACCGCTTCCTGCCTTTTATTGGTGGTGCTGTTGAGGCTGCCGCGAAACACGAATGGAGGCTGAATCCATGTGTGGAAAACAAGAAACTTTTATTCACTGCATGCTATACAAACTGGCTGAGTAAGCTGCTCCCAGAATTCTCTGGGTAAACTCCCAGAATTCTCTGGGTAAAACCTGAGGCCCCGCCCCCTTCTGCCTTAAAGGGAAGGGGCTGGAAATTTGTCCACAGACGGAAGAGTGGATTATGCCCGTTTTAGGTGGCGATCCGCCACACAGCTCCCCCCAGAATCCGCTTAGGAGGTGTGGACGAGACGGTGCGGCGGTCTGATGGGCCGGCCGGAGCGGCTCTTGTAGGACGCCGGTGGACGTGGAACGGCCGGGCGTGGAGCAGCCGGGTGAACCGGCTTGAGGGCAGGTCGGCCGCTTGGAGGTGGACGAGCTACAGGGACCTGCTCCCCGGGCTCCGAGTGTGCTGGCTTGAGTCGGTCCACCGACACTTTTTCGGTCCTGTCGCCCACTTGCAGGGTGAAAAATTTGTCCCCAAGCTGTAGCACCTTGTAGGGCCCGTCGTACGGGGGTTGAAGGGGTCCGCGGTGGGCGTCGTGCCGGACGAAAACAAACCGTGCCTGGTGCAGGCTTAGTGGGACGTGTGAGGTGGATTCGCCGTGTCGGGCAATGGGCACCGGGGCGAACTGCAGCGCCGGTGAGGCGAAGTCGTGGCGTTGCTGGTCGTCTGACTAGGGTGTCGTGGCGGTGGGCAGGAACTCGCCGGGTATGCGCAGCGGCTGACCGTACACGAGCTCTGCTGCCGATGCATGGAGGTCTTCTTTAACCGCAGTGCGCAGGCCAAGGAGGACCAACGGAAGTCGGTCAGTCCAGGCGCCATCTTGGAGGCTGGCTCGAAGAGATGCCTTCAAGGATCTGTGGAACCGCTCACACAGTCCGTTGGCTTGGGGGTGGTACGCTGTGGTGCGGTGGTTGGTCACCCCGAGATTGCGTGCGACGGCGGTCCAGAGTTCAGAGGTAAATTGCGGACCTCTGTCTGACGTCATGTCGGAGGGGACGCCGAACCGTGCGACCCAGGTGCTGACGAAGGCTCTGGCGATGTCGGCGGTGGTGGTAGAGGTCAGTGGAATTGCCTCAGGCCAGCGTGTGGTGCGGTCAACGATGGTCAGCAAGTGCGTGTGGCCTTGCGACGGCGGCAGGGGCCCGACGATGTCCACGTGGATGTGGTCGAATCTCCGTGAGGGGATGGTAAACTCCTCGAGGGGTGCTTTCGTGTGTTGCTGTACCTTGGCCCGTTGGCAGGATAGGCAGGAGTTGGTCCAAGTACGCACATCCTTGCGAAGGCCGCGCCAGACAAAGCGGTTGGCTACCAATTTGATGGATGCGCGGGCGCCGGGGTGGGAGAGGTTGTGGAGAATGTCGAATATCCGGCGGCGCCAGGAAGCTGGGACGACGGGCCGAGGTTGACGTAGGGATATGTCGCACTTGACCGTGACTGCGGTCGGGCCACAGGCGATGTTGGCCAGGCGTAGCCCTGGTAGGTTGGTGGGTGCGGAGAGCAGATCCGGGTCGGTGATCTGGTCTGCTGCAAGTTGAGCGTAGTCGACTGCTAGGTGTGCGGCGTGGATGGCGGGGCGGGAGGGGCAGTCGGCTACCACATTGTCTCGGCCGGAGACGTGTTGGATGTCGTGGTGAACTCGGACACTGCCGCTAGCTGGCGCTGCTGCCTGGCGGACCAGGGGTCGGTTGTCTTTGCCATTGCGAATGTCAGGGGCTTGTGGTCAACAAACGCAGTGAAGGGGTGGCCCTCAAGCAAAAACTGGAAATGGCGGACCACCAGAAACAGCGCGAGGAGCTCGCGGTCGAAGGTGCTGTACTTGACCTCCGGGGGGCGTAGTTGGCGGCTGAAGAAGGCAAGTGGTTGCCAGGCGCCGTCGACCCACTGCTCATACACGGCGCCGACCGCGTGGTCGGAGGCGTCCGTGGTGAGCGCTACCCTGGCATTGGGCCGTGGGTGCGCGAGCAGGGTGGCGTTGGCGAGCGCGGTCTTGGTGGAATCGAAGGCGGTGGACGCATCTGCCGTCCATTCGACCGCCATCTTGCCGCTCCTGCCCCGGAGGGCTTCATACAGGGGCCTCATGAGGGACGCCGCTTTGGGGATGAAGCGGTTATAGAAATTCACCATCCCGAGGAACTCCTGGAGGCCTTTGATGGTGGTGGGGCGGGGAAATTGTTGGACGGCCTGCACCTTGGTGGGCAGCGGAATGGCCCCAGCATGGGTGATGTGGTGGCCGAGGAAGTCGATCTTGTCCAGGCCGAACTGGCATTTGGCTGGGCTGAGGATGAGCCCGTGGTCGCTGAGGCGCCCGAACAGGATGCGAAGGTGTTCGAGGTGTTCCTGCTTGGAGGAACTGGCTACCAGGATGTCGTCCAGGTAGACGAACAGGAACTTCAGGTCCTGAAGGACCGAGTCCATGAGCCATTGGAATGCCTGGGCCGCGTTTTTGAGGCCGAAGGGCATCCGCAGGAACTCGAACAGGCAAAAGGGGGTGATTACGGCCGTCTTGGGGACGTCCGCGGGGTGGACGGGGACTTGGTGGTAGCCGCGCACCAGGTCGACCTTGGAAAAGACTGAGCGGCCGGCCAGTCTAGCCGAGAAGTCCTGAATGTGCGGCACGGGGTACCGATCAGGGGTGGTGGCGTCATTGAGGCGGCGGTAATCCCCGCAGGGGCGCCAACCCCCGCCTGGTTTGGGGGCGATGTGGAGTGGGGAGGCCCAGGGACTGTTGGAGCGGCGGATGATGCCGAGCTGTTCCATGGTGGCAAACTCAGTCCGCGCGATCTCCAGTTTGGCCGGGTCCAGCCTGCGGGCGTGGGCGTACACTGGGTGGCCTGTGGTGGGGATGAAGTGTTCCACCCCGTGTTTGGTGGCCTCCGCGGAGAAGGTCGGATTGGTAAGGGCTGGGAATTCGGCCAGGAGTGCCAAGTAGTCATCCGTGGCCCGGGCGTGGCACTGTGACGCCATGTCGGCGGGTTGACGGGGGGCCATGGCGCCCAGGATGGGGGACATGGTGTTCATGTCCACGAGGCGGTGACGAGGGATGTCTACCAGTAAGCCGTGAGCACACAGGAAATCTGCGCCGATGAGGGGGGAGAGCACCTTGGCAGTGATGAACTCCCATTGGTAGCGGTGACCAGCGAGGTCGAGGGTGACTGTCCGGGTGCCATACGTCCTGATTTCCGAGCCGTTAGCAGCAGCCAACACCGGTCCTCGTTCGCCCTTTTGGATGTCGAGGGAGGAGGCCGGGATGATGCTGTGCTGAGCCCCAGTGTCGCACAGGAACCGACGGCCGGTTTTGTCATCCGTGACGAACAGCAGGGAGCCCGCATGGCCCACGGCCATCGCGGGGGCTGGAACGGGGGCGGACTTGAAAGAGCAAGGAGGTGTGCACCGTTGTGCCCTGGCGCCGAACCGTGCGTGGTAGTAACAGTGGCCCGGGTTAGTGGGGCGTGAAGGCCACGTGGGCCTGGTGACAGGCCCTTGTGGCCGCGAGCTGGATGGTGAGGGGCGCGCCCAGGCATTGGCTGCCAGGTCCGGAGTGACGTCGTGGCTGGAGTGAGCGGACAGCAGCTTGTCGGCCTCATCGGCCAGGGCTTCCAGGTTCGTGAGGCCGGACGCCACGATCGCTGGGCGGATGCTGAGAGGCAGCTGGCGGATGAACAGCGTGCGGAAGAGGGATCCGGGTGGGCTCTCGTCGGTGAGGGAGAGCATGTGGGAGAGGAGGTCTGACGGTGAGGCATCACCGAGGCCTGGAAGGTCGAGGAGGTGGCAGTTTCGCTGATATGCCGAGGCCGTAAATTTTTTAAGGAGCGCTGTTCTGAGATGTGCGTACTTGCCTTCCTCTGGTGGGTTCTGCAGCGTTGTCCAAACCTTGGAAACTGCGACGCTACTGAGTGATGTGTCGAGATAGTCGTACTTCGTCCCATCTGTGGTGATATTTCGCAGCCGGAAGTGAGATTCAGCTTGGAGAAACCAGGCTTCAGGCTGGTTTTCTCAAAACTCCGGCAGTTTCACGGAAACTGCGTTCGTGTCCACCATTGCAGTGCTCGGAATACGTTCTGAGCGTCGGGGTCACCAATGTTGAGGCTGCCGCGAAACACGAATGGAAGCTGAATCCATGTGTGGAAACAAGAAACTTTTATTCACTGCATGCTATAACAAAATGGCTGAGAAAGCTGCTCCCAGAATTCTCTGTTAAACTCCCAGAATTCTCAGGGTAAAACCTGAGGCCCCGCCCCCTTCTGCCTTAAAGGGAAGGGGCTGGAAATTTGTCCACAGATGGAAGAGTGGATTATGCCCATTTTCGGTGGCGATCCGCCACAGTGCCATTTTTGAACCACGCATTCTGAGAGAGAGAGAGACTTCTGGAGAGATTCAACGTTGTGTGAAGGAGTTTTGGGTACTGAGCAGTACTTTGCAGGTTCATTTTTATTTGCCATTCCTTGTATCGATTTAGAAGAGACTGTGGGGTCTGCACTCTAAGCTCTTTCCCTGGTACTCTCCATTGTTCTTTCCAGCAGATTTGATGTGCAGGTCTCTCCAGGCCGGGATTCAAGGCTGCAATGAGCAGGAAGTGGATGGAAAGCAAGATCAACCATCCCCTTTAAGAACTGGCCGGTGCCATTGTGTGTGTGTTCCATTGCTGACTGGCATCACATGAGCTTCGCCAGCGCTCTGAGGTAGCGCCTCGCTCCTCGGCCTTTGCGCCTTAAGACAGATGTGTAGCGCCTGATTTAGCGCTCCAATCACCTCCAGGGGCGATAAAAGTCAAGTTTGCAGTCGGTGGCGATAATTAGCGGCAGGCGCTAATCTTTGCGCCCGGCCGATAATTGCGCCCCAAATAGGGCGATACTGAATTTCTCCCCCATAGAGTCATAGGGGGAGAAATTCAGTTGGTTGCGCCTCCCGTTAGCGCCTTAAGAGGGCGCTAATGCGGCGCAAAGCAACTAGTGCCTGGGCACAGCGATGTTTGCGCCGCTCGCGAACTTAACTAGACATTTTGCGACGGCACTAAACTTTACCGCCACGATCTCTTGCGCACGCAGATCTTGACGTCATACGAGGGTGCAACGCCCTTGTGGCGCCCCGGAGCGGAAATTGAGTGGCGCCCCCATCCTTTCCGCCTGGCGCAACCGACGACCGGAAGACTGGAACGCTCCCAGTCGCTGTGGGGCTGGGGGGGCGCTATTTAAAGGGGGCCTCTTTCTGTCTTTTTCTGTGGTTGACATTTTTGCACCACTCGTTCTGAGAGAGAGAGAGAGAGTTTCGGATAGAGAGAAAGAGAGTCTTCTGCATTGAGTCAACGCTGTGTGAGGTAGTTTTGGCTACTGATCATAACTTTGCAGGTACTTTGGTTTTTGGCCTTCATAACTTTGATTACCAAGAGACTTTGGGGGCTGCACTGATTCGGGGCGTCGTCCTGCGCCACCAGAATCGGAGGACACAGAGACGCAGAGAGAGAATGGCAATCATGGCCAGACGGAGGAGGGCCAACAGGCCTCTGTACAGGAGACCTTACCCTCCCAGGGTATATCGCCAACAATTCACATATATTAATATGTCTGAGGAGCAGTGTTTGCGAAGGCTGCACTTCAGCAAGGAGGTGGTCACTGAGCTCTGCCACCTGCTGCAGCCAGATCTGCAGCCTCAACTGAGGTTCAGGACGTCTCTGTCGGTGGCAGTGAAGATCACAGTGGCTCTGAACTTTTATGCCACTGGCTCATTTCAATCTGCTACTGGTGACATCGCCAATATCTCCCAGTTCGTGGTGCATTGCTGCATCTGTCAGGTCACAAATGCCCTCTTTAAAAGGAGACGAGAGTACATCTCTTTCCCCATGACCCCAGACAAGCAGCAAGAACGCGCAATGGGCTTTGCTAGGATAGCGGGCTTCCCCATGGTGCAGGGCGCCATTGACTGCACGCATGTGGCTTTGCGTGCTCCGCATGAGAATGCCGAGGATTTCCGCAACAGAAAGGGGTTCCATTCCTTGAACGTTCAGTTGGTCTGTGACCACAGACAGCTGATACTCGCTGTCAATGCCCACTATCCTGGCAGCTGCTACGACGCATTCATCCTGCGCCAGACTACTGTGGCAGAACTTTTCCAGGCACCGCTTCTCGGGGACAAGGGATATCCACTGAGCACCTGGCTGATGACACCGCTCCGTACGCCCAACACCCCTGCTGAGCTGCGGTACAACGAGAGCCATCAAGCTACCAGGAACATCGTTGAGCACACAATCGGCGTGCTCAAGCAGCGGCTCCGCTGTCTGGACCATTCTGGAGGAGCCCTGCAGTACTCGCCTGAGCGAGTTTCCCACTTCGTAGTTGTGTGCTGCATGCTGCATAACATGGCAATCCTCAGGACCCAGCCAATGCCACCAGGCCTTGGAGCACCACCAGAGGAGGAGGAGGAAGAGGAGGAGGAAGAGGAGGAGGATGATCATCAGCAGCACCAAGGCGGGAGGGAGGCCTACAATGTAGAAACTGGAAGGGCCGTCCGTCAACGGCTGATAGCAAGCCGCTTCTAGGCCCCTGCTGAGGAAATGGCTTTTGCCATTGAGAACAACATGAATGAAACCAACCCGCAACCCCTAAGCCGGTCAAGGCACCAATGATTCCAAAGACCAAACATGTATATTTTGAATACAAAAACTTATTTATTTCACAAACTCTGTGTGTGTAATTTCCTCATGACAAACTAATAGAAAGAAACACAAAAACACAGTCATTAACATAACTGGTTCTCATAACCTGGAGATAATGTTCAAAAGTTTGACCACGAACCTTAGCCTTTAATAAAAAAATGACCAACATTTTGTCACACCTCCTACTTTTTGCCCTTCGAGGGTGATCTCCTTCCCTTGCGCACTTCCCCCCTCCCCACCCGACTACTCCTCCGTAATGGGACCTCAGTGGCTGCAGCAAGGCTGGTGGAAGGCTGCTGATTGTCAGAACCTGAGACTGCAGATGCCCTTGAAGGACGGCGTCGACCAGCTCTGGGCCTGGAGCGCCCGGCTGCAGACTGCACCAACTCTGCATGGGCGGCAACAGTCTGTCCTACAGGCAGTGGCAAGTGCAGTGGAGAAGTGACAGTGGTGGCAGCAGGAATGCTGTCATCTTGAGAGAGGACAGCAACTCCCTGCTCGACCGACACACTGGCACTCCCACGGGGCAGCACTTCAGCATCCGGAGCAATCTGCTGGAGCACAGATTGCTGGCCTGCTGCGGCGCGGTGAGAGCCTCGGGGAAATGTGTACGAACCATCGAGGATGGCAGCAGTCAGTGCTCGCGTGGCCTCAATCTGAGTCTGCATGAGAGCAGTCAGAGATGGGATCACGGCAGCCAGTGACTGAATTGCAGTACTAAGCTTTAGTGTGGCATCCGCCTGTGCTACAGCGAAGTGCTCCACACTCCTTGCCAGTGATTCAATGCATTTGGGCACCCTTCCCACTGCACCCATGAGCTCAGTGTGCATGTCCACCACCTGGGTGTTCATTTCAGCGATGAGCCACTCCTCCTCTCCGTCTACTGCAGTAGGACTCGCTGGCATACTCTCCCTCCTGGGAGAAGGCCCCCGTTCTTCCCTACCCCCATGGCGTTGCTGCAGCCCGCTGGGTCCTGGAGCTTCACCCTCATCAGACCCTTCCCCCCTGCTCCCGTCCAGGTAAGGCGTGTTCCCAGTGTGGGCATGGGCTTCCTCGGGAGAGGGTGCACTGATGCTCCGCCTTCATCTTCCTCCTCGGCTACAGCTTCACTCCCACTGGCAGCTTGAAGGCCCGTCTCCTCAGCTGGTGAATCACCATCTGAAAGCAGGGAGGTACAAGAGTGGCTTTAGCGTGAGGACAGGGTGGCAGTAAGGGAGGAATGAGTGCAGCGATTTAGTAAGTTGGATTGAAAGTGTCAAAGGCTGGTGTTGTGAGGGACAAGTGGAAGGACAGAGGACAAAAAGGTGATGACCTTACCATTGCTGTCCAGAACGGGGTCGGCGTCTCCAGTGGCGATGGGAACGATCACCCGGCTTGCCACAATCCTCTGGACGCGCGCCTCAAGATCGCTGAGGGGTTGCAGCTGAGGGCGCCCTCCACCCGTCCGTTGATGCTGTCTCCTATTATGAGATAGCTTGGCCTGCAAGAAAAAGGACGGCGTCTGAGTAAATATACAGCCATGGTCTTGCCTGATGTGCATCCCATAGGTGAATAGCCCTTACTGTATGCAGCCATGGTCTTGCCTGATGTGCCTCCCATAGGTGAATAGCCCTTACTGTATGCAAAGTGTGGAATGTGCGTGTGTGTTTCATGAGAGGGCCATAGGTGTTGGATGAGTGTTGTGCATTGGGGTTTTAAGACCCTCTGGCCATAGAGTGAGGTTGAGATGGAGGGATGGAGAGGTATTGAAAAAAAGCCACTCACCCTGACGATCCGAGTGAGGTCGTTGAACTTTTTTCGACATTGTACATGGGTCCTGGGCTCCATGCTCCTGGAGGAGACGCTCTGAGCCACCTCCCTCCACACTCTTCTGTACTCGCGCGGCAAAGGCCTCCTGCCACTCTCAGGGAAGAGAATAGATCTTCTGCGCTCCACCGCGCCAACCAGAGCATCCAAGGTCCGCTCGCTGAAGCGCTGAGCTCGTTCTCTCACCCTCTCCATAGTCCTTGGCTGGAAGATTTAGGCACAGGTCTCTCCAGGCCGAGATTCAAGGCTCCCATGAGCAGGGTGTTGCTGGAGTGCAAGATCGACCCTCCCCTTTAAGAACTGTCCGGCGCCAGTGTGTCTGTGTTCCATCGCTAACTGACAGCACCAGCGCTGCGCCCGCGCTCTGAGTTAGCGCCTCGCTCCTCGGCCTTTGCGCCTTAAGACAGGTGTGTAGCGCCTGATTTAGCGCTCCAATCACCTCCAGGGGCGATAAAAGTCAAGTTTGCAGTCGGTGGCGATAATTAGCGCCAGGCGCTAATCTTTGCGCCCGGCCGATAATTGCGCCCCAAATGGGGCGATACTGAATTTCTCCCCCATAGAGTCATAACGGCACAGAAGGAGGCCATTCGGCCCATCGAGTCCGTGCTGGCTCTCTGTAGAGCAATCCAGTCAGTCCCATTCCCCCGCTCTATCCCCATAGCCCTGCAAGTTTATTTCCCTCAAGTGCCTATCCAGTCTCCCCTTGAAAACATTGAGTATCTCCGCCTCCACCACTTCCGTCGACACCGAGTTCCAGGTCCTCACCACTCGCTGCGTAAAAAAGATTTTCCTCACATCCCCCCTGTATCTCTTGCTCAAAACCTTAAATCTGTGTCCCTTAGTCCTTGTACCATCAACTAGTGGGAACAGCCTTTCCCCGTCTAGCTTATCCAAACCTGTCATAATCTTGTACACCTCTATCAAATCACCCCTCAACGTCCTTTGCTCTAATGAAAACAAATCCAGCTTCTCCAACCTGTCCTTGTAGCTAAGATCCCCCATCCCCGGAACCATTCTGGTAAATCTCCTCTGCACCCTCTCAAGTGCCTTCACATCCTTCCTAAAGTGTGGTGACCAGAACTGGACGCAATACTCCAGTTGTGGCCTAACCAGCGCTTTATAAAGGTTCAGCATAACTTCTCTACTTTTGTACTCAATACCTCTATTTATGAAGCCCAAGATCCCATATGCTTTGCTAACCACTCTCTCAATATGTCCTGCCACCTTCAGGGACCTCTGCACATTAACTCCCAGGTCCCTCTGTCCCTGCACACTCTTTAAAACTGTGCCATTGGCCCAGAAATTAAAGACGGAGCCTTCGTGCGGGGGTAAGGCTTCCCCGCGATATTTCAATGCGCGCCTGCCTTTTCATTCCGAGCTCGCACGAACTTGATTTTCTAGACAGCAGCTGTGCAGTGCTTCCGTATCCCACAGGCGCAGTTAATTCGTGCGAGCTGTGGGATCACGTGATTCAGTTAGAGCCAATGGCAGCACACCATCTTTCATTCATAGTTTTCACAGCAAGTGCTGTGAAAGCTATGAATCTATACCCCCTCAAAAGAACAGCTAAACCTCAATTAAATTTTTAAAAAACCATCACATTAATAAAATAAGTATAGTTAAATAAATTAACCACTTTAAACAAAAAATTACATTTTTGAAAAAATTTAAAATCTTTTAAAAAGTTATAAAGATAAACTTACCTTTCTTTAAAGTCTCTAAAAAAGATATACCTGTTGAAAAAAATTCAAAATAATACTTAATTAACTACTTAGCTTGTTAAAAGAGGGTCTTACGCCTCCTTTCTTTATGTGCAAAATCTTCCATGCTTACCTGCGCGTTCAAAGCACTAAGTGCACTGCGTGCGCGCAGCCTGTAGCGCGCACGCGGTTCACTTAGGAACCGCCCCCTTTTGAAATAACCAAGTGCCGGTTTTCAGCGAATGCGCAGTGCATGCAGAAAACCGGCAATTGGAGACAGAATACGCGAGAGTACACAGTGCGTACTCTCGCGTAGAGACACTAATTTTTGGGCCATTAAGTCTATATTGCCTCTCCCTGTTCCTTCTGCCAAAATGCATCAGTGCCGGAGTTTATTTCATGCTAGTCATTTCTTTTTAACGCATTGCGTTCATTCGCATCACGCAAGGGTGACTGCTGAGTTCCAGCGCGATTGAGATTGTAATAACTGTGTAATTATATTAGTTATGCTTTTAGATTTCTGTCTATTGGAAAAATTGCAATCATATTAATATTCTCATGAATAAGGGCCAAGGGTAGTAACAGCGTGTCTTAAAATTCCTACAGTTATTGGACAGACAACTCAGAAAGAATGAACCTCCATTTATGTGATGCCTTATCATGTCAAAAAATGCATTGCACCCAATGAATTGCTCCTGAAGTGTAGTCACTGTTGTCGTCAATTTGCAGACATCAAGGTCCCACAAACAGCAAATGACCAGTCAACCCGTTTTAATTGAGCGAGGAATGTTGGCCAGGGCACACAGAAAACTCCCTTCTCCTTTTCAAATAGTGCAGTGGGATCCTTACCGGGGCCTCAGCTTAATGTTTCATTTGGTAGCGTCCTCGTCTCTGAGTCATTAGGTCGTGGGTTCAAGTCCCACTCCAAAAGACTTGAGCACAGAAATCCAGGCTGACACTCTAGCGCAGTGCTGAGGGAGCGCTGCACTGTCGGAGGTGCCGTCTTTCGGATGAGACTGTAAACCGAGGTCCCGTCTGCTCTCTCAGGTGGATGCAAAAGATCCCATGGCCACTATTTCGAAGAAGAGCAGGGGGAGTTCTCTGGAGCTTACAACTGAGTGTTCTACCAACTGAGCCAAACTGGCATTTAAGGGTAAACGTTGTAAGTGCACACGCCCAACAATGAATCTTGCCCAAAGGGAACACCTATCAGAAAAGTGTCGCCATCTTCATGGTTTTTTGTTCATTCAGTGAATGGATTGAAAATCTTTGCCCATGCTTTGTCCATTCGCACATCTGCACATTTCCTATTTCCTTTGAGCAGGTGTCCATTACACTGAGGGACATATGATTGTGAAGGAATACGCTATATTCAGAAAAATACACCATCCTATGAAGAATTCTGACTTTATTAAACATGACAAACTGGGCTTGGAAATCTGAACGCCTCAACAATCAGAAGCTGTAAACAGCATATAGGCTTTTGAAATAAGATAAGTTGTTGACACTGAAACAATAGCCTCATTGAAACAGAAGGTTGGAGGTTCCTAGAAGTCTGCAGCTTTGGAAAAAAGACAATACCATACCCAGTTAAAGGTGTCTTAAATACTTTGAAATGAAACACAGAAAGATAAAGTAACATATGCCTTCGTAAATATGACATCAAATGAAACACAGAGACACGAGTCTGTAATACAACCAACTGAGGTAGCTAAAAAGACGATGCACCCGGTCGAGGTGTTCTAAATACAAAAGATACAAACAGAAAACTTTCGTAAGAATGACATCAATAGATGTACCAGCCATCACATTGTTTTTGTGTTGAACTTGGAACACCTAGGAGACACGAAGTCTGTGTTGCAACCAGCTAAGGTGACTTAAGAATTGAATAGAAGACCTTCGTAAGAATGACATCAAATAGATACATCTGTTACAACCGTTTTTTATGATAAGCTTGATACACCTACACAGCAGACATAATTCTGCAAGCTACCAGCTGAACTGACTGTAAGAATAGAAGGGGTCAACAGAAAAATGACTAGAGATAATTAGCTTACATCAGCAGAAAACTTCAAAGGATATACCACTGAGAAAGAGTATAAATATAGAACTTTCAAATAGGAAGATAGAGTTGCTTGAAGGGGCAAAGCGGTTCTCAGGCTTCAGAGGCAAGCTCTGTAAGTTTTCAACTCTTTAAGTCTCGGGGATCAAAAAGGTACTTGTATTTGATTTTGGTGGACATCCTGGAGTAAACTAAGAACTGTAAAAATGTAACGAAGTTAAGATTTGAGAATAAGGATCTCTGATAATAAGAATTGTAAGCTTTTGTATTTTGAACTGTTAATGTTGCGACTGAATCACCAACTGTAATTACATGTCGGTTCTTTCATAAATCTATATATTTTTAGAATTGTCTCACATAGTACTTCTGTATCAAACTCGCAAACTCAATCTCTGTACACTCTTTGGTGAGGAGTAGCAGAATTCTGGGGGAGTTCTCCGGACCCTCATAATATCCGGAAGGTTACAGTCAAGCTAAACTTATTAAAAGTGCTATCTGGAGGACGGTAACATCTTCAGGCTGTTCCTTTCCTTTAGGGAGAGATAGTCTGGACCTTTAGACCCAATTAAGCGTCTTTAGGATTCGGCTACCTCTAACTTTAGTTGAAGGTGAACGTCTGGGAAATACGCCTGATCCAGGGTAGCCCAAAAGGGGCTCGGACCAGTATTAATCCCTTCATGATTTGGTGCAGGTTAGGACACGGGCAGCAGAGCTTTGGGTGAGCTGAAGTATATAGAGGGTGGAGGATGGGAGGCCGGCCAGGAGAGCATTGGAATAGTCTTGGAATGGAATCATAGAATAGTACAGCACAGAAGGAGGCCATTCAGCCCATCGAGTTAGCACCGGCTCTTTCGAAGAGCAATCCAGTTAGTCCCACTTCTCCGCTCTTTCCCCATATCCCTGCAATTTTTTCTCCTTCAAGTATTTATCCTATTCCCTTTTGAAGGCTACTATTGACTCTGTATCCACCACCCTGTCAGGCAGCGCATTCCAAATCCTAACCACTCGTTGCGTAAAAAAGTTTTTCCTCATGTCGCCTCTGGTTCTTTAGCCAATCACTTTAAATCTGTGCCATCTGGTTACTGACCCTCTGGCCATTGGAAACAGTTTCTCCTTATTTACTCTATCTGAACTCTTCATGACTTTAAACACCTCTATCAAATCTCCACTTAGCCTTCTCTGCTCCAAGGAGAACAACCCCCGCTTCTCCGGTCTATCCACATAGTCGAGTCTGGAGGTGGCAAAGGCATGGATGAGGGTTTCCTCAGCAGATGGGCTGAGGCAGGGGCGGAGGGGCGGAGGGGGGGCAATGTTACAGATGTGGACGTGGGCGGGGTTTATGTGGGATATGGGGTTTGAAGCTCAGCTTGGGGTTGATTCAGAGGCTAAGGTCTGGTTCAACCTGAGACAGTGGCCAGGTTGGATGGAATAAGTGACAACGGTACAAAGTTAGTGGCTGAAGATGATGGCTTGGGTCTTACTGGTGCTTAGATGGAAGAAATTGTTGCTCATCCAAGACTGGATGCCGAACCAGCTGTCTGACAACACAGAGGCAGTGGAGGGGTCAAGAATGGTGGTGGAGAGGTAGAGCTGGGTGTCATCAGCGTACATATGGAACCTGTCCCTATGTCTGATCACAATCTTATTGCATGCCTTCTGAAAATCCATAAACACTGTGGGGGAAAAATTGGGTCGGTGCGCGTCCCCTTTGGGGCGCTAACTTCGCCGGGGGGCTACTTTCAGCGCCCCGAAAAATTTAGCGCCCAGCGCCCGAAATTCACAGGTAGCGCCCCAAGAGGGAGGCGGGGCACTATTGGAAACACCCCACCTCCCACTTGGGGCGCTGCGAGCGAATATCGCAGTGCTACGTGCCGCAGCACCACGCCCTGCGGCACGTCGCGCCACAGTACTGCAGGCCATCCTCCCCTTATTAAAGGGGAGGGGCTTTGTGCAGCACGACCCGGGGCCCAGCTGGGCCACCAGGGATCGGAGTGCTGGCAAAAGAGCCTGGCATTCAAGAGACGTGCCGGGCTCACGGAGCGCAGCCGGCACTCAGCGGGGGGGTTTCACAGGAGGCCGGGGACGGCAAAGCGGGCAGGTGCTGGCAGGCGGCCAGCAACAAAAATGACCGCCTGGCACCTTCCGTTTAATTAGTGCCACCCCGGTCACAGGTAGGTCCCCCTGACCCTGTCGGACATAGCGTCCAGCGGTAAGTCAGGCGGCGCTACCGAAGATCACAGCCGCGACGCGAGCGGGGCGCTGCGCACGGCGATGATGTCATCGCCGGTGGTGCAGCGCCGTGGGGCGCTAACGGTTACCGCCGCCGCCGCTAACCTCCCTCTTAGAGCGTTAACAGGAGCTGCAAATCGACCGAATTTTTCCCCTTACATCTACTGCATTTCTGTCATCAGTCACCTCTTCCAAAAGCATGACTTGCGTTAATAAACCTGTGCTGGTTGTGTTCAATTAAATTCCTACGACCCTGCAAAAAAAAAAAATCTTCTAACCTCTCTCATCATTCTTTTGGTGGTGCACCTTTAGATATGTGCAAAATCATTGGGAGTGTGGGTTTAAACATATGTGACCTTTGAGACCTTTAGGAATGCATCTAAGTGCCCCATAGTGAGAAAACCTTTTCACCTCTGCTGCACAACCCCAATGCAAAATCATCAGGTATGAGACAGGCTTGATTGTGCCCTTGGGTACCTCCCGCCCTACCACCCAATGTGCAGGATGCGGCTTGATAAACTGTTGTTCAGGAATTCTACCTTAATTTTGCACCGATTCACCTTGAACTTCAAGATTATTCAACTTTCATCGAAGAGACACACAGTTTGAGATTAACCACATTTTATTAGGATGTAAATCAGGCGTGTGTTGAACTGGTAGAAGCATGGCCACGAGGAAAAGATGCCCATACTGAACAACAACTTGCATTTAAATAGCGCCTTTATCATAGTAAAACACCCCATGGTGCTTCACAGGAGCGTAATCAAAAAAAAATTGACACCAAGCCACATAAGGAGATATTAGGAAAAGTGACCAAAAGCTTGTTCAAAGAAGTAGGGGTAGAAATTAGGTCGCGCCCCATTTGGGGCGCAAATATCGTCTGGACGCAAATATTAGCGCCTGGCGCTAATTATCGGCACTGACTGGAAACTTCACTTTTACCGCCCCGGGAGGTGAGTGGAGCGCTAAAGCAGGCGCTGCACACCTGTCTTAAGGCGCAAAGGCCAAGGAGTGAGGCGCTACCTCAGAGCGCTGGTGAAGCTCATGTAATGTCAGTCAGCAATGGAACACACACACAATGGCACGGGCCAGTTCTTAAAGGGGATGGTTAATCTTGCTTTCCATCCACATCCTGTTCATTGCAGCCTTGAATCTCGGCCTGGAGAGACTTGCACATCAAATGTGCTGGAAAGAACAATGGAGAGTACCAGGCAAAGAGCTCAGAGTGCAGCTCCCACAGTCTCTGCTAAATCGATACAAGGAATGGCAAATCAAAATGAACCTGCAAAGTGCTGCTCAGTACCCAAAACTCCTTCACACAACGTTGAATCTCTCCAGAAGTCTCTCCCTCTCGCTCTCAGAATGCGTAGTTCAAAAATGCCACCAACAATAAAAGACAGGAAGAGGCCCCCTTTAAATAGCGCCCCCCCCAGCCCCACAGCAATTGATAGCTTTCCAGTCTTCTGGTCGTTGGATGCGCCAGGCGGTAAGGCAGGGGGCGCCACTCAATTTCCGCTCCGGGGCGCCACAAGGGCGTTGCACCATGGAATGACGTCACAATCTGCGCGCGCAGGTGGTCGCAGCGGTAAGTTTTAGTGCCGCCGCACAATGTCAAGTTAAGTTCCCGAGCGGCGCAAACATCGCTGCGCCCGGGCGTTAGCGGCTTTGCGCCCCATTAGCGCCCTCTTAAGGCGCTAACGGGAGGCGCAACCAACTGAATTTTTACCCCGTAGGATTTAAGAAAAGTCTTAAAGGAGGAGAGAGAGGTTTAAGAAGGGAATTCCAGAGCTTCAGGTCTGAACAGCTGAAGACACGGCCGCCAATCTATGCTGTCTATGTCTGCATTTTTGGTGTCAGTGATGCAGAGGGACCTGGTGAAATGAATCCATTTGTGCAGAGGAATTAGTCCCAGTTCTCGGTCACTGACACACGCCTGTATTTGTCACCATTACTCCCTGTGACCTTGCCCACTGCCCAGTCTGAGTTTGTCTCGTTCCCCTCTTCCACTCTTTAAGCATCAACGCTTGATACCCTGAACTTAACAGCAATTGCTTACGACTGGGTGGCTTTGCTGGGGCTTCAGAGGGCATTAAGAGACAACCATATACTGTGGGACTGGAGTCACATGTAGGCCAGACCACTTAGAGTTGGCAGGCTTCCTTCCCTTCAAGGAAATTGGTGAACTAGTTCGGTTGTTGTTGTGATCTGGAAGATTTCATAGTCACAGATTACCAGATTTATTGAAGTAAATCTCATAACTTGTGACTTAAACTCACATTTGTGGCTTATTTGGTTAGTACCATAACAACTAGACTACTGTACCCTATTTAACATTCTAGCTGGATGCCAGTCCTGAGCAGTGGCCATGTCGAACAGAATTTATAATGAAAGAAAATATTCAATCATATTTGTTTTTCAATCTATGTCATTGTGAATTTTAAAATCAACTTGGTGTCAGCCATGGCTCAGTGCCAGCACACTTGCCTCAGAGTCAGATGGTCATGGGTGCATAGTCCCACTCCAGATACTTGAACACATCATCCAGGCTGACACTCCAGTGCAGTGCTGAGGGAGTGCTGCACTGTCGGAGGTGCCATCTTTAAGATGAGACGTTAAACCGAGGCCCCGTCTGCCCTCTCAGGTGGACGTAAAAGATCCCATGGCACTATTTTGAGTTCTACCCGATGTCCTGGCAAACATTTATCTCTCAGCCAACGTCACTGAAGACAGATTATCCGGTCATTATCTCACTGCAGTTTGTGGGATCTTGCTGTGTGCAATTTAGCTGCTGTGTTTGCCTACATCACAAAAGTACTTCATTGGCTGCGAAGGGATTGGGGATGTTCCGAGGACATGGACATAAGTTCTTTCTTGTAAACAAGCATGAGGTCAATAATATTCATTTTAAAAAGAACTGCTTTTTCTGATTACTTGTATGATCTCCTGAACTCTTGCGAATCAGCTTTATGCAGAATCCAGCATCTGCCAAAGGCTTGAACTGCAACACTTACCCTGGTCCATCACCTCCATGCATTTCGGTTTCACATTGAAATCACAGGCACAAAATTTGAACCATGCTGTTCTTTATCTGACCTTGTTGAACCAGCTATCTTTAATATCCAGTCTTTTTATGCTCTATCTGGTTAAATGCTATCTTTAATGCCTCAACATCTCTGCAACTCGATGGAAGCGCAAACCATTTTTGAAGCAATATAACAGTCAGCAAATATTATTCCAATTTTCAAGAAAATTGAAATTGGATTCTGACTGCTACTGTTGTATTGATGCACTTGCGATTGCAACAGGTCAGTGCAAACTCTTGACAAATTCATGCTCCTATCTTCAAAATAACGTTCAATGTAATCATAAAGTTTGTGCATCCCCGTTCACTCTTAGGCCTGGAGCTTTCCGCTAGTTTACGCTGGTTTTATCAGCGCAATTCGCCCTGAAATCGGCCAAAACCGGATCGCGGAATTTTAACCGCCTGCTACGTCGAGTGTAAATCGAGTTTCCGCGATCCCGAATGTGGGTTTACAAAAAACCATCGCGCTGGAGGCGGCCCCCGCCCACAGATCGGGCCACCCTCCCAGATCGAAGTAATCGCCATGGCGGGTTTCCGTTCGTTTGAGGAGGCTTTTCAAATTTCGCTCATTTTCTCGGGCGCAAAGGCACATTTGAAAAGTTTTAAAATATTTAATTTACCCTGACACCAATGAAACTAGTAAATGGTTCTGTATAGCTTTTTTTAAAGACATTTTCAGTGATTTAATATCGGTTTATTCACAGGAGGAGGACCGGACACTCTTATTAAAAAAGCTTCTTTATGGTGATAAACCCATTTTCGGCTGCATTAATAAAACATAAGAACATAAGAAATAGGAGCAGGAGTAGGCCATTCGGCCCTTCGAGCCTGCTCCGCCATTCCATAAGATCATGGCTGATCTTCTGCCTCAACTCCATTCACCAGCCCTATCGCCATATCCCTTGATGCCTTTACTAGTCAGAAATCTATCGACTTCTGTTTTGAATATACCCAATGACACAGCCTCTACAGTTCACCACCCTCTGTGTGAAGAAATTTCTTCTCATCTCAGTCCTGAATGGCCTACCCTTTATCTTGAGGCTGTGGCCCCTGGTTCTAGACTCCCCAGCCAAGGGAAACATTCTCCCAGCATCCATCCGATCAAGCCCTGTAATAATTTTGTATGCACCAGGTTACCACTCTGAAATACATCAATGGATATTTTTTAATGTAAGGGGAAAAATAGAAACAATTACATTCTATTATGTTGCCCGATTGCACTGGTTCCTGGGAGATGGTACATTTGTGTTTATGCAAATGAGTTTGAGTGGAAACTTGAACCAAATCTTCACTTCGGAAAACCAGCGCAATTTCAAGCGCAATTTGCGCCCAGATTGCCGATTGTGCCCCAAGCGGAAATTCCACCCTTTAATATTTATTTCTACCACCGTGTTAATCCTTTGAACCACAGCCCTAATGTTTCCATCTTTTGCCTGGTTTGGAGCTGGCTGCCAGCTTTCTTTTCCACCTGAACTGAGATCGATTGATTGGATTAAAACTCCTCATTGCACCTGCGAAAATCAGTTGGCTACACCCTGTCGATCACAGTTGGCCCTAATCCCTTTTGTAGAGTACAGTCTGTGTTTCTCAAACCATGCTATCCAGCATTGGTGCTGCTGTGACCAAATGGCTTTTTTTTCGATTCATTTAGTTTGTCAAAGATTCATTCTCAGGATGAGGGCGTCGCTGGCAAGGCCGGCATTCATTGCCCATCCCTAGCTGCCCCTGAGAAGGTGTTGGTGGTGGGCCTTCTTCGTGAGCCATTGGTGGTGGTTTGCTACAACTTGCTAGGCCACAGGTGTGACTATATCATTTTAGCCCCATGTACAAATATTAGTAGAAAACACCTTACACAAAATATAGGTAAACGTACTTCACATGTAGATTTACTGAGCAAACAAGATTAAAGTACGCATGCATACATCGTGCGAATACGAGTACTGAGATCACATATTCAATGATGGTGTCTGTCACTCATTTTTTATTTACTGGTCAAAAATGCACATGGTCGCATCTGGATTCCCAATGTGCCACATGTGGCTAGTGGCTAATGTATTGGACGACACTGAGTATGAGTGTCTTCAGATGTTGAGCTTCTGTTGCATCATATAAGATTCTGAGGGGGCTCGACAGGGTAGATGCAGGGAGGATGTTTCCCCTCGTGGGGGAATCTAGAACTAGGGGGCACAGTTTCAGGATAAGGGGTCGCCCACTTAAAACGGAGATGAGGAGGGATTTCTTCTCTCAGAGCGTCGTGAATCTTTGGAATTCTCTACCCCAGAGAGCTGTGGAGGCTGAGTCAGTGAATATATTCAAGGCAGAGATAGACAGATATTTGAGCTACAGGGGAGTCAAGGGTTATGGGGAGCGGGCAGGAAAGTGGAGTTGAGGCCAAGATCAGATCAGCCATGATCTTATTGAATGGCGGGGCAGGCTCGAGGGGCCGAATGGCCTACTTCTGCTCCCATTTCTTATGTGCTTATGTTCTCATTTTTTATGTGAAGAAACTTTTCTATGCATAATATTCTTGGTGTCACTCTCTTGGATTCTGCATAATATCCTTCGCCGTATTGCGGTGCAGCGCCTGTCCTAACTATGGAATCAACTCCTCTCACAACTCTTTCCTTCCACTATTCTAACTCTCCTGCTGCAAACCCATGCTCGAACTCACTCAGGAGTGTTAGCAGTTAAGCTCCATGACAGTAGAATTGATTGTTAACGATGTTATAGTACAAAAGCTTAGCACACTCGTACTAGATTCCTCACTCCGCTCTTTTAGAAAGGAAAGAAAGACGAGTATTTCTATAATAAAAACAGAAAATGCTGGAGATGCTCAGCAGGTCAGGCAGCATCTGTGGAGAGAGAAACAGAGTTAACGTTTCAGGCCGATGACCCTTCGTCAGAACAGGAAAAAGTTGGGAGATGGAACAGGTTTTTAAGCAAGTGTAGGGGCAGGGAAAGGGGGAGAGGGGAGGAAAGAACAAAAAGGAAGGTCTGTGATAGGGTGGAGGGCAGGAGAGATTAAATGACAAAAGGGATGATGGTGCAAGGCAAAAGGAGATGGTAATGGGACAAGTTAAGAAACAAAAGATGACTCTAGATAAAGTGTAAATGGGAATGGCAGAATGATCAACAGCTGCCATGTGAGAGAGAGAAAAAAAATGATGGGGGCAGAGGTTATGGTCTGAAATTGTTGAACTCAATAATGAGTCCAGAAGGCTGTAAAATGCCTCATCGAAAAATGAGGTGCTGTTCCTCGAGCTTACGTTGAGCTTCATTGGAACAGTGTAAGAGGCTGAGGGCAGAGAGATCAGAGTAGGAGTGGAGTGCCAGGCGACCGGAAGCTCAGGTCACGCTTACGGACGGAACGGAGGTGTTCCACAAACCTCATGACCTCAGGACGTCGCAGAGCGCTTTGCAGCCAATGAAGTATTATTGAAGTGCAGTCACTGTTGTACTGTACCAAGCGCGGCAGCCAATTTGCGCACAGCAAGCTCCCACAAACAACGATGTGATAATGACCAGATAATCTGTTTTAGTGATGTTGGTTGAGTAATAAATATTGGCCGGTAGAGAACCCCCCTGCTCATCTTCGAAATATGCCGCTTTCATCCACCTGAGAGGGCAGATGGGGCCTTGGTTTTAACGTCTCATCCGAAAGATGGCACCTCCGACAGTGCAGCACTCCCTCAGTACTGCACTGGGAGTGTCAGCCTGGATTTTCGCAGAGGACTTGACCTGTTCAAGTAAACAGGTTAGCATCTCAGTTAAAACAGCGGAGAAGGGAATTTGGTACCATTGCGTTAAATGTTCAGTAATACCCTTATATTAGCAGGCCAGTAATTACAGTTGCTCATGTTTAGAAAATGCACTTTTAATACGGGCAAATGACATTCCACTCATTTAGCAATGTTGTTAATCTGTTTCAAATAGTGGATATTACACTGTGTTAAAATGGTGGACAGAGGAATGCCATACAAATAGTGTAGTCAGAAGGTTGTGGGTTCAAGCCCCACTCCAGCGACTTGAGCACATAATCTAGGCTGACACTCCCAGTGCAGTACTGAGGGCGTGCTGCACTGTCAGAGGTGCCGTCTTTCAGATGAGACGTTAAGCCGAGGCCCCGTCTGCTCTCTCAGGCGGACGTAAAAGATCCCACGGCACTATTTGGAAGACGAGCAGGGGGGAGTTATCCCCGGTGTCCTGGCCAATATTCAACCAACATCACTCAAAAAAAACAGATTATCTGGTTATTATCACATGGCTGTTTGTGGGAGCTTGCTGTGCGCAAATTGGCTGCCGCGTTTCCTACATTACAGTAGTGACTAGACTTCAAAAAAGTACTTCATTAGCTGTAAAGCGCTTTGGGATGTCCAGTGGTCGTGAACGGCGTAATAGAAATGCGAGTCTTTCTTTCTTTCTTTCTTGTGTCTGCGAATATTCCTAGCAGTAGTTTTCAGGCTACAGTGGTGATGTACGAAAGCCAGTCCATTTGCTTTACATCGGCATTTGTCTTCTGACTAAATGCTGGCATATTTATTGATGCTGTACCTAATGCACAACGCTGTAAAAGGTGGCTGTGTATATCATTCTGCTTATCGTTCCTTGTTATGAAACACTTGCATTTGCCATATCACATGGAGTAGCTGTAGATTCAAGGTTCAAATAGGAAAGTACTGGCGAAGCCACTTGAAATTTGCTTTCACTGAATTATTTTTGTCTGAACAAATATTGTAAGTTTTACTCCAAAGACTGAGATGCAAGGCAGTGAGGGTCCTGTCGCATAGTGCATATGTTATTGGGCTAGTAATCCTAGAGGCATGGGATATAAGGATATGTAATTCTAAATCTCTGCTATGGCAGCTGGGGAATTTAAATTCATTTAATTAATTAAATCTGGAATAAAAATCTATTATTGACCATGTAACTACCAGATTATTGTTTTAAAAAAAAACATTTGGTTCACTAATGTCCTTGAGCGAAGGATATCTGGTTGTCCTCACCTGGTCTGGCCTGTATGTGACACCGGACCCATAGCAATGTGATTGACTCTTAACTGCCCTCTGATAATCGCCCAGCAAGCCATTCAGGTATATCAAATTGCTACGACAAAGTCACTGTGGGAGTACCTTCACCACACGGACTGCAGCGGTTCAAGAAGGCAGCTCACCACCAGCTGCTCAAGGGCAGTTAGGGATGGGCAATAAATGCTGGTCTTGCCAGCGATGCCCACATCCTGTGAATGAATAATAAAAAAAAAGTAGAATTCACTGAGGCATCTCACATGGAATCAAAATTCCATGGCGATTTATATAAATCCTCTGCTTTTTTAGTGTATAATCCTCTTCTGGATCAACACGATCATTTTCTTCATTTAAGTGGGATTCATCTATCTTACGTGATTTAAGTTTAGCAGCTGTAATGAGGAAACACTGTCATTATTAAAAATGTCTTCTCGTGATAATCTCCCACGATACATTCTCAAGGCCTCGTGTGATTTGGTGCTTGTGTTTTGAATGTGATGAGTTAGTCTCAACTAATGTCTTGTGCCTCTAAAAGCAATCTGAATTTGAGGAGCATCAAATCTCTATATTAGTTTGATAAATTGTGCATCCATTTATATTTTTATGTATCATTGCCTATAAGAGAATTTACATTCTTAACAGATGGTATGCTTGTTCAACGATAGTTATGGGGGAGAAATTCAGTATCGCCCCGTTTGGGGCGCGATTATCGGCCAGGCGCAAAGTTTAGCGCCTGGCGCTAATTATTGCCTCCGACTGCAAACTTGGCTTTTATCGCCCCTGGAGGTAATTGGAACGCTAAATCAGGCGCTGCACACCTGTCTTAAGGCGCAAAGGCCGAGGAGCGAGGCGCTAACTCAGAGTGCGAGCGCAGCGCAGGTGATGTCAGTTAGCGATGGAACGCAGACACACTGGCGCAGTACAGTTCTTAAAGGGGAGGCTCGATCTTGCTCTCCAGCCACACCCTGCTCATTGGAGCCTTGAATCTCGGCCTGGAGAGACCTGTGACTACATTTTCCAGCCAAGGACTATGGAGAGGGTGAGAGAACGAGCTCAGCGCTTCAGCGAGCGGGCCTTGGAGGCTCTGGTTGGTGCGGTGGAGTGCAGTAGATCTATACTCTACCCTGAGAGTGGCAGGAGGCCTTTGCCGCGCGACTACAGAAGAGTGTGGAGGGAGGTGGCTCAGCACGTCTCCTCCAGGAGCATGGTGCCCAGGACCCATACTCAATGTCGCAAAAAGTTCAACGACCTCACTCGGGTCGTCAGGGTGAGTGGCTTTTTTTCAATGCCTCTCCATCCCTCCATCTCAACCTCACTCTATGGCCAGAGGGTCTTAAAACCCCAATGCACAACATTCATCCAACACCTATGGCCCTCTCATGAAACACACACGCACATTCCACACTTTGCATACATTAAGGGCTATTCAACTATGGGAGGCACATCAGGCAAGACCATGGCTGCATACATTAAGGGCTATTCAACTATGGGAGGCACATCAGGCAAGACCATGGCTGTATATTTACTCAGACGCCGTCCTTTTTCTTGCAGGCCAAGCTATCTCATAATAGGAGACAGCAGCAACGGACGGGTGGAGGGTGGCCTCAGCTGCAACCCCTCAGCGATCTTGAGGAGCACATCCACAGGATTGTGGCAAGCCAGGTGATCGGTCCCGTCGCCCCTGGAGAGGCGGACCCCGTTCTGGACAGCAATGGTAAGGTCATCACTTTTTTCTCCTCTCTCATTCCACATGTCCCTCACAACACCAGCCTTTAACACTTTCAATCCAACTTACTAAATCGCTGCACTCCTTCCTCCCTTACTGCCCCCCTGTCCTCACGCTAAAGCCACTCTTGTACCTCCCTGCTTTCACCAGCTGAGGAGACGGGCCCTCAAGCTGCCAGTGGGAGTGAAGCTGCAGGCGAGGAGGAAGATGAAGCCGGAGCATCAGCGCCAACCTTATCCCAAGGAAGCCCATGCCCACACTGGGAACATGCTTTCCCTGGAGGGGAGCACGGGGGAAGGGTCTGATGAGGGTGAAGCTCCAGGCCCCAGCGGGCTGCAGCAACGCGATGGGGGTAGGGAAGCTCGGGGGCCTTCTCCCCGGAGGGAGAGTATGCCAGCGAGTCCTGCTGCACCGGACGCAGAGGAGGAGTGGCTCATCGTTGAAATGAACACCCAGGCAGTGGACATGCACACTCAGCTCATGGGTGCAGTGGGAAGGGTGCCCGAATGCATTGATGCACTGGCAAGGAGTGTGGAGCACTTTGCTGTCGCACAGGCGGATGCCACGCTAAAGTTTAGTGCTGCAATTCAGTCACTGGCTGCTGTGATCCCATCTCAGACTGCTCTCATGCAGACTGAGATTGAGGCCACGCAAGCACTGACTGCTGCCATTGTCGCTGGTTCGGACACATTTCCCCGGGGCTCTCACCGCGCTGCAGCAGGCCAGCAATCTGTGCTCCAACAGATTGCTCTGGATGCTGATGTGCTGCCCCGTGGGAGTGCCAGTGTGTCGGTCGATCAGGGAGTTGCTGTCCTCTCTCAAGATGACAGCGTTTCTGCTGCCACCACTGTCACTTCCCCATTTCACTTGCCACCGCCTGTAGCCCAGACTGCTGCCGCCCATGCAGAGTTGGTGCAGTCTGCAGCCGGTCCCTCCAGGCCCAGAGCTGGTCGAGGCCGTCCTTCAAGGGCATCTGTAGTCTCACGTTCTGACAATCAGCAACTTTCCACCAGCCTTGCTGCAGCCACTGGAGCCCCATTACGGAGGAGCAGTAGGGTGGGAAGGGGGGAAGTGCGCAAGGGAAGGAGATCACCCTCGAAGGGCAAAAAGTAGGAGGTGTGACAAAATGTTGGTCAATTTTTTATTAAAGGCCGAGGTTCATGTTCAAACTTTTGTTTAGTGTTTTGGACATTATCTCCAGGTTGTGAGAACCAGTTATGTTAATGAATGATTTTTTGTGTTTGTTTCTATTAGTTTGTCATAAAGAAATGACACACACAGAGTTTGTAAAATAAATAAGTTTTTGTATTCAAAATGTACATGTTTGGTCTTTGGAATCATTGCTGCCTTGGCCGGCTTAGGGGTTGCGGGTTGGTTTCATTCATGTTGAAGCCATTTCCGCAGTAGGAGCCGAGAAGCGGCTTGCTATCAGCCGTTGACGGACGGCCCTTGCAGTTTCAACATTGTCGGCCTCCCTCCCGCCTTGGTGCTGCTGCTGATCATCCTCCTCCTCTTCCTCCTCCTGTTCCTCCTCCGCCTCCGGTGGTGCTCCAAGGCCTGGTGGCACTGGCTGGGTCCTGAGGATTGCCAGGTTATGCAGCATGCAGCACACAACTATGAAGAGGGAGACTTGCTCAGGCGAATATTGCAGGGCTCCTCCTGAGTGGTCCAGACAGCGGAACCGTTGCTTCAGCACGCCGATTGTGTGCTCAACGATGTTCCTGGTGGCGAGATGGCTCTCGTTGTACCGCAGCTCAGCAGGGGTGTTGGGGTTACGGAGCGGTGTCATCAGCCAGGTGCACAGTGGATAACCCTTGTCCCCAAGGAGCCAACCACTTGGCTGATGAGGTGCCTGGAAAAGTTCTGGCACAGCAGTCTGGCACAGGATGAAAGCATCATGGCTGCTGCCAGGATAGCGGGCATTGACAGCGAGTATCAGCTGTATGTGGTCACAGACCAACTGGATGTTTAAGGAGTGGAACCCCTTGCGGTTTCGGAAATTCTCTGCATTCTCATGCGGTGCACGCAATGCCACATGTGTGCAGTCAATGGCGCCCTGCACCATGGGGAAGCCCGCTATCTTTGCAAAGCCCAATGCGCATTCATGCTGTTTGGCCCGGGTCATCGGGAATGAGATGTACTGGCGTCTCCTTTTATAAAGGGCATTTGTGACCTGACGGATACAGCAATGCACCGCAAACTAGGAGATATTGGCGACGTCCCCAGTAGCTGCTTGAAAGGAGCCAGTGGCATAAAAGTTCAGAGCCACTGTGACCTTCACTGCCACCCACAGAGACGTCCTGGTCCTCAGTTGAGGCTGCAGATCTGGCTGCAGCAGGTGGCAGAGCTCAGTGACCACCTCCTTGCTGAAGCGCAGCCTGCGCAAACACTGCTCCTCAGACAAATTAATGTAGGAGAATTGTTAGCGAAATACCCTGGGAGGGTAAGGTCTCATGTACAGAGGCCTGATGGCCCTCCTCCGTCTGGCCATGATTGCCACTCTCTCTCTGCTCTCTGTTGCCTCCGATTCTGCAGGCACAGGACGACGCCCCGAATCAGTGCAGCCCCCAAAGTCTCTTGGTAATCAAAGTAATGAAGGTCAAATCCAAAAGTACCTGCAAAGTGATGCTCAGTAGCCAAAACTACTTCACACAGCGTTGACTCTATGCAGAAGTCTCTCCTTCTCTCTCTCAGATTCTCTCTCTCTGTCAGAATGAGTGGTGCAAAAATGTCTACCACAGAAAAAGCCAGGAAGAGGCCGTCTTTAAATAGCGCCCCCCCAGCCCCACACCGACTGGGAAACGTTCCAGTCTACCTGTCGTTGCTTGCGCCAGGCGGAAAGGAGGGGGGCGTCACTCAATATCCGGTCCGGGGTGCCACAAGGGCGTTGCACGCTCGACTAACATCAATATCTGCGGGCGCAGGAGATCAGGACGGTAGTGTTTAGCGCCACCGCAAAATGTCTGATCAATTTCGGGAGCGGCGCAGACATCGCCGCGCCCGGGTGCTAGTTGCTTTGCGCCCCATTAGCGCCCTCTTAAGGCGCCAACGGGAGGCGCAAACCAACCGAATTTTTCCCCCATAGTGTTTTGTGAGTCGCCCAAGAACTTATGGCATCTGGCAAAAGCTCCAAAGCATCACCACTGGAATCCACATATATGGGGCTCTGTTTCATATATACACTGACGATAACTTGCTGTACCTCTCCACCACCTCTCTCAACCCCTCCAGACCACTTGTTCGACATCCAGTCCTGGATGGGCCACAATTCCCTTCAGTTTAATGTTGGGAAGACCAAATCCATTGCCTTTGTCCCCCACCACAAAGTCCACACCCTTGCCACCCATTCCTTCCCCCTCCCAAGCCGCTGTCTCAGGTTGAATAAGATTGTTCGCAACCTCGGCATCCTATTTGACAACAAGGAGAGCTTCTGACCTCATATCTTCTCCATCACAAAGACCACCATCTTCCACCCCTGAAACTTTGCTGCTATCCGCCCCTGACTCAGTTCACCTTCTGCTGAAACTCTCATCGCTGCCTTTCTCACTTCCATACTCAACTATTCCAATGTTCTTCTGGCTGGTCTCCCATCCTCCACCCTCCATAGGCTTCGGCTCATCCAAAACATGTATCCTATCTCGTACAACTCCTGTCCTCTCATCAGCCATGTGCTTGCTGATCTACATTGGCTCTCAGTCACCCATCCCCTCCAATTTAAAATTCTCAACCTTATGGCCCTTTATGCCCTCGCCCCTACCTATCTCTGCAAACTTTTGCAGTGCTACAACCCTTTGAGAACTCCGCATTCCTCCAACTCTGGCCTCTGTGTATCCTCAATCCCTTCGCCCCACCATTGGTGGCCGTGCCTTCAGGCATCTAGGTGCACTGCTCTGGAATTCCCTCGCAAAACTTCTCTGCCCTCCACCTCCCTCTCCTCCTTTATGACCCATCACTTTGACCAAGCTTTTGGCCACCTCTCCTAATATCTTCTTCTTTGGCTCGGCATTGATTATTGTCTGACTTCGCTTCTGTGAAGCACCTTGGGGCATTTTTCAAAGTTAAAGGTGCTATATATATATAAATGCAGATTGCTGTTGTTGGTGAATGGGCAGAGCTGGGAGACTGGTCATAGAACCAAAAATGGGGAATGTGGCACATTCTGGTGGTAAGGTGGAAAATAACCAAAAAATGAGAAAGTCTTGATTCATCTCTTGAGAGAATTGTTAACTATTCTATTTTACCTCAAAAGTAGCCAGCCAGCAGTGGTGGATTTAGATATTTCTGAAGAAGAAAGTGAACAAAGAGTGGAATTAACAGAGCTCCTTTTCACCTCTCCCACATGAATTATGTTGAGGTATGGAGAGTATTGTTCCATGGGCAAACCCAGCAGCCATTTTGCACACAGCAGAATCCAGTAAAAGAAAAAGAAATAAAAACAGAAAATGCTGGAGATACTCAGCAGGTCAGGCAGCATCTGTGAAGAGAGAAACAGAGTTAACGTTTCAGTGCGATGACCTTTCGTCAGAACTGGAAAAAAGCAGGAAATGGAACAGATTTTTAAGCAAGTGTAGGGTCTGGGAATGGGGGGAGGGGATGAAAGAACAAAAGGGAAGGTCTGTGATAGGATAGAAGGCAGGAGAGGTTAAGAGACATTAAGAGATATTCAAGGCAAAAGGAGATGGTAATGGGACAGGTTAAGAAACAAAGGATGGCTCTAGATGAAGTGTAAATTGTGCTGGCAGAATGAAAGACAGCTGCCATGTGGGAGAGAAGAAAAAAAGACACAGACAAAAAGTGTGGATAAAAAATTCACCTTCCAGGTGAAACAGCGAATTACTTGTACTTCTTGCAATTTTGTATACTGTATTCGCTGCTCACGATGTGGTCTCCTCTACATTGGGGAGACCAAACGCAGATTGGGTGACCACTTTGCGGAACACCTCCGTTCAGTCCGTAAGGGTGAGCCCGAGCTTCCGGTTTCCTGTCACTTTAATTCTCCGCTTCACTCCCACTCAGACCTCACCATCCTCGGTCTCTTGCAATGTTCCACTGAAGCTCAGCATAAGCTCGAGGAACAGCTTTCGATTAGGCACTTTACAGCCTTCTGGACTCAACATAGAGTTCAACAATTTCAGATCATAACCTCGGCCCCTATCATATATAGTTTTTTTATCCACACTTTTTGTCTGTGTCGTTTTTTTCCCCTCCCACAGGGCAGCTGTCTTTCATTCTGCCAGCGCAATTTACACTTCATCTAGAGCCATCCTTTGTTTCTTAACCTGTCCCATTACCATCTCCTTTTGCCTTGAATATCTCTTAATGTCTCTTAACCTCTCCTGCCTTCTATCCTATCACAGACCTTCCCTTTTGTTCTTTCATCCCCTCCCCCCTTTCCCAGCCCGTTCACTTGCTTAAAAATCTGTTCCATTTCCTGCTTTTTTCCAGTTCTGACGAAAGGTCATCGACCTGAAACGTTAACTCTGTTTCTCTCTTCACAGATGCTGCCTGACCTGCTGAGTATCTCCAGCATTTTCTGTTTTTATTTCAGATTTCCAGCAGCTGCAGTATTTTCTTTTTGTAAAAGAAAAAGAAAGACAGACTTGCATTTATATAGTGCCTTCCACGACCACAGGACGTCCCAAAGCGCTTTACAGACAATGAAGTACTTTTGGCGTATAGTCACTGTATTAATTTAGGAAATGCGGCAGCCAATCTGCGCATACCAAACTCCCACAAACAGCAATGTGATAGTGACCAGGTAATCTGTTTTAGTGATGTGGATTGAGGGATAAATATCAGCCAGGACACCGGGGATAACTCCCCTGCTCTTCTTCGAAATAGTGCCATGGGATCTTTTACATCCACCTGAGAGAGCAGACGGGGCCTTGGTTTAACGTTTCATCCAAAAGACGGCATCTCTGACAGTGCAGCACTAGAGTGTCAGCCTGGGTTTTATGTGCATAAATCTCTGGAGTGGGACTTGAACCCACAACCTTCTGACTCAGGTGCGAGGGCACTACCCACTGAGCCATGGCTGACATACCAAATTGAGATGAATAAGCAGCTTATAAGGAAAACAATTAAATTCATATAATGCCATATCGCATCTCTCAGAAACCACTTCCGATACATAAATTTATTTGAAGTGTGGTGAGTAATTGTTGTGTAGACGAACTTGGCAACCATTTTGCACATAGGAGGACCCTACGAACACCAATTAGATGAATAATTAAATGATCCTTTTTTTTGGTGGCATTATTTGAGGAAGCAATGGTGACTAGGACACCAGGGGAACTTCTTGAACTTATTTTGAATTTCGTCATGGCAACGTTAACATCCACCTGAACCACAGGGACAGGTAGCTGGGTTCATGGTTTAATGTCTCACCTGAAGAGTGACACCTTCAGTAGTGCAGTACAGTACTCCTCACTACTACACTGGAGAGCTATATGGTCCAGGGGAGGGCTATGAACCCACAACCATTGGCCTTGTATGCATTAGTGCTATCAATTAAGTCAAAATGACCTTTGGAGGGAGATACAAGCACTGTAGGTGTAAGACCCTACATGAGCTTGAGCTCATCCAAATCTCTGCTGCCCATATCCTCACACCAAGGCCCGTTCACCCATCACCCAAGAGCTCGCTGACCCGCATTGGCTCCCGGTCCGACAACCCTTCGATTTCAAAATCGGCATCAATGGGCGCGATCTTGCCAGCCCTGGGGAGGCGGGTTTGGAGGTGGGACTGACGGGAAAATGGCAGAATTTGGGGGCGGGTGCCCAACCCACCCCAACCCGGTTCCATGCCATCTTGCCAGGAGGCGGGTAGCCGTCCCGCGCTGGGTTCCGTCTCCTTGGAGGCGGGAAGGGGATTACAGCCACTTAACTGCCTGTTAACAGGTAGTTAACAGGCAGAAAATAGGATTATCCCCATTTTGCCCCCGGCTTCCCGAAGGCTCCGAAACCCGCCATGGTCATCGAGGCGAGCAGTGGGTCTGCGGGGTCCAAAAGTGCGCTGTGAAGGTAAGTGATGGGTGCAAGTGTGGAGAGGTGAGTATGTGAGGTAAGTGGAAAGTGTTAGAAAAAGTTTACTTACCTTTGTTTCTTCCTGCAGGCTTTAGTCGGTGGGTAGCGGAGAGTCTCGCACCTCCGCCGCAGAGATGACAGATGGCCGTTGCATTCTCCAATGCAACAACCATCTAATTTCTGCAAAAGAAAGAGGTTTGATGAGGTCTTGAATTCAAGACCTCATCAAACTACAGAGAATGTCAGTGTTTGACAGTTTCACAGACCTGTCAAACGATGACAATTCATCTGTCAAAAATTTTTGACAGATGAACCGTCATACGCTGACGTTCTCTGTAACCGGCTTTCCCTTAATTGGCCTGCTAAGCCCACTGGGTGGGCTTAACAAGGTCAATCAAGGGAAAATAGCGTGGGTTGGCCAGAAGTTATTGGAGGCGGGACTAAAACCTGACAAGTGGGTGTCCCGCCTCCAAAAGCTCCCCATTGGCAAAATCTAGCCCCTTGTTTTCAAATCCTTCCATGGCATCGCCCCTCCCTATTTCTATAACCTCCTACAACCCTCCGAGATCTCTGCGCTCCTCCAATTCTGGCCCCTTGTGCATCCCTGACTTTAATCGCTCCTGATGCGGAGATGCCGGTGTTGGACTGGGGTGGACAAAATTGAGAGGTCGCACAACACCAGGTTATAGTCCAACAGTTTTATTTGAAATCACAAGCTTTCGGAGCTATCGATTGCCCCTTCCTCAGGTGAAGTAAATAGATACAGAATCGCCAAAGCATATATAGATAGAGGACAAAGCATGTGTACCTTACAATTGCAGACAACTAAATTAAATCATCCTGACTATCTGCCGAGGTGTGATAAAGTTAATCAGGTCAGCCAGGAAGGTACCACATCAAAGACATAGCAAGATACAACTGAGACAATGAGGTGTAGTCGCAGGGGTTCTAACGTGTCAAAAGCTGCCGTCTGTATGTAAAACGAAAAGCTTTAAAATTTTTACTTTTTTACTGGGAAAATTTTTACTTTTTTACTGGGAATCACATCTGTGAACAAGCCAATGATGACTCGAGTCCGGATCACGTCATGTATCGTGACATAAACCCAAGATCCCGGTTGAGACCGTCTTCATGAGTGCAGAACTTGGCTATCAGTTTCTGCTCGATGATTTTGTGTTGTCGTGTGTTTCTAAGGTTGCCTTGGAGAACGCTTACCCGCAGATCCGAGGCTGAATGTCCTTGACTGCTGAAGTGTTCCCCGACTGGGAGATAACAATCCTGCCTGCCGATTGTTGCGCGGTGCTCGTTCATACGTTGACAACGTATGAACGAGCACCGCGCAACAATCGCCAGGCAGGATTGTTACCTCCCAGTCGGGGAACACTTCAGCAGTCAAGGACATTCAGCCTCGGATCTGCGGGTAAGCGTTCTCCAAGGCAACCTTAGAAACACACGACAACGCAAAATCATCGAGCTGAAACTGATAGCCAGGTTCCGCACTCATGAAGACGGTCTCAACCGGGATCTTGGGTTTATGTCACGATACATGACGTGATCCGGACTCGAGTCATCATTGGCTTGTTCACAGATGTGATTCCCAGTAAAAAAGTAAAAATTTTCCCAGTAAAAAAGTAAAAATTTTAAAGCTTTTCGTTTTACATACAGACGGCAGCTTTTGACACGTTAGAACCCCTGCGACTACACCTCATTGTCTCAGTTGTATCTTGCTATGTCTTTGATGTGGTACCTTCCTGGCTGACCTGATTAACTTTATCACACCTCGGCAGATAGTCAGGATGATTTAATTTAGTTGTCTGCAATTGTAAGGTACACATGCTTTGTCCTCTATCTATATATGCTTTGGCGATTCTGTATCTATTTACTTCACCTGAGGAAGGGGCAATCGATAGCTCCGAAAGCTTGTGATTTCAAATAAAACTGTTGGACTATAACCTGGTGTTGTGCGACCTCTCAATTTAATCGCTCCACCATTGATGGCTGTGCCTTCAGCTGCCTGGGCCCTAAGCTCTCGAATTCCCTCCCTAAATCTCTCTGCACCGCAACCTCTTTCTCTTCCTTTAAGACACTGCTTAAAAACTGCCTCTTGTCATCCGTCCTAATATTCCCTTATATGGTTCGGTGTCAAGGTTTGTCTGATAATACTCCTGTGAAGCGCCTTGGGACGTTTTACTGCGTAAAGTCGCCATATCAATGCAAGTTGTTGTTGTTGATGTGTTTCAAAGAGACTGGGGACATGCCCCCAAGAAAATATTCATGTGAAGGCCTCAGTCAGACCCAGATATAACATGTTTCTATAGCTGGCCATGTAATTAACACTGTGACCTTCTTCCAGCCTCATATTGTAAAAATGTTATTTTAAATCGAGTTTTAAGATTTTCCTACAAAAGCTGTTGCAGTGATTTCATTATTGCAGTTTCCAACAATCACATCTGAGGTTGGAAATGTGGAATTTAGTTGTGTTTTCTTTTTGGGTTCTTGACCTGGCATTCACGCAGAGGCAGATGGACTTGCCGATAGCAGGGGCGACTAAATCCTGCTGCTTCTGGAAGGTAGACTGTTAAAGTTAATAGAGGCAGGCGATCAAAGCAGTGCATATGGAGCCTTCTTCCAAATCATATTTTTGCAGATCATCGTTGATAGTAGAGGCAGGAGCCAGAGCATCAGTTTATTTTAAAGGAGATACAGTTTGCCTTAACAGCAAATAAGATACAGCAAGCCTCGAACTGCACCTCACCTTTCCAGGCTCAACATTGAGTTTAACAACTTCAACCCATAATCACCATGTCAGCCATGGCTCAGTGGGACGCACTTTCGAGGTGGGAGGGGCTCGGAGTGAGCAACTGCTGCAGGGTGCTTGATTACTGCAGGGAGTTGGAGTGCGTTTGTAAAAAGTTGGTGATGGTGTTTTTTTCAGGTTTTAGGGCACTTTTAGGTCCTTAAACAGCAGCCAGATGGCTGCTGAGGGGCCCGGAGCCCCTCTGAAGACGTTTCCTGGATGAATTTAATCAGGTGAGAAAATGTTGTGGGGGTAGGGAGAAAAAAAGGCAAAAAGATTTGGGCCGGGACCCCAGAAGGTTTGGAAAAGAAAACACAGTGGTGGTTCATTGCGAGGATAAGGAGATACGAGCTTGGGATATTATCCAGGCATTACATGAGGACTGCAGCGAGGGAAGTTGTTTTGCCTGCCGACCAAAACCGAATGTTGGGCTCGAGGTGACGGTCAGTGGCCGAGAGGAGGTGGAAAGGCTTTTACTGAGTTTGATGTTTGTGGATAAGTTCCTGGAGGTATCTCTGCTATATTCTGAAGAGGTGGTGGTCTCATTCTTAAACCTGCCAGAAAGTTGGAGTCGTGGGACATTAAAATTTGCTTGGCAATAAAGAGGAGATACTATCCAGGAAGACGGGTAGCAGATGGAACCCGTTATGTACCTGAGGCATTGGAACCAGTTCTGGGGGAAGTGGGACCTGTACAAAAGGGACGGTCTGCACTTGGGCAGGACTGGAACCGATGTCCTCGGGGTAATATTTGCTAAGGCAGTTCGGGAGGATTTAAACTAATATGGCAGGGGAATGGGAACCTATGTAGCGAAACTGGGGGAAGTAATATGCAGTCAGAAACAAATGTTAGAAGGGTGAGAAACAATAAGGGAAATCCGAGTAAACAAAAGCAAGAAACACAAAGGGCCATACTAAATCATAAGTCTAAAAGGACAAAGGGTGTTAATAAAACAAGCCTAAAGGCTCTGTGTCTTAATGCAAGGAGTATCCGTAATAAGGTGGATGAATTGACTGTGCAAATTGATGTTAACGGATATGATGTGATTGGGATTACAGAGACGTGGCTCCAGAACAATCAAGGCTGGGAACTGAATATCTAGGGGTATTCAACATTCAGGAAGGATAGAATAAAAGGAAAAGGGGGTGGGGTAGCATTGCTGATTAAAAAGGAGATTAATGCAATAGCTAGGAAGGACATTAGCTTGGAGGATGTGGAATCAATATGGGTTGAGCTGCAGAACACCAAAGGGCAGAAAACGTTAGTGGGGGTTGTGTACAGACCTCCAAACAGTAGTAGTGAGGTGGGGGAGGGTATGAAACAGGAAATCAGAGGTGCATGCAAAAAAGGCGCAGCAGTTATCATGGGTGACTTTAATATGCATATAGATTGGGCTACTCAAACTGGAAGCAATACGGTGGAGGAGGATTTCCTGGAGTGTTTAAGGGATGGTTTCCTAAACCAATATGTTGAGGAACCAACTAGAGGGGAGGCCATCCTGGACTGGGTGTTGTGTAATGAGGAAGGACTAATCAGCAATCTTGTAGTGCGAGGCCCCTTGGGGAAGAGTGACCATAGTATGGTGGAGTTCTACATTAGGATGGAGAAGGAAACAGTTAATTCAGAGACCATGGTCCAGAACTTAAATAAGGGCAACTTTGAGGGTATGAGGCGTGAATTGGCGAGGTTCGATTGGCAAGCGATATTTAAGGGGTTATCAGTGGAAGGGCAATGGCAGACATTTAGAGATCTCATGGATGAACTACAGCAATTGTACATCCCTGTCTGGCGTAAAAATAAAAAAGGGAAGGTGGCTCAACCATGGCTAACAAGGGAAATCAGTGATAGTATTAAAAGCAAGGAAGTGGCATACAAATTGGCCAGAAGTAGCAGCAAACCTGGGGACTGGGAGAACTTTAAAACTCAGCAGAGGAGGACGAAGGGTTTGATTAGGGCAGGGAAAATAAAATATGAAAGGAAGCTTGCGGAGAACATTAAAACGGACTGCAAAAGCTTCTATAAATATGTAAAAAGAAAGAGGTTAGTAAAAACAAACGTAGGTCCCCTGCAGTCAGAAACAGGGGAAGTCATAATGGGGAACAAAGAAATGGCAGATCAATTGAACAAGTACTTTGGTTCGGTGTTTACTGTGGAGGACACAAACAACCTTCCGGAAATAAAAGAGATCAAAGGATCTGGTAAGAGGGAGGAGCTGAGGGAAATCCTTATCAGTCGGGAAAAGGTGTTGGGGAAATTGATGGGACTGAAGGCTGATAAATCCCCAGGGCCTGATGGTCTGCATCCCAGAGTACTTAAGGAGGTGGCCTTGGAAATAGTGGATGCATTGATGATCATTTTCCAACATTCCTTAGATTCTGGATCAGTTCCGAAGGAGTGGAGGGTGGCTAATGTAACCCCTCTTTTTAAAAAAGGAGGGAGGGAGAAAGCAGGAAATTATAGACCGGTCAGCCTGACATCGGTGGTGGGTAAAATGATGGAATCAATTATTAAAGATGTCATAACAGACCATTTGGAAAGTGGCGACATGATAGGTCCAAGTCAGCATGGATTGGTGATAGGGAAATCATGCTTGACAAATCTTCTGGAATTTTTTGAGGATGTTTCCAATAGGGTGGACGGGGGGGGGAACCAGTAGATGTGGTGTATTTGGACTTTCAGAAGACCTTCGACAAGGTCCCACACAAGAGATTGGTGTGCAAAGTTAAAGCACATGGGATTGGGGGTAATGTGTTGACGTGGATTGAGAACTGGTTGGCACACAGGAAACAAAGAGTAGGAGTAAATGGGTACTTTTCAGAATGGCAGGCAGTGACCAGCGGGGTACCGCAGGGTTCGGTGCTGGGACCCCAGCTGTTTACATTATATATTAATGATTTGGACGAAGGGATTAATTGTAATATCTCCAAATTTGCGGATGACACTAAATTGGGAGGCAGTGTGAACAATGAGGAGGATGCTAGGAGGCTACAGAGTGACTTGGACAGGTTGGGTGAATGGGCAAATGTATGGCAGATGAATTACAATGTGGATAAATGTGAGGTTATCCACTTTGGTGGTAAAAATAGGGAGGCAGACTATTACCTGAATGGTGGCAGATTAGGGAAAGGGGATGTGCAACAAGACCTGGGCGTCATGGTACATCAGTCACTGATGGTGGGAAGGCAAGTGCAGCAGGCAGTCAAGAAAGAAAATGGCATGATGGCCTTCATAGCAAGGCGATTTGAGTACAGGAGTAGGGAGGTGATGCTACAGTTGTACAGGGCCTTGGTGAGGCCACACCTGGAGTATTGTGTGCAGTTTTGGTCTCCTAACTTGAGGAAGGACATTCTTGCTATTGAGGGAGTGCAACGAAGGTTCACTAGATTGATTCCTGGGATGGCCAGACTGACATATCAAGAAAGACTGGATCAACTGAACTTGTATCCTCTGGAGTTCAGAAGAATGAGGGGGGATCTTATAGAGACGTTTAAAATCCTGACTGGTTTAGACAAATTAGATGCGGGCAGAATGTTTCCAATGTTAGGGAAAACTAAAACCAGGGATCACAGTCTAAGGATAAAGGGGAAGCCATTTAAGACTGAGATGAGGAGGAACTTCTTCACCCAGAGAGTGGTGAATCTGTGGAATTCTCTACCACAGAAGGTTGTTGAGGCCAGTTCGCTAAATATATTCAAAAGGGAGTTAGATATAATACTCACAACTAGGGGGATCAAGGGGTATGGCGAGAAAGCAGGAATGGGGTACTGAGGTAGCATGTTCAGCCATGAACGCATTGAATGGCGGTGCAGGCTCGAAGGACCGAATGGTCTACTCCTGCACCTATTTTCTATGTCCATGTCTATGTAAAGGTACGGTTCCCAGAGGGGGTGAAGTCATTGCCGTATAGCATGAAATTCGAGTCAATGGAAGGAGTGCAGTACTTCCGGGTACTGCAAGATAACCAGGTGAAGGTTTGTTATTATTGTCTTGGACACGACCATCTTGTAAGAAGCTGTCTAGACTTGTACTGTTATAACTGCGGCGAGTCTGGACACATCACTTGGAGCTGCAAGGCGGAGAGCTGTGGGGTGTGTCACAAAGGCCTCACCCGCTGTGAGTGTGAGGAAGAAGGAAGTCCCTTGAGTGACGAGGAGATGGGAGAAGGAGAAGGAGCAGGAAGTGTGAGTGGAGCAGCTGGAGGAGCGGAGCAGGCGGAGGACACAGCTGGTGAATGAAAGGAGAAAAGAGCGCAGGAAGAGGCAGAAAATTGCGGAGCAGAGAACAGAATGGAGATGGTGGAAAACACACCAAGTACAGTGGAAAAGGACAAAGACAGCAGAGGGAAGCACGGATCGAGGGCAGAGTCGAGCCATAATACGACTCAGGTCTCCCTAAAGAATCTGGTGTCCATGGGGGGAGAGGAGGCGTGGTGTGGGGTAAGTGTAAGTACTCCAAAGAAAGATGGGGAGTCGGACATCTCGGAGAGCAGGAAGGGGCAAGATAATGAAAGGGTGAAAGAGGCAGGAGCCTCAAAGGAGCAGCAGGATGGGAGCGGGGAGACAAAGACGCCAGAAGGGAGCAAGATAGGTGCAGATGCACCATTGTCCCAGAGAGAGAAGAAACCGGGAACAAGGGTCAGCGGTGGAGATGAGGCCGAATGGAGTGACACTGTTGGAGGAACCGCAATAGCAGGAAGAAATTGCAGCAGTTATTGCAGTGTTTTAAAGGCACTGACTTGTTGTGTCTGCAAGAAACTTTTTGGGATGAGGATATCCTATAAAGAGTTCGGAAGGTTTGGAAGGGAGAGGTATTTGCAAATTGTACAAACAATAATTGTAGAGGGGTGGCTGGGGCGAACACATGTGCAGGAAGTGTCTCCAGCTGCAGCTACTCAAAATCCGCATTTCGGAGCTGGAGCTGCGGCTGGAGTCACTGTGGAGCATCCGCGAAGCTGAGATCTTTGTGGATAGCACGTTTAACAAGGTGGTCACACCGCAGGTAAAGAGTGCACAGGCAGACAGGGAATGTGTGACCACCAGACAGAGTAAAAGAACTAGGAAAGTAGTGCAGAAGTCCCCTGGGTCAATCTCCCTCTCCGACAGATTTTTCGTTTTGGATACTGCTGGGGGACAGGGTTTCTCAGGGGAATGCAGCAAGAGCCAAGTCCATGGCACTACGAGTGGCTCAGCTGCACAGGAGGGGAGGAAAAAGAGTGGGAGAGCAATAGTGATAGGGGATTCTATCATAAGGGGAACAGATAAACGTTTCTGTGGCCACAGACGTGACTCCAGGATGGTATGTTGCCTCCCTGGTGCCAGGGTCAAGGATGTCACTGAACGGCTGCAGGGCATTCTGAAGGGGGAGGGCGAACAGTCAGAGGTCGTGGTTTACATTGGTACCAACGACATGGGTAGAAAGAGGGATGAGGTCCTGCAACAAGAATTTAGGGAGCTAGATAGCAGATTAAAAAGCAGGACCTCAAAGGTTGTAATCTCTGGATTACTCCCGGTGCCACGTGCTAGTGAGTATAGGAATAGGAGGATAGAGCAGATGAATGCGTGGCTAAAGAGTTGGTGCAGGAGGGAGGGCTTTAGTTTCCTGGATCACTGGGTCTGCTTCTGGGGAAGGTGGGACCTGTACAAATCGGACGGGTTGCACCTGAACCGGAACGGGACCAACATCCTTGCGGGGAGGTTTGCTAGTACTGTTGGGGGGGGGTTTAAACTAACTTGGCAGGGGAATGGGATACCGAGTGAAGCTATAGTAGGGGGTGATGCACAGCCAAATATAGAGGAAAAAGCAAGTCAGTCTGGAAGGAAGAGCAAATATGTAATGCCACAAGCGAGTATGGCAAGGTGAGATGGCATTTATTTTAATGCAAGGAGTCTTGCGAGTAAGGCAGATGAATTGAAAGTGTTGATGAACACATGGGAGTATGATATTGTTGCTATCACAGAGACATGGTTGAGGGAGGGGCAGGACTGGCAGATCAATATTCTGGGGTATAGAATCTTCAGGCGAGACAGAGGTGGGTGTAAAAGAGGAGGGGGTGTCGCAATATTAATCAAGGAGTCAATTACTGCTGTAAGGAGGGATGATATCTTAGCAGGTTCCTCTAATCAGGCCATATGGGTAGAACTTAAAAACAAAAAGGGGGCAAGCACTTTGCTGGGAGTGTATTATATGCCCCCAAACAGTCAGGGGGAGATAGAGGAACAGATAAGTTGGCAAATCTCAGAGAAGTGTAGAAATAATAGGGTAATAATAGTAGGGGATTTCAACTTCCCCAATATTAACTGGGATAATCAGAGTGTGAAAGGCTTAGAGGGTGCAGAATTCTTAAAGTGCATCCAGGAGAGCTTTTTGAGCCAGCATGTAGAAAGTCCTACAAGGTACTGGACCTAATTCTAGGGAATGTAGCCGGGCAAGTGGTAGAAGTGTTAGTAGGAGAGCATTTTGGTGACAGTAACCATAATTCGGTGAGATTTAAGGTAGTCATGGAAAAGGACAAAGATGGACCGGAAATAAAGGTTCTAAATTGGGGAAAGGCCGATTTTAATATGATAAGGCAGGATCTGGCCAAAGTGGACTGGGATCAGCTACTTGTAGGAAAATCCACATCAGAGCAGTGGTAGTCTTTCAGAAAGGAAATAGAGAGAGTACAACGGCAACATATTCCCGTAAAGGTCAAGGGTGGGACCAACAAGCCCAGGGAACCCTGGATGTCAAGGGATATACGAGAATGGATTAGGAAAAAAAGGGAGGCTTTTGGCAGATACAAAGGACTAAAAACAGTGGAAGCCCTAGAGGAGTACAAAAAGTGCAGGGGGTACTTAAAAAATAAATTAGGAGAGCGAAGAGGGGGCATGAAATAACACTGGCAGGCAAAACAAAGGAAAATCCCAAGGTATAAGTATATTAAGGGCAAGAGGATAACCAGGGAGAGAGTAGGGCCCATTAGGGGCCAAAGTGGCAATCTGTGTGTAAAGCCAGAAGATGAAGGTGGGATTTTAAATGAATATTTTGCATCTGTGTTCACTATGGAGAAGGACGATGTAGGCATAGAAATCAGGCAGCGGGATTGTGATATACTTGTACATATTAGTATTGAGAGGGAGGAGGTACTAGCGGTTTTAGCGGGCTTAAAAGTGGATAAATCCCCAGGCCCTGATGAGATGTATCCCAGGCTGTTGTGTGAGGCAAGGGGGGAGATTGCAGGGGCTCTGACACAAATTTTCAGAACCTCTCTGGCCACAGGGGAGGTGCCAGAGGACTGGAGAACAGCTAACGTGGTACCATTATTCAAGAAGGGTAGTAGGGATAAACCAGGGAATTAAAGGCCAGAGAGCCTCACATCAGTGGTAGGGAAATTATTGGAAAAAATTCTGAGGGACAGAATTAGTCTCCACTTGGAGAGGCAAGGATTAATCAAGGATAGTCAGCATGGCTTTGTCAGGGGGAGATCATGTCTGACCAATTTGATTGAATTTTTTGAGGGGGTGACTAGGTATGTGGATGAGGGTAGTGCAGTTGATGTGGTCTACATGGACTTCAGTAAGGCTTTTGACAAAGTCCCGCATAAGAGACTGGTCAAGAAGGTAAAAGCCCATGGGATCCAGGGCAACTTTGCACATTGGATCCAAAATTGGCTTAGTGGCAGGAGGCAGAGGGTGATGGTCGAATGTTGTTTTTGTGACTGGAAGCATGTGTCCAGTGGTGTACCGCAGGGATCGGTGCTGGGTCCTTTGCTGTTTGTCGTGTACATTAATGATTTAGATATGAATGTAGGAGGTATGAAGAGTAAGTTTGCAGATGACACGGAAATTGGTGGAGTGGTAAATAGCGAGGAGGGAAGCCTCAGGCTACAGGACGATATAGACGGGTTGGTCAGATGGGCAGAACAGTGGCAAATGGAATTTAACCCTGAAAAGTGTGAGGTGATGCATTTTGGGAGGACTAACAAGGCAAGGGAGTACACAATGAATGGTAGGACCCTAGGAATGACAGAGGATCAGAGAGACATTGGTGTGCATGTACATAGATCCCTGAAGGCAGCAGGACAGGTAGATAAGGTGGTTAAAAAGGCATATGCAATACTTGCCTTCATTAGCTGAGGCATAGAATATAAGAGCAGGGAGGTTATGCTGGAGCTGTACAAAACGCTAGTTAGGCCACAGCTGGAATACTGTGTGCAGTTCTGGTCGCCACACTATAGGAAGGATGTGATTGCATTGGAGAGGGTGCAGAGGAGATTCACCAGGATGTTACCTGGGCTGCAGCGCTTCAGCTATGAAGAGAGACTGGACAGGCTGGGGTTGTTTTCCTTAGAGCAGAGAAAGCTGAGAGGGGACCTGATTGAGGTGTACAAAATTATGAGGGGCATAGATAGGGTAGATAGAAAGGAACTTTTCCCCTTAGTAGAGGGGTCAATAACCAGGGGGCATAGTTTCAAGGTAAGGGGCAGGAGGTTTAGAGGGGATTTGAGGAAAAACTTTTTCATCCAGAGGGTGGTTGGAATCTGGAACTCACTGCCTGAAAGGGTGGTAGAGGCAGGAACCCTCACAACATTCAAGAAGCATTTAGATGAGCACTTGAAACGGCATAGCATACAAGGCTACGGACCAAGTGCTGGAAAATTGGGATTGGAATAGACAGAGCTTGATGGCCGGTGCAGACACGATGGGCCGAAGGGCCTCTTTCTGTGCTGTATAACTCTATGACTCTATGGCTGTTTTGGTGAGTCCGTCCTTAAAAGAGAACGTTGCCTTGGTGGACAAGGACACTGAGGGGAGATTTTTACGGCTAAAGGTAAAAATGGAGCAATTTAATTGCCATCTCTTTAATATCTATGCACCAAGCGAGTTTTTTCGGGGGTTATTCACTGAAGTGGCAGAGGTGGAAAACCCTTGTATCGTGGGGGATTTTAATGTATTTTTATCTCGGATGGACATTTCAGCCCAGATGACCTTTAAGGATGATAACTCCATAGGGATGATTGTAAAAATGATGGCAAATTTAAATTTGAGAGACTTCTGGACGGATCGGAACCCCATAAAAAGGGAATTCTCCAGAACAGGTTGGGTGGGTGATGTTTTAAACCAGAGCTGAATAGATTTTGTGTTAATGCGGGATGGAAGAGATAAATGCGCAAATCTCCAAAAGAAATAAAATGCGTCCCCCTTTTCCAAGCTTTCTGCTGGAGAAAGGGGAGGAGTTGGTTCAATTTGACAACTGTAATACTCGAGAATTCTATGAGGTATTTAGAGAATGGAGATTCAAGACACTTGCTGGTCAGGAGTTTTGGCAGAGTATATACCCACCGCTGGACTTCAACAGGATTTGGAAGGGAGTGTGGGCGAATTTTAAATGTCCAGAGTAGATTGAACTGGATTTCAAATTGGCTCATAACTGGATTTTTACCATGACGGTTTTGTGTAAGGTTGGGCGAGTGGAGGAGGCAACTTGCCCAGTGTGTGGGACACGGGATGAGACTCTGTCCCATTTACTGGTGTTATGTCCGCAGTTAAAGGATTTTAAGTACTATGTTCGATAGTTGTGTGAGGTTTTTGTGTTGGGTGGGGACCGAAGAGCGAGAATGGGAATCCCGTGGGACTCAATTTTGAGATGGGGATTGCAGGAGAGTCTGGCCGAGTCTAGCAGAGCGGTGATTAATTTAATGTTCAGTTTGGTTAGATTCGTGATTGTGCAAAGAAGGAATGCTCTGTTTATTAAGGGGAGGAGAATAAATCTAAAAGAGTATTTTAAATATAAGCTATAAGGTCATTATAAGGCTATGTGGATGTTTTATTCAGAAAGGAATTTAAAGTTAGTATTTTATGATCAATTTTTAAAGTACAATCAATTAATATATGTTATGGGAGACAAATTGAACTTCAGGTTTTGATGTTAATATGTGGTGGAGGAATGGCTGTGCAGAGCGGCAGAATGGATTTGTATGATACAATGGAATGATCACAATGTTGTAAATGTTCTTAATGTTCAATAAATAAGATATTAAAAAAATGTTGGTAGCACTCTTGTGTCTGAGTCAGAAGGTTGTGAGTTCAAGTCCCGCTCATAATCTTGGCTGACACTCCAGTGCAGTGCTGAGGGAGTGCTGCACTGTTGGAGGTGCCGTCTTTTGGATGAAATGTTAAGCCGAGGCCCTGTCTGCTCTCTCAGGTGGATGTAAAAGATCCTATGGTGCTATTTCGAAGAAGAACAGGGGAGTTATCTCTGGTGTGCTGGCCAATATTTATCCCTCAATCAACTCACAAAAGCAGATTATGCGGTCATTATCACATTGCTGTTTGTGGAAGCTTGCTGTGTGCAAATTGGCTGCTGCGTTTCCTACATTACAACAGTGACTACACTTCAAAAAGTACTTCATTGGCTGTAGAGCATTTTGGGAGGTCGTGAAAGGTGGTATGTAAATACAAGTCTTTCTTATTTTTACTGCTCCCATTTTCCCGGACAGCGGGTGCAGTAATGGTTCTGTTGTAAACATTTACACCTCCTCTGGACCCATCTTTTGTTTCTTTACTTGTCCCATTACCACCTCATTTTGTCTTGCACCGTCATCCATTTTGTCATTTAATCGCTCCCGCCCTCCACCCTATCACAGACCTTCTGCTTTGCTCTTTGCTTCCCTTCTCCCCCCACAACCCACCCCCCACCCCCACACACCCCTTTTCCTGCTTCTAAACTGTTAAACCTTCAACATCTTCCAATTCTGACGAAAGGCTCATCGACCTGAAACGTTTTTCTGTTTCTTTCTCCACAGATGCTGCCTGACCTGCTGAGTATTTCCGGCATTTTCTGTTTTGTCATTGTGAATGAGGTATATATTGAATCTTCATCAAAATGTCAAGAATCCCCCCTAAATCAGCCATTGGTTACATGAATATGGTAAATGCATATGGCACAAACCTTTGCTGACTTTGTGTCAGTTCAGGATTTTTAGAGCACTTTTTCTTTTGTTTGTGGCTGGAGGAACACAGGAACAAGAGGAGGCCATTCAGCCCTTGAGTCTGTTCCTCCATTCAATTAGATGGTGGTTGAACTGAACCTCAACTCCATTTACACGCCTTTGCTCCACATCCCTAACAAATATCTACCGAGCTCCAAAATATTAGAATCATAGAAATTTACGGCACAGAAGGAGGCCATTCGGCCCATCGTGTCTGCACTGGTCGAAAAAGAGCTGTCCAGCCTAATCCCATTTTCCAGATCTTGGTCCGTAGCTTTGCAGTTTATGGCACCTCAGGTGCATATCCAACTACTTTTTAAATGTGATGAGGGTTTCTGCCTCTACCACCCTTTCAGGCAGTGAGTTCCAGACCCCCACCACCCTTTGGGTGAAAAAGGTTTTCCTCAACTCCCCTCTAATCATTCTACCAATTACTTTAAATCGATGCCCCCTGGTTATTGACTTAATATATGTAGAAGATGAACGATAGGCAAGATCCTAACAATGCAATACACTGTATACAGACTATGATGTATTTAGGACACCAATGCAATTTTGGGTTCCCATTGTGGGGAGCACAGATTGCGCCCAGTGAGGCTGAACATAGAACGTTCTTACCTATGGCAAAGGACCTGACCTGTTGAAAGCACGTGTACTAAATATTTAAGGTAAGATAAATTCACTCTTGTCTATTTTTGAAGGTCGAATACCAACCCAAACTAGGCTAAGTAAAAAAAAGTCATCGATTTTGTCTCTAACAGCAGTATGAAATACTCCAGTCATATAGAATCATAGAATGATACAGCTCAGAAGGAGGCCATTCGGCCCATTGTGCCTGTGCTGGCTCTTTGGTAGAGCTATTCAATTAATTCCACTCCCCCTGCTCTTTCCCCATAGCCCTGTAGATTTTTCCCTTCAAGTATTTATCTAATTCCCTTCTGAATTTTACCATTGAATCGGCTTCCACCGCCCTTTCAGGCAGCGCATTCCAGATCACAACAACTCGCTGTGTTAAAAATAAATGTTTCCTCATCTCCCCTCTGGTTCTTTTGCCAATCACCTTAAATCTGTGTCCTCTGGTTACCGACCCTCCTGCCACTGGGAACAGGTTCTCATTATTTACTCTATCAAAACCTTTTGATGTTCTATATTGTCATCTTCCTCTTGTGGGGAAACCAATATCAATCTAGATTACATTATTTCAATTAGTGGATGTATATAAAGGATCCTGTGTTGTGTAAATGCTCCCAATCAATGTTAATCAACAAGGAAATTCAGGCTGATGTCAGTGGTTGTCCAACCAAGCAAATATCCTTCCAGGCTATTAGAAAGCATTTTTAGTTCCATGGATTAAACTGAGTTCACATGTAATTATCAGCAAGCAGCAGTGGGAGCTAATTCAACTGTGCTCGAAACTCCTGGCCAACTTTGGAATTGCCCGACAGATTTCCTTTGAACCCTTTAAGGTGTAACAAAATCCCTCAGCACTCGTCAGCTGTGTCATATGATTCGATATGGTTGTCCCAAATATCCTGGACCTTATATTGCTGCAAAATAAAATATCCTGCGGAATATTTGGATAAGTATTACCTAAACTGTGCCTTGGGTGGAGATGAGTTGATTTCCATGGGTGAAAGACAGTGACTGTCATCTCGTAGCCTTAAATTAAACCCATTGCTTCTAGGAAATCAAATGTGAAACTGTGACAATCAGCAAAGCGCATTGTTCTAATGCTTCATTTAAAGTCGAGTATTACTCGCTGCTGGGCTCATCTATTCAATAACCAGATGATGCTTTGTGCTATTTGTACAAAGGTTATATTGCATCTGTCTTATAAACGTGCCTTTCCTAAAGTCATTTATGCTGCACTTAATCAGTAACACAGCATCAGGGTTCATTATCAAAGTGGCGCCTGGTCGCAAATGGCATCAAGGTTTGAAGGTCGATCTTAACGTCGTTATGGGCCGGGAATTTCCTCGGAATGGCTCCCGCTCCGCTGACGTAACTTTGCCGTAAGTGCGGCGGAAGCCGTTTTTCAGGAGGCCGAAGCTGGGGACCCAGGTAAGTGGTGAGGGGGATTTGCGGATGTGATCATGGGAGCCTGCAATCCGGCTCCTCCTGGCCCACAAGGAAACCTAAAATTAAATGTAATTACTTAAGTGCTGTTACATTCTATCAATGTACTAACATTGAAGTAAAGAAAGAAATACTAACATTAATAGAACTACTTTCAGGACGTCCCAAAGCGCTTCACAGCCAATGAAGTACTTTTTGGAGTGTAGTCACTGTTGTAATGTAGGAAACGCGGCAGCCAATTTGCGCTCAGCAAGCTCCCACAAACAGCAATGTGATAATGAGCAGATAATCTGTTTTAGTGATAAATAGTGGCCAGGACACCAGGGAGAACTCCCCCGCTCTTCTTAGCATTGGATCTTTTACGTCCACCTGAGACAACAGACTGGGCCTCGGTTTAACATCTCATTCCGAAAGTCAGCACCACACTGGAGTGTCAGCTGAGGATTTTTGTGCTCAAGTCTCTGGAGTGGGACTATGAACTCACAACCTTCTGACTCAGAGGCGAGGGTGCTACACACTGAGCCAGGGCTGAGACTTTGGACTTGGTTCAACTTTGTGTTTTGAGCAGTATCTCTTTTGCTGTGATTTGTGCTTCAAGTTAAATAAATAAAAAGCATAAAAACAGTTAACAGATTGGTGCTTGAGGAAAATGACGAGTAGAACTTCGCTCGCAGTTTGAAATGGTAAATCAGCTGAAGTCGACCTCACTGGGGTGGGTCTTGACTTTGTGTTGACGATAGAGAGTCAGAGCAGCAATATTCCTGCTAAGATGCGCGGCCTGCGCAGTAATCTGAAAGGCCCCGCGCGGGCCGCTCACCGGCTTTTACATTGTGAAAACCGCGTACTCGCAGAAATTTAAAGGGACCGCGCATTAAAAGAAACAGGCCGTGCAGAACAAAGCGCAGCTTAGCAGGAACATTGGTCAGTGGCCTGCTTTACGTCTCTCACCATTGAAGTCAACAGGTATAAAAATCATGAAAGTTGTAAAACCGGCTGCCCACTCGCTATCACCCATGTTACCCTATCACACAGATTCAAAATCGTTGTAGCTGGCACTCCATTATCATTTGACAGCTTGCCTGTCAGTCGCATACCTACAGTGGAAAGGCCCTAAGCATTTGCCTTTAGATCCAAACATTTGTTTTACTTACACCTGGAAAGCCTTCTTCTTATCCAACTATAATAGGGAGATGGATTTACATTAGTAAGCTGCGGATGGTGTCATGTTCCATTCGAATGCTGTGTATTTCCTACGTTACGTTAATAGAAATAGTGGAGACAAACAGATTGAGATGTGCAGTGCGCGTTACATTTTTCTTCCTTGGAAAAGCAGCTCTCCCCTACTTCAGTGACAATCTCAAGTAAGATATAACTGTGGCTGTACCACTAATTCAGCTTAAAGTCTGGTTTAATGTGCTGTGTAATTTTTTTTTATTCCGCATACAGTATTTTCCTTCACGGTGGAGAGCAGGATTTCAAATTGATGGAACAAGCTGAGAGAGAACCTTAAATGGTCTCTGTAGCTGGACGTGAAAGTGACTTTTTTTTTACATCTCCGAAGACAGGTCAGATGGGCAAAAGGTGACGAGCAGAACGTTTTCTACTTCGGCTAAGTCTTCTCCAATAATTTCCTCTGTTTTCTTGTTGACTCTCTACGTAAACTTGAGGTCATCCAAAACTCGGCTGCCCGTGTCCTAACTCATACCAAGTCCCGTTCGCCCATCTCCCCTGTGCTCGCTGACCGACATTGGCTCCTGGTTAAGCAATGCCTCGATTTCAAAATTCTCATCCTTGTTTTCAAAACCCTCCGTGGCCTCGCCCCTCCCTATCTCTGTAATCTCCTTTAGCCTCACAACCCCCCGAGATATCTGCGCTCCTCTAATTCTGCCCTCTTGAGCATCCCTGATTATAATTGCTCAACCTTTGGTGGCCGTGCCTTCTGTTGCCTCGGCCCTTAGCTCTGGAATTCCCTCCCTAAACCTCTCCGCCTCTCTCTCCTCCTTTAAGACGCTCCTTAAAACCTATCTCTTTGACCAAGCTTTTGGTCACCTGCCCTAATTTATCCTTATGTGGCTCGGTGTCAAATTTTTTTGTCTTAAAATACTCCTGTGAAGCGACTTGGGATGTTTTACTACGTTAAAGGTGCTATATAAATACAAGTTGTTGTTGTTTTAATCAATTGGAGAAAATTCCCATTTTCATGCAAAGCACTGGTTTAGCTCAAGGGAGGTAGGTTTTGAGCAGCAACTCAAAGGAGGAGAGAGAGGTAGAGAGGTGGAGAGAGAGGTAGAGAGGTGGAGAGGCGGAGAGGTTTAGGGAGGGAATTACAGAATGCGAAAGAATTGGGGGATGCACAAGAGTTGGGGGTACGTAGAGACTTTGGAGAGCTGGAGAAGGTTATAGAGATAGTGATGTCCAAGCAGCACTGAAAGCCGTTAAATTCTACCGTGGATACTGTCCTGCAACAATAGGGTCGTTAGTCCTGCAACAATAACTTCCGCGTGATTCAGGCTCGACTGATTGATTCAACCACCAGTTTTTACATATATTAACTCAACAGTGTTATAGTACAACGGTCTGCAGATTAAATGTCAAGCAAGAAAATGACATGCAAATAATACAACCTGGTTCCTAGACCCCGGAGCGATCAGACCCGGCTCTCTCGGCTGTCTGTGGACTTCCGACCGTCCTGAAAATTCTAACTTTCAAAGGGGGAAAGCTCCATCTTTACACTATTCAACCACCTTAGGCTATATATAGGGGTATGGTAGCATAGTGGCTATGTTACTGGACTAATAATCCAGCGACATATAGTTCAAATCTCACCATGGCAGCTGGGGAAGTTAAATTCAGTTAATTAAATAAATCTGGAAAAGCTAGTATTAGTGTTGGTGACCATGAAATTAGTGAATTGTCATATAAAACCCATTTGGTTCACTAATGTCCTTGAGGAAAGGAAATTGTCTGGCCTACATGTGACTCCAAACCCATAGCAATGTGGTTGATGCTTAACTGCCTTCTGAGGTTCACGAAGGTGGCTCACCACCACCTTCTCAAGGGCAATTAGGGATGGGTAATAAATGCTGGTCCTTGCCAGCAATGCCCACATCCCATGAATGAATATTAAAAAAAACATTTACATCCCTGTTCCTATCTTCTGGTCATAAATTATCCCATCATTCTAGCTCTGCTTTAATGGACGGTTGATGTCATGGCCCCAACACTTATCTTGGCTGGAGAAACAGTCTGTACTTCTCAGGAATGCGCAAGACTACGTTATCAAAGCACTAGATATTTTATGACTATCAAGTCCCACAAGTGAGAGCAGCTTCCCATATTGGGTATGTGGATCTCCTAGCAACCAACTTTCTTATCTAGGTAAGGGTTGCCTCTTGACCTAGGAGTTACAGGATAAAGGAAACTTCAGCATCCTCTGCCTCTCAGCTTCCTTTGTTCGCAAGCGCCAGGAATAAGATTAAATTCCCACACCCGCTTCCTCTACATTTGCCCTCTGGCTAAAATATTAATGCAAAATGTGTTTTTATGACACTGAAGTTAACTTCCAGTGGATCAAAAAAATGCTCCTCAACAGGGACCATTAGGCCTTCCGCAGTGCAGCACTCCCTCAATAATGCACTGGAGTGTCAGCCTAGATTTTGTGCTCACGTCTTTGGAGTTGGGTATCAAAAGGAAGAAAGAACTTTCATTTATATAGGACCTTTCATAATCTCAGGATGTCCCAAAACGCATTACAGCCAATTACATACTTTTGAAGTGTAATCACTGTTGTAATGTAGGAAACAGGAGGGAAGGTATCAGCCTTCGGTCGTCTGAGGAAGAGCGTGTTTCAAGACCAGGACCTCAAACCCGGCACTAAGTTCATGGTCTATAGAGCAGTAGTGATACCCGCCCTGCTGTATGCCTCAGAGACATGGACCATGTACAGCAGGCATCTCAATGCACTGGAGAGGCACCACCAACGCTGCCTCCGCAAGATCCTGCAAATCCATTGGCAGGATAGGTGCACCAACGTCAGTGTTCTCGCTCAGGCCAACATCCCCAGCATCGAAGCTTTGACCACGCTCGATCAGCTCCGATGGATGGGCCACATCGTCCTCATGCCCGATACAAGACTCCCAAAGCAAGTGCTCTACTCGGAGCTCCGACACGGCAAGAGAGCCCCAGGTGGGCAGAGGAAACGCTTCAAGGACACCCTCAAAGCCTCCTTGAAAAAGTGCAACATCCTCACCGACACCTGGGAATCCCTGGCCCAAGACCGCACAAAGTTGAGGAGAAGCATCCGGGAAGGCGCCGAACACCTCGAGTCTCTTCGCCAGGAGCAAGCGGAAGCCAAGCGCAAACAGCGGAAGGAGCGCACGTCAACCCAAGCACCCCACCCACCCGCCCCTTCAACCACCGTCTGCCCCACCTGTGACAGAGACTGTAGGTCCCACATTGGACTCATCAGTCACCTGAGAACTCATTTTTAGTGTGGAAGCAAGTCATCCTCAGTTCCGAGGGACGGCCTAAGAAGAAGAACTAGGAAACACGGCAACCAATCTGCACACGGCAAGATCCCACAGACAGCAATGCTTTAATGATGTTAGCAGAGGGATAAATATTGACCAGGATACCAGGGAGGATTCTCCTGCTATTCTTTGAAATAGTGCCAAGGCAGATGGGGTCCTCGGTTTAATGTGTCATCTGAAAGACGGCACCTCTGACAGTGCAGCACGCCTTCAGCACTGGAGTGTCAGCCTAGATTTTGCGCTCACGTCTTTGGAGTTGGGTATCAAAAGGAAGAAATAACTTACATTTATATAGGACGTGTCACAATCTCAGGATGCCCCAAAACACTTCACAGCCAATTAAATACTTTTGAAGTGCAGTCACTCTTGTAATGTAGGAAACACGGCAACCAGTCTGCACACAGCAAGATCCCACAAAAAGCAATGCGATAATGAACAGATCATATGCTTTAATGATGTTAGCCAAGGGACAAATATTGGCCAGGACACTGGGGAGAATTCTCCTGCTATTCTTTGAAATAGTGCCATGGGACCTTTCGCTTCCACCTGAGAAGGCAGATGGGGGCTTTGGTTTAATGTCTCATCTGAAAGACGGCACCTCTGACAGTGCAGCACTCCTTCAGTACTGCACTGGAGTGTCAGCCTAGATTTTGTGCTCAAGTCTCTGGAGCGGGACTTGAACCCACGACCTTCTGACGCAGTGGCGAGAGTGCTCCCCACTGAGCCACGGCTAACACTTTGCAGTTTTCCAGCGGCCAATAAAAACTGAAAGAGATGTCCTTTGTAAAAATAGATGAGAAACAGATCCACCCAAATCCACAAAGGAGATGCTAACTCTACATATTAATACTATCACTGTCCAGTAACAAATGAAAAAGAAAGACTTGCATTTTTATAGGAATGGGATCAGAGTTCCCAAATGTTTGTCTAAGCTGTGGGTACCTGCCAGAGATCTGTAGCTGCAGTTCTGATTCTTCAGCCAAACCTGTTTACATCGCTTGGCTCCTGTCTGCCTGGATCTTGAACTTCCCAGTTTAGCAGGCAGCTCAGTGCAAGTGCAGAACTGTTACAGAATCATACAGCACAGAAGGAGGCCATTTGGCCCATCGTGTCTGTGCCGGCTCTTTGAAAGAGCAATCCAATTAGTCCCACTCCCCCCTGCTCTTTCTCCATTGCCCTGCATTTTTTTCCTTTTAAGTATAGATCCAATTCCCTTTTGAAAGTTACTATTGCCAGTGGAAACAGTTTCTCCTTATTTGTCCCCCAAAAGATACAAATTTAAGATATTTTGAGATTGGGGAGGGGAGAACACCATGCTCTATAAATGTTCAATTTAAGGGCAGATAGATTGACAAAATGCCCACAGGTTTGTTTTCATTAGAGCAAAGGAGGTTGAGGGGTGATTTGATAGAGGTGTACAAGATTATGACGGGTTTGGACAGGCTAGACAGGGAAAGACTGTTCCCACTAGTTGATGGTACAAGGACTCGGGGACACAGATTTAAGGTTTTGGGCAAGAGATACGGGGGAATGTGAGGAAAAACTTTTATACGCAGCGACTGGTGAGGACCTGGAACTCGCTGCCGACGGAAGTGGTGGAAGCGGAGACACTCAGGGCTGGATTTTCATTGACCCGTGGAGGCGGGTTTGGAGGCTTGTGGGGGGTTAAAGTTGCAGATTCGGGAGTCCCGAACCCATCCCGCCCCCAACCCGCCTCCATGCCAGTTTTGCTGGAGGCGGGTACCCGACCTGTGCTGGGACCCGCCTCCCCGAGGCGGGAAGGGGATTAGTGACAATTAACTGCCTGTTAACAGGTAGTTAACAGGCAGTTTTTTGCCTAATCCCTATTTTAAAAGCTGAAATGTGGGCTTCCCGACAGGTCCCAACCACGCCAAGTTAACGAGGCGGACCGTGGGTCTGCAGGGGTTGGAGGGGTCGATATGTCCGGTGGGCAGGTAAGTGATGGGTGCATGTGTGCAGAGGTAAGTGTGTAAGGTAAGTGTAAAATGTGGAAACAAGTTTTACTTACCTTAACTTCCTCCTGCAGGTGTCAGCCCTTCAGGTCTCGGGAGTCAGAAATCTCACCGGCACAGAAAGCACAATGGCCGTGGTGCTGTCAAAAACTGCAGTGTTCTGCTTTCTGTGCTGGATTGATTTCTAACTCAGCCTGAGAGGAAGGACTCAAGTTAGAAATCATATTGTGAGTGTTTGACAGCTTCACAGAGCTGTCAAACGCTGATATTTCATCTGTCAAAAGCTCTTGACAGATGAAATGTCAATCTGTGACGTCACCTGTTGCCGGGTGGCCCTTGATTGGCCTGCTGAGCTCACTGGGCGGGCTCAACAAGGTCAATCAAGTGAAAATGCAGTGGGTTGGCCACAAGTCGATGGAGGCGGGACTACAACCCAAAAAGTGGGAGTTCCACCTCCATCACGTCCCCAGTATCAAAATCCAGCCCTCAATGTTTTCAAGGGGAGACTGGATAGGCACCTGAGGGAAATAAACTTGCAGGGCTACGGGAATAGAGCGGGGGAATGGGACTGATTGGATTGCTCTACAGAGAGCCGGCACGGACTCGATGGGCTGAATGGCCTCCTTCTGTGCCGTTATGACTCTATGGGCTGGATTTTGTCAGTGTGGGCGGGCTGCTGCGTGTCAGGTGGAAATCGTGTCAGGACCCCGACTCCTAAGTGAAGTGTTGAAAAAGTGGGATTTTCCCCTAATTGAGCAATTGATTTCCTGCGTGTGGGAACCCCTGGCCCAATGAGTCTTTTCATACAGAAAGTCGCCTCCGATGACGTCATCAGTGCTGCTGGATTTAAGACCTGCAAGCAGCCTTGCTTCTTCTGGAGACTGCAAACGCTTTGCAAATTGTATGAAGGAGTTGATTTCCCAACAATGCTCAAGATCAAGCAAAAGTGTACTCCTCGATTTGATGAGCCCTCCCTCCAAGCTCTGGTGCACGGAGCCAGATGTAATAAGGTGGTGCTGTTCCCTTCCGCAGGGAGAAAAAAGCCACCCCAGCAGACAAAAGCTGTGTGGCTGCAAGTGGCCCAGGAGGTGAACTCCATCTCTATGTGCCGCAGAACCTGGCTGCAATGCAGGAAGAGGTTTCATGACCTTCTCCGCACAGGAAAAGTGAGTATGACTTTCCCATCACCCTCAATCTGATCCCCATCGCCTCTCCTCACCAGCACTCTGCTTTGCCAACCACTTCCTCCACATCCCACTTGACACTTACACCCCTGCACCCTTACCCATTGCCTCTCTCTCTATACTCACATTCACTTAACTATTCAACCATGCAGCCCTCACACTCCCTATCACTGTGACGCAATGACAACAACAACTTACAACACACAAAGAGGGTCCTTTGTCTCCTTCTAAGCATCTATGCTATGGATTCTCTACACTCACTCCTTCATTCTCACTCAAACTCCACTTGTGTCACTCAATGCAGGAAAAGAGAGCCCACAATAAGAGGGAAAGAGCCATGACAGAAGGAGGGCCAGCATCAGTAGCCCAGCTCACCTCCTGGGAGGAGGTGGCCCTGGAAATCACTGGGATCGAGGACGATACCCAAGTGGGGGACGGACAGACGGGCGCATCACAGCAAGCTGGTGACAGAATAGTTTGGCATCTCTGTTATTGACATTGCATGAGTCACTGATAATGAATCTGATGCTCTAGCAGATTGACTTATGATCATCTGCACTATTCAATGTGCATGTAACCTTGACCTCACATCTCTAACTCTTTCCTTTACTCCCCACAGGACCATCGAAAGCCCCCGTCCCCACTGTCCAGATGGAAGAGCCTGAGCTTCCAGATTCCTCCGAGGAAGCTGCAACCTCTGAGGGCACAGCATCAGCCGAATTCAGCACACCCAGCACCAGCGCAGACACTCACACCTCGGTGGGACCTTTGGGACATAGAATAGAGTTGTCACAAGTGAGCATCAGCAGATGGTGGAGACAGGGACAGCAGTGGAGATTCCTCGTCGGAGGGCACAGGACTCTCCCAGCTCGGCTCAGCTGCATGTGGACCCTGTGCCTCCGGGTCCATCCAGAAGGAGAGCGGTGCTGGAACTCCAGGAACAGGTGCAGGAGTCTCTGGCAGGTTTTGTCTCCAGGGTCGCTGCGAGTGTGGAGTGAATGGAGGAGTCCATCGCGAACATGAGCAGAGCCTTTGTGGAGGCGTTGGCGCATGAGCGCATCACCACGGAAAGGATGGCAACCTCCGTGAAAAGGATGGCTACCTCCGTGGAAAGGATGGCTAACTCTGTGGTAAGGCTGGCTACTGTAGAAGAGAGGATGGCTATGATAGAGGAGAGGATGGCTACGGCCATGGAGGAGCTTAGTCGTCAGGGTATGGAAAACATGGTAATTGTTCAGAATAGAATGACATCTCTTGAGGGGCGATGGTCAGCTATTGAGCAAGCAAACCAGACCTTCATGGAAGTCCTCTGGAGTCGGACTTACTGTGCAGAAATGGGTCCTCATGGCCCCCCTGAAGTGCAGCAAGGTGCTGTCAAGCCACTCGCTTGCTCTGAAGGGGGGCTGACCTATGAGTGGGATGTTGGTGGCAGAGAAAAAGGAAGTGGGGGCTCCTCTCCAAGTGCTCACATGACCATGCCACTGCAGAGCCCTCGGTCAGAGCCCCACCAGTGTCCTCACCCAACTGAAATGGGCGTCTCAGCCCCTGCACAGCTGCAGGAGCAGCAGACTGTTGGTGAGCCCACACAGGTTCGCCACCCCAGAGGACGGCCACCAAAGGCATCGAGACAGGAGCAGCAAGAAAGTGAGCAAGGGGCCTCCACATCTGCTGAAGCCATAGGGGAAGCACCACATAGGAGCACGCGTAAGAGGAAGATAAAGCACAAGTAGTCACAAGGGTAGTCACTTGGGTGCTGTGATGTTTTGTATTTGGACCAGCCATCATTGTCATTGTATTATAAACATATTTGATGGCAAACTGTTGAAGTTGTGGCCTGTGTCATTTCGCAAATGGGACTTCCACCTTGAGGGCTTAGGGCGCCTTGCAATTGTCAGTATGGTGGTCAGAGTGATAGGAATCCGCAGGTTCTTGTCCATTGTGGATGCTCTGGTCAGAAGGTGTGAGACAAAAGTGTTTGATTGTGCAGGCTAAGCAAATCTGGCCAACATGAATGTGTCCCTTGCATCCTGGGCAGCAATGTTGTCACGCGCTGGCGCCTTCTGGTCTGTGCAGCTCCAGGTGGGTGAGCAGCAGCTTGACGCTCCTGTTGATGCTCCTGCTGTTGGTGCTGCTGTTGTTCAGGGTTCTGCTGCTGCCGCGGCTGGTCTTCGTCCGAATCTGATGTCCAGGAGGAAAGGAATTAAATGGTCGCCATGCTTCTGGTATATGCCTCAGTTGAGGAAGTGCTCAGTCAAGGTGGTGAGAGGGGTTTCCCAGGAGGTCACACTGGAGATAGGTAACAGGCTCCAAACTTCCACAACAATGAATATGCCTGCTAAAAGGTCCCCCAGACCTGAGACAACAAAGTTCTGCCACCTGCAAATGATCATCGGTAAAAACTCCTTTGTAATGGTGGAGCTGCAGCTGTTAGTCAGCCATCGACTTGTGAGGCCACCAGGATTAGCTGGCATGTTCCAGAGGAGGCGTGTAGGACGGGGGAAATGTCTAAAAATCGGAAAGGCCTCTCAAAATGGGATAATAGAGGCAATTAAGTGGTTGTTAAGGGCCTTAAGGGTCTATCCCGCCTCTTGGAGGCGGGATGGAAAGGGGCTCAGAAAACACGCATTTGGGAAAATTGTTCGGAGGTGGGCTGGAGGCGGGATCGAGCCCGCCCGCCATTTTTTGCGATTTTACCACCTCACTCGCCTCCAAATCCGCCTCCTCGTGCTTGGCAAAATCGAGCCCTATGACTCTACGAATCTAGGTTGCAACAGACCCCAGTGCACCTTTGTAAACTATGTTTCGCACCACGCCACACTACAACAGCAACAGCAATTTATATAGCGTCTTTAACATAGTAAAACATCCCAAGGCGCTTCACAGGAGCGTTATCAAATAAAGTTTGACACCGAGTCACATAAGGAAATATTAGGACAGATGGAGGTAGGTTTTAAGGAGCATCTTCAAGAAGGAAAGAGAGGTATAGAGGCGGAGAGGTTTAGGGAGGGAATTCCAGAGCTCAGGGCCTCGATGGCTGAAGACACGGCCACCAAAGGTGAAGCAAAGTAAATCAGGGATGCTCAAGAGGCCAGAATTGGATCTGCACTCCGTATTGTAACAAACTGAAATGGTGCGAGACTTATTCCCTCCAGGTCGGGATTTAATTCCAGAATTACATTGCCAGCTCAGAGTTGATGCAAGACAGAAATTGCTTCACACTCTTGCTAAACCTGCAGTGTAAATGCACCGAGCAACATCTAAGAACTCCTTGCGTGCAACGAGTTACTTTACAGTGCCTGGTGTTATAGAGACAAATGCAGTTCTCATGCATGGAGTGCCTTTATACTCACCGAGCATGCGTGCTTTTAGTTTGTTTTATTAGACCACTTTAGAGAACAATTGGGAGTCAGCTGCCATTCAGTATTTTGTCAGTATCTCCCAAGCATTAGGAAGTCCACAGATGGACCTTGTAAATGAGGATCCATGAAAAATTAAAAGGTTGAAGCACTTAAACACCAAACAAACAAGTCAACGATTCTGTGAATATAATGCAAATGCCTAACCAGAATGTAAATGAGATCGTATAGCCTGGTCATTGGGCGTGCAGTACACTAGGAGCTGAAGCCAAGAATCAGCAGCAATGCTTCACACCCCAGTTCTTCCAACTGTACATCTTTTCTCCCAGCTGGTATTGCCATCTGGAACTGTGTCTTTTATACGCAGGAGATCAAACACACTCGATGAACCCGGGTTTCTGTACCATAGAATAACGTTGGTTTTATAACCACAATTTCAGCTCCAATGCCACATCTACATGGGCACTGACCCAAAGTGTGGTACAAAATGGGCTCAATGGCATATCATAGGAACTTAGGAACAGGAGGAGGCCATTCAGCCCCTCGAGCCTGTTCCACCATTCAATGAGATCATGGCTGATCTGCGACCTAACTCCATACACCCACCTTTGCCCCATATCCCTTAATACCTTTGGTTAACAAAAAGCTATCAATCTCCGATTTAAAATTAACAATTGATCTAGCATCAATTACTGTTTGCAGAAGAGAGTTCCAAACTTCTACCACCCTTTGTGTGTAGAAGTGTTTCCTAACTTCACTCCTGAAAGATCTGGCTCTAATTTTTAGACTATGACCCCTAGTCCTAGAATCCCCAACCAGCGGAAATAGTTTCTCTCTATCTACCCTATCTGTTCCCCTTAATATCCTGAAAACTTTGATCAGATCACCCCTTAACCTTCTAAATTCCAGGGAATACAACTCTAATTTGAGTAATCTCTCCTTGTAACTAAACCCTTGAAGTCCGGGTATCATTCTGGTAAACCTACGCTGCACTCCCTCCAAGGCCAATATATCTTTCCTAAGGTGTGGTGCCCAGAACTGCTCACAGTGCTCTAGGTGTGGTCTAACCAGGGTTTTGTATAGCTGCAGCATAACTTCTACCCCCTTGTACTCAAGTCCTCTAGATATAAAGGCCAGCATCCCATGAGCCTTTTTGATTATTTTCTGTACCTGTTCATGACATTTTAATGATCTATGTACCTGGACCCCCAAGTCTCTTTGGACCGCCACTGTTTTTAGCCTTTCACCATTTAGAAAGTAACCTGTTCTATCCTTTTTAGATCCAAAGTGGATGACCTCACATTTGCCACAGTTTTGCCCATTCACTTAATCTATCGGTCCTGAAATTGGCGATAGTGAGACTGTGAAGTGACATTGGCTGTGAAGCGCTTTGGGACATCCTGAGGCCGTGAGGGCACTGTAGAAATGCAGTTCCTTTCCTTCCTTTTCTTTCTTTTTTCCTGGCCAAGTTGGCAATGCACAACAGCTGTAAGGTGACAAACAAAAAAAAAAACCCACAACTAGCATGAAGCTGGCTAAAAAAGGAACGTGTTAAAAATAAAAACAGACTCTGGCAAGCTGCTGTCCATTTCAATGTTTGAATCGAATGAATTATTCTCTCAGCTCTTCCCAACCATTACAGATCTCACCAGCAGTCAGAGGCCAGTGAACAGCACCTGGTGCATGCGTTGACTATGCATCCCTCAATGTCATAGTGAATGTGGGCAAGAGGTGTATGCTCAGCACTCCAATTCCATTGCTGCTGAAAATTGACTTCCGGACTGTAGGTGTGTTTGGTGCAGTTTCAGAAGGTATGATTTTGTTGTTGGTGCCCCAGTACAATCGCCTTCCCTACAACCACCAGGGTTAAATTCATGACTCGCCTATCTTGCTAGTAGATATCCCTGTTCTTAAACTGCATGGGACGCGCGGAGCCTCAAGCAAAGACTCTCAAAAATAATGCCTGGATGGTGCCTGTCAGAGGTGGGGGCGGGGGGCGTTCAGTGGTAGGGCATTTCACTTGCATTGGGTTGGCAGGTACCTCCACCACCACAGGTGCATCTGAGGTGCCTGCCTGTCCTACGGCCATCATTGGTAGGAGGTGTGCCCTCTCTGAAGACCCCCAACAGTCCACCCCTCGGTCCTCAGTGTAAGGGCAATGACCCAGATTTTTTTTTATAATTTTCCATCTTTGGTGGGGGGGAGGGGGAGGGGGGGCATTGGGCCCACAGGTCATGTCCTTAGTCCGGAATTCTCTCGTTCCGCCACACTGTAGCCCTTTTCTGGCCCTCCTAGAGGCTGTAATGCCTCATCTCACTCGGCATACTGGCCTCCGCAGTATTTCACTGGGCCCCCCATAGGTCGGAGAAGCAGGAACTCTAAGCTTAGGGAGCCTCTGCCCCCCAGAGTCGCCCCAACAACATGGCAGGCCTTAGAAAGGACAGAAGGTTCTGCCCTTTTACAGTCTCCTGGGACTTCCCAGCATTTCCTGGTTCCGACTCTTTTCAAAGCCATTCCATCAGAGTCCCGCTGGAGTTACGGTGGGAGTCCAGTGGAATGGCTGAGGCTTTTGGCCCCCTGTTCTTTATCTTTTTACTACCTTTACCTGAAAGTACAGGTAATCCATCAGAAGACCCTCCAGGGGTAGCCATCACCAATCTCAAACTAGCTGCTCTCCCATCTCCGCTCAATGGCCTCTCCAGACTCAGCTCATTCATAAGACTCACCTCCTGCTCCCTTGCCTCCATTTCCATTAATCTGCTGAACATCCAACTTCCCTTACTGGCTCCCATGGTAGTTGATATTGTAGATGGTTCCTGCTGCTGTGTCAGCCAGTGGCTCAGTGGGTAGCACCCTTGCCTCTGAGTCAGAAGGCTGTGGGTTCATAGTCCCACTCCAGAGACTTGAGCACAAATATCTAGGCTGACACTCCAGTGCAGGACTGAGGGAGCGCTGCACTGTCAGAGGTGCTGTCTTTCAGATGTGACGTTAAACCGAGGCCTCGTCTGCCCTCTCAGGTGTAAAAGATCCTATGGCACTATTTCGAAGAAGAGCAGGGGAGTTCTCCCTGGTGTCCTGGCCAATATTTATCCCTCAATCAACAGACCAGATTATCTGGTCATTATTTCATTGCTGTTTGTGGGAGCTTGCTGTGCGCAAATTGGCTGCCATGTTTCCTATATTACAACAGTGACTATACTTCAAAAAGTACTTCATTGGCTGTAAAGTGCTTTGGGACGTCCGGTGGTTGTAAAAGGCGCTAAATAAATGCAAGTCTTTCTGCTCAGAACTTCACTTTGCCTGGTCTTAAATTGTGCAAGATTACTGGGCCACAGTGTATGAAACAAATGCAGATGTGCTCAAGCTCGCTCACGTGGATGTCCAGAATTCCACTCACCAATGTCCAATATCCATAGGCATTTTTGCCGGCACATTTTAATTCACGAAAAGCAGGACATTGAACCAAAAATTGGTATCTCTGATCTTGGCAATTTGTCCCTTATTTTTGTGGTAGAGCTCTCCTGGGTACTGGAATCAGAGCTTGAAAGGATGATTCCAGCCTTGCAGGGTGTAAGATAAGCAGAGCTAATCTTACTTTTCTTGGACAAAATGAGATTACATGGTGTCATGGTCCAGGTCTCAGGTCTTTAAATTGCAGAGAAGGATGGATAATGTAGTCGTAAGTAAGTTACTTAACTAGGGCTGTAACTCCACAACCAGAAGCACAAGATTAATTGGCCTCATAGACGATCGATTTAGAAGATTTAATTCTTCTTCACAGATTAGACGACCATTTAGACACAAATAATGATTAACTGCTTGAAAAAAAGAACTTAGAAGTATTTGTTTAAGATAAAGATTGAAAGTTACAATGGTAGCAATAGACAGAGATGAATGGATACTAGATAGAACAAAGCATCTGTGGATTCCAACTGGTCATGCAAATTTTTTTATTAGATAAGTACGTTAAGGTTTCACTATTTGGCCTTGGGGGGGTTCAGGGAGAAACACCACAGAGCAATATCTTCTTCAAAGTTCTACCCAGGATTAATTACTCTCCTCAGGCAATGGAATGTGGTTGGAGAGCGCTAGTTAGAGAAACTCGTACACAATTCTGTTGAAAGATTAAGCACAAAGCGCCTAATAGCAGAGATAAACCATGCCAAAAAGCCCTCCTATTTAGGAGTCACGCTCGATTGCACCCTGTCATATAGACAGCATCTCCAGAACCTTGGGAAGAAACTAAAGAGTAGGGTCAACATGATCCAGAAACTCGCCGGATCCACATGGGGAACAGACACTCAAACCCTCCGTACGGCAGCACTCGCCCTGGTGTACTCTACAGCGGAGTACTGCTCTACGGCATGGCCATCGAGTCCGCATGTCAAATCTGTTAATGTCCAGCTGAATTCTACTATGAGAATTATCACCGGTACACTTTTATCGACACCAACACCTTAACTGCCCGTGCTTGCAAACATCGCACCACCACACCCACGCTGCGAATATGCAGTCTCCAGAGAATACAACTGTTACACCAGCAAAGACATGCCGATCCAGGCCGACTTGAGCAACCTACCACCAACCCGTCTCAAATCTAGAAGGACATTTTGGACCATCGCCGAAGCCCTTCAGCGATCTCCCCTCAGCCTTCCGATGGTGAAATGGTTGAAAGAACTGCGACATATGGAATGGATTCCTTATAGAGGATCCACAGTGCAACCTGAAGGATCAAACCTTCCTCGCAAACAGTGGACAACCATCAACCGCCTCAGAACCGGTCATGGTAGACGCTGCCACCTTCTCCATTGATGGAAGATTAAAGCATCCCCATCATGCGACTGTGGAGCTCCTAATCAGACCCTGGAGCACATCATTGAGCACTGCCCTCGGAGGAAATTCACAGGCAGCCTACAAGATATCCACACTGTTACACCGGAAGCTTTGGTCTGGATATCTGACTTAGATATTGACATTTGATTTGCTTTGCTACTACCATACAGAAGAAAAAGAAGAAGCATTGTCTTAGCTCAAATTTTCTGGTGCTCTGTACTCCTTGTGTGCATGTATGTGTCCGTGTGCGTGTGTGCGTGTATGTGTGCATGTGTGTGTGCGTGTGTGCGCATGTTTGTGTGTGCATGTATGTGTGCGTGTGTGTTATGTGTGTGTGCACGTGTGTGTGTGCATGTGTATGCGTGCGTGTATGTGTATGTGTGTATGCATATGTGTGTGTGTGTGTGTGCAGGTGTGTGTCTGTGTGTGTTTGCATGACTGTAAGAGAGGGAAACATAGAAACATAGAAACATAGAATCTAGGAGCAGGAGTAGGCCATTCGGCCCATCGAGCCTGCAACACCATTCAATACGATCATGGCTGATCATTCAAATCCAGTACCCTGTCCCTGCTTTAATCCCCACAGTACACATATCCCACCCGACCCCCGTAACCCCACGTATTTAATTCCCCCTAACATATCCCATCAACCCCACATATTTAATCCCCCCCTAACACTAAGGGTCAATTTATCATAGCCAAATCAACCTAACCCGCACATTTTTGGACAGTGGGAGGAAACCGGAGCACCCGGAGGAAACCCACGCAGACACGGGGAGAATGTGCAAACTCCACACAGACAGTCACCCGAGGTCAGATTCGAACCCGGGTCTCTGGCGCTGTGAGGCACCAGTGCTAACCACTATGCCACCGAAAGATCGAGTGCAGATGGGCAAGGTAAATGGAAAGGCTGTGATGCTTGTGTCAGAGAGAGAGAGAAACAGAGAGAGATGCAAAGGTAGATGCATACTGGACCAGTTAGGGTCCACCAATTACATTTCAATTTAGACCTTTATTTTGTTGAAAGGAAAGTTTCTTCTTAAAATTGTAATCAAATGTAACAGCAGTAGCCTTAGGAATTCCAGCGTGTACCAGGCGAAACCAATAACAACCATGTCACCCAAAGACCTCTGTGTTTATTCAGAGTGCTTGAGCTGTTTATTGCTTTGAACACTTTGGGACTCCAAAGTTTCTGGTTTAATTAGATATCACAAATTGGAAAAAGTTTGCCCATAGGAAAAAATATATATTTTATCTTGAAATTCCTGCAGGTTCAGCTGAAGCTTTATTGAGTGCAGCGAACATTACCCTGAATTCGAAAGTTGTTAAGGGTCACAGTAAAGCCCCAAAAGGCATCATTCAACAGCAGAAATATTGTTTGATCAGCACATTTAATTCTCCATTACCACAACAACCCTCAGGTAGAAAGAAAACACAATAATCAAGCTGTTGATTTATCGTTGTTCGTTGAATCATAGAATCATACAGCACAGGAGGAGGCCATTCAGCCCATCGTGCCTGTGCCGGGTCTTTTAAAGATCTCTCCAATTAGCCTCACTGCCCCATCTCTTTCCCCATCACCCTGCAAATGTTTCCTTTTCAAGTATGTATCCAATTCCCTTTCGAAAGTTACTATTGAATCTGCTCCCACCGCCCTTTCAGGCAGCGCATTCCAGATCACAACAACTCGCTGCGTAAAAACATTCTGCTCATCTCCCCCCCTGGTTCTTTTCACAATAATCTTCAATCTGTGCCCTCTGGTTATCGACCCTCCTGCCACTGGAAACAGTTTCTCATGATCTACTCCATCAAAACCTTTCAAAAGTTTGAACACCGATATCAAATAGAAGCATAGAAGATAGGAGCAGGAGTAGGCCATTCGGCCCCTCGAGCCTGCTCCGCCATTTAATGAGATCATGGCTGATCATCCAAATTCAGTACCCTGTCCCTGCTTTCTCCCCATATCCCTTGATCCCTTTAGCCTTAAGAAATATATCTAACTCCTTCTTGAATATATTTAATGAATTGGCCTCAACTGCCTTCTGTGGTAGAGAATTCCACAGGTTCACCACTCTCTGGGTGAAGAAATTCCTCCTCATCTCAGTCCTAAATGGCTTACCCCTTATCCTTAGACTGTGACCCCTGGTTCTGGACTCCCCCGCCATCGGGAACATCCTTCCTGCATCTAGTCTGTCTAAATCTGCCCTTAACTTTCTCTGATCTAAGGAGAACAATCCCGTCTTCTCCAGTCTCTCCACAGAAGAAAGAAGACTCATGGGGCTCTATGGCCTACTCCTGCTCATATTTCTTATAGCTGAAGTCCCTCATCCGTGGAACTATTCTAGTAAATCTCTTCTGCACCCTCTCCAGGCCTTTACATCCTTCCTAAAGTGCGGTGCTCAGAATTGGGCACAATACTCCAGCTGAGGCCTAACCAGTGATTTGTACAGGTTTAGCATAACTTCCTTGCTTTTGTACTCTAAGGGCAGGATTTTGTCATTGGGGGTGGGCTGGTGGCGTGTCAGGTGGTCGGCGTGTCAGGACCCCACCTCCGATGTGAGGCGGGACAAAAGTGCGATTTTGTCCTAATTGGGCACTTGATTTCCAGCGTGTGGGAACCCCTGGCCCAATGAGTCTTTTGATACTGAAACTCGCCTCCGATGACGTCATCTCTGCAGCTGGATTTAAGGCCTGCAAGCAGCCTTGGTTCTTTTTCAGCCTTACAACTTTATCAACATACTTCTGAGGGATTCCTACAGCAACTATGTCCAGCACCAGACCAAAGTGTGCACCCAGATTCGATGAGGCCTCCCTCCAAGCTCTGGTGGAGGGAGCAAGAGTAAATAAGGAGGTGCTCTTTCCTTCCTCAGGGAGGAAAAAGCCTCCACAACAGACCAAAGCTGTGTGGCTACAAGTGGCACAGGAGTGAATGCGATATCAATGTGCAGCAGAACATGGCTGCAGTGCAGTGCAGAAAGAGGTTTCATGACCTTCTCCGCACAGGAAAAATGAGTATTCCATCCCCGTGACCCTCAATCTGATCCCTATCGCCTCTCATCACCAGCACTCTGCTTTGTCAACCTCCCCCTCCACATCCCACTTCACCCTTTTATCCCTGCACCCTTACCCATTCCCTCTCTCTGTATGTTCACATTCACTTAACTATTCGACTATGCAGCCCTCACACTCCCTATCACTGTGATGCCATGACAACAACTTACAACACACAGGGAGGGCCCTTGGTCTTGGCACCTCACTCCATCTTTGTGTCCTTCTAAGCATCTATGCTATGGATTCTCTACACTTACTCCTTCATTCTCACTCAAACTCCACTTGTGTCCCTCATTGCAGGAAAAGAGAGCCCACAATAAGAGGGAGAGGGTGAGGACAGGAGGAGGGCCACCCTCAATAGCCCAGCTCACCACTGCAGAGGAGGTGGCCCTGGAGATCGTGGGGGTGGAGGAGGATGCGCAAGTGGAGGACGGACAGACGGGCGCATCAGAGCAAGCTGGTGACAGAATAATTTTTCATCTCTCTCATTGACATTGCATGAGTAACTGATATTGATTCTGATGCTCTAACATATTGAGTTATGATCATCTGCACAAGTCAATGTGCATGCAACGTTTATCTCACATGTCTAACTCTTTCCTTTACTCCTCCACAGGACCATCGACAGCCCCCCTCCCCACTGTCCAGGAGGAACAGCTGCACTTCAAACGCCCAGACTCCTCAGAGGAAGCTGCAACCTCTGAGGGCACAGCGTCAGCAGAATTCAGCGCACCCAGCACCAGCGCAGACACTCACACCTCGGTGGGACCTTCGGGACACAGAGTAGTGTTGTCACCTGGTGTATCACAGCTCACAAGTGAGCATCAGCAGATGGTGGAGACAGGGACAGCAGTGGAGAGTCCTCGTCGGAGGTCGCAGGACTCTCCCAGCTTGGCTCAGCTGCATGTTGACCCTGTGCCTCCGGGTCCATCCAGAAGGAGAGCGGTGCTGGAACTCCAGGAACAGGTGCAGGAGTCTCTTGCAGGTTTTGTCTCCAGGGTCACTGCGAGTGTGCAGTGAATGGAGGAGTCCATTGCTAACATGAGCAGGGCCTTTGTGGAGGTGTTGCCGCATGAACGCATCACCACGGAAAGGATGGCAAACTCCGTGGAAATGGTGGCTACCTCCATGGTAAGGTTGGCTACCGTCGAGGAGAGGATGGCTACGGTAGAGGAGAGGGTGGCTACGGCCATGGAGGAGCTTAGTCGGCAGGGTATGGAAAACATGGGCATTGTTCAGAATAGAATTACGTCTCTTGAGGAGCGATGGTCAGCTATTGAGCAGAGAAACCAGACCTTCATGGAAGTCCTCTGGAGTAGGACTTCCAGTGCAAAAACAGGTCCTCATGGCCCCCCTGAAGTGCATCAAGGTGCTGTCAAGCCACTTGCTAGCTCTGAAGTGGGGCTGACCCATGAGAGGGATGCCTTAAGGGCCACATGTGTGCAGTCAACGACGCCCTGCACACTTGGAAAACCTACCAGATTAGCGAATCCAACCGCACGCGCGCTTACACTTGCTTGGTCCTTGGAGAAGTTGATGTAATTGTGCGCGATGGCAAAGAGAGCATCGGTTACCTGCGTGATTCAAGTGTGTGCTGCCGCCTGGGAGATGCCGCTGATGTCTGCTGTTGATCCCTGGAATGAGCCTGAAGCAAAAAAGTTGAGTGCGGTGGTGACTTTGACGGCCACTGGTAAGGGGTGTCCACCCGCTCCTCTCGGCTCCAGGTCTTGCTGCAGCATTGCGCAGATGTCACCCACTACCTCTCGCGAAAGTCTGAGCCTCCTTTGGCACCGCTGCTCTGTCATATTGAGGTAGCTCATCCTCTGTCTGTAAACCCTGTTTTGGGGGTATCTCCTGAGGCAACATACTTCCATGCGCTGGCGCCTTCTTGCCTGTGCAGCTTCAGGTGGGTGAGCAGCAGCTTGGCGCTCCTGTTGTTGCTCCTCCTGTTGGTTCTGCTGTTGTTCCGGGTTCTGCTGCTGCCGCGGCTGGTCTTCGTCCGAATCTGAAGTCCAGGAGGAAAGGAAATAAACGGTTCCCATTCTTCTGGTATATGCCTCATTTGAGGAAGTGCTCAGTCAAGGTGGGGAGAGGGGTTTCCCAGGAGGTCACATTGGAGATGGGTCTCATGCTCCAAACTTCCACAACAATGAGTAGGCCTGCTAAAAGTTCCCCCCAGACCTGAGACAACAAAATTCTGCCACCTGCAAATGGTGATTGCTGAAAACTCCTTTTTAATGGTGGAGCTGCAGCTGTTAGTAAGCAATCCACTTGTGAGGCCGCCAGGAGTAACTGGCGTGTTCCAGAGGAGACGTGCAGCACGGGGGAAATGTGTTAAGTTCAGAAAGGCCTCTCAAAATGGGATTATAGAGGCAATGGACTGGTTGTTAAGGGCCTTAAGGGCCTATCCCGCCTCTTGGAGACGGGATGGAAACGGGGTCTGAAACCCCGATTTTGGGAAAATTGCTTGGAGGCGGGCTGGAGGCGGGATCAGATCCACTCGCCATTTTTTGTGATTTTAACACGTCACACGCCTCCAAACCCGCCTCCTCAGGCCTGGCAAAATCGAGCCCTTTGCCTCTATTTACAAACCAAGGATCCCATTTTTTTTTTTTACATCCCTATCAACTTGTCCTGCCACCTTCAAAGATTTGTGTAAATACACCCCCAGGTCTCGGTTCCTGCACCCCTTTTAAATTGTATAATTCGGTTTATATTGCCTCTTCTCAATCTTCCTTCCAAAATGTACCACTTCACACTTCTTCATTGAAGTTTACAAATTAATATTTAATATTTATAGCATTATTTACAGCACAACTGTATTCATTATATTTTGTTCATTCATTGTTGGGATGTGGGTGTCATTGCCAAGGCTGGCATTTATTGCCCATCCTCTAGTTGACCTTGAGAAGGTGGTGGTAGGCCTTCTTCTCTGAACCGCTGCAGTCCGTGTGGTGAAGGTGCTCCCACAGTGCTGTTAGGTAAGGATTTCCAGGATTTTGACCCAGCGACGATGAAGGAACGACGCGATTTTATAATTATTTTAAATCTGAGAACGTAGCACAAACTCTGCCTCAGTGCTGCCAGGTTTAATGTGAGTGTCAGCCGTGGCTCAGTGGATAGTAACTTTGCCTCTGAGTCAGAAGGTTGTGGGTTTAAATCCCACTCCAGAGACTTGGGCACAAAAATCTAGGACTGACTCTCGGAGTTGCCATCTTTCGGATGAGATGTTAAACCGAGGCCCCGTTTGCTCTCTCAGGTGGACATAAAAGATCCCCTGGCACTATTTCAAAGAAGAGCAGGGGTGTTATCCCTGGTGTCCTGGCCAATATTTATCCCTCAATCAATATCACCAAAAAACAGATTATCTGTCCATTATCGCATTGCTGTTTGTGGGAGCTTGCTGTGTGCAAATTGGCTGCTGCTTTTCCTACATTGCAACAGTGACTACACTTCAAAAGTACTTCATTAGCTGTAAAGCACTTTGGGATGTCCTGAGGTTGAGACAGGTGCTATATAAATGCAAGTCTTTCTTTTTTTCTTTATGTGGAGCTGGAGTTGGGGGTGAAGGAGTGGGGTGCATTCCTGCTCCTCCCGGCTCCACCATAAGTTAGGTAAAAAAACTTGAAGCCTACCTTTTGGCTGGCAGCTTCCAGCGGTCCTATTAAGGACCACTTGTTTGGCTGCGATGCGCCTGAATAAAACTAACCGCAGCAGGCAGTGTGCTTGCCAAGTACACAAAAGGGCCTGAAGCTGATATTGCCCCCATCCTCAGATTTACATATGCCACGGGACTAACGCCAGTCTCAGGCGCGCACCCTGGACGCCTACTGAGCAGGCCGATACAATATGGCCGATGGCGCACTTCCAACGAGGAATGAGCGCACGCTCAACCCCCGCCACCTTGGACCCAAAAGTTCGCATTTTACGCCTGTACAAATGGTGCAGTGAGGTCAAATGTCCAGGCCTTGGCCTTCATATATTCCGATTCCACAGCATAATTTCATGGCCCTAGTTTTCATCGCCTCACACTCTCCAGCTCTCATTCGGATTATTCCAGTGTGATTTTAGTCTAAGAAAACAAATAAGGCTAGTCATGGAAGCAAGAGGGAACTGATGACTGTAGTTTTGAGGCAATATATGGTACAATTTTCAAGGGGTGCCGGAACAGAGAGACCTGAGGCTATCTGTACACAAATCTTTGAAGTTGAGAAGGCTGTTAAAGAAGCATACGGATCATAGAAACATAGAAACATAGAAAATAGGTACAGGAGTAGACCATTCGGTCCTTCGAGCCTGCACCGCCATTCAATGCGTTCATGGCTGAACATGCTACCTCAGTACCCCATTCCTGCTTTCTCGCCATACCCCTTGATCCCCTTAGTTGTGAGTGTTATATCTAACTCCCTTTTGAATATATTTAGCGAACTGGCCTCAACAACCTTCTGTGGAAGAGAATTCCATAGATTCACCACTCTCTGGGTGAAGAAGTTCCTCCTCAGCTCAGTCCTAAATGGCTTCCCCTTAATCCTTAGACTGTGACCCCTGGTTCTAGTTTTCCCTACCATTGGGAACATTCTGCCCGCATCTAATTTGTCTAAACCAGTCAGGATTTTAAATGTCTCTATAAGATCCCCCCTCATTCTTCTGAACTCCAGAGGATACAAGTTCAGTTGACCCAATCTTTCTTGATATGTCAGTCCGGCCATCCCAGGAATCAATCTAGTGAACCTTCGCTGCACTCCCTCAATAGCAAGAACGTCCTTCCTTAAGTTAGGAGACCAAAACTGCGCACAATACTCCAGGTGTGGCCTCACCAAGGCCCTGTACAACTGTAGCATCACCTCCCTACTCCTGTACTCAAATCCCCTTGCTATGAAGGCCATCATTCCGTTTGCTTTCTTGACTGCCTGCTGCACTTGCATTCCCACCTTCAGTGACTGATGTACCATGACGCCCAGGTCTCGTTGCACGTCCCCTTTCCCTAATCTGCCACCATTCAGGTAATAGTCCGCCTCTCTATTTTTACCACCAAAGTGGATAACCTCACATTTATCCACATTGTACTTCATCTGCCATACATTTGCCCATTCACCCAACCTGTCCAAGTCACTCTGTAGCCTCCTAGCATCCTCCTCATTGTTCACACTGCCTCCCAATTTAGTGTCATCCGCAAATTTGGAGATATTACATTTAATCCCTTCGTCCAAATCGTTAATATATAATGTAAACAGCTGGGGTCCCAGCACCGAACCCTGCGGTACCCCGCTGGTCACTGCCTGCCATTCTGAAAAGTACCCATTTACTCCTACTCTTTGTTTCCTGTGTGCCAACCAGTTCTCAATCCACGTCAACACATTACCCCCAATCCCATGTGCTTTAACTTTGCTCACCAATCTCTTGTGTGGGACCTTGTCGAAGGCCTTCTGAAAGTCCAAATACACCACATCTACTGGTTCCCCCCTGTCCACCCTATTGGAAACATCCTCAAAAAATTCCAGAAGATTTGTCAAGCATGATTTCCCTTTCACAAATCCATGCTGACTTGGACCTATCATGTCGCCACTTTCCAAATGGTCTGTTATGACATCTTTAATAATTGCTTCCATCATTTTACCCACGACCGATGTCAGGCTGACCGGTCTATAATTCCCTGCTTTCTCCCTCCCTCCTTTTTTAAAAAGAGGGGTTACATTGGCCACCCTCCACTCCATCGGAACTGATCCAGAGTCTAAGGAATGTTGGAAAATGATCGTCAATGCATCCACTATTTCCAAGGCCACCTCCTTAAGTACTCTGGGATGCAGACCATCAGGCCCCGGGGATTTTTCAGCCTTCAGTCCCATCAATTTCCCCAATACCTTTTCCCGACTAATAAGGATTTCCCTCAGCTCCTCCCTCTTACCAGATCCTCTGACCCCTTTTATTTCCGACAGGTTGTGTGTGTCCTCCACAGTAAACACCGAACCAAAGTACTTGTTCAATTGATCTGCCATTTCCTTGTTCCCCATTACGACTTCCCCTGTTTCCGACTGCAGGGGACCTACGTTTGTTTTTACTAACCTCTTTCTTTTTACATATTTATAGAAGCTTTTGCAGTCCATTTTAATGTTCTCTGCAAGCTTCCTTTCATATTTTATTTTCCCTGCCCTAATCAAACCCTTCGTCCTCCTCTGCTGAGTTTTGAAGTTCTCCCAGTCCCCGGGTTTGCTGCTACTTCTGGCCAATTTGTATGCAACTTCCTTGGTTTTAATACTATCCCTGATTTCCCTTGTTTGCCATGGTTGAGCCACCTTCCCTTTTTTATTTTTACGCCAGACCGGGATGTACAATTGCTGTAGTTCATCCATGCGATCTCTAAATGTCTGCCATTGCCCTTCCACTGATAGCCCCTTAAATATCGCTTGCCAATTTAACCTCGCCAATTCACGCCTCATACCCTCAAAGTTGCCCTTATTTAAGTTCTGGACCATGGTCTCTGACTTAACTGTTTCCTTCTCCATCCTAATGTAGAACTCCACCATACTATGGTCACTCTTCCCCAGGGGGCCTCGTACCACAAGATTGCTGATTAGTCCCTCCTCATTACACAACACCCAGTCCAGGATGGCCTCCCCTCGAGTTGGTTCCTCAACATATTGGTTTAGGAAACCACCCCTTAAACACTCCAGGAAATCCTCCTCCACCGTATTGCTTCCAGTTTGAGTAGCCCAATCTATATGCATATTAAAGTCACCCATGATAACTGCCGTGCCTTTTTTGCACGCACCTCTGATTTCCTATTTCATACCCTCCCCCACCTCACTACTGCTGTTTGGAGGTCTGTACACAACTCCCACTAACGTTTTCTGCCCTTTGGTGTTCTGCAGCTCAACCCATATTGATTCCACATCCTCCAAGCTGATGTCCTTCCTAGCTATTGCATTAATCTCCTCTTTAACCAGCAATGCTACCCCACCCCCTTTTCCTTTTATTCTATCCTTTCTGAATGTTGAATACCCCTGGATGTTCAGTTCCCAGCCTTGATTGTTCTGGAGCCACGTCTCTGTAATCCCAATCACATCGTATCGTTAACATCTATTTGCACAGTCAATTCATCCACCTTATTACGGATACTCCTTGCATTAAGACACAGAGCCTTTAGACTTGTTTTATTAACATCCTTTGTCCTTTTAGACTTATGATTTAGTATGGCCCTTTGTGTTTCTTGCCTTTGTTTACTCGACCTTCCCCTATTGTTTCTCACCCTTCTAACATTTGTTTCTGACTGCATATTACTTCCCCCTGTTTCGCTACATAGGTTCCCATTCCCCTGCCATATTAGTTTAAATCCTCCCGAACTGCTTTAGCAAATATTACCCCGAGGACATCGGTTCCAGTCCTGCCCAAGTGCAGACCGTCCCTTTTGTACAGGTCCCACTTCCCCCAGAACTGGTTCCAATGCCTCAGGAATTTGAATCCCTCCCTCCTGCACCACTGCTCAAGCCACGTATTCAATCTCACTATCCTGTTCTCTCTATTCTGATTAGCACGTGGCCCTGGTAGCAATCCAGAGATTACTACCTTAGAGGTCCTACTTTTTAATTTAGCTCCTAGCTCCCTAAATTCTGCTTGTAGGACCTCTTCCCGCTTTTTACCTATATCGTTGGTACCTACATGCACCACGACAGCTGGCTGTTCACCCTCCCTCTTCAGAATGTTCTGCAGCCGCTCCGAGACATCCTTGACCCTTGCACCAGGGAGGCAACATACCATCCTGGAATCTCGGTTGCGGCCACAGAAACTCCTGTCTATTCCCCTTACAATTGAGTCCCCTATCACTATAGCCCTACAACTCTTTTTCCCGCCCTGCTGTGCAGCAGAGCCAGCCATGGTGCCATGAACCTGGCTGCTGGTGCCTTCCCCTGGTAGGCCATCTCCCCCAACAGTATCCAAAGCGGCATAGCTTTATAAACAGAGACAGAATGCAAAAGCAAGGAAGTTATGCTAAACCTTTATAAATCACTGGTTAGGCCCCAGCTGGAGTATTGTGGCCAACTCTGGGCACCGCACTTTAGGAAAGATGCCAAGGTCTTGGAGAGAGTGCAGAGGAGATTTACTAGAATGATACCAAGGATGCAAGACTTCAGTTACGTGGAGAGACTAGAGAAGCTGGGATTGTTCCCCTTACAGCAGAGATGGTTAAGGGGAAATTTAATAGAGGCGTTCAAAATCGTGAATGGTTAAGCCATGCCTCGATTTATAATTCTCATCCTTGTTTTCAAATCCCTCCATGGTCTCGCCCCCTCCCTATCTCTCTAATCTCTTCCAGCCCCACAAACCATTTACCCGCTTTCGATCCATATCCCTCGGCACCCTTACCTAACAAAAATCAATCAATCCCAGTCTTCAAAAATTTCAATTGATCCCCAGCATTCTCAGCCTTTTGGGGAAGAAAATTCCACAACCTCTACCAACTAGAAGGACAAGGGTAGCAGGCACATGGGAATATCATCATCACCTACAAACTCCCCTTCTAGTCACACACACCATTTTGATTTGGAAGTATATTGGGCCGTTCCTTCATCGTCGCTGGGTCAAAATCCTGGCACTCCCTCCCTAACAGCACTGAGGAGCACCTACACCACACGGACTGCAGCGGTTCAAAGAAGAAGGCGCCTCACCACCTTCTCAAGGGCAACGAGGGATCGGCACTAATGGCCTTTCTACCGACACCCACATCTCAAGAATGACTAAAATCCACTAAAAGAAAGCCTTGCATTTATATAGCGCCTTTCACGACCTCAGGACATCCCAAAGCGCTTTACAGCCAATGAAGTACTTTTTGGAGTGTAGTCACTGTTGTAATGTCGGAAACACAGCAGCCAAAATTGCGCAGAACAAGCTCCCGCAAAGAGCAATGTGATAATGAGCAGATAATCTGTTCTAGTGGTGTTGGTTGAGGGATAAATATTGGCCCAGGAAGGAAGGTACGATGCACACAGCTTCTTCCCCTGCTGTGTTAATTTAAACATCACATTCCCTTCTGTCTGACTGGCTGATTTAACACAAATTCTGGCTGCTTTTGAACATTAAAACAAAAATTGGGTTCCTAATCTTCTTTTTAATAATTGTTTGTTTTGCAGAGTCAAATGGAAGGTCAGAACTTCAAGTCAGCAAGTAATAAGATCTTGTGGCTTCTGAATGAAAATAGCAGCCTTATCCGTTATTTCTGTGAAAAGCATGAAAGGGCATTCCCCTGTGCGTGAGGTTGTCGCTGATGCAGCGCGGCTTACCTTCAGTAACTGATGTCTCTGTGTTTTCCCGGCAACGTCAAAAGGTGGTGGTGACTGAGATTATTGATGCAGCTGATGCTTAATGCTGTCATTGAACCCAACAATGTCCTGCCCTCGTAATTCACCTCGCCAATAGGAATGTAAACTGTGCGGCAAAAGATGTCACAAGTGCTAATGCGTTATCCGCTAAAAATCTGAGCCCTGCCCGATTTTAACTCAGGGAGGTTGGGGAGGGCGGGAAGCGATGGTTGGTGGCCAGAGATGGGGGATGTGGGAAGGGATGCTCCATCCCAATGGTTCAAAATCCTGGAACTCCCTCCCTAACAGCACTGTGGGAGCACCTTCACCACACGGACTACTGTGGTTCAAGACGGCGGCTCACCACCATCTTCTGAAGGGGTAACTAGGGATGGGCAATAAATGCTGGCCCTGCCAGCGATGCCCATATCCCATGAGCGAATAAAAAATAATACAAGGCTGGAAGAGGTTGCAGAATTAGAATGGGGAAAGGCAATGAAAGGAGTTGAAGATGTGGATGAGGATTTTAAATTCAATGCATTGGGGAACAGGGGACCAATGTAAATCAGTGAGGATGGACAAGTAGGAGTTAGTTTGGGACAGGATACAGGCAGCCGAGTTTTGAATAAGTTTGGAGTTTATGTCGGGTGAAAGATGGAAGACCAGCAAAGAAGACACAGGCAAATCAAAACTAGAGGTGACAAAAGTAAGGATAAGTGTTTCAGTGGCTGTGGGGGTGATGTGGATTAGGGGCAGATGATATTACAGAGGTGGAAGTGTCAACATCAAGCGTATCTAGGCCAAGCATAGTGTAGACCAATGCAGAAGCAAGCTCTTATAGAATCATAGAATCATAGAATGGTTACAGCACAGAAGGAGGCCATTCGGCCCGTCGTGCCCGTGCCGGCTCTCTGCAAGAGCACTTCAGCTAGTTCCACTCCCCCGCCCTTTCCCCGTAGCCCTGCAAATGTTTTTCCTTCAGGTACTTATCCAATTCCCTTTTGAAAGCCACGATTGAATCAGCCTCCACCACCCTTTCAGGCAGTGCATTCCAGATCCTAACCACTCGCTGCATAAAAAAGTTTTCCTCATGTTGCCTTTGGTTCTTCTGCCAATTGTAAGGGTTTCGTGCCTGTGTCTCAGACGGTGCTGGTGCGAGGTTAGGCCTTCGTTGCCTAATACTATTGCTTGCTCTGGTCTCCGGCCAGCCTTTTTGCAATAAGCACCTGTGAGTGGTTCGACCCACTCACCCTTACGGTTCTAACACTGGACTTAGGTGAAGGGAGCAGTAATGCAGAGAAAACTCAAATAGACCCGGTTGAATAGTACGAAATGGAAATCTTTATTGCATAGCGTCCAAAATCATGAAGTACATGTCATAGGCGCAAATTAACGAGAGTACAAGTATACGTACATTCATAAAGCTTGGTCTATGGAAATGAAGAACGCACGGCATATCGTAAAAAGGGGAACACATTATACTTTATCCTTAATAAAACCACCCTCCCTTATCAATACCTACACTACGTCTAGATTTGTAGGATCGGGAAACATGCTCACCACTCGTGTTACTTCGGAGAATTTTTAAAGTGAGGCACTCGGCTCATTTCACTGCAGCGCCTGACTGTCACGTGTTTGGAAGGGTCTCTGTACCCCACTTGTTTATCTTCGCTGCTGCGACAAGCAGGCCAGACTCCCTGTTGTCATGAAGAACTCGACAGAACTCGGACACGGTTCAAAGAAGAGCCTTCCTGTGCCCGACACCGGTTGTCGGTAGATTTCAATGAAGAGTCTTTCTTGTATTTTCGGGCGCGGTCGGGGTTTACTGACCGTGGCGGCACGTGGATTCTTCTTCTTTTCTTGTCGTTTCGTCTTGTCTCTGTGGGCCTTCGGGTCCAGACACCGTTTACCGACTCTCGGGATGGTGCACCCTGCTACTTGCCCTTGTCGGGGCGGCTCGTCCCGATTGAGCTCAACCCAACATTCGACCAGTGCGGCTAAAAGTCAAGAGTCAACAGAGTCCAGCCCTAAAGAAGAGCTTCAGCCAGCGGTCGAGCGAGTCAAGAGAATAAGAGTTCAGCAGTCAGCAGCGAGATAAGAGCCAGCCGGGAGAATAAGAGTCGAATCCAGAGACCGATGGACATTTGTTCACTATAGTTATAGTGATGTGTCCTCTTATCTCCCGCTCAAATCTTAATGTTTGTCCTTTGTGTAATATTGGCGCTCAAAACTCCCAGCTTGGGGCGATTCTTCTCTTTAACGGGTTTCGGTAGCACCTGAAACTGGCTAACTACCCGTTAATGTTTTCCCCATTGTTGACCCAGCCAGGATTGTATGAATCGTCTCCCTGACCAGTTTTGGGTGCCCCCGAATACTTGCTTAATCACCCGTCAATGTCTCTCTCATTGTAGAGCCGTGGGGTATTTGTGTATTGATGTGTCTGGATGGGCCTTCGATTGCCCAGTACAATGGTCCTTACTTGTGCATGGAAAATGATTCCAGCACTTATATCTTTGCTATTGTTCCAAATGCAAACGGGTTGCATCCTGTCTTTATCAGTGTTTACCGAGTATGATCCAATTTTATATCGAATGTTTATTCGACGCCATCTTGTCTGCCCACTGTATTTCTGGAAGCTTCTGCCACGATGCGCGGTGGCCATTTTACAGGCTTCTGTGTCCTTTATATCATGACAGCTTTAATAAAACTGATCAAACGAATCTGCTTCTATCTTGTTATTTTGAATCGCGATAATTGCGAAACTTTACACAATCACCTTAAATCTGTGTCCTCTGGTTCTCGAGCCTTCTGCCAATGGGAACAGTTTCTCCCTATCTACTCTGTCTGGACCCCTCATGATTTTGAACCCCGCTATCAAATCTCCTCTCAACCTTCTCTGCTATAAGGAGAACAACCCCAGCTTCTCTAGTCTATCCACGTAACTGAAGTTATAATTCTACTCAAACAACATGACTTAACTTGAACTTCAGAAGAGCATCCCTATCCATCAGTAAGTGTCACATCACAGCCAGTTTTATGGTTATCTCAGAAGGCTAATTTCTTCAGGCACTGAGAGTAATTAATTAAACGAGTGTTAATTTGTACTTCTTTTAGCACACTATCAGACCTGCACAACTCAGTACACTTCCTGTGAGATTGGATGTGCCACTGATACATATAACTGAGCAGATAATTAGATTGTACCTGTGACACCGAGCTACTTGTTAGCTGCTAACTAGGCACCGCACAACCCTCGAACCTGCAAAAGTCGGCTTATTCCCCAGAGTAGTGAGCGTGCCTTGAGTGTATTTTCCTCTGATTAGTTTAGCTGAAGTGTCGGAGACTCGTTGCTTCCAGAAAGCTCACGCATTAGCTAAACCACCTCAATGGTACCTACGCTGAAAAATTGTCAAGCCATAGGAATTTGGGAAAGTGAGAAATCTTTCAATTGCTCCTTAACAAGCCCTTAATGAGCAAGATCACCATAAATCAAGGGGCAATACGTGCATGACTTCTATTTACTCCCAGTCAAAATTTTAGCAGGGTGGGGCAACAAATAGTGCACATTCCATCAAAGCAAATGGACTAAATGATTACATCTCAATACACAATTAGCATAGCTCTCCGGTGGATTTAAAATATCCCACGGCACTATTTGAAGAAGAGCAGGGGAGTTCTCCTCGGTGTCCTGGTCAATACTTATCCCTCAACCAAAGTCACGAAAATGTTTCCCACATTACAACAGTGACAACACTTCAAAAGTACTTCATTGGCTGTAAAGCTCTTTGAGACATCCTGAGGTCATGAAAGGCGCTATATCAATGCAAGTTCTTTCTTTCTTTCTTCTCTCTTTCTCTCTTTCTTTCATTCTCTCTTTCCCCAATGCCTGTTTTCTGTTTAAAAACAGTTACAGGACTACATTGCTTTGTAACATGTGAATCCTGACAATTCAAATTTTCTTTTTCTCAAATGTCTTAAAGTCCATACATCGAATTATTTTGAAGTGCAATGATCCTTTAATTTTTCTTTTAATCAGTGATATGAAGGTCCAAACATTCATAAGAAATAGGAGCAGGAGTAGGCCATATGGCCCCTCAAGCCTGCTCCACCATTCAATAAGATCATGGCTGATCATCGACCTCAACTCCACTTTCCTGCCCGATCTCCATATCCCTTGATTCCCCTAGAGCCCAACAATCTATCTATCTCAGCCATGAATGTACTCAAAGACTCAGCATGCACAGCCCTCTGGGGCAGAGAATTCCAAAGATTCACAACCCTCTGAGTGAAGAAATTCCTCCTCATCTCAGTCTTAAATGGCCAGCCCCTTTTCCTGAGACTATGCCCCCTAGTTCTAGACACTCCAGCCAGAGGAAACAACCTCTCAGCATCTACCCTGTCAATCCCCTTCAGAATCTTGTATGTTTCAATGAGATCGCGTCTCATTCTTCTAAACTCCAGAGAGTATAGGCCCATTCTACACAATCTCTCATCATAGGACAGCCCTCTCATCCCAGGAATCAATCTAGTGAACCTTTGTTGCACCGCCTCCAAGGCAAGTAGTATCCTTCCTTAGATAAGGAGACCAAAACTGTGCACAATATTCCAGGTGTGGTCTCACCAAGGCCCTGTACAATTGTAGCAAGACTTCCTTACTCTTATACTCCAACCCCCTTGCAATAAACGGCAACATGCCATTTGCCTTCCTTATTGCTTGCTGTACCTGCATGCTAGCTTTCTGTGTTTCTTGCACGGGGACACCCAAATCTCTCTGAACACCAACATTTGAAAGTTTCTCACCATTTAAAAAAAATTCTGTTTTTCTATTCTTCCTACCAAAGTGAATAACCTCACATTTCCCTACATTATACTCCATCTGCCACTTTACTGCCCACTCACTTAGTCTATCTATATCCCTTTGAAGACTCTTTGTGTTCTCCTCACAGCTTACTGTCCCACCTAGCTTTGTATCATCAGCAAAGTTGGATACATTACACTCAGTCCCTTCGTCTAGGTCATTAATATATATTGTAAATAGCTGAGGCCCCAACACTGACCCTTGCAGCACCCCACTAGTTACAACCTGCCAACCTGAAAAAGATCCGTTTATCCCTACTCTCTGTTTTCTGTCCGTTAAGCAATCCTCTATCCATATTACCCCCAACCCAATAATCCAACTATTGATAATGGAGTCTTTGGTGAAAATAATCTATCGACATGTCAGGTAAAGTTGATTTAATGTGGCTCGGCAAATGCCGGCAACGTCCATTGTCCAGATGGCTGAAGGCACGGCCGCCAATGGTGGGGTGAAGGGAATGGGCGATGTGCTAGAGGCCATTGTTGGAGGAGCCCAGAAATCGCGGAGGGTTGTAGGGCTGGAGGAGGTTACAGAGGTTGGGAAGGGGGGTGAGGCCATGGAGGGATTTGAACATGAGGATGAGAATTACTTGTTGCATATTAAAAAATAACATTTTCTGCCATGACAGCACTATTTTCCTTTGGGTAGCTGACACTGCCTTTCAGAAATTAGGACAGGATCCCCAAAAATGTGTCAACATTTGCTGGGGATCCCTGTGAATGTATCAGCCTTTGTAGGGGAGGTGAGGGGGATGGGCATCCAGGAGCACGTTTGATGGAGATTTTGGGGGGTCAGTCATTATTTCCATGGGATCACCAGGAATGTATTAAAATGGGCTGCATCTCGTGACGCCACTATTCCCGGCCAAAACGGAGATGATTGGGTAATTGCCCCGTCAATCACTCCTGGAGACCCCACTGCTGTTAGTGACTGGGATTGACTTTACGCACAGAATTTGTATTAATGTAACTATCCTCCACTCACTCTTTGCTGGAGAAGTAACCCTGCTGTACTCGGGGGACTCTGCTTGCTGTAGTTTCGGTCGTGAGTTCGGAGACTCTAAATGAAAGCCACAAGTCCTGCCCCGCCTCCAGCTCAGTGGCTGGCACAGCAGTGTCAATATTCACTCCGATTAATATTTCCACAGGGTCCCTGGGAATGTGTTAATATAAAAGGAATGGTGTCAATATTTTCACAGGTTCCAACACACAGGAACGCTCAAAAGCCTGTGCTCTGAATGACAATAATTCATCCCAGGCTTGGCATGAAAAGGTTAACAAGTATTTGATATTTAAACGGGCCCGACTTAATTCTAGTTTAGATGCTTTCATCCAGATAAAGTTATTAATGGGCTCTATTATAAAATAATACATGATAAATTAGAACAGCGAGGAGTCGGGAATGGTTTGGTGTTTTGGAATTCTATGGTAACATGACAATGGTACAACGACGAGTTGGTTTCACTCTGCTAACTAAACAGAGAGGATTGAAGTTAAGGGCATCTCCTCCCACTGGATATGTGATTGAACATCATTACTGATGCACTGATACACAGAGATACATGGACAGAGGTAGCATGCCAATGAGGCTTCTTGGGTTTCACTAAATGGGAGCTTGGTATCTGCAGGTGAAGGGATTCTGAAGTGTGATTTGCATCCGCATTTCTCTACTGCAAGGATTACTATGGATAATACAAAGACAGATGACTGGTGTCGTGGCTCATTAAGTATAATTAATAATTTATTGCACATAAACAATTAGGATGGAAGAATGGCATAGAGGGAGCAAACTAATATTTTACAGATGATTTCTTATTGCTTGAGAAATAACGGAGCCGATTTTAACTCTGGGTGGGAATCAGGGGGTACGGGGGCCCCGAAATTGGGTTGGGGTGGGGGGCGTGGGAGGACGGGCGGCTACGGCAAATTCGTGATCGGGTGGCGGGGGGGGGCGGGGTGTTTGCGGGGGAACAGCCCAGGAGCAGGGGGAGGACCAAGGTATCCATGTGGGACTAGGGGGAGCACTGCCGCTCCTCCTAGCTCACAACGAAACTTAAAAAAAAAGAAAAGCACGTACCCCGGGGGGCCTGGATTCTCGCTGCTGTCGGCTTCTGCTGACGGGCTCCGGAGACTGCGAGGGCTGTAGTCGGGCCCCGCAGTTAAAATGGCAGCTGCGCGGGTCCTGATGTCATCATCAGGAGGCGACGCTGTCATTTAAATTAGGTCCCCTTGCTCCTCTGGAGAGAGGCAGCCTTTCCCATGCCTGAAGTCAGTGTAGGGGGTGGTGGTTTGTGTTAGCTTCACCTCTGACTTCTGAGCGGTTCAAATCGCTCCCACTCCCTTGGTTCTAGACCTTGGACTTATTTGGGGGTTGTGACAAAAGGTGCAGCAGACAACTGAGTTTGATGAAAGAACTTCAATCTTTATTAAAAGGTAAGACACAAATAAGAACACTCTTAACACACTGAAGGTGGGGAACACTTCGGTACAAGCGAGGGAAATGACAGTAGAACAATACTTCACCCCTTCCAACCCCACTTTTCTAGCTAAGTTAGGCTTTGAAGGAACAGGGATAATGCTCACCAATCCTTTGACAGTTGGGCTAAATCGCGGTTTTGGGGTTCGCTGTTTATGGCGGTTAGTGTCTGCCGTACCCCGTACGCGGTAGAGGACTTCACCTGCGTATCTGGTCAGTCTTCGCGAGTCCGCTGATGCGGTAGGATGTTGTTTTGGATCTATCTGGTGAGTACCCAATTTCTTTGGTTTAGCAGTAGGGTTTAGAGTCTTTGGGGAAAATCTTACCCAGGGGTAAGTCAGAAGTAGATTGTAGAGTGGAAACTTTGCGGTTCTTCGGGTTTTCTTCCCTTGAGTTGGTCTTTGTTGGTCACGGTGGCCTGCTATTACCCGATCCGTTGGGGGTAATATGCGGTTGTTGGTTACTTGAGGCCTTTGGTTTCTGCGATGGTTTTAGGCCTTGTCTAGTGTGTCGGTCGACCTCGTGGAGCCGTCGGTGACTTGTTGCTGCTTGTTGTTCCAGGTGACTGTATTGGGACTGTTGTTGGAGGTCCGTCGAGGTGGTATCTTCACGGGCTGGACTCAGGTGTGTCTGAGTGGTGAGCGATGCCGACTCGTTTCCAGCTCAGTTTGTCTTCTTCCTTGCTTCTTCTTCTTCTGATGACCACAGACCTTGAACTGCTTAACGGGCCTTCAATTATACGGAATTGAAGTGGCCTTATCTACCCGCCAAATCTACTCAGTTCATTGTCTGGTGTTGGCGGGCTCATAAATCTGTAACGACTTACTAGTGTGTTAACTGGTCTTTTAACAGGCCTTCAATCTCACCCATTGAACACGGCCTTATCTACCCGCCAAATCTACTCAGTTCATTGTCTGATTTTGGCAGGCCTGTAACCAGTAACTGCTCTGTAAGTGTCAAATGGCTTTTGGGATGGCTTGCATCCTGTCGATCTCCTTGGTTGATCACTGGTGATTGATTTCGTGTTTGGGTTTCTAGGCTGGACTCGGTCTTTTCTATAGAATGGTCCTGAGTGGGTTTTATTATGCATGTTTCTGATGGGCCCTGTAATCGGTTTGATGGGGCCTGTCTTTGGGTGGGACTGTCTTCTCCCAGGGTCTATTGTTCAAATGTTAATGTCTGCTGGGGCTTGAGTGGGGTCATCCCGGTTCCCCAGACAGTGTAATTAACTGCAATAACAAAAACTGCTTTTACAGAGGTCCACCACACCTCCTTGTCCCTTTACAGGCCCAGACATGGTTTCAAAATGCCAAAACTTGGTTTTTGGTCTTAAATTCCTTAGGTTAGGCCCAAATGCATTTTTATCACTCTGAGGTAGTTCCAAAGTCCTTTTTCCTTAGGTTTTTGGGGATCTGCAAATTTTGGAAACCTTACATCAGGTCAGTATAAATTTGGGTGGGGAGGGGGAAATATGTTGGGAACACTGAGAATAACCCCCCCTCCCCTCCCCATCTTACCCTGGCCCGCACCATTTCCACCAGGTTGTGGGGAGGAGGGAGGTTGCTTTGAAATAGGCCCTAATGCATTTGTAAATAAGTGTAAATTCCTGAGTAGTCAATAAGATTTCACATTGTCTTTTAGCCCATATTTTTCAAGTGATTCCTTGAGAAATGATGCAGAAATGAGACAATGTGCTGCAGATAAGCTGTCAGAAGTATAAATTAACGTGCTTTCTGAGTGCTAAGAGATTCCTTTACATTGGGTAAGTTCCTGAGTACACACAGGTGTCCGAAGCTTTGCCCAGCAATCTTCCAAGGCACGGTGGAGCTGAGCAAGCGCTCTCCCCGCCCTGCTAGTGTGTGCCCTGTACATGGCCCCTCCCTCCCCAATCACAAAACACAAATCTACTTAAGTATAATTGTGCATTCAATTCAAAGCTGTTACCATTCAACCCCAACAGAATGAGTAAAAAGTGTTGATTTTTCCATCTCTTTTAAGAACAGCACAATCGATGTCCATGTACATTGTCATTAGTGACTTCCAGCGCCATTAGCAATGTACCAGCAAGGCAATTAACCGGCGCATAATGTACAGAATGTTCTTGCTGAAGATGACAGTGTCATGTGTAGTGGGTTACAGTTATGAGCACTTAATGCTGCACTTCCCTTCATCTCTAAAGATAGATTTGAATCTATTTTAGGGCAAAGTGATGAATACATTAACCATGTACACGCTCAGTCTCTTGAATAGATGCTGTAGCACATTTCAGGCTCGAACTATGCGATGGGGGAGATCCTTCTGACCTTTTCTTGTGGCTCCATTGCTGCCCCTCGAATCTGAATTTGAATAAATTAACCAATCTGTTTCAAAAATGCTCCTGTATGCACAAGGTGTCGAGGAGGACATAGCTGCTGAGCTTGAGGAGAGATAGAAGCAAATGGCTCACAGTCCGCACATGAGGAGGAGCAAGTATTGGCGATTGAGAAGGAGAAAGAGCCTGCTAGCCAAAGGATTACCTCGCTTCATTCTGCAGCTGCAATGCCTAGATGCTCAAATCTTACAGCACTGCTTGTAAAAGGACTAACTACCTGAGGCAGCGTCCACAGAGCTGTGTAGGGGTTTAAAGGGCTGCAGCAGCCATTTAAAGGGCTGCATTCTCACCTGCAATGGCAAGAGAAGGAGATGAAAGCTGCGATAGTCAAGGAAATGAGGATTCTTTCCCACACACTCTTAGCTTCACAGATGCTGCGCTGAAACTCATGCTGGGTGGAGTGAGGCAAAGGAGGCTTGCCACTAAAGTAAAGAGAGATCTAAAGCACCATGTAGGAGATAGTTGTCAGAGTGAATGTTGTCATTAAACCCAGAGGACCTAGATGCAAATGAGGAAGAAGATGTAAAACCTCGAGCAAGTGTGAGGATAAGGCTACCCAACAGTTTCCTATGCCAAGTAGCTGTTCCACATAGGAACATAGGAATTGCTAGACAAAAGGTGACCAAGGACCATCTCGTTTGCCTTCTACCATTCTGGTAGCCGCAAGATACGCTCATGTGGAGCATAAACGCTGGCATGGACCTGTTGGGCCGAATGCCCTGTTTCTGTGCTGTGAATACTATGTAAGATACAACGATAATGGAGTTGTTAACTATTGCTGTGTAAACACTGCTTGAGCGGGCATCTTCCAGCCACTATTGTAACATTTGCTAACTTCTGTTTTTGTACAACTGAAAGAACAATATGTTAGCGCTGCCTGTAGACAGGACAAGCCAGAATTTCACAGTACCCTGCATCATTCATGCTAACTGTGGCACGGACCAGTACAGATACATCTACCCAGGAGAACATCGCTGCTGAGCTTGAGGAGAGATAGAAGCAAGTGGCTCACAGTCCCAACCTGAGGAGGAGCAAGTATTGGCGATTGAGAAGGAGAAAGAGCCTGCTAGCCAAAGGATTACCTCGCTTCCTTCTGCAGCTTCAATGCCTAGATGTTCAAACCTTACAGCACTGCTTGTAAGAGGAGATTGCTGTCTATGCAGAATCTTGCACAGGAGTCATGTAATTTGGTTAGAGGTGCCCTGCAAGGTTTGGCTAGGATGGTGGAGGAATGCATTGGTCACATGTGTGCGATCCACCAGGAAGGCTTCTCCAAATTTCGGAGCACTATGTAACACTTGGCAACTTACAGGGAGCATCCATTGGCACAGCTCCTAAGCACAGTGGGATTATCTCTCATGAATGCTCACAGTGCTGCATAAAAATACTTACAAGAGGTTCTCTCATGCCGGGAGATTGGATTGAGAAAACCTTGATGTAGGGATTCACAGACTTCAGCACTGTCATACAGATCAGTGGGCATGCTGAGTCCTGCCCAGCAGTTCAGGAATGAGGATGCTGCTTCTCAAGATTATGTCACATCAGGTCCATCCTGCCCCCTGCCCAGGACAGTAGATGTGCCAGACTGCGAGCAGGACCAGCCAGCCACAGCAACGGCACGCATGACTGGACCAGTTGCAGGGACATCTCAGGTCGAGGAGGTATAAAGGCCACCTGAAGCTTGCAGTTAACCAGCACACTTGCTCCTTCTACTGAGGAATCACTTGGATGGAATCACGGCTTAGGAGTTGGAAGTCACACACAATACATTAGTACTAAGGAGATCTCTGTAGGAGGATCTAAACTCGTCTAGAAACAAGGAAAAATGGGAACAGGAGTCAGCCATTCTGCCGCTCGAGTTATTCAATTAGATCTTGGCTGATCTGTACCTCAACTCCATTTACCCACCTTTGCTCCATATCCCTTGATACCCTGACCGAACAAAAATCTATCGATCTCAGTCTTGAAAGTTTCAATTGACCCCCAGCATCCACAGCCTTTTGGGGAGAGAGTTCCAGGTTTCCACATTGTACCCATTGTATGTAAAAGTGCTACCTGATTTCACTCCTAAATAGGCTAGCTCTAATTGTAAGATTGTGTCCATTTATTCAACAAACTACGAATAAAACAGAATGCTCACCATCTTTTTCCAATGATCTAAACTGCTTTATTGTTAAGTTCCTTTGCTGCCCATTCTCTATATCTTCTCTATTGCTGTTCATTTCTGTGCTTCTCTGATAGCTTGAGGAAGAACAGGCCATCGCTCTCACTTGCTCTTTCAGTTGACACTAAAGCGAGAGGGAGTGAGAAAGGGAGGATTGTTAATTCACCTTTAAAGCAAGGCATCATGCCTGGTACTTTAGGTGAAGCTGCAACCACTCATTAGAATGATTGCTTTGGTATGTGAGTGTCCACCATTTTGGAAATGCTTGCCCATGACCAAAGGACTGAGAGATAAGCATCCTTGCATCAGCTGTGGCTCAGTCGGTCACACCCTTGCCTCTGAGTCAGGAGGTTGTGGGTTCAAGTCCCACTCCAGAGACTTGAGCACAAAAATCTACGATGACACACCAGTGCATAAAACACGTTATATGAATGCAAGCCTTTCTTTCTTTTTAAAATTACAGCATCATTTACTGTTTTACTCATCAGTACAAACATAAGCAACAACTATCGTTACTGTACATCTGGTCAATCTAACAGCTTATTTCATTAGAGTAGAAGAGTGAGGGGAAAGGTTCAAATCGACCATTGCTTTATAATAAACATGAACTCAATAGGATCTTCTCTTAACATCGAGATGACATCCGGCACAGGGACGATGGGCCGAATGGCCTCCTTCTGTGCTGTATCAGTCTATGATTCTATGGCATCTCACCTTTAATTAGCAACTCCGGTTAGCAGCAGTACACGCACATTTAGCTTATGTCTCCAATAGTTTCATTGAATATTTTAACGTAAATCAACAGCATTAGCCAAAAATATCCGAGGTCTGTCAGTGGCAACTGTCGGTAGATTCTAGAAAAACTCCCAGTTACACTAATCCAAAAAAAAAATGAGTTACACAATTGTGTTCCTGCATTAATAGGCAATGAAAGTGTTAGTTAGAGAATCCTTGGGTGATTCATTCACAGGCATTGTCACGAATCAGAAAAATGTGACACACTCTGCAGTACATTGAGTCAATGTGACAGTCAAGTTAATAACTCCCATACAGTTCCGCCCGATGAGCGGGCTGTAAAAGTGAAGACTCTGACTTCTCACTGCAGCAGTTGAGAAGACTACCTGGACACAGCATGTTCACAGTTGACACAGATAAACTATTTCACGTATATACGCAGCTTATTTAAGCATAATGGTGTACCGTTATCAGGATATTTTACGACCTTCTCCTCAAAAAGGGGTAGACATTGGTCCTCATTGCGCCCACTTTACGGGCCCTGTCTGATTTCCCGCTTTAACCACCCCAGTGCTGATGATACAAAGTTAGTTGGGAAAGTAAGCTGTGGGGAGGACACAAAGAGACTGCCAATGGATATAGACAGGTTAAGTGAGTGGGCAAGAACATGGCAGATGGAATATAATGAGGGGAAGAGTGAAGTTATCCAATTTGGTAGGAAAAATAGAAAAGCAGAATTTTTTTTAAAGGTGAGCGACTGGGAAATGTTGATATTCAGAGGGACCTGGGTGTCCTTATTCACGAATCGCAGGAAGCTTACATGCAGGTACAGCAAGCAATTAGGAAAGCAAATTGTATGGTATCTTTTATTACAAAGGGATTGGAGTGTAAGAGTAAAGAATGCTTACTACAGGTCCTTGGTGTGACCACACCTGGAGTACTATGCACAGTTTTGGTCTCCTTACCTAAGGAAGGATATACTTGCCATAGAGGGAGTGCAACGAAGGTTCACTGAACTGATTCCTGGGATGGGGGGATTGTCCTATGAGGAGAGAGTGAGTAGACTTGGCCTATATTCCTTAGAGTTTAGAAGAATGAGAGGTGATCTCATTGAAACATACAAATTTTGAAAGGGCTTGACAGGGTAGATGCAGGGAGGATGTTTCCCTTGGCTGGGGAGTCTAGAACCAGGGGTCACAGTCTCAGAATAAGGGGTCGGCCATTTAGGACTGGGATGAGGAGAAAATTCTTCACTCAGAGGGTTAGGAATCTTTGGAATTCTCAACCCAGAGGGTTGTGATGCTCAGTCGTTGACAGAGATCGATAGATTTTTGGACACTAAAGGAATCAAGGGGATTGGGATCGGGCAGGAAGGTGGAGTTGAGTTAAAAGATCAGCCATGATCTTGTTGAATGGCGGAGCAGGCTTGAACGACCAAATGGCCTACTCCTGCTCCTATTTCTTATGTTCTTTGAGGATGTAACAAGCAGGGTGGATAAAGGGGAACCAGTAGATGTTGTGTATTTGGATTTCCAGAAAGCATTCGATAAGGTGCCACATAAAAGGTCACTACACAAGATAAGAGCTCACGTGGTTGGGGGTAATATATCAGCATGGATAGAGGATTGGCTAACCAACAGAAAACAGAGAGTTGGGATAAATGGGTCATTTTCAGGTTGGCAAACTGTAACTAGTGGGGTGCTGCAGGGATCAGTGCTGGGGCCTTAACTATTTACAATCTATATTAATGACTTGGACGAAGGGGCCAAGTGTAATGTAGCCACATTTGCTGATGATACAAAGATAGGTGGGAAAGCAAATTGTGTGGAGGATGCAAAGAACCTCCAAAGGGATATAAATAGGCTAATTCAGTGGGCAAAAATCTGGCAGATGGAGTTTAATGTGGGAAAATGCAAGGTTATCCACTTTGGTAGGAAAAATAAAAAAGCCAATTATTATTTAAATGGGGAGAGATTACAAAATGCTGAGGTACAGAGGGATCTGGGGGTCCTTGTACATGAATCACAAAAAGTTAGCATACAGGTACAGCAAGTAATTAGGAAGACAGATGGAGTGTTGGCCTTTATTGCAAAGGGAATGAAGTATAAAAATCGGGAAGTCTTGTTACAACTGTACAGGGCGTTGGTGAGACCACACCTGGACTACTGCGTATAGCTTTGGTCTCCTTATTTAAGGAAGGATATGCTTGCATTGGAGGCACTTCAGAGAAGGTTCACGAGGATTCTGGAGATGAAGGGGTTATCTTATGAAGAAATGTTGAGCAGGATGGGCCTATACTCATTGGAGTTTAGAAGAATGAAAGGGGATCTTATTGAAACATATAGGGGTAAAAATTCAGTTGGTTGCGCCTCCCGTTAGCGCCTTAAAAGGGCGCTAATGGGGCGTTAAGGCGCTAACGCCCGGGCGCAGCGCTGTTTGCGCCGCTCGAGAACTTAACTTGAGATTGTGCGGCGGCGCTAAAACTTACCGCTGCGACCACCTGCGCGCGCAGATTGTGACGTCATTCCGTGGTGCAACGCCCTTGGGGCGCCCCGGAGCGGAAATTGAGTGGCGCCCCCTGCCTTACCGCCTGGCGCTTCCAACGACCGGAAGACTGGAACGTTATCAATCGGTGTGGGGCTGGGGGGGGCGCTATTTAAAGGGGGCCTCTTCCTGTCTTTTTCTGTGGTCGACATTTATGCACCACTCGTTCTGAGAGAGAGAGAGAGATTCGGAGAGAGAGAGAGAGAGACTTCTACATTGACTCAACGCTTTGTGAGGTAGTTTGGCCTAGTTCATCCTAACTTTGCTGCTACTTTCGTTGCTGTACCTCATTACTTTTCTGGCAAAGAGAATATGGGGGCTGCAATGATTGGGGGCGTCGTCCTGCTCCAGCTCAATCGGAGGATAGTGAGACGCAGACAGAGAGTGGCAATGATGGCCAGACGGAGGAGGGCCATCAGGCGCATGTACAGGAGAGCTTACCCTCCCAGGGTATATCGTGAACAGCTCTCCTACATCCACATGTCCGAGGAGCTGTGTTTGCGAAGGCTGCGATTCAGCAAGGAGGTGGTCACTGAGCTCTGCCACCTGCTGCAGCCAGATCTGCAGCCTCAGCTGAGGTCCAGGACGTCTCTGTCGGTGGCAGTGAAGGTCACAGTGGCTTTGAACTTCTACGCCACTGGCTCATTCCAAGCTGCTGTTGGGGACCTCGCCAATATCTCCCAGTTTGCGGTGCATCGCTGCATCCGGCAGGTCACCAATGCCCTCTTCACAAGGAGACGAGACTTCATCTCCTTCCCTATGACCCCAGACAAGCAGCATGACCGTGCTATGGGCTTTGCGAGGGTAGCGGGCTTCCCCATGGTGCAGGGCGCCATTGACTGCACGCATGTGGCTTTGCGTGCTCCGCGAGAGAATGCAGAGGAGTTCCGGAACAGAAAGGGGTTCCATTCCTTGAATGTGCAGTTGGTCTGTGACCACAGACAGGTGATTCTCGCTGTCAATGCCCACTATCCGGGCAGCTGCCACGATGCTTTCATCCTGCGCCAGAGTACTGTGGCAGAAATTTTCGAGGCACCGCATCAGCCAGTTGGTTGTCTTCTGGGGGACAAGGGGTACGCATTGAGGACCTGGCTGATGACACCGCTCCGTGCGCCAAACACCCTGCTGAGCTGCGTGTACCGCGAAAGCCAACAAGCAACCAGGAACATTATTGAGCGCACAATCGGCGTGCTCAAACAACGATTCCGCTGTCTGGACCATTCCGGAGGAGCCCTGCAGTACTCGCCTGAGCAAGTTTCCAAATTCGTAGTGGTGTGCTGCATGTTGCACAACATGGCAATCCTCAGGACGCAGCCAATGCCACCAGGCCTTGCAGCACCACAAGAGGAGGAGGAGGAAGAGGAGGAACAGGCCGAGGACGATGATCAGCAGCAGCACCAAGGCAGGAGGGCGGCCCACAATGGTCAAACTGCAAGGGCCGTCCGTCAACGACTAATAGCAAGCCGCTTCTAGGGCCCCTGCCATTGCTACAAACACGAATCAACCCAGCACACAACCCCTAAGCCGGCCAAGGCACCAATAATTCCAACCACCAGCCATGTATATTTTGAATACAGAAACTTATTTATTGTACAAACTCTGTGTGTGTCAATTCCTCATGACAAACTCATAGAAATAAACACAAAAAAACAGTCAATAACATAACTGGTTCTCACAACCTGGAGATAATGTCCAAAACACTAAACAAAAGTTGGGCCATGAACCTCGGCCTTTAATAAAAAAATGACCAGCATTTTGGCACACCTCCTACTTTTTGCCCTTCGAGGGTGATCTCCTTCCCTTGCGCACTTCCCCCCTTCTAACCCTACTGCTCCTCCGTAATGGGACCTCAGTGGCTGCAGCAAGGCTGGTGGAAGGCTGCTGCTTGTCAGACCCTGACACTGCAGATGCCCCTGAAGGACGGCCTCGACCACTTCTGGGCCTGGAGGGCCCGGCTGCAGACTGCACCAACTCTGCATGGGCGGCAGCAGTCTGTCCTACAGGCGGTGGCAAGTGCAGTGGAGAAGTGACAGTGTTGGCAGCAGGAATGCTGTCATCGTGAGAGAGGACAGCAACTCCCTGCTCGCCCGACACACTGGCACTCCCACGGGGCAGCACTTCAGCATCCGGAGCAATTTGCCGGAGAACAGATTGCTGGCCTGCTGCGGCGCGGTGACAGCCCCGGGGACATGTGCACGAACCATCGAGGATGGCAGCAGTCAGTGCTCGCGTGGCCTCAATCTGAGTCTGCATGAGAGCAGTCTCAGATGGGTTCCTGGCAGCCAGTGACTGAATTGCAGCACTAAGCTTTAGTGTGGCATCCGCCTGTGCTACAGCGAAGTGCTCCACACTCCTTGCCAGTGCCTCAATGCATTCGGGCACCCTTCCCACTGCACCCATGAGCTCAGTGTGCATGCCCACCGCCTGGCTGTTCATTTCTGCAATCAGCCGCTCCTCCTCTGCGTCCATTGCATTAGGAGTGTCTGGCATACTCTCCCTCTGGGGAGAAGGCTCCCGTTCTTCCCTCCCCCCCCCCATGGCGTGGCTGCAGCCCGCTGGGTCCTGGAGCTTCACCATCATCATCCCCTTCCCCCCTGCTCCCCCGTTCTTCCCTCCCCCCCCAATGGCGTTGCTGCAGCCCGCTGGGTCCTGGAGCTTCACCATCATCAGCCTCTTCCCCCCTGCTCCCCCGTTCTTCCCTCCCCCCCCAATGGCGTTGCTGCAGCCCGCTGGGTCCTGGAGCTTCACCATCATCAGCCCCTTCCCCCCTGCTCCCCTCCGGGGAAGGCGTGTTCCCAGTGTGGCCATGGGCTTCCTCGGGAGAGGGTGGCACTGATGCTCCGGCTTCCTCTTCCTCCTCAGCTGCAGCATCACTCCCAGTGGCAGCTTCAGGGACCATCTCCTCAGCTGGTGAATCACCATCTGAAAGCAGGGAGGTACAAGAGTGGCTTTAGCGTGAGGACAGGGTGGCAGTAAGGGAGGAATAAGTGCAGCGAGTTAGCAAGTTGGATTGAAAGTGTCAAAGGCTGGTATTGTGAGGGACAAGTGGAAGGACAGAGGACAAAAAGGTGATGACCTTACCATTGCTGTCCACAACGGGGTCGGCGTCCCCAGTGGCGACGGGACCGATCACCCGGCTTGCCACAATCCTGTGGACGCGCTCCTCCAGATCGCTGAGGGGTTGCAGCTGAAGCCGCCCTCCACCCGTCCGTTGCTGCTGTCTCCGATTATGAGCCAGCTTAGCCTGCAAGAAAAAGGACAGCATCTGAGTCAATATGCAGCCATGGTCTTGCCTGATGTGCCTCCCATAGGTGAATAGCCCTTACTGTATGCAAAGTGTGGAATGTGTGTGTGTGTTTGATGAAAGGGCCATAGGTGTTGCATGAGTGTTGTGCATTGGGGTTTTAAGACCCTCTGGCCATAGAGTGAGGTTGAGATGGAGGGATGGAGAGGTATTGAGAAAAAGCCACTCACCCTGACGACCCGAGTGAGGTCGTTGAACTTTTTGCGGCACTGAACATGGGTCCTGGGCACCATGCTCCTGGAGGAGACGCTCTGAGCCACCTCCCTCCACACTCTTCTGAACTCGCGTGGCAAAGGCCTCCTGCCACTCTCCGGGAACAGCATGCATCGTCTGCGCTCCACTGCGTCAACCAGAGCATCCAAGGCCCGCTCGGTGAAGCGATGAGCGCGTTCTCTCACCCTCTCCATGCTTGGCAGCAAAATGGATTACAGGTCTCTCCAGGCTGAGATTCAAGGCTGCAATGAGCAGGGTGTGGCTGGGGAGCAAGTGCCCCCCCCCCGCTTTAAGAAGTGTCCGGCGCCAGTGTGTCTGTGTTCCCTCGCTAACTGGCAGCAGCTGCGCTGCGCTCGTGCGCTGAGGTAGCGCCTCACTCCTAGGCCTTTGCGCCTTAAGAGAGGTGTGCAGCGCCTAATTTAGCGCTCCACTCACCTCCCGGGGCGGTAAAAGTGAAGTTTCCTGTCAGTGCCGATAATTAGCGCCAGGCGCTAATATTTGCGCGCGGACGATATTTGCGCCCCAAATGGGGCGCGACCTAATTTCTACCCCATAAGATTCTGAAGGGGCTTGACAGGTTAGATTCAGAGAGGATGTTTCCCCTTGTGGGGGAATCTAGAACTAGGGGGCATAATTTCAGAATAAGGGAGCACCCTTTTAAATCGGAAATGAGGAGGAATTTCTTCTCTCAGAGGGTCGTGAATCTTTGGAATTCTCTTCTCCAGAGAGCTGTGGAGGCTGGGTCATTGAATATATTTAAGGTGGAGATAGACAGATTTTTGAACGATATGGGGAGTCAAGGGTTATGGGAAGCGGGCAGGGAAGTGGAGTTGAGGCCAAGATCAGATCAGCCATGATCTTATTGAATGGCGGAGCAGGCTCGAGGGGCCAAATGACCTATTCCTGCTCCTACGTCTTATGTTCTTATGTCCTATGTTCTTATGTTCTTACTGTCTCAAAAACATGGGAGAGAGGCAGAGGAAAATTACACCCAATTCTGCAGTAATATCGCCACATGTTGCTAACAAGGGATGGTAACTTTGGTGGTAATCCTACTTATACTGTAACTACCATAAATCTGAATTTTCCTTTGCACCTTTAATGAAGATAAATATCGTAAAGCACTTCACAGGGGTTTAGGGAAAAATTAGTCAAGCCAAAGAAGGAAGTATTAGGAGGAGTGACTAAAGACTTGAACAAAAAGGTGGGTTTTAAGGTGGTGCCTTAAAGTAGAAAAGAGTGATGGAAGGACGGAGGGGTTTCGGGAGGTAATTTCAGAACTTGGGGCCTCGGTGGCTAAAGGCATGGCCTACTAATAGTGGGACAGGAGAATTCACAAGAGGCCATAATCAGAGTAGTGGGGATTTTGGTGGGGTGTGTTATAGTGTTGGATAATTATAGAGAGCCAGGAAGAGATGAGGCCAAATAAAAAGATTTGAAATAAAACTTTTAAATGTTTAGCTCTCTCCCCTCCTTTAAGACACTCCTTCAAACCTACCTCTTTGGCCAAGGTTTTGGTAATCTGTCCTAATATCTCCTTATGTGGCTCAGTGTCAAATTTTGCCTGATTACGCTCCTGTGAAGGGTCTATGGACGTTTTACTACGTTAAAGGTGCTATGTAAATGCAAGTTGTTGCTTTTGCTGTTGTTGAGGTACTGGGGAACCGGGAGCCAAAGCACATCAGTGAGGACAGGGGTTTAAGGCACCACCTTAAAACCCACTTAAAACAGGGGTGATGGGGCAATGGCGGGATAGGACAAGGGTAGCAGGATCTTGGATGATCTGAAGTTTACGGAGGGTGGAGTTTGGGAGATTGGTCAGGAGAGCATTAGAATAATTGAGTCTAGAGGTGACACAGGCATGGATGAGGGTGTCAGTGGCAAGGGTTGAGATAGGGGCTGGAGGCAGGCATGGTTACAGAGGTGGAAGTTGGCGGTCTTTATGATGGAGAGGATACAGGGTCAGAGTTCAGCTTGGGGTTGAATAGGACACCAAAATTGCAAACAGTCTGGTTCAGCCTGAGGGAGTGGCTTGGTACAAGGATGGAGTTGATGGCAATGGTACAGATATTGTGGCGGGGGTCAAAGACAATGACTTCAGTCTTCCCAATGTTTAGCTGGAGAAAATTATGGTTCATCCAACAATGGATGCCAGAGAACTAGTTGGACACCACAGTGGCAGTGAAGGGGTTGAGATAGAATCATAGAAATGTACAGCACAGAAGGAGGCCACCATGTCTGTGCCGGCCAAAAAAGAGCTATCAAGCCTAATCCCACTTTCCAGCTCTTGGTCCGTAGCCTTGTGGGTTACGGCACTTCAAGTGCATGTCCAAGTACTGTTTAAATGTGATGAGGGTTTCTGCCTCTACCACCCTTTCAGGCAGTGAGTTCCAGACCCCCACCGCCCTCTGGGTGAAAAATTTTCTTCTCAACTCCCCTCTAATCCTTTTACCAAGTACTTTAAATTTATGCCCCCTGGTTATTGACCTCTGCTAAGGGAAATAGGTCCTTCCTGTCCACTTTATCTCGGCCCCTCATAATTTTACATGCCTCAATCAAGTCTACCCTCAGCCTCCTCTGTTCCAAAGAAAACAACCCCAGCCTATCCAATCTTTCCTCATCGCTAAAATTCTCCAGTCCTGGCAACATCCTCGTAAATCTCCTCTGCACCCCCTCTAGTGCAATCACATCCTTCCTGCAATGTGGTGACCAGAACTGCATGCAGTACTCTCGCTGTGGCCTAACTAGTGTTTTATACAGTTCCAGTATAACTTCTTTGCTCTTGTATTCTATACCTCGGCTAATAAAGGAAAGTATCCCGTATGCCTTCTTAACCACCTTATCTACTTGTCCTGCTACCTTCAGGGAATCTGTCGACATGCACTTCAAGGTCCCTCTCTTCCTATACACTTCTCAGTGTCCTACCCTTTATTGTGGATTCCCTTGCCTTGTTAGACCTCCCCAAATGCATTACCTCACATTTCCCCAGATTGAATTCCATTTGCCACTTTTCTGCTTTCTTCCTCACTATTAACCACACGGACAATTTTTGGCCAATTTCAAGTGATGGAGAGTTAGAGCTGGATGTCATCAGCATACATGTGGAAGCTGATCTCATGTCTCTGGATGATGTCACCAAATGTAAATTAGGAAGAGGAGGGGGGGCCACGGATGGATCTTTGAGAGACTCCAGAGAAGATGGTGCCAGGGTGGGATGTGAAGCAATTGGTAGAGCTCGGTTAAGTAAGAGTGGACCTAAGCAAGGTCAGTTCCACCGAGCTGGAAAATGGAGGAGATGTTTTTGGAGGCTGTTGTGGTGAACCAGGTCGAAGGTTGCAGAGAGTTCACAGACTACAAAGAGGAATAATGCACCAGACACAGTGGATGTCATTTGTGAGTTGAGTTCAGGTGTTTTGGTGCTGATGGGGGAGGGGCAGAAACCTGATTGGAGGGACTCAAACAGGAAGTTGCAGAAGAGGTGGGCGCCAATCCGGGAGGTGACAACATGTTCAAGGATTTTGAAGAGGAAAGAGAGATTGGAGATGGGGTGGTAGCTGACTAGGACAGAGGGGCAAGGTTGGATGTTTTGAGGAACGGGATGATGATGGTAGTTTCAAAAGGGAAAGGGAACAGTACCTGAGGAGAGGGAACCATTTATTATGCCAGCTAGCATGAGAGCCAGGAAGGGAGGTTGGGTGGCCAGTGCTTTAGTGGAATGGAGTAGAGGGAGCAGGAGGTTGATAAGCTCCCAGAGGGCTTGGGGAGGAGAGTGAAGAGACAATAGAGAGCGATGTGAGGCAGGGGATTAAGGAGGTAATTGGTAGTGGCGAAAAGAAGCTGGGTGGGATGTGGGGCATTATTCTTGCTCTCTGCACAGCATCAACATAATTCTAGAGATTGAGAGAACGTTAATTGAACCCAAAATTACTGGGCTAGCATGACTAAACTAAGGTAAACAGACATTTTTTTCACAAAGCTTTGGCGCAGTCATCATTTGCATTCAAAGGAGCACAGGAGCTTCAGCATCACAGATAAGCTTACTTGCCTGAGCACTGTTGGAGATCCAAGGGTCACCAATGTGTATACTCATTAGGCGAGTAATTCTATAATTACTGTACCTTAGTGTGGATTATAATTACTGTACCTTAGTGTAGATTATAATTACTGTACCTTAGTGTGGATTAGGCTGGTGAGCTGGCTCCAACAATGAGAGTAATGATCTCTCCCCCCACTTTAAGAATGTAGAAAATGCCACACTAATGGTTGGGTGGGAGATACTTCTAATAACGGAGCAGTTACCAGAATAGTTTTAAGAGCAGCAGCAGGATTGTGCCTGGATCATGCAGTTTGAGTAGAAAAGGGCTGCTCTCAGCTTACTCATCCCATACATCAAGACAATATAAACAGTGCATATTGTATTCACATCAGCTACACCGAGTTTATCAGAAGCAACAAAATGTTCCCTGCAGCTCACTGGGGTAGACCCTGACTTTGTACGATAGTGCACAACAACAACTTGCATTTATATATCGCCTTTAATGCAGTAAAATGTCCCAAGGCTCTTCGCAGGAGTTAATATCAAGCATAATTTGACACCGAGCCACTTTAGGGCAGGTGGCCAAAAGCTTGGTCAAAGAGGTAGGTTTTAAGGAGCGTCTTAAAGGAGGAGGGAGAGGTAGAGAGGCGGAGAGGTTTAGGGAGGGAATTCCAGAGATTAGGGCCCAGGCAGCTGAAGGCACGGATGCCAATGGTGGAGCGATTATAATCAGGGATGCACAAGAGACCAGATTTGTAGGGCTGGAGGAGATTACAGAGATAGGGAGGGGCGAGGCCATGGAGGGATCTGAAAACAATTATGAGAATTTTAAAATTGAGGCATTGCTTAACCGGGAGCCAATGTAAGTCAGTGAGCACATGGGTGACGGGTGAACGGGACTTGGTGCGAGTTAAGATACGGGCAGCAGAGTTTTGGATGAGTTTAAGTCTGTGGAGGGTGGAAGATGGGAGGCCAGCCAGGAGTGTGTTGGAATAGTCAAGTCTAGAGGTAACAAAGGCATGGATGAGGGTTTCAGCAGCAGATAAGCTGAGGCAGGGGCAGAGGCGGGCGATGTTAAAGAGGTGGGAGTAGGTGGTCTTGGTGATGGTGCGGATATGTAGTCAGAAGCTCACTTTGGGTCAAATACAACACCAAGGTTGCGAACGGTCTGGTACAGCCTCAGACAGCTACCAGGGAGAGCGATGGAGTCCATGGCTAGGAAACTGATTTTGTGGTGGGGACAGAAGACAATTCCTTCGGTCTTCCCAATATTTAGTTGGATAACATTTCTGCTCATTCAGTCCTGGGTGTCGAACAAGCAGCCGAACAATTTAGAGACAGTGGAGGGGTCAAGAGAGGCGGTGGTGACGTTGAGCTGGATGTCATCAGCATACAGTTGGTAGCGAGTCAGATGTCCATTTTACATCCCTCCTAGTTTTGAATTTCCATTGAAGTAATGAAACTATTAGGATAAATACCAGTCAGTTGTAAAGTAGGTGCTAACTATACAACATATACAACTTGGAAAAGTGTTTTAGGTGTCAGCCGTGGCTCAGTGGTCGCACTCTTGCCTCTGAGTCAGAAGGTTGTAGGTTCAAGCCACACTCTAATGGCCTGAGCACATAAACTAGGCTGACACTTTAGTGCAGTACTGAGGGAGTGCTGCACCGTCAGAGGCGCTGTTATTTTTGGATGAGACATTAAACTGAGGCCGTGTCTAACTTCTCAGGATCCCATGACAAGATCGAAGAAGTTCAGGTCTCCTGACCAACATTTATCCCTCAACCAACATCACTAGAACAAATTATCTGGTCATTTATTCATTGCTGCTTGCAACATTTTGGCTACAATTTCCTCCCTAACTACAATCCCCGCCTCCCCCGCCTTTAAACAACCTGCTGTCACTCAACGGCCGGAATTTTACTGGCGCTAAGAGTGCGGGTTTAGAGGCAGGTCCACTGTCAAAATCACAAAGATTGACAGCGGGTCGGTATCCCGCTGTAAATCCGCCTCCCTGTCAGTTTCCCAAGTGTCGGGTCTGTCATCCCTGAACAGACCCAACACCAAGCAGCGGGTCAGCCAATTTAGATAGTTAAAAGTTTGTTAAAAGGTAGTTAAGAACCATTTTCCCATGTACTTACCATTTTACCAAGTTTTCAACGAGGTTCTCGGAAAGCGGGTATCACGTCAGGTAAGTATGTCGTGTTCTCAATGACTCTCCATTGCTGTGAATAGGTGACAGCTGCAAAAGTGGTATAAAACCTACCATTTCACAGCTGTTCACTTCCCAATCATAGAAGCTGGAGCCTTCATGATTTGGAACCCACTTTTGAGCTTTATGCAGTCTGGAAATGTTTGGAGTAAACTCTCTATCCACTGTCACCTCCTTGGAGCAACCTCTCTCGCCATTGACACATCGCTTCTGTCATCTCAAATTCAGCTGCCATCTATTCCAGCAAAATCAGTGCCCATGAAAAAATCTCACCTTGGTCCTCAGAATCTGACCACGATCAGCCCCAACACCAACATCACCAGGTACACCAGCAGAACGAACAACAACACCAACCTTCTCTGCAATCACCTGATGCTGCACAGGACACAGGACATCAGCACCAGACCACATTGCTGTCTGGGAGGCCAGGGATGGCCTCACCATGGCCAGATATACTTCACTTGATGCTGTACACCCTGCCAGCCACAGGATGCGCCAGTTGGAACCACCCCACACCAGCACCATAAAGCATCCCTACAATGCCCAAGACATTCCTTTCACACTCATCACCATTGTAGGGGAGGTACCGTTAAGTCTCACCATTCACTGCAACTCACAAAGCTACTTCCAAAGGTGCACACAAATCTGTCCAAGAACGCAAACTGTTGAAAATAAAGATTTCAATGTTTTTTTTAATTTGTTTATGGGATGTGGGCGTCGCTGACAATTCCAGCATTTATTGCCCATCGTAATTGCCCTCGAGAAGGTGGTGGTGAGCCGTCGCCTTGAACCGCTGCAGTCTGAGTGGTGAAGGTACTCCCACAGTGCTGTTAGGGAGGGAGTTCCAGGATTTTGACCCAGCGACGATGAAGGATTGGCAATATACTTCTAAGTTAGGATGGTGTGTGTCTTGGAAGGGAACTTGGAGGTGGTGGTGTTCCCATGCACCTGCTGCGCTTGTGCTTCTAGGTGGAAGAGGTCGCGAATTTGGGAGGTGCTGCTGAAGAAGCCTTGGCGAGTTGCTGCAGTGCATCTTGTAGATGGTACACACTGCAGCCACGGTATGCCGGTGGTGGAGGGAGTGAATGTTTAAGGTGTTGGATGGGGTGCCAATCAAGCGGGTTGCTTCATCCTGGATGGTGTCGAGCTTCTTGAGTGTTGTTGGAGCTGCACTCATCCAAGCAAGTGGAGAGCATTCCATCACACTCCTTACTTGTGCCTTGTAGATGTTGGAAAGGCTTTGGGGAGTCAGGAGGTGAGACACTTGCTGCAGAATACCGAGCCTCTGACCTGCTCTTGTTGCCACAGTATTTATGTGGCTGGTCCAGTTATGTTTCAGGTCAATGGTGACCCCCAGGATGTTGATGGTGGGGGTTTTGGCGATGGTAATGACGTTGAATGTCAAGGGGAGGTGGTTAGACTCTCGCATGTTGGAGATAGTCATTGCTTGGCTCTTGTGTGGCGCAAATGCTACCTGCCACTTAACAGCCCAAGCCTGAACGTCATCCAGGTCTTGTTGCATGCGGGCATGGACTGCTTCATTATCTGAGGAGTTGTGAATATCACTGAACACAGTGCAGTCATCAGCGAACATCCCCATTTCTAACTTTATGTTGGAGGGAAGGTCATTGATGAAGCAGCTGAAGATGGTTGGGCCTAGGACACTGCCCTGAGGAACTGCTGCAGCGATGTCCTGGGGCTGTGATGATTGACCTTCAACCATCACAACCATCTTCCTTTGTATACGTATTACTCCAACCAATGAAGAGTTCCCCCCCACCCCAACGCCCCCGATTCCCATTGACTTCAGTTTTACTAGGGCTCCTTGATGCCACACTCGGTATTGATGTCTAGGGCAGTCACTCTCACCTCACCTCTGGAATTCAGCTCCTTTGTCCATGTTTGGACCAAGGCTGTAATGAGGTCTCGAGCCGAGTGGTCTTGGCGGAACCCAAACTGGGCTTCAGTGAGCAGGTTATTGGTGAGTAAGTGCCGCTTGATAGCACTGTCGATGACACCTTCCATCACTTTGCTGATGATTGAGAGTAGACTGATGGGGCGGTAATTGGCCGGGTTGGATTTGTCCTGCTTTTTGTGGACAGGACATACCTAGGCAGTTTTCCACATTGTTGGGTAGATGCCAGTGTTGTAGCTGTACTGGAACAGCTTGGCTAGAGGCGCGGCTAATTCTGGAGCACAAGTCTTCAGCACGATAGCCGGGATGTTGTCGGGGCCCATAGCCTTTGCTGTATCCAGTGCGCTCAGCCGTTTCTTGATATCACGTGGAGTGAATCGAATTGGCTGAAGACTGGCTTCTGTGATGGTGGGGAACTCAGGAGGAGGCCGATATGGATCATCCACTCAGCAGTTCTAGCTGAAGATGTCTGACAGCACATTACCAGAAACTTCACATGAACATTGGCTACACGACCCAAGTGCCTACCCTTGTGTGTTGTTAGTTGGTATGATTGCAGTAGAATGAGGGTGAGTGTGAGAGGTGGCTAGTGAGATGGGGAAGTGATAATGTAGATAGAGAGGGATGGGTGGAGGTGCAAGGTAAGTTGGTGTGAGTAAGGATGTGCAGGAGTAGGGTAGGGAAGGCAGAGTGATGGGGATGTGATGAGAGGCACAGCAGGATGAGTTTGAGTGTGACTTTGCAGTAACGTTTTGTGATCTACTGAGATCATTGAAAGGTTTGCGCCACTGCAGCCTGGTCCTCCTGATGACATCCCTGCTTGTGCCCTCCTGTGCAATGTGCTACCAGGCTGCGTTGGTCTCCTGGGGAGTTCTCTTCCACCTATTGGAAGGGAAGAGGATCTCCCTGCATGCTGTGATGTGGGAGAGCCTGGGTGCAGCCATGCACCTTTGTGCTGTGCTGGTCAGTGTTTGCAACACCTCAATGCTGTAGAACACTGACAGCACAACTGTCAAAATCAATGTGGACATGGCCCCTTTAAGGAAAAAGGCTGATGACGTGTCATCAAACGACGTCATCAGACCCACTTCCTTTTAATTGGCCGGGAACCTCGCAGGGCGGGCTTAACAAGCCCAATCAATGGAAATTTTTTCTCACACCGTGGGATAGAGCTAGGAGCGGGGTCGCCATCCGCCACCTCCCTCGGCCGCACTTTGCCCGCCTCGGCACGCGAGATTGTGGCCAATATCTCGGATCTCACAGGAAGAGTGGTCAGTGCTTGAAGTTGTTTGCACCCTGAAACTGTATCCCAACGTAAGTCATAATTTTCTGGAAAGTAAGTGTAAGGGGAGGAAATAAATGAGAAAAGGAAAGAAATGGCATTAATAGCACCTTATTATCTCCTCAGGACATGCCAAAGGACTTCACAAAGCATTAATGCACATTTGTTGAAGGATTTTATCAAGTAATTAGACTGCAATTGTGACTTAATTTTCCTATTGCCTGTACGGATCAAAGGTTTAACAATACACTTTTAGACTAGATGGTACTTTATGCTGATGGTTTCATAATTGGCACTGCATAAGTGTTTAAATATAATTTTCTAACTCTACTTACATGAGACATATTTCAGCTAACTGACAGCAAGAACAGTAAAACATTCAACACTTGTGTTTTTGTCCCCGCTACAATCACTATCTCACTTTAGCTTTGCAGCCTCTTTGACAAATGATTTGTGCTTGCAATTAGTGTTAGATAGGTTTTTCTGACTGTTTAGAAAGCTACAGAATAGCCTGGAAATGGCAGTGAGCGATGTTATCAAATGAGCGTGTTAATTCCTCACTCCGCTAATTTAACAGAAGCATTAACCCATTTCCAATAAACCACTTACCACATCTACTAAAATAGGGAAGAGAGGGATTTAACAGGAACGTATTAGTGTTCATCCCGTAACATCATTCCCAGGAATTTACAGGCATCTTTACATAGAATTACACGGAACTTACAGCACAGAAACAGGCCATTCAGCCCAACTGGGCCATGTTCCACATGAGCCTCCTCTCACCCTACTTCCTATAACCCTATCTGCATCTATTCCTTTCTCCCTCATGTGCTTATCCAGCTTCCCTTTAAATGCATCTATGTTATTCGCCTGTGGTAGCGGGTTCCATATTCTCACGCCTCTCTGAATAAAGAAGTTCCTAGTGAATTCCCTATTGGATTTATTAGTGACTATCTTAATTTCTGGCCCCTAGTTTTGCTCTCTCCCACAAGTAGAAACGTAGGGGGCGATTTTGTGAATGGGGATGCGCTGGAGGCGGAACTGCTGCTTGTCGGGTCGATGTCCAGCCTCCATCGAGTTGTGGCCAACCCACGCTATTTTCCCTTGATTGACCTTGTTAAACCCGCCCAGCAGGCTCAGCAGGCCAATTAAGGGAAAGCCGATTGCAGAGCACGTCAACGTATGACGTTTCATCTGTCATAAATTTTTGACAGATGAATTGTCATCGTTTGACAGATGAATTGTCATCGTTTGACAGCTCTGTGAAGCTGTCAAACAGTGACATTCTCTGCAGGTTGATGAGGTCTTGCATACATGAGATGGTTGTTGCATATGTATCTCAACTCCATCTACCAGTCTTGGCTCCATATCCCTTAATGCCCTTGCCTAACAAAAATCTTTCAATCTCAGTTTTGCAATTTTCAATTGACCCCCAGCCTCAACTGTTTTATTTTAATTCAATCACGGGATGTGGGCGTTGCTGGCAAGGCCAGCAATTATTGCCCATCCCTAGTTGACCTTGCTAAGGTGGTGGTGAGCCGCCTTCTTGAACCGCTGCAGTCCGTGTGGTGAAGGTACTCCCACAGTGCTGTTAGGGAGGGAGTTCCAGGATTTTGACCCAGCGACGATGAAGGAACGGCGATATATTTCAAAGTCAGGATGGTGTGTGAGTTGGAGGGGAACTTGGAGGTGGTGGTGTTCCCATGCTCTGCCTGCCCTTCCATGGGCCTGCTGCCCTTGTCCTTCTAGGTGGTAGAGGTCGTGGGTTTGGGAGGTGCTGTCGAAAAAGCCTTGGCGAGTTGCTGCAGTGCATCTTGTAGATGGGACACACTGCAGCCACAGTCAATAACATCCACATCGCATTGAAGGCAACCACAGAGCATTCTCTCATATATGTATTACATAGTATTTACAACAGAGAAACAGGCCATTCAGTCCAACAGGTCCATATCACAACATGGTTTATGCTCCACACGAGCTGCCTCCCTCCCTTCCTCGTCTCACCCCATCAACATAACCTTCTATTCCTTTCTCCCTCATGTGTTTATCTGGTTTCCCCTTAAATTCCTGGGATGAGAGGGCTGTCCTATGATGAGAGGTTGTGTAGAATGGGCCTATGCTCTCTGGAGTTTAGAAGAATTAGAGGTGATCTCATTGAAACATACAAGATTCTGAAGGGGATTGACAGGGTAGATGCTGAGAGGTTGTTTCCCCTGGCTGGAGAGTCTAGAACTAGGGGGCATAGTCTCAGGATAAGGGGTAGGCCACTTATGACTGAGATGAGGAGGAATTTCTTCACTCAGAGGGTGGTGAATCTTTGGAATTCTCTGCCCCAGAGGGCTGTGAATGCTGAGTCTTTGAGTATATTCAAGGCTGAGATAGATAGATTTTTGGACTCTACGGGAATCAAGAGATATGGAGATCGGGCAGGAAAGTGGAGTTGAGGTCGAAGATCAGCCATGATCTTATTGAATGATGGAGCAGGCTCGAGGGGCCGTATGGCCCACTCCTGCTCTCATTTCTTATGTTCTTATGTTCGAAATGTATCTATCCACCTCAACCACTCCCTGTGGTAGAGTTCCACATTCTCACCACTCTCTGGGTAAAGGCGTTTCTCCTGAATTCCCGACTGGATTTATTAGTGACTATCTTATATTTATAGCCCCTATGTGAACAGGAAGGGATTCCACTCCATGAACATACAGATGGTTTGGTGACCCCAATCAGAGAACCCTTCATGCCAATGCTCAGTCTACAGCAAGCTGCCGTGATGCCATGATCCTCCGACATTCAACACTCCCTTATCTCTTCAGAGAAGAAAATCATATGAATGGACGGATGTTGGGCAACAAGACATATTCCTTAACACAAAGCAAAATTGATAAAGAGGATGTACTAGGAAGGCTGGCTGTTCTTAAAGGGGATAAGTCACCAGGACCAGATGGGATGCATCCTAGGATGCTGAGGGAAGTAAAGGTGGAAATTGCGGAGCTACCAGCCATAATCTTCCAATCCTCCTTAGATACGGGGGTGGTGCCAGAGGACTGGAGAATTGCAAATGTTACACCCTTGTTCAAAAAAGGGTGTGAGGATAAACCCAGCAACTACAGGCAGAAAAGATTTACAAGAATGGTTCCAGGGATGAGGGACTTTAGTTACGTGGATAGACTGGAGAAGCTGGGGTTGTTCTTTTTAGAGCAAAGAGGAGATTTGATAGAGGTGTTCAAAATCATGAGGGGTCTAGACAGAGTAGATAGAGAGAAACTGTTCCCATTGGCAGAAGGGTCAAGAACCAGAGGACACAGATTTAAGGTGATTTGCAGAAGAACCAAAGGCAACATGAGGAAAAAAAATTTTACGCAGTGAGTGGTTTGGATCTGGAATTCACCGAATGCCTGAAATGATGGTGGAGGCAGATTCAATCGTGGCTTTCAAAAGGGAATTGGATAAGTACCTGAAGGAAAAAAATGTGCAGGGCTACGGGGAAAGGGCGGGGGAGTGGGGCTGGCTGAAGTGTTCTTGCAGAGAGCCGGCACGGGCTCGACGGGCCGAATGGCCTCCTTCTTTGCTGTAACCATTCTATGATCTGTGAAAATACTGCGGATGCTGGAAATCTGAAACAAAAACAGAAAATGCTGGAAATACTTTGCATCTGTGGAGAGAGAAACAGAGTTAACGTTTCAGGTAGATGACCTTTCGTCAGAACTGGAAAAGGTTCGAGATGTAACAGGTTTTAAGCAAGTGCAGAGGCAGGAAAAGGGAGTGAAGGGAGGAAAGAACAAAAGGGAAGCTCTGTGATAGGGTGGAAGACAGGAGAGATTAAAAGACAAAAGGGATGATGGTGCAAGGCAAAAGGAGATGGAAATGGGACAAGTTAAGAAACAAAAGGTGGGTCTAGGGGAGGTGTAAATGGGAATATTAGAATCATCAACAGCAGTTGCTGTCCAAAAAATGGAGGTAGAGGCTTTGATCTCAAATTGTTGAACTCAATGTTGAGTCCAGAAGGCTGTAAAGTGCCTAATCGAAAGATGAGGTGCTGTTCCTCGAGCTTACGTTGAGCTTCATTGGAACAGTGTAAGAGGCCGAGGACGGTGAGGTCAGACTGGGAGTGGAGCAGAGAATTAAAGTGACAGGCGACCGGAAGCTCGGGGTCACCCTTACGGACTGAATGGAGGTGTTCCGCAAAGCGGTCACCCAATCTGCGTTTGGTCTCCCCAATCCCTCTACCTGAACACCTGATTCTGATCTTAAGCAGGTGTTCAGTGTAAATACTGCAGCATTGAGCTTTAGAGAATTTTACAACACTTTGGGGGAATTTTAACCCCTCAAAAAAGGGGTAGGTTTGGGTCGGGTGGGAGGGTAAAGAGTTAATGATCTATATCCCAACCCCAATCCGCCCACTTCCCGTTTTAACGGAGGCAGGACCCGGGGGAACGGGGAGCCAACCCCCCCTCCCAGGAGGCGTGTTGGCACTTTAAATATGATAATGAGGCTGGAAACCTCTGATTTAAGCCGCTTTGCAGGTTTAACTGTGGCCGGCCGGGGTTACTGGGCCTCACGAATCCCGGCAGCTCCAGCAAGGCGAGGACAGCCTCGGGGGAGCAGTCCTTGTGGGCCGGCCCCTCAAGCTCCCCCACCATCGGCCCCCCCGGATCAGACCCTCCACCCGGGGTTGGGGCTCCCATTTACCTGGACTGCGGCCTCTTCTCCAGCGTTCCCCGCCCGACTGGAAGCCAAGCCTATTAATCTGGCTGACTTCCAGGTGGGGAACCTGTTAATGACGCCAAACTCCACAGCGTACGGGGATGACCCGGACTTCCTGGTTTCCCGCACGCTATCGGGCCTCACTGCTCCCAGCGGGTCCAAAAGTAGAAATTCTCCACTTTATTTCTTTATCAGGTATAAGGGCCAATGTTCCTGCCCCTCCCATCACCCATTGCTGCAGGAATTCGGATGATTCACCCCAATCCTCCTGAACATGGAGCTGGATTGCAACAACAACAACTTGTATTTATATAGCAACTTTAACTTAGTAAAATGTCCCAAGGTGCTTCACAGGAGTATTATAAGACAAAAAAAATTTGACACCGAGCCACATAAGGAGAAATTAGGACAGATGACCAAAAGCTTGGTCAAAGAGGTAGGTTTTAAGGAGCGTCTTAAAGGAGGAGAGAGAGGTTGAGAGGCGGAGAGGTTTATGGAGGGAATTCCAGAGCTTAGGGCCAAGGCAGCTGATGGCACGGCCACCAAAGGTTGAGCGATTATAATCAGGGATGCCAGATTTAGAGGAGCGCAGATATCTCGGGGGGTTGTGGGGCTGAAGGAGATTACAGAGATAGGGAGGGGCGAGGCCATGGAGGGATTTGAAAACAAGAATGAGAATTTTGAAATCGAGCCGTTGCTGGACCGGGAGTCAATGTAGGTCAGCGAGCACAGGGGTGATGGGTGAATGGGGGTTGGTGTGAGTTAGTGGTGAGAATGTGGAACTCGCTACCACAGGGAGTGGTTGAAGCGAATAGTATAGATGTATTTAAGGGGAGGCTAGACAAGCATATGAGGGAGAAGGGAATTGAGGGTTATGCTGATAAACTTAGATGAGAAAAGACGGGAGGAGGCTCGAGTGGAGCATAAACGCCAGCATGGACTGGTTGGGCCAAATGGCCTGTTTCTGTGCCGTATATCCTATGTAATCCTATTCTTTCTACTGGGCCTAAGGTGAGATTGGCCCATTTGTGGAACACCTCAGCTTCACCATCAAGTTATAGCTACAAGAAGAGTCTTCAGCAGATCAGTGAGCCTGGTCTGCACTATTTCTTGGCCTCAAAATACGGGAATGCCAGCTGATACAACTCTCTTGGTCGTCTTCCCAAGAGTCTTTGGCATCTTAAGGATTAAGAAGACAATTGCCAGCTGTTACTAGTTATTCATATTGTACGCAGCAGATCTTTTGTTTACCTTTAAGACCTCTTATAAGTCAGTTATTGGCCAGCTAGGTAGTATGCTTGACAGGGTGAATTGAGCAAGGCCCCTGTAAAGAAAAGGGATTGTTAAAAATTCAAGATGGATCCATGATTTTAGGGCGCATTTACATTACAGCTTTTTGGCTTTGCACAGAAGCTCAACTCATACTCTAATTTCAATGTTAGGCATGGCCTGATATTGGAATGAAGCTGAGTAACACCATCTGCTGACGGTAGTCTCACTCCTCTTCACTTTGGAGTCAGCCTGGTCCTTCAAATCCAAATTACACTGGAATTTTAATGTTGGTGTGAAGCAATTCCAGTTTCACACCGATGCTAAATCAACGGAATGTAAATGCACTGTTAAGTTCAACACAGGCATTGGAGGCCTTTGCAACTATCAACCCTTTAAATTAAAATAACAAATCCAGGGCGCCCTTCCATTGGGTGGGAAGCTTCCTTAGAGCTCACAGGCTTGGCATAGTGTGGCACGTATTAAAGAGTGGATTATAATATTTCAGCTGAGTCTTTTGGGCTGGATTTTCTCAATGGAGACGAGTTGGAGGCGGGACTGTTGTTTGTCGGGTCTATGTCCCGCCTCCATCATCTTCTGGTCAACAGTGGGATTTTCCCCTGGTTGACCTTGTTAAGCCCGCCCTGCGGGCTCAGCAGGCCAATTGGGGAGGAAGTCACTGACAGAGCACGTCAACGTCAGACGTGCTATCTGTCAAGACTTCTTGAAAGAAGAAATGTCAGCATTTGACAGCTCTGTGAAGCTGTCAAACACAAAAATTCTCTGTAGTTTGATGAGTCCCTGTGTTCAGGACTCATCAAACCTTTCAATTTTGTAGATTTCAGATGGCTGTTGGGTCAGAGGATCCAACAGCCAGTCTGTGAAATGGACAAGGAAGATGTCGGGTCTCCCGATCCAGGGTGGATGAAGGCTGTAGGCAGAAAACAAGGTAAGTGAACATTTTTTAACACTTAGCACTCACCTTCCATACTTACCACTCCACACTTGCACCCATCACTCACCTCTACATCTTACTTCCAGGTGGCTCCGACCCCCGCAGACCTCCTTCACATCTTTTCCAACCCGACGGTGTTCTCCGAGGTCGGGAAGCCTTCACCTGAGAAGGTAAAATGGCACTAATCTGGCAGTTAAAAGGATTTAATCCCTTTCCCGCCTCCAGGAGACGGGACCCGAAGCAGCACATCTTCCCGCCTTCTGGCAAAAGGGCACGGAGGCGGGATGGGGGCAGCTGTCCTTCATTCTGCCAGTGCATTTCACACTTCATTTAGCCTCAACCTGTTACATCAACACCTCCTCTTGCCTTGATTATCTCTTAATGTCTCTCAATGTCTCTTAATCTCTCCTTTTGTTCTTTCATCCCCTCCCCCTTTTCCCAGCTTTATCCTTGCTTTAAATCTATTTCATTTCCTGCTTTTTTCCAGTTCTGATGAAAGGTCTTTGACCTGAAATGTTAAGAACATAAGAACATAAGAACATAAGAAATAGGAGCAGGAGTAGGCCAATCGGCCCCTCGAGCCTGCTCCGCCATTCAATAAGATCATGGCTGATCTGATCCTAACCGCCAATCTACTATCTATCACAGAACCATCTCCTGAACCTAACAGAATTGCACACACGAAATAGGAGCAGAATCAGGCTACACGGTCCCTGGGCCCGCTCCACTACCCACAGGGCCATGACCGATCCGAACCTAGACTCATGTCCAAATTCCTGCCCGCTCCCCGTAACCCTTAATGCCCTTTACTTCTAGGAAACTGTCTATTTCTGTTTTAAATTTATTTAATGATGTAGCTTCTACAGCTTTTTGTGGCAGCGTTTTCTGTTGTTATTCCTAGAAACAGTAATGTGATAACGGCCAGATAATTTGTTTTAGTGATGTTGATTGAGGGATAAATATTGGCTACGACACCCGGGATAACACCCCTGCTCTTCTTCAAAAAATAGTGCTCTGGGATGTTTTTGTCCGCCTGAGATGGCCTCGGTTTAACGTCTCATCCGAAAGACAGCACCTCAGCAAAGAGGGCAGTAAAGAAGTGCTGAAGAGGGGCTTCGTGTTGAATGTTTGATACAACTGAGTGGCTTTCTAAGCCAATTCAGAGGGCAGTTAAGAGTCAACCACATTGTTGTGGGACTAGGAGGCGCATATAGGCCAGACCGGGTAAGGACGGCAGGTTTCCTTCCCTAAAGGACATTAGTGAACCAGATGGGTTTTTACAACAATCGAACAGCTTCATAATTACCTTAAATAAAAACAGAAAATGCTGGAAATACTCAGCAGGTCAGGCAGCTTCTGTGGAGAGAGAAACAGAGCTAACGTTTCAGGTCGGTGACCTTTCATAATTACCTTTATTGCTACCAGCTTTTTAAAATTGTTTCCAGATTTGTTTTTAAACTGAATTCAAATTCTCAAACTGCAATGGTGGGATTTGTATTTACATTCTACTGGATTACTAGTTCAAATCTCTGGATTACTAGTCCAGAAACGTAACCATTATGCGACCATTTCAAAATAATGACTTAATCTCCCTATTCATCCAAGGAACCTGAGCCTTCAATACACTTCTTTCCCTTTCTGGATTATCCCTAATTTGTACTCTTTCCATCTCCTTAAATATTCTTCATTCCTGATCTATCATTCGATTTGCCAATTTTCCTTCCACTCAATATAGGCAAGGTTCCTTTATGTCCTGCTATAATTTGCATTTTTCCAATCAAGCATCCTTGCCCTTGACTTCTCTTTTTTCCTTTCTATTTTTACAATTAACCAAATTATTTTGCAGTCATGTTGTTTCTTAAATATTCTCTTACTTTTAGGTCACCTACTTACTCCACTTCATTGTCCAAACAATGGCTCAAGTGATACTTCCTTCCTTGTTGGAGTAGCAACATATTGACTGTTTTCAATCTATTGAGCTAGCTTAATTGAAGATAGAAATCTCAGGATATGGGCGACTCTGGCAAGGAAGTATTATTTTGCCCATCCCTACTTGCTCTGAGAGGATTAAGAGTCAATCCATGCTGGGGCTTGGAGCTGCATGTGGGCCAGACCAAGTAGGCATGGCAGGTTGCCTTTCCTGATGAACATTAGTGAACCAGTTGGGTTATCACAATAAGCAGGCATCTTTCATGGTCACAAGAAGGTTCCCGGACTAATCTGCCCACAAATTTACCAGATTTGAATTGAACTTCACAACTTTCGATGGTAGGATTAGATCCTGATTACAAGGTTACTAGTCTAGTGCAATTAACCACCAGATTACCATACCCTCTAATGAGCTTCACTATTTTTTTCAAAGTATCATCTGTAGGACATCATTTTTTTTAATTCACTGTAAAGTCCTCATCCACTGATTTGGTTCCCTACTCCAATAATTCCAGCAGATTAGTGAGTGTTGTGTATTTTTCAAAACCAATTGCTGATGTTGGTTTTGATCTCATCAAAGTCACAAATGACATCCTTTGTGACTGTGACAAAGGTAAACTATCCCTCCTCTTCCTTCTTGACTTGTCTGCAGCCTTTGACACGGTTGATCACTCATCCTTCTCCAATGCCTCTCCAGCTGGGTGGGACTGCACTCGCCTGGTTCCATTCTTAACTATCTAATTGTAGCCAGAGAATCACCTGCAATGGCTTCTCTTCCCGCTCCCGCATCGTTACAACTGGTGTCCCCCAAGGATCTATCCTTGGCCCCCTCCTATTTCTCATCTATATGTTGCCCCTTGGCGACATCATCCGAAAACACAGAATCAGTTTCCACATGTACGCTGACGACACCCAGCTCCACCTCACTATCACTTCTCTCGACCCCTCCACGGTCTCTAAATTGTCAGACTGCTTGTCCAACATCCAGTTCTGGATGAGCAGAAATTTTCTCCAATTAAATATTGGGAACAGAGAAGCCATTGTTTTCGGTCCCCGCCACAAACTCCATTCCCTAGCCACTGACTCCATCCCTCTCCCTAACATCTGCCTGAGGCTGAACCACACTGTTCACAACCTTGGTGTCATATTTGACCCTGAAATGAGCTTCCGACCACATATCTGCAGCATAACAAAGACCGCCTATTTCCACCTCTGTAACATTGCCCGTCTCTGCCCTTGCCTCAGCTCATCCACTGCTGAAACCCTCATCCATGCCTTTGTTACCTCTAGACTTGACTATTCCAATGCACTCCTGGCTGGCCACCCACATTCTACCCTATGTAAACTTGAGGTCATCCAAAACTCGGCTGCCTATGTCCAAGTCCCTTTCACCCATCACCCCTGTGCTCGCTGACCTACATTGGCTCCCGGTTAACCAGCGCCTCGATTTCAAAATTCTCATCCTTGTTTTCACTTCCCTCCATGGCCTCGTCCCTCCCTATCTCTGTAATCTCCTTCAGCCCCATAAACCCGCGAGATATCTGCGCTCCTCTAATTCTAGCCTCTTGAGCAGCATCCTGTTGCCTAGGCCCTAAGCTCTAGAATTCCCTGCCTAAACCTTGCCGCCTCTCTACCTCTCTTTCCACCTTTAAGATGCTCTTTAAATCCTACCTCTTTGACTAAGCTTTTGGTCACCTGCCCTAATTTGTCCTTAAGTGGCTATGTGTCAAATTTTTTTGTCTTAAAATACTCCTGTGCAGCGCCTTGGGACGTTTTACTACGTTAAAGGTGCTATATAAATACAAGTTGTTGTTGTTGTTGTTGTTGATACTATATTGTGTATAGTTGAAGATATGAACATAGAAACACAGAAAAATAGGAGTGGGAGTAGGCCATTCGGCCTTTCGAGCCTGTTCCGCCATTCAAAATGATCATGGCTGATCCTCTATCTCAATACTATATTCCCGCTCTCTCCCCATACTCCTTGATGCCTTTTGTGTCTAGAAATCTATCTATCTCCTTCTTAAATATATTCAGTGACTAGGCCTCCACAGCCTTCTGTGGTAGAGAATTCCACAGGTTCACCACCCTCTGAGTGAAGACATTTCTCCTCATCTCAGTCCTAAATGTCCTACCCCGTATCCTGAGACTGTGACCCCTTGTTCTAGACCCCCCAGCCAGGGGAAACATCCTCCCTGCATCCAGTCTGTCTAGCCCTGTCAGAATTTTATACGTTTCAATGAGATCCCCTCTCATTCTTCTAAACTCTAGTGAATACAGGCCTAGTCGACCTAATTTCTCCTCATACCACAGTCCTGCCATCCCAGGAATCAGTCTGGTGAACCTTCACTGCACCCGCTCTATGGCAAGTATATCCTTTCTTAGGTAAGGAGAAAAAAACTGCACACGGTACTCCAGATGTGGTCTCACCAAGGCCCTGTATAACTGTAGTAAGACATCCTTGCTCCTGTACTCAAATCCTCTTGCAATGAAGGCCAACATACCATTTGCCTTCCTAACTGCTTGCTGCACCTGCATGTTTGCTTTCAGTCACTGGTGTACAAGGACACCCAGGTCCCTTTGTACATCAACATTTCCCAATCTATCACTATTTAAATAATACTCTGCCTTTCTGTTTTTCCTACCGAAGTGGATAACTTCACATTTATCCACGTTATACTGCATCTGCCATGTATTTGCCCACTCACTCAACTTGTCTAAATCGCCTTGAAGCCTCTTTGCATCCTCCTCACAACTCACAATCCCACCTAGTTTTGTGTCGTCAGCAAACTTGGAAATATTACATTTGGTTCCCTCATCCAAATCATTGATTTATATTGTGAATAGCTGGGGCCCAACTGAAGTCAAAAACAAGGTTAAAAGCTCGAAAGTTATAAATTAATTGAATACAGAGCAATCATCTTCAAAATACCTCTGAGCCATATTTATTTTGAAACCGGTTGTGCTGTATTGCGCCACAGACTAGTTTTGCAGAGAGCCCATTGATAAGATAAGAAGAATGTTACACAATGCTTAAAACATCACGGCCCAGAAAATCTGTGGGCCAGTGCCACTCTGGCAATGACACGAGCATCACGCCTGTTGGGAACCTTCACTGCCAAACCGAGAAGACTTTCTGGGATGAGGACAAGATTCCCAAATTAGCCAGTCAATGGCAAAAGTATCTAGAGTACCCGCCAAATGAAACCTGTCGGAGAGTCTGGCGGAGGTGCCCAGGGCAATTCAGGACCCTCTTCCTAAAGGGGTTGCATTTAGCAATTAAAAGAGTATTTTTTTCTCCCTTTTTTCTTCAGGAATCTTGACCCTGATCCAGGCCTGGACATCCAGGTGATCTGTGTAACTGCCAGTGGTTAGGGTGGTATGCCTGGTCTGGCTACACTTTGATTATGCGCATCACTTACAACCAACACCCATGTAACCACTGATGACTCGGGGCACAGGAATTCCTGATGTAGGAAGTCTTCGCCATTGGAGCCGGCCCCTTACGATGGTGGCCATATTGAGGGGGTGGTGGCGGGGCGTGAGGGTCTGAGACTCCACTCCCAACAGACCATTGAAGCAACTGTACCCCATGGTTGGGGCCTGGCGTACCTGAGTCCCGGTCTGGTTTTTGACCATTCCAGTAGACTCTCACTGAAGTTACGTAGGTGCACACATTGTCTGGATGTAACATTATCTGGAACTGTAGTTGCATTTGTTTTAAAGGGTGGCATGATTGAATTTATTTGTGGGAGCAGGAGATATTCTCCTGGGGTAGTGTTTAAGGCTTTCCTCTCAAACTATTCAGCTGCCTAGGCACTAAGCTCCGGAATTCCCTCCCTAAACCTCTCCGCCTCACGACCTCTCTCTCCTCCTTTAAGATGCTCCTTAAAACCTACCTCTTTGACCAAGTTTTTGGTCACCTGTCCTAATATCTCCTTATGTGGCTCGGTGTCAAATTTGGGACTTTTTACTATGATAAAGGTGCTTTTTGCAAGTTGTAATTGAAGTCGTAAGTTTTTGTCATCAATCTTAAATAAATTAATGCTGTAAGCAATGTTTCAATTAAATATTTCAATAATACATGGAGGATTCCTTCAGCTAATCCCTTCAGGTCCCTTAAAGAGAAGTTCAAACAGTTCCAATCTGCCATTACTGGTTTGATTGATTTATTTGCAAAACATGTAGTCACCCACAAACACTCTCGTTGCATTAACAATTTATGTTTGCCACTCTAGTGAATTCCTTTGATCTTGACTTTATAGGACCCAGGTCCCATTTGAACATAAGAAATAAGAGCAGGAGTCGGCCATTTGGCCCTTCGAGCCTGCTCCGCCATTCAATAAGATCATGGCTGATTTTCTACCTCATTTCCACTATCCTGCACTATCCCCATATCCCTTGATTCCTTTAATATTCAAAAATCTATCGATCTCTGTCTTGAATATACTCATTAACTGAACCTCCACAGCCCTCTGGGGTAAAGAATTCCAAAGATTCACTACCCTCTGAGTGAAGAAATTTGTCCTCATCTCAGTCCTAAATGGCTGACCCCTTATTCTGAGACTGTGACCCCCTGGTTCTAGACTCCCCAGCCAGGGGAAACATCCTCCCTGCATCTACCCTGTCAAGCCCTGTAAGAATTTTGTATGCTTCAATGAGATCACCTTTCATTCTTCTAAACTCTAGAGAATATAGGCCTAGTCTACTCAATCTCTCCTCCTAGGACAATCCCCCCATCCCAGGAATCAGTCTGGTGAACCTTTGTTGCACTCCCTCTATGGCAAGTATATTCTACTTTAGATCTGGTAATATGTAATGAGACAGAATTAATTAATGATCTCATCGTAAAGGATCCCCTAGGAAAGAGTGATCATAGCATGGTAGAATTTCTAATTCAGTTTGAGGGTGAGCAACTTGGGTCTGAAACTAGTGTCCTAAACTTAAATAAAGGCAATTACAAGGGTATGAGGACAGAGTTGGCTAAAGTGGACTGGGAAAATAGATTAAAGGGTAAGACGGTAGATCAGCAGTGGCAGACGTTTAAGGAGATATTTCATAAATCTCAGCAAAGGTATATTCCAGTGAGAAAGAAAGGCTCTACGAGAAGAATGCACCATCCATGGCTAACGAAGGAAGTTAAGGATGGTATCAAATTGAAAGAAAAGGCATACAATGTTGCGAAGATTAGTGGTAGGCCAGAGGATTGGGAAATTTTTAGAAACCAGCAAAGGATGACTAAAAAAATTATAAAGAGGGAGAAGATAGAGTATGAGAGTAAACTAGCAAATAATATAAAAACGGACAGTAAGAGCTTCTTCAGGTATATAAAAAGGAAGAGAGTAGCTAAAGTAAACATTGGTCCCTCAGAGGATGAGACTGGGAATTAATAATGGGAAATAGAGAAATGACAGAGACTCTAAACAATTATTTTGGATCGGTCTTCATGGTAGAAGGCACTAAAAACATTCCAATAATAATAGATAATCAAGAGGCTATAGGGAGGGAGGAACTTAAAACAATCTCTATCACTAGAGAAAAAGTACTAGGCAAACTAATGGGACTAAAGGCTGATAAGTCCCCTGGACCTGATGGCTTGCATCCTGGGGGCTTAAAAGAAGTGGCTGCAGAGATACTGGATGTGTTGGTTGTAATCTACCAAAATTCCCTGGATTCTGGAGAGGTCCCAGCGGATTGGAAAACCGTAAATGTAACGCCACTATTCAAGAAAGGAGGGAGACAGAAAGCAGGAAACTACAGGTCAGTTAGCCTAACATCTGTCATTGGGAAAATGCTGGAATCCATTATTAAGGAGGTAACAGCAGGACATTTAGAAAATCATAAGACAATCAAGCAGAGTCAACATGGTTTTATGAAAGGGAAATCGTGTTTGACAAATTTGCTAGAGTTCTTTGAGGATGTAACAAACAGGGTGGATAAAGGGGAACCAGTGGATGTGGTGCATTTGGATTTCCAGAAGGCATTCGATAAGGTGCCACATAAAAAGTTACTGCACAAGATAAGAGCGCATGGGGTCGGGGGTAATATTTTGGCATAGATAGGGGATTGGCTAACTAACAGAAAACAGAGTCGGGATAAATGGGTCATTTTCCGGTTGGCAACCAGTAACTAGTGGGGTGCCACAGGGATCAGTGCTGGGGCCTCAACTATTTACAATCTATATTAATGACTTGGATGAAGGGACAGAGTGTACTGTAGCCAAATTTGCTGATGATACAAAGATAGGTGGGTTAGCAAGTTGTGAGGAGGACACAAAGAGTGCAAAAGGTTGAGTGAGTGGGCAAAAATTTGGCAGATGGAGTACAATGTGGGAAAATGTGAGGTTATCCACTTTGGAAGGAAGAATGAAAAAGCAAATTATTAGTTAAATGGAGTGAGACTACAAAATGCTGCGGTACAAAGGGATCTGGTGGTCCTAGTACATGAAACACAAAAACTTAGCATGCAGGTACAGCAAGTAATTAGGAAGGCTAATGGAATGTTGGCCTTTATTACAAGGGGTATGGAGTTTAAAAGTAGGGAAGTTTTGATGCAACTTTACAGAGCGCTGGTGAGACCGCACCTGGAGTACTGCGTACAGTTGTGATCTCCATATTTAAGGAAGGATATACTTGCATTGGAGGCAGTACACAGAAGGTTCACTAGGTTGATTCCTGGGATGAAGGGGTTGACGTATGACGAAAGGTTGAGCAGGTTGGGCCTATATTCATTGAAGTTTAGAAGAATGAGAGGTGATCTTATTGAAACATATAAGATTTTGAGGGGGATTGACAGGTTGGATGCTGAGAGGATGATTCCCCTCATGGAGGTATCTAGAACTAGGGGGCATAGTTCCAGAATAAGGGGTCGCCCATTTAAGACAGAGATGAGAAGGAATTTCTACTCTCAGAGGGTTGTGAATCTTTGGAATTCTCTACCCTGGAGAGCTGTGGAGGCGGAGTCACTGAATATATTCAATGCGGTGATTGACAGACATTTGAACTACAAGGGAGTCAAGGAGTATGGGGAGAGAGCAGGAAAGTGGTGTTGAGGACAAGATTGGATCAGCCATGATCTTATTGAATGGCGGAGCAGGCTCGAGGGGCCGATTGGCCTACTCCTGCTCCTGTTTCTTATGTTCTTATGTTCCTTAGGTAAGGAGACCAAAACTGTACACAATACTCCAGGTGTGGTTCCACCAGGGCCCTATATAATTGCAGTAAGACAGCTTTACTCTTATACTCAAATCCTCTTGTAATAAAGGCCAACATACCATTTGCTTTCTTAATTGCTTGCTGTACCTGCATGTTAACTTTCAGTGATTCGTGTACAAGGACCCCCAGGTCCCTCTGAACACCAACATTTCCTAATCTCTCACCATTTAAAAAATACTCTGCTTTTGCATTTTTCCTACCAAAGTGGATAACCTCACATTTCTCCACATTATATTCCATTTGCCATGTTCTTGCCCACTCACTTAGCCTGTCTATATCCCCTTGAAGCCTCTTTGCATCCTCCTCACAAGTTACATTCCCACCCAGCTTTCTATCATCAGCAAATTTGGATATATTACATTTGGTCCCCTCATCCAACTCATTGATCTAGATTGTGAATAGCTGAGGCTCAAGCACTGATCCTTGCGGTACCCCACAAGTTACAGCCCGCCAACCCGAAAATGACCCATTTATTCCTACTCTCTGTTTTCTCTCCATTAACCAATCCTCAATCCATGTTAATATATTACCCCCAATTCCATGAGCCCTAATTTTGTTTAATAACCTCTTGTGTGGCACCTTATCGAATGCCTTCTGAAAATCCAAATACACCACATACACTGGTTCGCCCTTACCTATTCTGTAAGTTACAACCTAAAAAAAGATTCGTCAAACACGATTTACCTTTCATAAATCCGTGTTGACTCTGCCCAATCCTATTATTATTTTCTAAGTGCCCTGTTACCAAGTCCTTAATAATAGATTCTAGCATTTTCCCAACTACTGATATCCGGCTAACTGTTCTGTAGTTCCCCATTTTCTCTCTCCCTCCTTTCTTAAATAGTGGTAGTTACATTGGCTACATTCCAATCCACGGGAACCGTTCTAGAATCTATGGAATTTTGGAAAATGACAACCAATGCATCCACTATCTCTATAGTCCACCTCTTTCAAAACCCTAGGATATAAGCCATCAGGTCAGGGGATTTATCGGCTTTCAGTCCCATTAATTTCTCCAGTATTATTTTTTCACTAAGACTAATTTCTTTCAGTTCCTCATTCTCAATAGACCCTTGTTTCTCCACTATTTCCAGGAAGTTTTTTGCGTCTTCTTCCCTGAAGGCAGACACAAAGGGGGGAATTTTGCCAGCGTTCAGGCGTCGGGTTTGGAGGCGGGACTGCTGTCAAAATTGCAAAGATTAACAGCGGGTCCCGATCCTGCTGTCAACCCGCCTCCATACAATCTTCCCAAGTGTCGGGTCCCCGATTTGTGCAGGGACCTGACACCTAGCGGCGGGAAGAGGATTATAGCCACTTAACTGCCTGTTAACAGATAGTTAAGAGGCTTTTTTCAATTTTGCCAGGTCGACTGCGGGCTTCCCGACATCCGGACACCATGCCAGGATAAGTGTGGCGTGCTGTGGGTCTACTGCAATGTTTCTTCATTGATGACAGCTGCAGAAGTAGTGTGAAGGACCCAATGGTACACTGGTGAGTTTCAGAGGTAAGAAAATGTTAGGAAATTCATTTTTAATGTATTTAGACTTTTCTGTAGGTAAAAAGGTTTGAAGTGTTTGTGTAGTCCACCTCATTGGGAGAACCTCTCTCACCAGTGACAGATCGCTTCTGTAACTTCACCTGCAGCTGCCATCTGTTCTAGCCTAAGGAGGGAGTCTCTGCAGAGCCTGGGTGTAAGGGCTCACCTTTGTACAGTGATTGGCAGTGTTTGCAGCACCTCCATGCTGTCAAACACTGAATAACCATCTGTCAAACAAAAATGAGCGTGTCCCCTTTAAGAAAACCGGCAGATGAAGCGTCATCAACTGATGTCATCTGACACCGGCTTTCTCTTAATTGGCCGGCAAGCCTGCAGGGTGGGCTTAACAAGGCCAATTGACGTAAAATTACGTCTGTGCGTCGGGCATCGTTGGGGGCGGGATTGGAACCCGCAAGTCAGCTGACCCGCTCCCAACTCGCACCGAAAGGCAAGATCGCGCCCAAAGTATTCGTTTAATTTCTCTGCCATTTTCTTATTCCCCATTAAAAGTTCTCCTGTCTCAGTCTGTAAGGGACCCACATTTACTTACACTAATCTTTACCTTTTTACATACCTATGGAAGCTTTTACAGTCTGTTTTTATGTCTCTCGCTAGTTTACTCTCATATTCCATTTTCCCTTTCTTTATCAATTTCTTGGCCCTCTGCTGAATTCTAAAATCCTCCCAATCCTCAGGCAACATTATAGCCTCTTCCTTTGATCTAATACTATCTTTAACTTCTCTTGTTAACCATGGTTGGACCACTTTTCCTGTGGGATTTTTGTGTCTTAAAGGAATGTATATTTGTTGTAAATTATGTATGAATTCTTTAAATGCTAGCCATTGCTTGTCTACCATCATACCTTTTAAGGTAGTTTCCCAATCTACCTTAACCAACTCGCCCCTCACACCTACATAGTTTGCTTTGTTTAGATTTAAAGCCCTAGTTTCGGATTTAACTAAATCACTTTCAAACTCAATATAAAATTCTATCATATTATGGTCACGCTTCCCTAAAGGCCCCTTTACTACAAGGTTATTAATTAACCCTTTCTCATTGCACAATGGTAGATCTAAAACAGCCTGTTTCCTAGTTGGTTCCTCAACATACTGATCTAGAAAACAATCTTGCATACATTCCATAAATTTGTCCTCCATACTATTACTGCAAATTTGGTTTGCCCAGTCTATATGTAGATTAAAGCCCTCCATGATTTCTGTATTACTCTTGTTACATGCGCCTCTAATTTCCTGATTTAGACTCTGCGCTAGATTACAACTACTGTTTGGGGGCCTACAAACAACTCCCACCAATGTTTTCTGTCCCTTGCTGTTTCTTAGCTCCACCCAAACTGATTCTACTTCTTGATTTTCAGAGCTAAGATCCTTTCTCTCTACTGTCTTTATCCCATCCTTTATTATTAGGATTACCCGTCCTTCTTTTCCATTTTGCCTATCTCTTCTAAACGTTAAGTATCCTGGAATATTTAGTTTCCAACCTTGGCCACATTGCAACCACACCTCCGTTATGGCTATTAGATCAAACCTGCTTATTTCTATCTGCGCTATTAATTCATCAATTTTGTTGCGAATGCTTTGTGCATTCAGATATAATGGGCTGGATTTTGATACTGGGGCGGGTTGGGGTCGTGTCATCCACTTTTCGTGTTATTCACCCGACTGCAATTGGATGTGGGAGATTGATGCAATTTTCACCTAATTGGGCAATTGAGTTCCAGCATGTGGCAACCCATGAACCAATTAGTGTTTTCAGTCTGAAAGTCGCCTCTGATGATGCCATCATTGCTGCTGCATTGAGGTCTTCAGAGACTGCCTGCCCTTTGCTGTGAGAGGACCTGGATGCAAAATGAGCAGCAGCAGCCTTAAGTCTGCTCCCAGATATTTTTACACCACCACCACTCCCAGATATGTCTCCTCCCCATCGATTCATATATGCAGCCATCCACATAGCCATCCATATATGCATTCCCCATAGCCATCCATCCATCCATCCATCCATGGTTCAGAACAGACGTGTTTCAGGTAGAAAAGGTTAAAATCACAGAAGCCTTTCAAAATGGCATAAAAGAGGCAATTTAGTGCTTGTTAAGGGCCTTAACAGCCTATCCCGCCTCTTAGAGGCGGGACGGAGTCGGGACCAGCAGACACGATTTAATGAAAATTGCGTGGAGGCGGGATGGAGGCAGACTTGTGCCCGCCCACCAGTTTTCGCAATTTTAACCCCCCACACGCCTCCAAACCCGCCTCCACGGGTCAATGAAAATCCAGTCCAATGCCTTTAGCTTTGACTTATTTCTATTTTTCCCTGATGTCACCTTAGTCACTGATGCCTTATTACCTTTATTTCTCTCCCTGTGCCTTCCTGACCCACTCTGCTTATTTTTACCCAAAACTCTACTCTGCTCCATAGCCTTGACATTTCTCTCGCTGCTTTTAAATTTACTCTTTCCTGAATCCTCCCACCACCCGTTCATTAGTTTAAAGCCCTGTCTACTGCCCTAGTTATTCAGTTCGCCAGGACACTGGTCCCAGCCCGGTTTAGGTGGAGCCCGTCCCAACGGAACAGCTCCCTCTTTCCCCAGTACTGGTGTCAGTGCCCAAAGAGCTGAAACCCCTTCCTCCGACACCACTCTTTGAACCACACATTTAAACCTCTAATCTGTTTGTCCCTATGCCAATTTGCATCTGTCTCAGGTCTTTGAAGTTCAGCTTTTTAATTTGGATCCTAGCTCCTCAAACTCCCTCAGCATAACCTCATTCCTAGTTCTACCTATATCGTTGATTCCTACGTGGACCACGACAACTGGATCCTCCCCTCCCACTTCAAGTTCTTCTCCAGCCGTGAGGAGATGTCTTTAACCCTGGCACCGGGCAGGCAACACAACCTTCGGAACTCTTGGTCACGGCTGCAGAGAACAATATCTATCCCTCTGATTATACTGTCCCCTACCACAACTACTTTGCCTGTCACTTCCCGCACTTGAATAGCCTCCTGCACCATGGTGCCATGGTCAGTTTGCTTATCCGTCCTGCAGGCTTTTCCCTCATCCACACAGGCAGCAAGAACCTCATACTTGTTGGACAAGGGCAAAGGCTGAGGCTCCTCTGCAACTGCACCTGGGGTCCCCTTACCTGCCTAAGTTGCAGTCACACCCTCCTGTACCTGATCACTAACCAGACCTGTACCACTATCTAACCTAAGGGGTGTGACTGCCTCCTGGATCAAAGTGTCCAGGTAACTCTCCCCATCCTTGATGCCCCGCAATGTTTGCACCTCAGACTCCAGCTCAAAAACTCTGAGCTGAAGTTCCTCAAGATGCAGGCACTTACTGCAAACATGGGGTGTGATCTTGCCAGCCCTAGGGAGGCAGGTATGGAGGTGAGACTTCCGGGAAAATTGCAGAATCTGGGGGCGGGTACCCAATCCGTCCCCAACCCGCCTCCGTGCCATTTTGCCAGGAGGAGGGTAGCCGACCCACGCTGGGTCCCGGCTCCTTGGAGGCAGGAAGGGGATTACAGCCACTTATCTGCCTGTTAACAGGTAGTTAACAGGCAGATAAGAGGATTATCCCCATTTTACCCACACAAGTGTGGGCTTCCCAAAGGCTCCGAACCCCGCCAGGGTCATCGAGGCGAGTAGTGTGTCTGCGGGGGTCGGAGGGGTGCAAAAGTGCGCTGTGAAGGTGAGTGATGGGTGCAAGTGTGGAGAGGTGAGTATGTGGAGGTAAGTGGAAAGTGTTAGTAAAAGTTTACTTACCTTTGTTTCTTCCTGCAGGCTTCAATCGGTGGGTATGCAGAGTCTCGCACCTCCGCGGCAGAGATGACAGATGGCCGTTGCATTCTCCAATGCAGCCACCATCTAATTTCTGCTAAATAAAGATGTTTGATGAGTCTTGAATTCAAGAACTCATCAAACTACAGAGAATGTCAGTGTTTGACAGCTTCACAGAGCTGTCAAACGATGACAAATGATCTGTCAAAAATTTTTGACAGATGAAATGTCATACGTTGACGTTCTCTGTAACCGGCTTCCCCTTAATTGGCCTGCTAAGCCCGCTAGGCGGGCTTAACAAGATCAATCAACGGAAAATAGCGTGGGTTGGCCAGAAGTTGATGGAGGCGGGACTGAAACCTGACAAGTGGGAGTCCCGCCTCCAAAAGCTCCCCATTGGCAAAATCCAGCCCATGGTTGTCCGGGATCACAATGCTCTCCTCAAAATCCCACATGCTGTATTGCAGCACACCACCTGCACTGCCATCCCTATATGACCCTGTTTTATTTAATTAAATTTAATTTAGATCAAGTAAGCAGTCAGGAAACTACACTGTAAACTAAGTTACCTAAATACAAATTAAATTTGTATTTAGGTAACTTAGTTTACAGTGTAGTTTCCTGAATACTTACTTGATCTAAATTAAGTTAAGGGTACTGAAGTTAAATATTTACCTGTAACACAAAGCACTACAAGTAGCGTAGGCAAAAAGCAACAACTCCTTCCCCCTCTTCTCCAAATTCCCACTCTTTCCAAATTCCCAAATAAAACACTCTGTTCAAGTCCACTCCGTTTAATCCCGCTCTGTGCAGACCATTTCACAGAGGTTGCACTGGGATGTGTCTACAGTTATACAGAAGTGGAACATCATTGACATTGACGCAGCAAGGTACTGCAGCTCCTTCACAGTGTCATCCCCAACACCATTACCAGTGACTGCCAAGCATATGGCTGTTTGTGGATTCCTTCCAAAGCTTGATTCTGAGTTTTGGCAGCTTTGCCAGAGGTTCTCTCAAGCTACAATGTGGTGTGACGTAGTACGTTGAGATTTAATTAATCAGTGTTGTTGAAATTTACCAGCAATATGTATGTGCAGCTTTTCCTGTCACTTGCAAAAGATTTGGAGAGCACAATGTTTGTTTGAGCAGATTAATTTAACTCTATGAAGTGAAGAGCTTCAAATATGCCATCTGTTCCTTTGATACTTGTACTTGCAGATTGCATTTTCAAATCTGCCTGCCTTTTAAAAGAAGCATCCGCATGAAGAAGGTAAGACTTGCATTTATATAGTGCCTTTCACGACCACCGGACGTCCCACAGCGCTTTGCAGCCCATGAAGTACTTTTGAAGTGTAGTCGCTGTTGTAATGCAGGAAACGCGGCAGCCAATTTCCGCACAGCAAGCTCCCATAAACAGCAATGTGATAATGACCAGATCATCTGTTTTAGTGATGTTGATTGAAGGATAAATATTGGCCAAGACACCAGGGCTAACTCCCCTGCTTTACTTCAGAATAGTGCCATGGGATCTTTAACATCCACCTGAGAGAGCAGACAAGACCTCAGTTTAACGTCTCATCCGAAAGATGTCTCATCCGAAAGACGGCACTTCCGACAGTGCAACACCTCTCTCAGTGATCCCATCGCCACGCGCCATTCCCGAATGTCATAAGATCATAAGAACATAAGAAATAGGAGCAGGAGTAGGCCATTCAGCCCTCGAGCCTGCTCCGCCATTCAATAAGATCATGGCTGATCTGATCTTGGCCTCAACTCCACTTTCCTGCCCGCTCCCCATAACCCTTGATTCCCCTGTTTTTCAAAAATCTGTCTATCTCCGCCTTGAATATATTCAATGACTCAGCCTCCACAGCTCTCTGGGGTAGAGAATTCCAAAGATTTACAACCCTCTAAGAGAAGAAATTCCACCTCATCTCCGTTTTAAATGGGCAACCCCTTATTCTGAATCTATGCCCCCTATTTCTAGATTCCCCCACGAGGGGAAACATCCTTCCTGCATCAACCCTGTCAAGCCCCCTCAGAATCTTATATGTTTCAATAAAATCACCTCTCATTCTTTTAAACTCCAATGAGTATAGGCCCAACCTGCTCAACCTTTCCTCACAGGACAACTCCTTCAACTCAGGAATCAACCTAGTGAACCTTCTCTGAACTGCCTCCAATGCAAGTATATCCTTCCTTAAATAAGGAGACCAAAACTGTATGCAGTACTCCAGGTGTGGTCTCACCAACACCCTGGACATTTGTAGCAAGACTTCTCTACTTTTATACTCCATCCCCCTTGCAATAAAGGCCAATATTCCATTTGCTTTCCTAATTAGTTGCTGTACCTGCATGCTAACTTTTTGTGTTTCATGTGCAAGGATGCCCAGATCCCTCTGTACCGCAGCATTCTATTAGCTCTCTCCATTTAAATAATATTTTGCTTTTTTATTCTTCCTACCAAAGTGGATAACCTCACATATTTCCACATTATACTCCATCTGCCAAATTTTTGCCCACTCACTTAACCTATCTATATCCTTTTGCAGACTCTTTGTGTACTCCTCACAACTTGCGTTCCCACCTATCTTTGTATCGTCAGCAAATTTGGCAACAGTACACTCGTTCCCTTCATCCAAGTCATGTTGGGTCTGTCAGTGCTGAGCAGACGCGACTTGCAGCGGCAGGGGAGGCAATTCAGGTCATTATGACGAATGACTAAGAACTATTTTCAGCTCACCTTCAGAGTTTACCAGATCGCCCACGGATCACGTCAGGTAAGCAGGGCAGGAGTTGAATGGCCACGGAATCATCTCATTACTTGACAGTTTGAAATGTGCTATAAAAGCTCCCATCTCACAGCTGTTCACTTTCCAAGCTCAGAAGCTGTTACTTACTGCATTTGGAAGACAGATTGAGCTTTATGCAGGTCACAAGTGTTTGGAGTAAACACTCTATCTAGTGTCACCTCATTGGAACAAACTTTCTCACCCTTGACAGATTGCTTCTGTCAAATTCACCTGCCATCTATTACATCAGCATCGGTGCCCTTGAAACTATCTTGCTTAGGTCATTAGAATCCCACCAAGATCAGCTCCAACACCAGCAACACCAGGCACACCAGCAGCACCAACAACAACACCAACCTTCTCCGCAATCAACTGATGCTGCACAGGACACAGGGCATCAGCACCCGACCACATTGCTGGCCGGGAGGCCAGGGATGGCCTCACCATAGCCAGATTTACTTCACTTGACACTGTACACCCTGGCTGCCACATGATGCGCCAGGTTGGCAACACCGCACACCAAAATCATAAAGCAGCCCTACAATGCCTGTAAGGGGTGACCTGCGGCTCTGTGCTTAGCCTGGGTGCTAGTGCGGGGTTAGGCCTTGTTGCCTGTTCTGGTCTCCAGCCAGCCTGATAACACTAGACACCTGTGAGTGGTTCGACCCACTCGCCCTTACGGTTTTGACACTGGACTTAGGTGCGAGAGTAATAATGCAGAGAAAAACTCAGGTAGACCCGGTTGAATAGTGCGAAATGGAAAATCTTTATTGCATATTATTCAAGATTACGAGATACATGTCATAAGCACAGATTAACGACAGTACAATCTTACACACAGTTATGAAACTAATTTTAGGGAAACGAGGAGCACATGACACATCGTAAAAGGGGACACACATTATAATTATCCTTAAAACTTAAACCCTCCCCTATCAATACCTGTCCTAATCTAGATTTGTAGGATCGAGACTCATGCTCACCACTCGTGATAACTCGGAGAATTCCGAAACTCTGCTCGGATGTTTTTACCGCAGCACCTGACTATCCACGTGTTGATCAGGGGTCTCTGTACCCCACTTGTTTACTCGCTTCTGCTCCGGCTAGCAGGCTGGACCGTCTGCTGTCATGAAGATCTGTGTTGCCCTCGGAGTTCTGATACTACTCAAAAAAGAGTCTTCCTGTGCCCTACACCGGTTCGATAGAATTCGAAGAAGGGTCTTCCTGGGCCAGTTGTGGAGTAGCCGATAGAATTCAAAGAAGTGTTTATTCGACTTACAGGCGCGGTCGGGGCTTACTGACCGTGGCGATGCGTATTGTCGTCTTCTTCTCTTCTCATCTCATCTCATCTCATCTCATCTCCTCTCGGGCCTTCGGTTCCAACACCGTTTACCGACCCCTCGGGATGGTGCGCCCGCTTCCAGGCCTCACAGCCCAGTTCTCCACAGATCTTCGCGGCAAGCCACGAGGTTGATCCTAGCGGAGCAGAGTCCAGAGCCGTCAGGCAAGAGAATAAAAGTTCAGCAGTCTTCCAGCGAGTCAAAGCAGCAAGAGAGAGATGGACGGTTGTACTTTACAGTTATAGTGCTGTAATTCCTCTTTTCTCGCCCAATCTTAATGTCTATCTTTTGTCAGGGTTTTGGCGCTCAAACTTCTTGTATGGGGTGATCTCAGTCTTTAATGGGTTTCGGTGACACTTGTAACTGTCTGAGTACCCGTTAATATTTCTCCCATTGTGGAACCGGCTAGTAGTCTCCCTGGAGGGGTTTTGGGGCTTCCAAATGCTTGCTGTGAGTACCCGCGAACGGCTCTCTCATCGTAGAGCCGTGGGGATTTTGCATATTAATGTCTTTGGATGGGTCCTTGATCGCTCAGTACAATAGCCCTTGTTTGCACCTGGAGGACCGATTCCAGTATTTATGTTTAAAATGCAAACCCATCATGTCTTGTCAATTATCTCAAATGTGCTGAGTCCTGTTCGATCTTGCTGAAATGTATATTGAAGCGCCATCTTGTCTGCCTACTGAAAGTCTAGAACTTTCTGCCACGAGGCATGGCGGCCATTTTACAGGCTGTTTGTGTCCGTTTTGAAACCTGACAGCATTCTGCTGAAATAAAGCTGTTTATACGAAACTTTATGTCTCCTTCTTATTTTTATAAAATCGCGATAATTTTGCGAATTCTACATGCCCAAGCCATTCCTTTCACACTCATCACCATTGCAGGGGGTACCATTATGTCTCACCATTCACTGCAACTGACTAAGCCACTTCCAAAGATGCACACAAATCTGTCCAAGAATGCAAAGTGTTCAAAATAAAGGTATCAATTTTTGACAGCACATTAACAGAAACTTCACATGAACATTGGCTAAAACACACAAGTTCCTTGTGTGTTGTTAGTTGGTATGATTGCACGAGGATGAGGGTGAGTGTGAGGGGTGGCTAGTGAGATGGGGAAGTGATAATGTAGATAGAGAGGGATTGGTGGAGGTGCAAGGTAAGTTGGTGTGAGTAAGGATATGCAGGGGTAGGGTAGGGATGTGATGAGTGGCACAGCAGGATGAGGTTGAGTGTGGCTTTGCAGTAATGTTTCGTGATCTACTGAGATCATTGAAAAGTTTGTGCCACTGCAGCCAGGGACTCCTGATGACATCCCTGCTTGTGCCCTCCTGTGTAATGTGCAACCAGGCTGTGTTGATCTCCAGGGAGGTCTCTTCCACCCATTTGAAGGGAAGAGAACCTCCCTGCGTGCTGTGGGAGAGCCTGGGTGCAGCCGTGCACCTCTGTGCAGTCATTGTCAGTGTTTGCAGCACCTCAATGCTGTAGAACACTGACAGCACAACTGTCAAAATTAATTTGCGTATGGTCCCTTTAAGGAAACCAGCTGATGACACGTCATCAAATGATGTCATCAGACCTGCTTCCTTCAATTGGCCGGCAAATGCGCTGGGTGGGGCTTGACAAGCCCAATCAGGGGGAAATCATTTTGGACAGCGGGCTGGAGCCAGCAGCGAGGCCGGGACCCACCGAGGTTGGTAAACTCCAGCCCCAAGGGCTGGATTTTGTCATTGGGGGCGGGTTGGGGGCGGGTCAGGTGGTCGGCGGTTCCAGCTCCCACCTCCGATGTGAGACGGGATAATTTAGCGATTTTGCCCGATTTGGGCACTTGATTCCCAGCATATGCGAACCCCTGGCTCAATGAGTCTTTTGGTCCTGAAACTCGCCTCTGATGACGCCATTTATGCAGCTGCATTTAAGGCCTGCAAGCAGCCTTGGTTCATTGTCTGCCTTAGAACTTTTATGTGGGATTCTTTTAAGGGATTTGTGGTGCTGAGATGTCAACCTCAAGGTCCAAGGCCGCACCTAGGTTTGATGAGGACTCCCTCCATGCTCTGGTGGAGGGAGCCAGAGCTCAGAAAGAGGTGTTGTTTCCTTCCTCTGGGAGGAATAAACCTCCCCAGCTGACCAAAGCTGTGTGGCTGCAAGTGGCACAGGAGGTCAGTGCAAGATCAATGTGCAGCAGAACCTGGCTGCAGTGCAGAAAGAAGTTTAATGACCTTCTCCGCACAGGAAAAGTGAGTATGACATCACCATGACCCTCAATCTGCTCCCCATTGCATCACATGACCAGCACTGTGCATTGTCAACCTCCTCCTCCACATTCCACTTGAACCTTACATCCTTTGCACCCGTAACCATTCCCTCTCTCTATGTACACATTCACTTAACTATTCGACTATGCTGCCCTCACACTCGCTATCACTGTTAAGCTATGACAACAACTTACAACACACAGGGACGGCCCTTGGTCTTGGGACCTCACTCCATCTTTGTGTCCTTCTAAGCATCTATGCTATGGATTCTCTACACTCACTCCATCATTATCACTCAAACTCCATTTGTGTCCCTCATTTCAGGAAGAGAGAGTCCACAATAAGAGGGAAAGAGCGAGGACAGGAGGAGGGCCACCCTCAATAGCCCTGCTCACCAATGCAGAGGAGGCAGCCCTTGAGATCGTGGGAGCCGAGGAGGATGTGCAAGTGGGGGACGGACAGACGGGCGCATCAGAGCAAGCTGGTGACAGAATAGTTTTGCATCTCTCTCATTTACATTGCATGAGTGACTGATATTGATTCTGATGCTCCAACAGATTGACTTATGATGATCTGCACAATTCCATGTGCATGCAACGTTTATATCACATGTCTAACTCTTTCCTTTACTCCCCCACAAGACCATCGACAGCCCCCCTCCCCACTATCCGGGAGGAACAGCCTGAGCCAGAAGGTTCGTCAGAGGAAGCTGCAACTCTGAGGGCGCAGCATCACCAGAATTCAACTGCACCCAGCACCAGCAGAGACACTCACACCTCGGTGGGACCTTCGGGAGATAGAGTAGAGTTGTCACCTGGTGTATCACAGCTCACAAGTGAGCATCAGCAGATGGTGGAGACAGGACAGCAGTGGAGAGTCCTCGTCGGAGGGCGCAGGACTCTCCCAGCTCGGCTCAGCTGCATGTCGACCCTGTGCCTCTGGGTCCATCCAGAAGGAGAGCTGTGCTGGAACTCCAGGAACAGGTGCAGGAGTCTCTTGCAGGTTTTGTCTCCAGGGTCGCTGCGAGTGTGGAGCGAATAGAGGAGTCCATCGCTAACATGAGCAGAGCCTTTGTGGAGGCATTGGCGCATGAACACATCACCACGGAAAGGATTGCAACCTCCGTGGAAAGGATGTCTACCTCCATGGCTACCATAGAGGAGAGGATGGCTACGGTAGAGCAGAGGCTGGCTATGGCCATGGAGGAGCTAAGTCACCAGGGTTTTGAAAACATGGTCATTGCTCAGAATAGACTGACATCTCTGGACGAGCGATGGTCAGCTATTGAGCAGAGAAGCCAGAACTTCATGGAAGTCCTCTGGAGTAGGACTGCCAGTGCAGAAATGGGTCCTCATGACCCCCCTGAAGAGCATTAAGGTGCTGTCAAGCCACTTGCTAGATCTGAAGTGGGGCTGACCCATGAGAGGGATGTTGGTGGCAGAGAAAAAGGAAGTGGGGGCTCCTCTCCAAGCACTCACACGACCATGCCACTGCAGAGCGCTCGGTCAGAGCCCCACCAGAGTCCTCACCCAACTGAGATCGGCGTCTCAGCCCCTGCACAGCAGCAGGAGCAGCAGACTGTTGCGAGCCCTGACAGGCTCGCAACCCCAAAGAGGACGCCCGCCAAAGGTGTCGAGGTAGGAGCAGCATGAAAAGTGAGCAAGGTGCCTCCACATCTGCTGAAGCCACAGGGTAAGCACCACGTAGGAGCATGTGTAAGAGGGAGATAAAGCACAAGTAGTCACAAGGGTAGTCACTTGGGTGTTCTGTTGTGTTTAATTGTCAAATGCCATCCTTGACTGAATGTTATAAAATGACTTAATGGCAAACTGTTGAAGTTGTGGGCTGTGTCATTTCGCAAATGGGACTTCCACTTGAGGGCTCAGGGCGACTTTGAATTGTCAGTATGGTGGTCAGAGTGATAGGAAGCCATAGGTTCATGTCCATTGTCGATGGTCTGGTAAGAAGGTGTGAGCCAAATGTGTTTGATTGGGCAGCCTTATCAAATCGGGCCAAGATGAGTGCATCCCTTACATCCTGAGCAGCAATGTTCTCGCGTGCTGCCGCTGCTGGTTGATGCGCCTCCGCAAGCCCTTCGTTCTCGCTGTCCTCCTCCTCCTCCTCCTCCTCCTCCTCCTCCTCATCGTCATCTGAGGAGACTATGCAATGAGCCATTTGTACCTCAGGCAGCTGCAAGCCACGATGCTGTGCCATGTTGTGAAGTGCACAGCAGACCACAACGATTCCGGAGACCCTGGCTGCTGAGTACTGCAGGGCTCCACCTGATCTATCAAGGCATCTGAATCGCATCTTCAGCAAGCCGATGGTTTGCTCGATTATGGATCTGGTGGAAATGTGGCTGGAGTTGTAGCGCTCCTCAGCTTCGTTGGATGGCCTCCTCAATGGCGTCATTAGCCACGTCTTCAGGGGATAGCCCTTGTCTACAAGTAGCCATCCGCAAAGTTGATTTGACGGACTGAAGAGCGGAGGCACACTAGACTGGCGCAGGATGAACGAGTCATGGCAACTGCCAGGGTACTTGGCGCAAACATGCAAAATGTCCTTCTTGTGGTCACACACCAGCTGCACGTTGAGGGTGTGGAAGCCCTTGCAGTTGACAAAAATACCTGGATTGTGATGGGGTGCCTTAAGGGCCACATGTGTGCAGTCTACGACACCCTGCACCCTTGGAAAGCCTGCCAGATTAGCTAATCCAACCGCACACACGGTTATACTTGCTTGATCCTTGGAGAAGTTGATGTAATTGTGCACGTTGGCAAAGAGGGCATCGGTTACCTGCGTGATACAAGTGTGTGCGGCTGCCTTGGAGATGCCGCTGATGTCTGCTGTTGATCCCTGGAATGAGCCTGAAGCAAAAAAGTTGAGTGCGGTGGTGACTTTTACGCCCACTGGTAAGGGGTGTCAACCCGCTCCTCTAGGCTCCAGGTCTTGCTGCAGCATTGCTCAGATTTCACTCACTACCTCTCGCGAAAGTCTCAGCCTCCTTTGGCACTGCTGCTCTGTCATGTTGAGGTAGCTCATCTTCTGTCTGTAAACCCTGTTTTAGGGGCTATCTCCTGCGGCGACGTCCTTCCCTGCGCTGGCGCCTTCTGGCCTGTGCAGCTTCAGGTGGGTGAGCAGCAGGTTGGTGCTCCTGTTGTTGCTCCTGCTGTTGATGCTGCTGTTGTTCCGGGTTCTGCTGCTGCCGCGGCTGGTCTTCGTCTGAATCTGAGGTCCAGGAGGAAAGGAAATAAATGGTTCCCATGCTGCAGGTATATACCTCAGTTGAGGAAGCGTTCATTCAAGGTGGGGAGAAGGTTTTCCCAGGAGGTCACAGTGGAGATGGATCTCAGCTTCAACACTTGCAAAATCAGTAGACCTGCAAAAAGTTCTCCAAGACCTGAGAAAAGAAAGTTCTTCCACCTGCAAATGATCATTGTGGAAAACTCTGTTTTTACGGTGGAGCTGCAGCTGTTAGGAAGCCAACCACTTGTGAACCCGACAGGATTAGCTTGTGTGTTCCAGGGGAGACGTGCAGCACGCAGCAAATGTGGTAAACTCTGAAAGGCCTCTCAAAATGGCATTATAGAGGTACTTAAGTGCCTATCCCGCCACTTGGAGGCGGGACCGAAACGGAGTCTGCAAGCCCGCATTTGGGAAATTTGCGCAGAGGCGGATTAGAGGCGGGATCAGAGCCCGACCCCATTTTTTGCAACTTTCCCACCTGCAAACCCGCCTCCTCGGGCCCGGCAAAATCTAGCCCTAAGTCTCTGGAGTCGGACTTGAACCGACAACCTTCTGACTCAGAAGCGAGGGTACTCCCAACTGAGCCACAAATGACACTAAGACAATTAGGTCCCAGATTTTGAAATTACATGTACGTAATTGGATTTCCTGCAAATATTTCATGTTGATTTTTGGTATTATGCACCTGCCTTTGTTTGCGCTTAGCCTCGTTTTTCATTATTATTATGACAGTCTGCAGATTAGTTCCCCCTTATCCAATAACGAGAGCCTTAGAGAGCTGGCATTGTATAAATCCTTTACTAGATGTGCCATTTTTGGATTTAATACCCTTACGTTTCGCACCCTTAATTTATTTCCTTCTTGAAATGTCAGACGCTCCGATTTATAGACAGGTTCTTAGATGCTGTCACACAGGGTTCCCTTAACTCATCTAATCCGTCCTTGTATATTTTCCATGATATAGGTAGCTGCTGATTCTGTCACTTCACTTTATCTGATGTAATGACAAGCGACTATCCATACTTGTCTTTCCTCGCCTCGATTACTTTCTTGTCGGTCGATAATCCTGCTGCTTTATTTCTTGTTCCGAGGATTTTTCCAAAATTTCAATGGGGAAAACCTCTGCAGCAGAGTCAGCATGCTCCATTAAGTTTATTCCCTCTTTTTTATTATTAGTTTATCGTTCATATAGAGTCATAGGGGGAAAAATTCAGTATCGCCCCGTTTGGGGCGCAATTATCGGCCGGGCGCAAAGATTAGCGCCTGGAGCTAATTATCGCCTCCGACTGCAAACTTGGCTTTTATCGCCCCTGGAGGTGATTGGAGCGCTAAATCAGGCGCTTCACACCTCTCTTAAGGCGCAAAGGCCGAGGAGCGAGACGCTACCTCAGTGCGCTGGCGAAGCTCATGTGATGTCAGTCAGCAATGGAACACAGACACAATGGCCCCGGCCAGTTCTTAAAGGGGAGGGTCGATCTTGCTCTCCATCCACACCCTGCTCATTGCAGCCTTGAATCTCAGCCTGGAGAGACCTGTACATCAAATCTGCTGGAAAGAATAATGGAGAGGCCCAGGGAAAGAGCTCAGAGTGCAGCCCCCACAATCTCTTCTAAATCGATACAAGGAAAGGCAAATCAAAATGAACCTGCAAAGTGCTGCTCAGTACCCAAAACTCCTTCACACAGCATTGAATCTCTCCAGAAGTCTCTCTCTCTCACTCTCAGAATGCGTGGTTCAAAAATGTCGCCAACAAAAAAAGGCAGGAAGCGGTTGCCTTTAAATAGCGCTCCCCCAGCCCCTTCCTGACTGCAAAATGCTCCCCTCAACCTGTTGTTGCTAGCGGCAGGTGGTAAGGCAGGGGGCGCCACTCAATATCCGCTCCGGGGCGCTACCGGGGCATTGCGCACTCGACTGACGTCACGATCTGCCGGTGCAGGTGATCGTGGCGGTACTGTTTAGCGCCGCCACAAAATGTCTAGTTAATTTCACGAGCAGCACAAACATCGCCGCGCCCGGGCGCTAGTTGCTTTGCACCACATTAGCACCCTCTTAAGGCGCTAACGGGAGGCGCAACCAACTGAATTTTTCCCCCATAGAGTCACATAGTTATACAGCACAGAAAGAGGCCCTTTGGCCTATCGTGTCCGCGCCGGCCATCAAGCCCTGTCTATTCTACTCCCATTTTCCAGCACTTGGTCGATAGCCTTGTATGCTATGGCATTTCAAGTGCTCATCTAAATGCTTCTTGAATGTTGTGAGGGTTCCTGCCTCTACCACCCTTTCAGGCAGTGAGTTCCAGATTCCAACCACCCTCTGAGTGAAAAAGTTTTTCCTCAAATCCCCTCTAAACCTCCTGCCCCTTACCTTGAAACTATGCCACCTGGTTATTGACCCCTCTACTAAGGGGAAAAGTTCCTTTCTATCTACCCTATCTATGCCCCTCATAATTTTGTACACCTCAATCAGGTCCCCCCTCAGCCTTCTCTGCTCTAAGGAAAACAACCCCAGCCTGTCCAGTCTCTCTTCATAGCTGAAGCGCTACAGCCCAGGTAACATCCTGGTGAATCTCCTCTGCACCCTCTCCAATGCAATCACATCCCTCCTATAGTGTGGCGACCAGAACTGCACACAGTATCAGGTCGAGGCTCAGGAGAAACCATATAACTAAATAAAGAAAAGCCGTACAGTTCAGAGCAGGAACTATCTGCGAGAGTTGACGACAGGTAGATACTCAAGTGGTATCTTTGGTTAATTTAAAAGGTGTTCACTACTGTGCTACCAATCTGCAGGTGTCGGCCACAGGATATCAATGAGCATTAAAGCTGGAGTGTATTCAGAGCGAATTACTGACGCGATTGTGTGCTGGTAGGTTAGGGTCGCCAACTCTGGTTAGACATATTCCTGGAGGTTTCATCACATGACCTCCTGCCTCCAACTGCCCCGCCCCCACACTCCCGCCATTGGTCGCCCAACACGTCCATCCTCGCGGCGCCTTGCCTTCCCATGGCCAATTGAAAAGCGAGCAGACTCCTCATTACCCAATTGAATGATTCTCGACTGTCCGTCAATCAGCCTTTTTCCCCCAATCTCCAACAGTTTTACAACTAATAAACAGATGTATTCAAAGAAAATGAAAAAAAAGCACTCACTTTTTTTTTCTCCTTGGGATGCTCGCTGCAGTGTCCTGGAGATTAATCGTCAATTCCTGGAGACTGCAGGCCAATCCTGGGTGGGTTGGCATCTCTATGCGAGGTGCAGCAGGACAGGGGATGGGTGGGATTGAGGGCCTGGTGTGACATTCAATATTCCATGTGCTGCAGGGCATTTAGGTTGGAAATGACTTGCTGTGGTCTTTGTTTTGTCACTGTTCCTTCTCACTCCATCGATCATTCAGTTCTCAATCTAATATGGCTCTGCTTCATAAGCTAATACTCCGTCGTTCACTGTGTTTCGGTCACGCGCTCTTCAGGCCTATGCATCATGCTGGCTGCTTAAGACATTAAAGGTCATGATGTTATTAATCAAAATAGAAGCCATGAAGGAAAATAAGTTCGTATAGCATTGAATAAGATTAATTTTTTAATAAGTAGGAGGACTAGCCAGCATTTTATAACAATTCCTTATGTAGTTTTAGAATTTTTGGATCTTAGTTGTAGCACTTTCACCTCTGAGTCAGAAGGTCGTGGGTTCAAGTCCAGCTCCAGAGACTTGAGCAGTGTCGGAGGTGCCGTCTTTCAGATGAGACGTTAAACCAAAGCCCCTGTCTGTGTTAAATGAGACGTTAAACCAAAGTCTGCCCTCTCAGGGTGCCGTCTTTCAGATGAGATATTAAACTGAGGTCCTGTCTGCTCTCTCAGGTGGACGTAAAAGATTCCACGGCACTATTTCGAAGAAGAGCAGGGGAGTTATCCCCGATGTCCTGGTCAATATTTATCCCTCAAACAATATAAGTAAAAAAACAGATAATCTGGTCATTTTCACACTGCTGTTTGTGGGACCTTGCTGTGCGCAAACCTGGCTGCTACATTACAATAGTGACGACACCTCAAATGTACTTCATTGACTGTGAGCACTTCGGGACATCCTGAGGCACTGTACTAATGCAAGTCGTTCCTTTGTCACTTCTGGCTACACTGCATCATTAATTGCTAGGATTTGCAGATTTCTTTACAGACCTTCAGACCTGTCCATCTAGTCTATGGGATTGGATCAAGCCAAGGCATAACTGTGGCATAAATTGTATGGAAAGCTACAGAGTAAACATTCTATCAGAATATGCCTTTAGCTATGAACTACCAAGCAGATTTATTAATAATAAATAGAAATGATAAACAGTAGCAAAACCAAATAGAATACTTACAGTAATGTACAGAGCTTAATCGTTCATTATTACAATATAAAAAGTAACAGTGGTGTCTTCTGTGCTAAAGCTGACAATATACAGCTAGTATAAAAACAGAAAATGCTGGAAATACTCAGCAGGTCAGGCAGCATCTGTAGAGAGAGAAACAGAGTTAACGTTTCAGGTCGATGACCCTTCGTCAGAACTGGGATATAAAGCAGGTCCCTGACCACATTGTTGCATGAGTGTTTGCTATTAACTTTCCATGGACTCTCCTTCCTCTCTCTCTCTCTGTGATGGCTTCAAAAGGAATGTGAACCAGACCTTGGCTTCCTCAGATATATTTTCAAAATCCTTTCGAGTTTGACCAGAATAAAGGAAATCAAAAATGTACTTCTCACGCTCCAATAGAACTGCCAATTAAACACATACAAATATAACTTTCAGCTGATGTTCTCCCAATCTCCTGCCTTAACTTTGGCGGAGGCGTGTCGGAAATCACGGAGAGACGGCGTAATTTACCACTTAAGGCGTTTCTCCGAGGTTTACACTAACCTTCCGCTGAAGCTAAGCTGGAGATCAGAAGAAGGCATGTGGAAAGTTTACTCCAAATTTGAAAAGATACATAGGATGTTTGTATTTGAATTGAATGGAATTACATTAGGGGTCAGTGCAGTCAATTATACCCTGCTCTGTGGGACTCCTGCCACAAGGTAGAATTGAGGGCAATTAGTTTTTTCCTACTTACCTTATTAAAAACCCTATTTTTTTTTTAAAGGAACGATAGTTCGCCACTCTGTCCTCATAGCCAAAACCTCTCAAACTGCAGCAGTCATGTTGGATCAGATGTTTAAAGGATATAATAACCAATGGAATTAATATGTCCTTCAAACATCGAAGAGTTTGCTCCTCAAATATGATTATATCTTTATAACAGTGGGTGTTCATTTAGTACAATCTAATCAGTGCCAGTTTTATTCCCCTTGTAAATAAAATAGACTGTATCTTTGTTCAAAATATGACTTATTTATTTATGAAATCAGCAGGGTACAGTCACACAATCAATCACAGGCTTTATGAAGCGTTGAGTTGCTTAGCAGTCAACTCAACGGTGAAGTTATTTCCTCAAGTCGAAAGTGTAAGAAGGAATGCAGATGGTAATACTTCAAATTTAATCATAGATTTTCACCAAGGGTTCAATGACAATCAAAACTTTTTGTAGTTGATTAATCCTGAGGAGTATTCAAAATTTTGTCAGTTATTACTTAATCTTTGCACCTTGAAGATGCTCACAATTTTGGTTCAGAATGAAATTGTCCTTTTCCTTATTGAGAGGCACCATGTATTTGAGGCAGTTGTGGCTAGTGTGCTTTGAATTGTGTAGCTCTGAGAGTCTTCTTTGAAATTTATCCTCCTCTAGACCAAAGGGGGCTCATTTTGACTTTGGGCAATAGTGTGAAATGGGTGATATCGAACTGGCTGGTTGCTATACAACTCGCACAATTTACCCTTCCATTGAATTCAATTGGAAGGAAAATCAGGCCAGGTGCATAATGTAACCTATTCGATAACGCCCATTTTACACCATCGCTCAACAACAACCACGTCAACTTGCATTTGTATAGTGCCTTTAACGTAGTAAACCGTCCCAGGGCAATTCATAGGAGCGATTATCAAACAAAATTTGACACTGAGCTACATAAGAAGCTATTAGGACAGGAATAGGTAGGTTTTAAGGAGTGTCTCAAAGGAGGAAAGAGTGGTATAGAGGCAGAGAGATTTAGGGAGGGAATTCCAGAGCTTAGGGCCAAGGCAGCTGAAGATACGGCCACTAATGGTAGGGCGATTAAGATCGGGGATGGGCAAGAATTGTAGGACTGCAGAGACCTCGGGGGGTTGTAGGGCTGGTAGAGATTACAGAGATAGGGAGTGGTGAGTCCATGGAGGGATTTGAAAACAAGGATGAGAATTTTTAAATCGAGGTGTAGCCGGACCGGGAGCCACTGTAGGTCAGCGACCACTGGGGTGAGGGACGAATGGGACTTGGTGCGAGTTAGGATATGGGCAGCAGGGTTTTGGATGAGCTCAAGTTAAGGTAGGTTCCATTGTGGGAGACCAGCCAGGAGAACATTGGAATTGTCGAGTCTACAGATAACAAAGGCATGGATGAGCAGCAGATGAAACTTCGGGAATCTGGGCGCAATTGCGCTTGAAATGGCGTGAGTTTTCCGAAGTGAAGATTTGGTTCAAGTTTTTGCCCAAACTCATTTGCATAATCACAAACGTAAGCTCTTCACTGAACCAGCGCAATCGGGCGGCAGAAAAGAACGTATTTGTTTATTTTCCTTTGCAGTAAAAAATATCCATTGATGTATTTCAGAGTGGCAAACTGGTGCAGTTTTATTACTACAGCTGAAAATGGGTTTAGCACAAAAAATAGGCTTTGTTAATAAGAGTGACGAGTCCACCACCTTGTGAGTAACCTGATTTTAAATCACTGAAAATGACTTAAAAAAAATATACGCTACCATTTAATTGCTTCATTGGTGTACAGTTATGTTTAAAACCTTTTAAAACGTGCCTATTAGTGCCTTTGCGCCTAAAAAAAAAACTTAATTTGAAGAGCCTCCTTGAACAGTCACAATTGTTGGAAACTCGCCATGGCGATTATTTTGATCTGGGGGCGTGGCCAGTTTTGTGGGCGGGGACAGCTTCCAGTGCGATGTTTTTTAAACCATTGCGGAAGCTCGACATACAATTCTGCCAACTTTTGTGCTGGTAAGGCCGATTTTATTTTTTTTATTCGATGTGATCGTCGCTGGCAAGGCCGGCATTTATTGCCCATCTCTAGTTGCCCTTGAGAAGGTGGTGGTGAGCCGTCTTCTTGAACCGCTGCAGTCCGTGTGGTGAGGGTTCTCCCACAGTGCTGTTAGGGAGGGAGTTCCAAGATTTTGACCCAGCGACGATGAAGGATCGGCGATATACTTCCAAGTCAGGATGGTGTGTGACTTGGAGGGGAACTTGGAGCTGGTGGTGTTCCCATGCGCCTGCTGCCCTTGTCCTTCTAGGTGGTAGAGGTCGCGGGTTTGGGAGGTGCTGCCGAAGAAGCTTTGGCGAGTTACAGCAGTGCATCTTGTAGATGGTATGCACTGCAGCCACGGTGCGCCAATGGTGGAGAGAGTGAATGTTTTAAGGTGGTGGATGGGGTGCCAATCAAGCGGGCTGCTTTGTCCTGGATGGTGTCAAGCTTTTTGAGTGTTGTTGGAGCTGCACTCATCCAGGCAAGTGGAGAGTATTCCATCACACTCCTGACTTGTGCCTTGAAGATGGTGGAAAGGCTTTGGGGAGCCAAGAGGTGAGACACTTGCTGCAGAATATCCAGCCTCTGACCTGCTCTTGTTGCCACAGTATTTATGTGGCTGGTCCAGTTAAGTTTCTGGTCAATGGTGACCCCCAGAATGTTGATGGTGGGGGATTCGGTGAAGGTAATGCCGTTGAATGTCAAGGGACGGTGGTTAGACTCTCGCTTGTTGGAGATAGTCATTGCCTGGCAATTGTGTGGCGTGAATGTTAGCTGCCAATTATCAGCCCAAGCCTGAACGTCGTCCAGGTCTTGTTGCATGTGGGCATAGACTGCTTCAATATCTGAGGAGTTGTGAATGGCGCTGGACACTGTGCAGTCATCAGCGAACATCCCCATTTCAGACCTTATGATGGAGAGCAGGTCATTGATGAAGCAGCTGAAGATGGTTGGGCCTAGGACACTGCCCTAAGGAACTCCTGCATTGATGTCCTGGGGCTGAGATGATTGACCTTCAACCACCACAACCATCTTCCTTTGTGCTAGGTATGAGTGCAGCCAGTGTAGAGATTTCCCCCCTGATTCCCATTGACTTCAATTTTACTAGGGCTCCTTCATGCCACACTCGGTCAAATGCTGCCTTGATGTCAAGGGCAGTCACTCTAACTGCACCTCTGGAATTCAGCTCCTTTGTCCATGTTTGGATTTCAAGTGGTTTGCTCTAATAAAACTAGCGGAAACTCTAGGGCCGTGATTTCCCCGACCTCAGCGGGTCCGGTGCGGCCGGGGTCAGTGGTAGGTTGCAGGCCCCATTGTTGACTCCAGCCCACAGTCCAAAGTGATCTAACGTTGATTGGGATTGTTAAACGCACCCAGCGCATTTCCCGGCTATTGAAGGAAGCGGGTCTGGTGACATCACTTGACGCGTCATCAGCCGGTTTCCTTAAAGGGACCGTGTGCAAATTGATTTTGACAGTTGTGCTATCAGTGTTCTACAGCATTGAGGTGCTGCAAACACTGACAATCACTGCACAGAGGTGCACGGCTGCACCCAGGCTCTCCTATGACTCCCTCCATAGGTTTATGGAGGGAGTCACAGCACGCAGGGAGGTTCTCTTCCCTTCCAATGGGCGAAAGAGACTTCCCCAGGAGATCAATGCAGCCTGGTTGCACATTGCACAGGAGGACACAAGCAGGGATATGGTCAGAGTGACCAGGCTGCAGTGGTGCAAAGCTTTCAATGATCTCAGTAGATCACAAAACGTTACTGCAAAGCCACACTCAACCTCATCCTGCTGTGCCACTCATCACATCCCCATCACTCTGCCTTCCCCACCCTACTCCTGCACATCCTTACTCACACCAACTTACCTTGCACCTCCACCCATCCCTCTCTATCTACATTATCACTTTCCCATCTCACTAACCACCCCTCACACTCACCCTCATCCTAGTCCAATCATACCAACTAACACACAAGGGTAAGCACTTGGGTGTTTTAGCCAATGTTCATGTGAAGTTTCTGTTAATGTGTTGTCAAACATTGAAATCTTTATTTTCAATACGTTGCGTTCTTGGACAGATTTGTGTGCACCTTTGGAAGTGGCTTAGTGAGTTGCAGTGAATAGTGAGACATAACGGTACCCCACGCAATGGCGATGAGTGTGAAAGGAATGGCTTGGGCATTGTAGGGATGCTTTATGGTGTTGGTGTGGGGTAGTACCAATCTGGCATATCATGTGGCAGCCAGAGTGTACAGCGTGAAGTGAAGTAAATCTGGCCATGGTGAGGCCATCCCTGGCCTCCCAGGCAGCAGTGTGGTTGGGTGCTGATGCCCTCTGTCCTGTGCAGCATCAGTTGTTTGTGGAGAAGGTTGATGTTGTTGTTGGTGCTGCTGGTGTGCCTGGTGCTGCTGGTGTTGGGGCTGATCGTGGTGGGATTCTGAGGACCAAGGTGAGATAGTTTCAAGGGCACCGATGCTGATGTAATAGATGGCAGGTGAAGTTGAGATGACAGAAGCGATCAGTTAATGGTGAGAGAGGTTGTTCCAATGAGGTGACACTGGATAGAGAGTCTCCTCCAAACACTTGCAACCTGCAAAAGCTCAATCTGTCTTCCAAATGCAGTAAGCAACAGCTTCTGAGCTTGGAAAATGAACAGCTGTGAGATGGGGGCTTTTATAACACATTTGCAGCTGTCAAGTAAAGAGATGATTTCATGGTAACACAACTCCCGCCCTGCTTACCTGACGTGATCCCCGAGCAGCGGGGAACCCATGGGCGACCTCGTAAAATTTAAAGGTGAGCTCAAAATAGTTTTTAAGTGGCTGTTAACAAGCTCTTAATCACCTAAATTGCCTCCCCCGCCGCTTGGTGTCGGGTCTGTTCAGCGCTGACAGACCTGACACTTGGGAGACTAGCGTGGCGGCGGGTTGACAGCGGGTTTCCTACCTGCTGTTAAAAAAAGGTTTCCCCTCCCGGCCTGCCACCAAACGCACCCACTGACCCCCTGAAAAATTTCTCCCTAGGCTGCTGAGTTCACGCTACAAGAGGGGGTGCAGGGAGGGAGCGTCACGCCCTGGCAATGCATTTTGGGAAGTCAATGGCACACTGCACACAACTTTCCATCCATTAAAATCAATGCATGGAGAATCGGGGGAGGGTTACCCAAGGCCTCTCAACATGCGCGGCCATTGAATGAGGCTCCTCAGTGGCAGCCTGAACTCAGAAAATGAGCCCTGTCAAGTTTAAATCCATGCCCCTGTTAATTTGTGTATATATCCCAGACACCTGATGCGAACACATCTTGGTGTTTCGAGACAACGGCGCAAAGACCAACCCTTTGCAAACCTCCAGACCAACAAGATCCAAACAGAAAGAAAGAAAAGAAAGACTTGTATTTCTGTAGCACCTTTCACGACCTCAGGACGTCCCAAAGCGCTTTACAGCCAAAGAAGTACTTTTGAATTGTAGCCACTGTTGTAATGTAGGAAACAGGATGTGACATTGGGTATGTTAGCCGAGTGGTTATATTACTGGACCAGCAACCCAGAAGCCTGGATTAGTAATTTAATAGAACAAGAGTTCAAATCTCATCATTGCACTTGGAGAATTTGAATTCAGTTTTAAAAACCTGGAAATAAAAAGTGAAAGTGGCCGTGAAGCTGTCGGATTGCGAAAACCCAACTGCTTCACTAATGTTCGTAGGGGAAGGAAACCTTCCGTCCTTAGCCGGGCCAGGTCTATATGTGACTTCAGCCCCACATCAATGGGGTTGACTCTTACCTGCCCTCTAAAGTAGTCTAGCAAGCCACTGAGTTGTATCCAAACCACTCAAAAAAAAAGGTAGCCAACGGCCACCTTCTCAGGGCAACTAATGATGGGCAATAACTGCACTCATCCCGAGAATCAATACCATTTTTTAAAAAGCAGCAAGTAAGAAATAAGCACAAATTGAGTGGCCTGGCCTTTGAGTTCTGGATGCCAGGGTATTACGAGCTACATTTGGCACAAGGACTACAGTTTGAACACCATGATGTCAGCTTAGTAAAGCTAGTTTTTTGTAAAAGTTTATTGAGAATTTGTGATGATAGGTAAGGGTCGAACAGAAGTAGCATTTCAGTCAAAACATTAAAACGTTGCTAACAAAATAGGTTGAAAGAAAAAGGAAAGATTTGCATTTATATAGCGCCTTTCACAACTACTGGGCACCCCAAAGCGCTTTACAGGCAATGAAATACATTTACTTTTTGAAGTGTAGTCATTGTTGTAATGTAGGAAATGCGGCAGCCAATTTGCGCACAGCAAGCTCCCACAAACAGCAATGTGATAATGACCAGATAATCTGTTTTTTGTTATGTTTATTGAGGGATAAATATTGGCTCCAGGACACCAGGGATAACTCCCCTGCTCTTCTTCGAAATATTGCTGTGGGATCTTTTACATCCACCTGAGAGAGCAGGCGGGGCCTCGGTTTAACGTCTCATCCGAAAGACGGCACCTCCGACAGTGCAGCACTCCCTCAGCACTGCACTGGGAGTGTCAGTCTGGATTTTTGTGTTGAAGTCCCTGGATCCACAGCCTTCTCACTCAGAGGCAAGGGTGCTACAACTGATCCACAGCTGACACACAGATTGGACCTAATTTAGAATCAAAAACTTGAAGTATAAAACAATGCTGAAGACAATAGGGGGGGAAAAGCTCGCTCGCAACCATTTTGGATTGCTAACATCAGCTGGGCGCTAAATTTAGTGCCCGGTGAAAAATAGCGCCGGCGATCGGTAAATTCCATTTTAGCGCTCCAAGAGGGAGGTGGAGCGCTAATTCAAACTTCATTTCCTTCTTAGAGCGCTAACCCCGAATATCGGGGCGGTGCGTTCTGCAGCGCTATGCATTGGGTCATGTAGCACTGCCGCATGGAAGGGCTCTTCCCCTCATTACAGGGGAGGGCCCAAACCCACAACTCTGCGGGGCCCGACCTGGACCACCGGGGAGCGGGGTGCCGTGCCAGCAGCCCGTTCAAGAGGAGTGAAGGCTGCTCGACCGCGGCACGGACCCCGCGTTCAAAGACGCAATGGGCCGCGACAAGTAAGTTGGCCGATTTGTTTTCCCCCGCCCGCCAGCTCCCCTTTACTTATCGCCTCGCGAGCCTCCTGCCACTCCATTCCCGCCCCCTGAATCGGTCGCTGTCATCGGCCGCCGCAGACTCAGGGGGCGCGGGCCAATTTTGCAGGCGGGGCGAGAACAGGGCGCTGCGCACGGTGATGACGTTATCATTGCCTACACAGTGGAGTGGGGCGCTACCGGTTACCGCCGCCGCTAAACGCCCGCTGAATTTAGTGGGAGTCGTTAGCGGCGCCGCGCCTGGGCGAAAAGTCATTTGCGCCCCGTTAGCGACCCCGGGGCAATAATGAGGAGCACAAATGCACCCGATTTCTAGCCCTCGATGTTTTCATTATATTCTTTGGAATGTTCCAGTTGAATGGAAGAGCCAACAAGTAAATGATTGGAGAAAGCAAAAATGAAACCTAATTAAATTAATTGGATGAAAAGATGAAAAAAGCCTTAAATGACTCATCAAAGCAAAGAAATGAACAACTATGCAAAGGGAAAAGAATAACGTTGGAGCTGTCCTTTCAGCTGCAACGTGGTACAGTCAAACTCTGCATTATATCAGTAATTAAAATCAACTATGTCTTAAGTGGCTTAATAATCAACGTGATAAATCTAGTGATTGTCTACTGTGCTCCAACTTCACTGGTTTAACATTAGCAGTTAATTAACTTCAAGGAACTGCTTATTGAAGCTTCTGAGCTTAATGGTGAGTTCATCCATGTAATTAGGTAGACCTGGAAAGACATTCAATAGAAAGACTTAGATGGGGCAATTTAATTTCTAATTGATATATATATATATATATATTAGAAAAACAGAAAATGCTGGAAATGCGCAGTGGGACAGTCAGCGCCTGTAAAGAGACAAGGCAGGTTATGACGTTATGGGTGTGTACCCTTCATCTGGACCCCGTCTTCAGTTCTGACAGGCTGGATTTTGCCAATGGGGAGCTGTTGGAGGCGAGACTCCCACTTGTCGGGTTTCAGTCCCGCCTCCATCAACTTCTGGCCAACCCACGCTATTTTCCCTTGATTGACCTTGTTAAGCCCGCCCAGCGGGTTTAGCAGGCCAATTAAGGGAAAGCCAGTTACAGAGAACGTCAACATATGACATTTCATCTGTCAAAAATTGTCATCGTTTGACAGCTCAGTGAACACATATTTATAACAGCAATATTAACTATTCACCCTTGTGCAATCCCTTAGTGCCTCTCGTTACAGTGCCTTTGCCTACTCTAGTGCTCCTATAAAGTGTTGGCCCAGTGGCTGCAGCAGGGCTGGTGGAAGGCTGCTGAATGTCCGTGCGGGAGACTTCAGATGGCCTTGCAGGACGCTCTCGACCAGCTCTGGGCCTGGAAGGGCCGGCTGTAGACTGCACCACCTCAACTTGGGCGGCAGCATCTGGGCTGGCTGGATGACTGGCAGCGACAAGGACAATGGCGGAGTGCCAGTGATGGGAGCAGGAATGCTGTCATCCTGAGAGAGGACAGCAGGTTCCGGCTCCACTAACCCACTGCCACTCCCCCGGGGCAGCACCTCAGCATCCCACGCAATCTATTGGACCACAGATTGCTGGCCTGCTGCGGCACCGTGAAAGCCCCAGTCAATGGTGGTAGACCCAGCCATGATGGCAGCAGTCAGAGTTTGCGTGGCATCAAGCTGAGACTGCATGAGAGCAGTCTGAGATTGGATGCCACCAAGCATAGACTGCATTATAGCACTAAGACATTGCATTGCTTCCGCCTGTGCTGCAAAGGAAACTGCCAGATCAGCCATCACACACGGCATCAGGTCTGGGTCGCCATGGTCTCTCTGGGAGTCTATCAGAGATGCATCTGTCCATGAAAGTATTGGTAGCAGTGAGCACCACACAGTCATTGTGGAAACAAAGTCCCGTCTTCACACTAAGGAAACCCTCCATCGTGTTGTGTGGCACGACCACCGTGCTAAATGGGATAGATTCAGAACAGATCTAGCAGCTCGAAAATGGGCATTCATGAGGCACTGTGGGCCATCAGCAGCAGCAGAATTGTATTCCACCACAATCTGTAATCTCATGGCCTGGCATATCCCTCACTCTACCATTACCATCAAGCCAGGGGACCAACCCTGGTTCAATAAAAAAATAGTGCTGGAGAAATTAATGGGACTGAAAGCCGATAAATCCCCAGGGCCTGATAATCTGCATCCCAGAGTACTAAAAGAGGTAGCCATGGAAATAATGGATGCATTGGTTGTCATCTTCCAAAATTCTATAGATTATGGAACAGTTCCTGCAGATTGGAGGGTGACAAATGTAACCCCACTATTTAAAAAAGGAGGGAGAGAGAAAACAGGGAACTACAGACTGGTTAGCCTAACATCAGTAGTAGGGAAAATGCTAGAGTCTATTATAAAGGATGTGATCAAAGGACACTTAGAAAATATTAACAGGATTAGACAAAGTCAACATGGATTTATGAAAGGGAAATCATGTTTGACAAACCTACTGGAATTTTTTGAGGATGTAACTGGTAGAATAGATAAGGGAGAACCAGTGGATGTGGTGTATTTGGATTTTCAGAAGACCTTTGATAAAATCCCACATAAGAGGTTAGTGTACAAAATGAAAGCACATGGGATTGGGGGCAATATACTGCCATGAGTTGAAAATTGCTTAACAGACAGGAAACAGAGAGTAGGAATAAATGGGTCTTTTTCGGGGTGGCAGGCGGTGACTAGTGGGGTCCTGCAGGGATCAGTGCTTGGGCCCCAGCTATTCACAATATATATCAATGATTTGGATGAGGGAACCAAATGTAATATTTCCAAGTTTGCTGATGACACAAAACTAAGTGGGACTGTGAGTTGTGAGGAGGATGCAAAGAGACTTCAAGGCGATTTAGACAATTTGAGTGAGTGGGCAAATACATGGCAGATGCAGTATAACGTGGATAAATGTGAAGTTATTCACTTCGGTAGGAAAAACAGAAAGGCAGAGTATTATTTAAATGGTGATAGATTGGGAAATGTTGATGTACAGAGGGACCTGGGTGTCCTTGCACCAGTCACTGAAAGCAAACATGCAGTTGCAGCAAGCAGTTAGGAAGGCAAATGATATGTTGGCATTCACTGCAAGAGGATTTGAGTACAGGAGCAAGGATGTCTTACTACAGTTGTACAGGGCCTTGGTGAGACCACACCTGGAGTACTGTGTGCAGTTTTGGTCTCCTTATCTAAGAAAGGATATAATTGCCATAGAGGGAGTGCAGTGAAGGTTCACCAAACTGATTCCTGGGATGGCAGGACTGTTGTATGAGGAGAGATTGGGTCGACTAGGCCTGTATTCACTAGAGTTTAGAAGAATGAGAGGGGATCTCATTGAAACATATAAAATTCTGAAAGGGCAAGACAGACTGTCTGCAGGGAGGATGTTTCCCTGGGTGAGGGGTCTTGAATGAGGGGTCACAATCTCAGGATACGGGGTTGGAGATTTAGGACTGAGATGAGGAGAAATTTCTTCACTCAGATGGTGGTGAACCTGTGGAATTCTCTACCACAGAAGGCTGTGGAGGCCAAGTCACTGAATATATTTAAGAAGGAGAAAGATAGATGTCTAGACACAAAAGGCATCAAGGGGTATGGGGAGAGAGCGGGAATATGGTATTGAGACAGAGGATCAGCCATGATCATATTGAATGGCAGAGCAGGCTCGAAGTGCCGAATGGCATACTCCTGCTCCTATTTTGCTATGTTTCTATGTTTCTAATATGGAGTGTAGAAGAGCATGCCAGGAGCAGCACCAGGCGTACCTAAAAATGAGGTGCCAACCTGGGGAAGCTGCAACACAGGACTACATGCATGCTAAAAAGCGGAAGCAGCATGCTATAGACAGGGCTAAGCGATCCCAGAACCAACAGATCAGATGAAAGCACTGCAGTCCTGCCACATCCAGTCGTGAATGGTGGTGGCCCATTCAACAACTAACGGGAGGAGGAGGCTCCATGAATATCCCCATCCGCAATGATGGTGGAGCCCAGCACGTGAGTGCAAAAGACAAGGCTGAACCATTTGCAACCATCTTCAGCCAGAAGTGAAGAGTGGATGATCCATATTGGCCTACTCCTGAGGTTCCCACCATCACAGAAGCCAATCTTCAGCCAATTTGATTCACTCCGTGTGATATCAAGAAACGGCTGAGCGCACTGGATACAGCAAAACCTATGGGCCCCGACAACATCCCGGCTGTCGTGCTGAAGACTTGTGCTCCAGAACTAGCCACAACTCTAGCCAAGCTGTTCCATTACAGCTACAAAACTGGCATCTATCCGACAATGTGGAAAACTGCCCAGGTATGTCCTGTCCACAAAAAGCAGGGCAAATCCAATCCGGCCAATTACCGCCCCATCAGTCTACTCTCAATCATCAGCAAAGTGCTGGAAGGTGTCATCGACAGTGCTATCAAGCGGCCCTTCCTCACCAATAACCTGCTCACTGATGCTCAGTTTAAGTTCCGCCAAGACCCCTCAGCTCCCGACCTCATTACAGCCTTGGTCCAAACATGGACAATGGAGCTGAATTCCACAGGTGAGGTGAGAGTGACTGCCCTTGACATTAAGGCAGCATTTTACCAAGTGTGGCATTAACGAGCCCTAGTAAAACTGAAGTCAATAGGAATCAGGGGGAAAACTGTTGACTGGCTGGATTCATACCTAGCACAAAGGAAGATGTTTGTGGTGGTTGATGATCAATCATCACAGCCCCAGGACATTGCTGCAGGAGTTCCTTAGGGCAGTGTCCTAGGCCCAACCATCTTCAGCTGGTTCAGCAATGATCTTCCCTCCAACATAAGGTCAGAAGTGGGGATGTTCGCTGATGACTGCACAATGTTCAGTGCCTTTCACAACTCCTCAGATAATGAAGCAGTCCATGCCCACATGCAACAAGACCTGGACGACGTTCAGGCTTGGGCTGATAAGTGGCAAGTAACATTCGCGCCACAGAAGTTCCAGGCAATGACTATCTCCAACAAGCGAGAGTCTAACCACCGCCCCTTGACATTCAACGGCATTACCATCGCCGAATCCCCCACCATCAACATCCTGGGGGTCACCATTGATCAGAAACTTAACTGGACCAGCCACATAAATACTGTGACAAGAAGAGCAGGTCAGAGGCTAGGTATTCTGTGACGAGTGTCTCACCTCCTCACTCCCCAAAGCCTTTCCACCATCTACAAGGCACAAATAAGGAGTGTGATGGAATAATCTCCAATTGCCTGGATGAGTGCAGCTCCAACAACACTCAAGAAGCTTGACACCATCCAGGACAAAGCAGCCCGCTTGATTGGCACCCCATCCACCACCTTAAACATTCACTCCTTCCACCAGTGGCGCACCGTGGCTGCAGTGTGTACCATCTACAAGATGCACTGCAGCAACTCACCAAGGTTTCTTCAGCAGCACCTCCCAGCCCCGCGACCTCTTCCACCTAGAAGGATAAGGGCAGCAGGCGCATGGGAACACCACCAACACGAAGTTCCCCTCCAAGTCACACACCATCCTGACTTAGAAGTATATCGCCGTTCCTTCATCGTCGCTGGGTCAAAATCTTGGAACTCCCTACCAAACAGCACTGTGGGAGCACCTTCACCACACGGACTGCAGCGGTTCAAGAAGGTGGCTCACCACCACCTTCTCAAGGGCAACTAGGGATGGGCAATAAATGCTAGCCTAGCCAGCGACGCCCACACCGCATAAAAAAAAAAATAAAAAAAACTCTTTCCTCCAGCTCAGACAATGGTTGGTTGTCAGCTTGTCCCGCACCTGTGCGCTCCTGCTCCCTCCTGTTGTGAGCCACCTTGGCCTGCAAGGGAAATGAAAGTGTGTGAGTGAGTGTGGAACAATGTGTTTGGGTGATGTGCCTGCCATAGTTGAATAGCTGTCATTGTGTGCAGGGTTTGAGATGTGGGTGTGAGTGTTGGTAGGTAGAGGTTGTTGGTGGGTGAGTGCTGGGGGTGTGGTGCTTTGGGCAGTGTGTGTAGATTGTGTTACAGATGGTGGTATGTAGCATTTGTTGAAGCATTGACTCACCCTGACCACCCGAGCGAGGTCGTTAAATTTCTTCCTGCACTGTATGTGGGTCCTGTGGACCACAGTGCTTCCCGAGATGTGCTGGGCTACCTCCCTCCACATGGTGTAGAAGACTTGCGGCGAGGGCCTCCTGCCACTTGTCGGGTACAGCACCGCCCTCCGTCTCTCCACAGCGAGGACCAAGGCCTCCAATGCTTGCTCGCACAATCTGCGGGCTCTCTCCCTGGGGCGTGGATCTGCCATCAGTACAGCTGCTTCAGTCCTCCGGCTCCTTCTACTTAACCTGCTGCTGCTTTCTGAGGCAGCTGCACAGCCAGCAATGCTGAGAATGAGTTTCTGCAGCATCAAGAACCTCCCCTTTAAGAACTGGAAAAAGCCTATGGCAATGATGACTTGCGATTAGACTGCACCTGATATTGGTCCACCGTTTGAGTTTGGACTTTAAGGCTTGAATTAGCACCCCAATCATTTCTTTGAGCACTGAGACTTAATTTTGCTTTAACATACATCGACTACTAACAGTATTGTTCTTTTACAACTGTTCTACAGTATTACATTAAATGATGTACAATTCATACAACCAGTTTGCTTCACAAAGTCCAAGATGATCAGACTTGGAACCTTCGTGGGCTACCGTTAAGGTAAATGGACTTCCAACTGTCCCGAGAGCTCTAACTTTTGGAGTAACTGTTATGAGTACATGCGTGCAGTCTAAAGCATTAGCGCCTGGTGCTAATTCTCAAACTTTTCTAAAGATACCGCCCATTCCTGGGCTACAATGAATTTCTAGCCCTTTGTCTAGTAAAATATCATATTGTAGGAAAACTTATAGACATTTTTAAAACTTATTGAGGTTTATCAATCTATTGGGTGGCAAAAGAAAGAAAAAAGAACTTGCATTTCTATAGCGCCTTTACATCCTCAGGACGTCCCAAAGCACTTTACAACCAATGATGTACTTTAGAAGAGCAGTCACTGTTGTAATGTAAGGGGTAGAAATTAGGTCGCGCCCCATTTGGGGCGCAAATATCGTCTGGACGCAAATATTAGCGCCTGGTGCTAATTATCGCCACTGACAGGAAACTTCACTTTTACCGCCCCGGGAGGTGAGTGGAGCGCTAAATCAGGCGCTGCACACCTGTCTTAAGGCGCAAAGGCCAAGGAGTGAGGCGCTAACTCAGCGCGCGAGCGCAGCGCAGGTGCTGCCAGTTAGCGAGGGAACACAGACACACTGGCGCCGGCCACTTCTTAAAGCGGGGGGGGCCACTTGCTCCCCAGCCACACCCTGCTCATTGCAGCCTTGAATCTCAGCCTGGAGAGACCTGTAATCCATTTTGCTGCCAAGCATGGAGAGGGTGAGAGAACGCGCTCATCGCTTCACCGAGCGGGCCTTGGATGCTCTGGTTGACGCAGTGGAGCGCAGACGATGTATGCTGTTCCCGGAGAGTGGCAGGAGGCCTTTGCCACGCGAGTTCAGAAGAGTGTGGAGGGAGGTGGCTCAGAGCGTCTCCTCCAGGAGCATGGTGCCCAGGACCCATGTTCAATGCCGCAAAAAGTTCAACGACCTCACTCGGGTCGTCAGGGTGAGTGGCTTTTTCTCAATACCTCTCCATCCCTCCATCTCAACCTCACTCTATGGCCAGAGGGTCTTAAAACCCCAATGCACAACACTCATCCAACACCTATGGCCCTTTCATCAAACACACACACACATTCTACACTTTGCATACAGTAAGGGCTATTCACCTATGGGAGGCACATCAGGCAAGACCATGGCTGTATAGAGTAAGGGCTATTCACCTATGGGAGGCACATCAGGCAAGACCATGGCTGTATATTTACTCAGATGCTGTCCTTTTTCTTGCAGGCCAAGCTGGCGCATAATAGGAGACAGCAGCAACGGACAGGTGCAGGGCGGCCTCAGCTGCAACCCCTCAGCGATCTTGAGGAGCGCGTCCACAGGATTGTGGCAAGCCGGGTGATCGGTCCCGTCGCAACTGGAGACGCCGACCCCATTCTGGACAGCAATGGTAAGGTCATCACCTTTTTGTCCTCTGTCCTTCCACTTGTCCCTCACAACACCAGCCTTTGACACTTTCAATCCAACTTGCTAACTCGCTGCACTTATTCCTCCCTTACTGCCACCCTGTCCTCACGCTAAAGCCACTCTTGTACCTCCCTGCTTTCAGATGGTGATTCACCAGCTGAGGAGACGGGCCCTGAAGCTGCCAGTGGGAGTGAAGCTGCAGCCGAGGAGGAAGAGGAAGCCGGAGCATCAGTGCCACCCTCTCCCGAGGAAGCCCATGCCCACACTGGAAACACGCCTTCCCTGGAGGGGAGCAGGGGGGAAGGGTCTGATGAGGGTGAAGCTCCAGGACCCAGCGGGCTGCAGCAACGCCATGGGGGTTGGGAAGAACGGGGGCCTTCTCCCCAGAGGGAGAGTATGCCAGCGACTCCTACTGCAATGGACGCAGAGGAGGAGCGGCTGATCGCAGAAATGAACACCCAGGCGGTGGGCATGCACACTGAGCTCCTGGGTGCAGTGGGAAGGGTGCCCGAATGCATTGAATCACTGGCAAGGAGTGTGGAGCACTTCGCTGTAGCACAGGAGGATGCCACACTAAAGCTTAGTGCTGCAATTCAGTCACTGACTGCCGTGATCCCATCTCTGACTGCTCTCATGCAGACTCAGATTGAGGCCACGTGAGAACTGACTGCTGCCAACCTCGATGGTTCGTTCACATGTCCCCGGGGCTCTCACTGCGCCGCAGCAGGCCAGCAATCTGTGCTCCAGCAGATTGCTCCGGAAGCTGAAGTGCTGCCCCGTGGGAGTACCAGTGTGTCGGTCGAGCAGGGAGTTGCTGTCCTCTCTCACGATAACAGCATTCCTGCTGCCAACACTGTCACTTCTCCACTGCACTTGCCACCGCCTGTAGGACAGACTGCTGCCGCCCATGCAGAGTTGGTGCAGTCTGCAGCCGGGCCCTCCAGGCCCAGAACTGATCGAGGCCGTCCTTCAGGGGCATCTGCAGTGTCATGGTCTGACAATCAGCAGCCTTCCACCAGCCTTGCTGCAGCCACTGAGGTCCCATTACGGAGGAGCAGTAGGGTTAGAAGGGGAGAAGTGCGCAAGGGAAGGAGATCACCCTCGAAGGGCAAAAAGTAGGAGGTGTGACAAAATGCTGGTCATTTTTTTATTAAAGGCCGAGGTTCGTGGTCCAACTTTTGTCTAGTGTTTTGGACATTATCTCCAGGTTGTGAGAACCAGTTATGTTAATGACTGTTTTTTTGTGTTTATTTCTATGAGTTTGTCATGAGGAAATGACACACACAGTGTTTGTAAAATAAATAAGTTTTTGTATTCAAAATATACATGTTTGGTGTTTGGAATCATTGGTGCCTTGGCCGGCTTAGGGGTTGCGTGCTGGGTTCATTGATGTTGTTAGCAATGGCAGAAGCCATTTCCACAGCAGGGGCCCTAGAAGCGGCTTGCTATCAGCCGTTGACGGACGGCCCTTGCTGGTTCACCATTGTGGGCCGTTCTCCCGCCTTGGTGCTGCTGATGATCATCCTCCTCTTCCTCTTCCTCCTCTTCCTCCTCCTCCTCTGGTGGTGCTCCAAGGCCTGGTGGCATTGGCTGGGTCCTGACGATTGCCATGTTATGCAACATGCAGCACACAACTACGAAGTTGGATACTCGCTCAGGCGAGTACTGCAGGGCTCCTCCAGAATGGTCGAGACAGCGGAACCGTTGCTTCAGCACGCCGATTGTGCGCTCAATGATGTTCCTGGTAGCTTGATGGCTCTCGTTGTACCGCAGCTCAGCAGGGGTGTTGGGCGTACGGAGCGGTGTCATCAGCCAGGTGCTCAATGGATACCCCTTGTCCCCGAGAAGCCAACCAACTGGCTGATGCGGTGCCTCGAAAAGTTCTGCCACAGTAGTCTGGCGCAGGATGAAAGCATCGTGGCAGCTGCCAGGATAGTGGGCATTGACAGCGAGTATCAGCTGTCTGTGGTCACAGACCAACTGAACATTCAAGGAATGGAACCCCTTTCTATTCCGGAAATCCTCGGCAGTCTCATGTGGAGCACGCAAAGCCACATGCGTGCAGTCAATGGCGCCCTGCACCATGGGGAAGCCCGCTATCCTCGCAAAGCCCAGAGCGCGGTCACGCTGCTTGTCTAGGGTCATGGGGAAAGAGATGAACTCTCGTCTCCTTTTAAAGAGGGCATTTGTGACCTGCCGGATGCAGCAATGCACCGCGAACTGGGAGATATTGGCGAGGTCCCCAGCAGCAGCTTGAAATGAGCCAGTAGCATAGAAGTTGAGAGCCACTGTGACCTTCACTGCCACCGACAGAGACGTCCTGGACCTCAGTTGAGGCTGCAGATCTGGCTGCAGCAGGTGGCAGAGCTCAGTGACCACCTCCTTGCTGAATCGCAGCCTTCGCAAACACAGCTCCTCAGACATATGAATGTAGGAGAGCTGTTCACGATATACCCTGGGAGGGTATGCTCTCCTGTACATACGCCTGTTGGCCCTCCTCCGTCTGGCCATCATTGCCACTCTCTCTCCGCGTCTGTGTGTCCTCCGATTCAGCTGGAGCAGGACGACGCCCCCAATCAGTGCAGCCCCCATAGTCTCTTTGCAAGCAAAGTTATGAAGGACAGCAACCAAATTACCAGCGAAGTTAGGATCAGTAGGCAAAACTACCTCACAAAGCATTGACTCAATGCAGAAGTCTCTCTCTCTCTCCGAATCTCTCTCTCTCTCTCAGAACGAGTGGTGCAAAAATGTCAACCACAGAAAAAGACAGGAAGAGGCCCCCTTTAAATAGCGCCCCCCCCAGCCCCACAGCGATTGATAGCGTTCCAGTCTTCCGGTCGTTGGATGCGCCAGGCGGTAAGGCAGGGGGCGCCACTCAATTTCCGCTCCGGGGCGCCACAAGGGTGTTGCACCATGGAATGACGTCACAATCTGCGCGCGCAGGTGGTCGCAGCGGTAAAGTTTAGCGCCGCCGCACAATGTCTAGTTAAGTTCCCGAGTGGCGCAAACATCGCTGCGCATGGGCGCTAGCGGCTTTGCGCCCCATTAGCGCCCTCTTAAGGCGCTAACGGGAGGCGCAACCAACTGAATTTTTCCCCCCATGTGTTTGGTTAGTACTCTACACTGAGAATCCTGGCCAATATTTATCCATCAACTAACCCCTAAGTGATTTGGAGCTGAATGACTAGCTAATCTGTTTTTGATGGTGTTAGAATATTTCAACGTTGGCTGAAATCTAAGAAAGTAATCAGGCATCCCGCCTCGCTTTGCACCAGCAGTGGAAGGGGGAGAGACTGAGTTGTGTCTCTGTGTGTGAACAGAAGACAGTTTGGAGACTCAAAGACAGAGAATAGATAATGGGAACTGAGACACCAACATACCACTGTAACTGATAGCATTGAAAGACTGCTAAGGCAGCTAACACACATGACCTTGAGAAACAGGTTAGTAAGATAGAGATGGAGGTCGAGAAGATTAGGAATTGATAGCGTGGCTTCAGCTTTGTGGGATCATAAGAACAAAACTGTTATGAGTACATGCAGCCCAATGTAACCAAATAGTATAAAGGTAGTGCCTGTTCCACTCCAAAAGTTAGAGCCCTCTGGACAGTTGGAAGTCCATTTACCTTAACGGTAGCCCACAAAGGTTCCAAGTCTGATCATCTTGGACTTTGTGAAGCAAACTGGTGATATGAATTGTACATCATTTAATGTAATACTGTAGAACAGTTGTAAAAGAACAACACTGTTATTAGTCGATGTATGTTAAAGCTTGTTGTATAAAACCACCCAGGCCTGAATCATGCGGAGGTTATTGTTGCAGGACCAGCAATGCCTTGTTGCGACCGTAACCACAGGAAATCCGCTAACAGATGGTGTTGGCTGAAAGATGAATGTTGGCCAGTGTTAGCGAAGCTTTGTTTTTTATACTGTAAGTATGTAGGCCAAATCTTTATCTTTCACTGCGATATGTGGTGTCTTGGCAAAATAGTCTCTTATCAGGGTATGAGTCTCTTCTTAACCTGGATGTTTATTATTCTCTTGTCCTTGCTGTTCCAAACTGTCTGTTGTTTATACATAGAGACAAGAATAAGATTTCCCTTTCCTCTACTATTGCTCTATCACTAAAGACCTAAGGGAAAGGATGCTGGGATACCCTGACCATTTAAATCAACTTAAAGCATTCTAACAGTCAGGATGCTGGGAGAATTCCCCTGTTCTTCTTCGAAACAAGTGCCGTGGGATCTTATATATCCCTCTAAACAGGCAGACAGGGCCTTGGTTTAACGTCTCCTGAAATGCAGAGGAAGAAATGCTTGTGTTTTCCTTTTACTCTGACAGTATTTGAGAATAGATCCACACTGACTTGAGGATTTTGCCTTTTTTTGTCCTGGTTTGGACCTCACCTGAATCTATCCAATGGGGAAGACTCAGGACAGTTTTGTGATGAATTTACACAACTCCCTAGCACATGAAAAATGAAGAATGCCTGGCCATACTCAGCTGAGATTCAGCTACAGTTTGAATCTGCAGTACCTCTGCCGGCATATGTATTTGTTTCAACTCAGCATTTCTTCCCGTTATAATAGTCAGCAGTCTGGGCAAGGCCGGAGGGAAGTTCTTTGCCACTGTGCAAATTTAAGGAAAAAACCTGTTATCACATATGTGCGGCACAGATCATTAATTTATTCATACAGGAAAGCTGCCATTTGTATCACGCTTAGCCCAGCAATATTAGAGAGTTCCAAGCCACAAGCAGCCCAGAATTGCAATTCATTTACTGCTCATCTCCTTCTCCCATAGGCGGAGGCTCTTTCCCAAAGGACGTCTAAAGAATGTTATTTTTCTCTTAACCGCCTTTAATTAACTTGCTTTCTGTTTTTTCTCACTGGGGTCCTTAGCGCCAAATAACATCCAAGATCAATATCGTCGAGCAGAAACTGATAGCCAAGTTCCGCAACCATGAGGACAGCCTCAACCGGGATCTTGGGTTCATGTCACGCTACATGTAACCCCACCTGACGTAGAGTCATCCAGACGCGAGTCGTCGTTGGCTTGTTCTCTCTACACAGATGCAGCCGGACCTGCTGTGATTTCCAGCAAAAAAAGTTTTTTGTTTTCCATACAGACCCCAGCATCTGCCACATTTGACCCCTTGTGACCCCACCTCATTGTCTTTGATGTAATGTTTTCCTGACTGACCTGTTTGGACACCATTCACACCTTTGATTGCCGTGATTATCTCTCTGCCGAGGTGTGATAAAGGGCAGTTAGAAAGATTAACTGCAATCATCTGGCAGTGTTCTCTGGCTATATATGCTGTGCCGATATACATCTCTTCACTTCACCTGACGAAGGGGCAGCAGCTCCGAAAGCTTGTGATTTCAAATAAAACTGTTGGGGGTAAAAATTCAGTTGGTTGCGCCTCCCGTTAGCGCCTTAAGAGGGCGCTAATGGGGCGCAAAGCCGCTAACGCCCGGGCGCAGCGATGTTTGCGCCGCTCGAGAACTTAACTTGAGATTGTGCGGCGGCGCTAAAACTTACCGCTGCGACCACCTGCGCGCGCAGATTATGACGTCATTCCATGGTGCAACGCCCTTGGGGCGCCCCAGAGCAGAAATTGAGTGGCGCCCCCTGCCTTACCGCCTGGCGCATCCAACGACCAGAAGACTGGAATGCTATCAATCGCTGTGGGGCTGGGGGGGGCGCTATTTAAAGGGGGCCTCTTCGTGTCTTTTATTGTTGGTGGCATTTCTGAACTACGCATTCTGAGAGAGAGAGGGAGAGACTTCTGGAGAGATTCAACGTTGTGTGAAGGAGTTTTGGGTACTGAGCAGCACTTTGCAGGTTCATTTTGATTTGCCATTCCTTGTATCGATTTAGCAGAGACTGTGGTAGCTGCACTCTGAGCTCTTTGCCTGGTACTCTCCATTGTTCTTTCCAGCACATTTGATGTGCAAGTCTCTCCAGGCCGAGATTCAAGGCTGCAATGAACAGGATGTGGATGGAAAGCAAGATTAACCATCCCCTTTAAAAACTGGCCCGTGCCATTGTGTGTGTGTTCCATTGCTGACTGACATTACATGAGCTTCGCCAGCGCTCTGAGTTAGCGCCTCACTCCTTGGCCTTTGCGCCTTAAGACAGGTGTGCAGCGCCTGATTTAGCGCTCCAATCACCACCCGGGGCGGTAAAAGTGAAGTTTCCAGTCAGTGCCGATAATTAGCGTCAGGCGCTAATATTTGCGTCCAGACGATATTTGCGCCCCAAATGGGGCGCGACCTAATTTCTACCCCTTGGACTATAACCTGGTGTTGTGCGACTTCTCACAAATAACTAGACAGAAAGCACTATCATGTTATGTAGAGCCTTTCACAACCTCAGGACGTCTCAAAGCGCACCACAGCCATTGAGGTTCTTTGTGCAGTTCAGTCACTGTTGTTATGAAGGAATCCCAGCAGCCAATTTGCACACAGCAAGCTCCCACAAACAGCAATATGATAATGACTAGATAATCCTTTCTTTTAGTGAGGTAGGTTCACAGATAAATATTGGCTAGGAAACCAGGAAGCATTTCCCTGCTCTTCATCGAAATAATGCCGTGGCATCTTTTACATCCATTAGAGAGGGCAGATGGCATATCGGTCTCATTCAAAAAGATGGCATCTCCTGCACTGCAGCGCTCCCACAGTCCTTCCCCGCCGATAGTGCAAAATTCCCTCAGTACCGCCGCTCCGACAGTGCAGCAATCCCTCAGTACTGCCCCCCCGACAGTGCAGAGCTCCCTCAGTACTGCCCCTCCGACAGTGCAGCACTCCCTCAGTACTGCCCCTCCGAAAGTGCAGCACTCCCCCAGGACTGCCCCTCTGACAGTGCAGCACTCCCTCAGTACTGCTCCTCCGACATTGCAGAGCTCCCTCAGTACTGCCCCTCCGACAGTGCAGCAATCCCTCAGTACTGCCCCTTTAACAGTGCAGAGCGCAGAGCTCCCTCAGTACTGCCCCTCCGACAGTGCAGCATTCCCTCAGTACAGCCCCTTCGAGAGTGCAGCACTCCCTCAGTATAGGCCCGCCGACAGTGCAGAGCTCTGTGAGTACTGCCCCTCCGACAGTGCAGAGCTCCCTAAGTACTGCCCCTCCGACAGTGAAGCACTCCCTCAGTACTGCCCCTCCGACAGTGCAGCACTACCTCAGTACAGCCCCACTGACAGTGCAGAGGTCCCTCAGTAGTGACCCACCGACACTCCAGCACTAGCTCAGTACTGCCCCTCCGATAGTGCAACACTCCCACAGGAAAGCCGCTCCGACATTGCAGCGCTCCCTCAGTAATGCCTCTCCGACAGTGCAGCGCTCCCTCAGTACAGCCCCTCCGACAGTGCAGCGCTCCCTCAGTACTGCCCCTCCGACAGTGCAGCACTCCCTCAGTACAGCCCCTCCTACAGTGCAGCGCTCCCTCAGTACTGACCCTCCGACAGGGCAGAGCTCCCTCAATACTGCCCATGCGACAGTGCAGAGCTCCCTCAGTACTGCCCCTCCGACAGTGAAGCAATCCCTCAGTACTGTCCCTCCAACAGTGCAGCACTCCTTCTGTACAACCCCTCCAACAGTGCACTGTTCCCTCAGTATAGCCCCTCCGACAGTGCAGCATTCCCTCAGTACTGCCCCTCCGACAGTGCAGACCTCACTCGATACTGCCCCTCTGACAGTGCAGAGCTCCCTCAGTACTGCCCCTCCGACAGAGAAGCACTCCCTTGGTACTGCCCCTCCAACAGTGCAGCACTCGCTCAGTACTGCCCCTCCGACAGTGCAGTGCTCCCTCAGTACAGCCCCTCCGACAGTGCAGCACTCCCTCAGTACTGCCCCTCCGACAGTGCAGCACTCCCTCAGTATTGCCCCTCCGAAAGTGCAGTGCTCTCTCAATACTGCCACTCCGACAGTGCAGAGCTCCCTTAGTACTGCCCCTCCGACAGCGAAGCACTCTCTCAGTACTGCCCCTCCGACAGTGCAGAGCTCCCTCAGTATGCCCCTCCGACAGTGCAGCAATCCCTCTGTACTGCCCCTCCGACAGTGCAGCACTCCCTCAGTATTGCCCCTCCGACAGTGCAGCGCTCGCTCAGGACTGCCCCTCCAACAATGCAGCACTCCCTCAGTATTGCTCCTCAGACAGTACAGCACTCTCTCAGTAGAGCCCTTCCGACAGTGCAGCGCTCGCTCAGTATTGCCCCTCAGACAGTGCAGCACTCCCTCAGTACTGACCCTTCGACCGTGCAGAGCTCCCTCAGTACTGCCCCTCCGACAGTGCAGCACTCCATCAGTATAGCCCCTCCGACAGTGCAGCACTGCCTCAGTACAGCCACGCCGACAGTGCAGCGCTCACACAGAACTGCCCCTCCGACAGTGAAACACTCCCTCAGTACTGCCCCTCCGACCGTGCAGCACTACTTCAGTACAGCCCCTCCAACAATGCAGAGCTCCTTCAGTACAGTCCCTCCGACAGTGCAGAGATCCCTCAGTACTGTCCCCCAGACAGTGCAGCACTCCTCAGTACTGCTCCTCCGTCAGTGCTGCACTCCCTCACAACTGCCCCTCCGACAGTGCAGCACTCCCTCAGTATGCCCTGCTGACAGTGCAGAGCTCCCTCAATCCTGCCCCTCTGACAGTGCAGAGCTCCCTCAGTACAGCTCTCTGACAGTGCAGCACGCCCTCAGCACTTCCCCTCCGACAGTGCAGCGCTCCTTTAATACTGCCCCTCCGACAGTGAAGCACTCCCTCTGTACTGCCTCTCCGTCAGTGCAGCACTCCCTCAGTACTGCCCCTCCGACAGTGCAGTGCTCCCTAAGTACTGCCCCTCCGACAGTGCAGCACTCCCTCAGTACAGTCTCTCCAACAGTGCAGAGCTCCCTCAATACTGCCCCTCTGACAGTGCAAAGCTCCCTCAGTACTGACCCTCCGACAGTGAAGCAGTCCCTCAGTACAGCCCCTCCGACAGTGCAGAACTCCCTCAGTACTGCCTCTCCGACAGTGCAGCCCTCCGTCAATACAGCCCCTTCGACAGTGCAGCACTCCCTCACTACAGCCGCTCCGACAGTGCAGCACTCCCTCAGTACTGCCCCTCCGACAGTGCAGCCATCCCTCAGTACAGCCCCTCCGACAGTGCCGAGCTCCCTCAGTACAGCCCCTCCTACAGTGCAGCGCTCCCTCAGTACTGAACCTCCGACAGTGCAGAGCTACCTCTATACTGCCCATCCGACAGTGCAGAGCTCCCTCAATACTGCCCCTCCGACAGTGAAGCACGCCCTCAGTACTGTCCCTCCAACAGTGCAGTACTCCTTCAGTACAGCCCCTCCAACAGTGCAGTGTTCCCTCAGTACTGTCCCCTCCGACAGTGCAGCATTCCCTCAGTACTGCCCCTCCGACAGTACAGCACTCCCTCAGGACTGCCCCTCCAACAATGCAGCACTCCCTTAGTACTGACCCTCTGACAGTGCAGCACTCCCTCAGTACTGCCCCTTCGACAGTGCAGCACTCCCTCAGTACTGCCCCTCCGACAGTGCAGCCATCCCTCAGTACAGCCCCGCCGACAGTGCAGCGCTCACTCAGAACTGCCCCTCCGACAGTGAAACACTCCCTCAGTACTGCCCCTCCGACCGTGCAGCACTACTTCAGTACAGCCCCTCCAACAATGCAGAGCTCCTTCAGTACAGTCCCTCCGACAGTGCAGAGCTCCCTCAGTACTGTCCCCCAGACAGTGCAGCACTCCCTCAGTACTGCTCCTCCGTCAGTGCTGCACTCCCTCACAACTGCCCCTCCGACAGTGCAGCACTCCCTCAGTATGCCCTTCCAACAGTGCAGAGCTCCCTCAATCCTGCCCCTCTGACAGTGCAGAGCTCCCTCAGTACAGCCCCTCTGACAGTGCAGCACGCCCTCAGCACTTCCCCTCCGACAGTGCAGCGCTCCCTTAATACTGCCCCTCCGACAGTGAAGAATTCCCTCTGTACTGCCCCTCCGTCAGTGCAGCACTCCCTCAATACTGCCCCTCTGACAGTGCAAAGCTCCCTCAGTACTGACCCTCCGACAGTGAAGCAGTCCCTCAGTACAGCCCCTCCAACAGTGCAGCGTTCCCTCAGTACAGCCCCTCCGACAGTGCAGCGTTCCCTCAGTACTTCCCCTCCGACAGTGCAGCGCTTCCTCATAACTGCCCCTCCGACAGTGCAGCACTCCCTTAGTACTGACCCTCTGACAGTGCAGCACTCCCTCAGTACTGCCCCTTCGACAGTGCAGCACTCCCTCAGTACTGCCCCTCCGACAGTGCAGCCATCCCTCAGTACAGCCCCTCCGACAGTGCAGAGCTCCCTCAGTACAGCCCCTCCTACAGTGCAGCGCTCCCTCAGTACTGCCCCTCCGACAGTGATGCACGCCCTCAGTACTGTCCCTCCAACAGTGCAGTACTCCTTCTGTACAGCCCCTCCAACAGTGCAGTGTTCCCTCAGTACAGCCCCTCCGACAGTGCAGCATTCCCTCAGAACCGAACCTCCGACAGTGCAGCTCTCCCTCAGGACTGCCCCTCCAACAATGCAGCACTCCCTCAGTATTGCTCCTCAGACTGTACAGCACTCTCTCAGTAGAGCCCTTCCGATAGTGCAGCGCTCCCTCAATATTGCCCCTCAGACAGTGCAGCACTCCCTCAGTACAGCCCCTTCGACCGTGCAGAGCTCCCTCAGTACTGCCCCTCCAACAGTGCAGCACTGCCTCAGTACAGCCCCGCCGACAGTGCAGCGCTCACACAGAACTGCCCCTCCGACAGTGAAACACTCCCTCAGTACTGCCCCTCCGACCGTGCAGCACTACTTCAGTACAGCCCCTCCAACAATGCAGAGCTCCTTCAGTACAGTCCCTCCAACAGTGCAGAGCTCCCTCAGTACTGTCCCCCAGACAGTGCAGCACTCCCTCAGTACTGCTCCTCCGTCAGTGCTGCACTCCCTCACAACTGCCCCTCCGACAGTGCAGCACTCCCTCAGTATGCCCTTCCAACAGTGCAGAGCTCCCTCAATCCTGCCCCACTTACAGTGCAGAGCTCCCTCAGTACAGCCCCTCTGACAGTGCAGCACGCCCTCAGCACTTCCCCTCCGACAGTGCAGCGCTCCCTTAATACTGCCCCTCCGACAGTGAAGCACTCCCTCTGTACTGCCCCTCCGTCAGTGCAGCACTCCCTCAGTACTGCCCCTCCGACAGTGCAGAGCTCCCTAAGTACTGCCCCTCCGACAGTGCAGCACTCCCTCAGTACAGTCCCTCCAACAGTGCAGAGCTCCCTCAATACTGCCCCTCTGACAGTGCAAAGCTCCCTCAGTACTGACCCTCCGACAGTGAAGCAGTCCCTCAGTACAGCCCCTCCGACAGTGCAGCGTTCCCTCAGTACTTCCCCTCCGACAGTGCAGCGCTTCCTCATAACTGCCCCTCCGACAGTGCAGCACTCCCTTAGTACTGACCCTCCGACAGTGCAGCACTCCCTCAGTACTGCCCCTTCGACAGTGCAGCACTCCCTCAGTACTGCCCCTTCGACAGTGCAGCACTCCCTCAGTACAGTCCCTCCAACAGTGCAGAGCTCCCTCAATACTGCCCCTCTGACAGTGCAAAGCTCCCTCAGTACTTCCCCTCCGACAGTGCAGCGCTTCCTCATAACTGCCCCTCCGACAGTGCAGCACTCTCTTAGTACTGACCCTCCGACAGTGCAGCACTCCCTCAGTACTGCCCCTTCGACAGTGCAGCACTCCCTCAGTACTGCCCCTCCGACAGTGCAGCGCTCCATCAGTACAGCCCCTTCGACAGTGCAGCACTGCCTCACTACAGCCGCTCCGACAGTGCAGCACTCCCTCAGTACTGCCCCTCCGACAGTGCAGCCATCCCTCAGTACAGCCCCTCCGACAGTGCAGAGCTCCCTCAGTACAGCCCCTCCTACAGTGCAGCGCTCCCTCAGTACTGACCCTCCGACAGTGCAGAGCTCCCTCTATACTGCCCATCCGACAGTACAGAGCTCCCTCTGTACTGCCCCTCCGACAGTGAAGCACGCCCTCAGTACTGTCCCTCCAACAGTGCAGTACTCCTTCTGTACAGCCCCTCCAACAGTGCAGTGTTCCCTCAGTACAGCCCCTCCGACAGTGCAGCATTCCCTCAGAACCGAACCTCCGACAGTGCAGCTCTCCCTCAGTACTGCCCCTCCGAAAGTGCAGACCTCACTCGATACTGCCCCTCTGACGGTGCAGAACTCCCTCAGTACTGCCCCTCGACAGAGAAGCACTCCAATGGTACTGCCCCTCCAACAGTGCAGCACTCACTCAGTACTGCCCCTCCGACAGTGCAGTGCTCCCTCAGTACTGCCCCGCCGACAGTGCAGCATTCCCTCAGTATTGCCCCTCCGACAGGGAAGCACTCCCTCAGTACTGCCCCTCCGACTGTGCAGCACTCCCTCAGTGCTGCCCCTCCGACAGTGCAGAGCTCCCTCAGTATGCCCCTCCAACAGTACAGCAATCCCTCTGTACTGCCCCTCCGACAGTGCAGCATTCCCTCAGTATTGCCCCTCCGACAGTGCAGCGCTCCCTCAGGATTGCCCCTCCGACAATCCAGCACTCCCTTAGTATTGCTCCTCAGACAGTGCAGCACTCTCTCAGTAGAGCCCTTCCGACAGTGCAGCGCTCCCTCAGTACTGGCACCATGGGTGGCTCTGCTGCACAGGCTGGGAGGAAAAAGAGTGGAGGAGCTATAGTGATAGGGGATTCAATTGTAAGGGGAATAGATAGGCGTTTCTGCGGCCGCAATCGAGACTCCAGGATGGTGTGTTGCCTCCCTGGTGCAAGGGTCAAGATGTCTCGGAGCGGCTACAGAACATTTTGGAGGGGGAGGGCGAACAGCCAGTTGTCATGGTGCACATAGGCATCAACGATATAGGTAAAAAACGGAATGAGGTCCTAAATGCAGAATAGAGGGAGTTAGGAGGTAAATTAAAAAAGAGGACCTCAAAGGTAGTAATCTCAGGATTGCTACCAGTGCCACGTGCTAGTCAGAGTAGAAATAGGAGGACATTTCAAATGAATACGTGGCTAGAGGAATGGTGCAAGGGGGAGGGATTCAAATTCCTTGGACATTGGAACCGGTTCTGGGGGAGGTGGGACCAGTACAAACGGGACGGTCTGTCCTAGGGGGAGTGTTTGCTGGTGCTGTTGGGGAGGGTTTAAACTAAAGTGGCAGGGGGTTGAGAACCTGAGCAGGGAGACAGAGGAAAGGGAAACAAGGATAAAAGCTAAAGACAGGAAGGAGAAAAAACAAAAGTAGAAGGCAAAGAACTCAACGGTTTAAATCAAACATTGCCACTGTAAATAATAATTCATATAGGTCTGAGAGTGTTAAAAAAACAAGCCTGAAGGCTTTGGGGGAAAAATTCAGCTGCTTGCGCCTCCCGTTAGCGCCTTAAGAGGGCGCTAATGGGGCGTAAAGCAGCTAACGCCCGGGCACAGCGCCGCCCACGCCTCCCGAAAAATTTAGTGGGAGGTTAGCGGCGGCGGCAGCTGGTAGCGCCCTGTGGCGCTGCGCCGCCGGCGATGACGTCATCGCCGTGCGCAGCACCCCGCTCGCGCCCCGGCCGTGATCTTCAGTCGCGCCCCCTGATTTACCGCCAGACGCTATGTCCGACGGGTTCAGGGAGGCGTACGTGCGGCCGGGGCGGCGATATTTAAAGGGGAGGTGGCAGGCGGCCATTTTTGTTGCTGGCCGCCTGCCAGCACCTGCCCCCGTTGCTGTCCCCGGCCCCCGTGAAGCCCCCCCACCGTGAAGTGCCGGCTGCGCTCCAAGAGCCTGGCACTTCTCTTGAGTGCCGGGCTCTTTTGCCGGCACTCCCGATCCCTGGGAGCCCAGCTGGGCCCCGGTTCGCGCTGCGCAGGGTCCCTCCCCTTTAAGAAGGGGAGGAAGGCCTGCAATACCGCGGCGCGACATGCCGCAGCGCATGGCGCTGCGGCACGTAGCGCCAGGATATTCACTCGCAGCGCCCCAAGAGGGATGTGGGGTGCTTCCAGTTGCGCCCCGCTTCCCTCTTGGGGCGTAACCACTGAAGTTCCGGCGCGGGGCCGCTAATTTTTTCGGGGCGCTAAAAGTCGCGCCCCGGCGAGGTTAGCGCCCCAAATGGGGCGCGACTCAATTTTTACCCCTTTGTGTCTTAATGCAAGGAGCATTCGGAACAAGGTGGATGAATTAACTACGCAAATAGAGGTAAATGAATACGATTTGATTGGGATTACAGAAACATGGCTCCAGGGTGGCCAAGGCTGGAAACTCAACATCCAGGGTTATTCAATATTTAGGAAAGATAGGCAAAAAAGAAAGGGAGGTGGGGTAGCATTGCTGGTTAAAGAGGGGATTAACACAATTGAAAGGAAGGATATTAGCTCTGATGATGCGGAATCTGTATGGGTAGAACTGAGAAATAAAAGGGGCAGAAAACGTTAGTGGGAGTGGTATATAGACCTCCAAACAGTAATACGAAGGTTGGGGACGGCATTAAAAGGGAAATTAGTGAAGCATGCAGTAAGTGCACAACAGTCATCATGGGTGACTTTAATTTACATATAGATTGGGCTAACCAAATTAGTAAAAATACTGTGGAGGAGGAATTCCTAGAATGTTTACGAGATGGTTTTCTGGAACAATATGTCGAGGAACCAACCAGAGATCAGGCCATCTTAGACTGGGTATTATGTAACGAGAAAGGATTAATTAGCAATCTTGTTGTACGAGGCCCCTTGGATCAGAGTGCTCATAATATGATAGAATTCTTCATTAGGATGGAGAGTGAAGTAGTTGAATTAGAGACTAGGATCCTGAATTTAAATAAAGGAAACTACGATGGTATGAGGCGCGAATTGGGTAGGATTGATTGGGGAATGTCACTCAAGGGGTTGATGGTGGATAGGCAATGGCAAACATTCAAAGACTGCATGGATGAACTACAGAATTTGTTCATCCCAGTGTGGCATAAGAATAAAACAAAAAGGGTGACTCAACCGTGGCTAACAAGGGAAATTAGGGATAGCATAAGATCCAAGGAGAGGGCATATAAATTGGCCAGAAAAAGCGGTAGCCTTGAGGATTGGGAGCAGTTTAGGATTCAACAAAGGAGGACAAAGGGATTAATTAAGAAGGGGAAAATAGAATATGAAAGTAAGCTTGCTGGGAACATAAAAACTGACTGTAAGAGCTTTTATAGATATGTGAAGAGAAAAGATTAGTGAAATCAAGTGTAGGTCCCTTGCAGTCAGAAGCGGGGAAAGTTATAATGGGGAACACAGAATAGGCAGACCAATTAAATGCATATTTTGGTTCTGTCTTCACAAAGGAGGACACAAATAATCTCCCAGAGATGTTGGAGAACATACGGTCTGATGAAAGGGAGGAACTGAAATAAATCAGTATTTGCAGGGAAATGGTGTGAGGGAAATTGACGGGATTGAAGGCCGATAAATCCCCAGGGCCTGATAATCTACATCCTAGGGTACTTAAGGAAGTGGCCCTAGAAATAGTTGATGCATTGCTGATCATCTTCCAACATTCGATGGAATCTGGAACTGTACCCATGGATTGGAGGGTAGCTAATGTTGCCCCACTATTCAAAAATGGTGGTAGAGAGAAAGCGGGGAATTACAGACCGGTAAGCCTGACATCGGTATTAGGGAAAATGCTAGAGTCCATTATAAAGGATGTAATAGCTGAGCATTTGAAAAACAGTGACAGGATCGGACAAAGTCAACATGGATTTACAAAAGGTAAATTGTGCTTGACTAATCTACTGGAATTTTTTGAGGATGTAATTGGTAAAATAGGGAGAACCAGTAGATGTGGTGTATTTGGACTTTTAAAAGGCTTTCGATAAGGTCCCACATAAGAGATTAGCGTGTAAAGTTAAGGCACATGGGATTGGGGGCAAGGTATTGACTTGGATAGAGAACTGGTTGGCGGACAGAAAGCAGAGAGTAGGAATTAATGGGTCTTTTTCCGAGTGGCAAGCAGTGACTAGTGGGGTACCGCAGGGATCGGTCCTTGGACCCCAGCTATTCACAATCTACATTAATGATCTAGATAAGGGAACTAAATGTAATATCTCCAAGTTTGCAGATGACACAAAGCTGGGTGTGAGTGTGTGCTGCGAGGAGGATACCGAGAAACTCCAGGATGATTTGGACAGGTTGGGTGAGTGGGCAGAAGCGTGGCAGATGCAATATAACGTGGATAAGTGCGAGGTTATCCACTTTGGTGTCAAAAACAGAAAGGCAGACTATTATCTGAATGGCAATAGATTGGGAGAAGGGGAAGTGCAACGAGACCTGGGTGTCCTTGTGCACCAGTCGCTGAAAGTAAGCATGCAGGTGCAGCAGGCGGTGAAGAAGGCAAATGGTATGTTGGCCTTCATAGCGAAAGGGTTTGAGTATAGGAACAGGGATGTCCTGCTGCAGTTGTACAGGGCCTTGGTGAGACCACACCTTGAGTACTGTGTGCAGTTTTGGTCGCCTTATCTGAGGAAGCATGTTCTTGCCATGGAGGGAGTTCAGCGAGGATTCACAAGGCTGATACCTGGGATGGCAGGAATGACATATGAGGAGAGATTGGGTCGATTGGGCTTATACTTGCTGGAGTATAGAAGAATGAGAGGGGATCTCATCGAAACATATAAAATTCTGACAGGTCTGGACAAACTAGATGCAGGAAGAATGTTCCCGATGGTCGGAGAGTCCAGAACCAGGGGTCATAATCTAAGGATACCGGGTAAGCCATTTAGGACAGAAATGAGGAAGAATTTCTTCACCCAGAGAGTGGTGAACCTGTGGAATTCTCTACCACAGAAGGTAGTTGAGGCCAAGTCATTAAATATATTCAAGGATGAGTTAGATATATTTCTTAAAGCTAAAAGTATCAAGGGATATGGGGAGAAGGCAGGTACAGGGTACTGAGTTTGGATGATCAGCCATGATCTCATCGAATGGTGGAGCAGGCTCGAGGGGCCGAATGGCCTACTCCTGCTCCTATCTTCTATGCTTCTATGTTTCTATGTTACTGACCCTCTGACAGTGCAGTGCTCCCTCAGTACAGCCCATCCGACAGTGCAGCGCTCCCACAGGACTGCCCCTCCGACAATGTAGCACTCCCTCAGTACAGCCCCTCCGACAGTGCAGTGCTCCCACAGTACAGCCCTTCCGACAGTGCAGCACTCCCTCAGTACTGACCCTCTGACAGTGCAGCGCTCCCTCAGTACAGCCCATCCGACAATGCAGCACTCCCTCAGTACTGCCCTCTGGCATTTCAGCACTTCCTCAGTACTGCCCGTCCAACAGTGCAACGCTCCCTCAGTACAGCCCATCCGACAATGCAGCACTTCCTCAGTACTGTCCTCCGACAGTACAGCGCTCCCTCAGTACTGCCCCTCCGGCAGTGCAGCACTCCCTCAGTACACCCCCTCCGACAGTGCAGCGCTCCCTCAGTGCTGCCCCTCCGGCAGTGCAGCACTCCCTCAGTACTGCCCCTCCGACAGTGCAGCACTCCCTCAGTACTGCCCCTCCGACAGTGCAACGCTCCCTCAGTACTGCCCCTCTGACAGTGCAGCACTCCCTCAGCACATCCCCTCCGACAATGCAGCAGTCCCTCAGTACACCCCCTCCGACAGTGCAGCGCTCCCTCAGTACTGCCCCTCCGGCAGTGCAGCACTCCCTCAGTACTGCCCCTCTGACAGTGCAGCACTCCCTCAGTACTGCCCCTCCGACAGTGCAATGCTCCCACAGTACTGCCCCTCTGACAGTGCAGCACTCCCTCAGTACATCGCCTCCGACAATGCAGCACTCCCTCAGTACTGCCCCTCCGACAGTGCAGAACTCCCTAAGTACTGCCCCTCCGACAGTGCAGCGCTCCCTCAGTACTGCCCCTCCGACAGTGCAGCACTCCCTCAGTACTGCCCCTCCGACAGTGCAGCACTCCCTCAGTACTGCTCCTCTGACAGTGTAGCACTCCCTTAGTACAGCCGCTCCGACAGTGCAGAGCTCCCTTAGTACTACCCCTCCGACAGTGTAGCTCTCCCTCAGTACTGCCCCTCCAACAGTCCAGCACTCCCTCAGCACTGCCCCTCCATCAGTGCAGCACTCCCTCAGTACAGCCCCTCCAACAATGCATCACCTCCATCAGTACTGCACTGGTTGTGTCAGCCTCGATTGTGTCCTCATGACCTGAGTCAGAGGTCAGTGTGCAACCACTGAGCCAAGGCTGATTTCTATAGGTCGTATGGTAAAACCATGGGTAAATGCTTGGTTTAGCGGTCTCCTGTCTTAACTGGATCAAAATGTTGTGATCCTCTGAGAGTTCTTTTCTCTGTTGAAGGCAGAGTAAACCTGCATTGGATGGATTTGGGTTGCTGCAGTTCAGTGCTTCTCTGGCAGTTTTCCTACTTTTTGATTCTTACATTTCTCTAAAAAGAAAATCTTCAAGCACTGAACATGTTTCTAGATGCAGTGAGTGGAATGCAGGCAGCGGTGAGTATTTTTTAAAAGCTGATGATCTCCTCGGAGAAGCTGTTCAGGAAAGATCATTATTTGCCAAGCTTCCTTCAACATTAATTCCCAGCACTGTGACCTCTACCATCGAGAAGGACAAGAGCAGCAATGTAATGAGAACACCCTGAATACGCCATTTGTTGCTGAGTTTTGCACTGTTGCTTTTTGATTCAACCTGAAGGAATTCATATCAGATAATCCATTGAGAACATACTTTATTCAATATTTTTGTTCTAAGCTGGTAGACTGTGGTGATTCACTGCCTCACATTCATATACATAGAATTACATTTTACAGCATAGAAACAGAAGATTCAACCCACCATGCCAGTGTTTATGCTCCACATGAGCCTCCTCCCACCCCTCTTCTTCTCAATTATCCATCTATTCCTTTCTCCGTCATGTACTTATATAGAATTCCCTTAAATGCATCTATGCTATTTGCCTCAACTACTCCATGTGGTTGCGGGTTCCACATTCTCACCTCTCTCTGGGTAAAGAAGTTGCTCCTGAAATCCCTATTGGATTTATTACTGACTATCTAATATTTATGGTCCCTAGTTTTGAAACTCTCCCACAAGTGGAGACATGCATGATAGCAAATTGGGGGGGTGGGGATAGTCAATACTGAGGAGGACTGCAACAAATTACAGGAGGACATCAATAAACTTGAAGAATGGGCAAATAATTGGCAAATGAAGTTCAATACAGATAAATGTGAGGTATTACATTTTGGTAGGAAGAATAGGGAGGTCACTTATCACTTGCAGGGTGAGAGTCTAGGTGGGGTAGAGGAACAAAGGGATCTCGGAGTACAAATACACCACTCACTAAAAGTTGTGACACAGGTTAACAAGGCCATAAAAAAGCAAACCATGCACTAGGGTTTATTTCTAGAGGGATAGAATTGAAAAGTAGGGAAATTATGCTAAACCTTAATCGAACCTTGGTTAGACCACACTTAGAGTACTGTGTACAGTTCTGGTCGCCATATTATAAAAAGGATATAGAGGCACTGGAGAGGGTGCAGAGAAGATTTACAAGGATGATACCAGAAATGCAAGGGTATATATGTCAGGAAAGGATGAACAGACTGGATCTCTTTTCTCTTGAAAAAACAAGGCTGAGGGGTGACCTAATAGAGGTCTTTAAAATTATGAAAGGTTTTGATAGAGTGGATACAGAGAGAATTTTTCCAGTTGTGGGGAAGAGCATAACTAGAGGCCATCAATATAAGATAGTCACCAAGAAATCCAATAGGAAATTCAGAAGAAACTTCTTTACCCAAAGAGTGGTGAGAATGTGGAACTCGCTACCACAGGTTGAATCAAATAATATAGATACATTTAAGGGGAGGCTGGACAAGCATATGAGGGTGAAGGGAATAGAGGGTTATGCTCATAGACTTAGATGAGGAAAAACGGGAGGAGGCTCGAGTGGAGCATAAACGCCGGCATGGACTGGTTGGGCCGAATGGCCAGTTTCTGTGCCGTATATCCTATGTAATCATTTCTACGTCTACCCTATTGAACCCCCTCACAATGTTAGAGACCTCTATCAGGTCACCTCTCAGTATTCTCTTTTCTAAAGAAAAGAGCCCCAGCCTGTTCAATCTTGCCTGATAGTTGTGCCCTCTCAGTTCTGGTATCATCCTCGTAAATTTTGCTTGCACTTTCTCCAGTGCTTCTACATCCTTTTTGTAATATGGAGACCAGAGCTGTGCACAGCAATCTTAGTGTGGTCTCGCCAAGGTTCTATATAAGTTTAACACAACTTTGTTGCTTTTGAATTCTATTCAGTGCTTTGTTTGCATTTTTTATTGCTTTTTTTAACCTGCATTGCTACTTTTAATGATTGTGAATCCGAACTCTGAGATCTCTAGCTAACCCCAAAAGCTTTTGCAATAATAATTAGAAGAAAAATGGAGGTAACGTGGGTCCTTTAAAAACAGATGGGGTAATATTGCAAATGAAATTAAGGAAATGGCAGATTGTTGAATAATTATTTTGCGTCAGTCTTCACAGTAGAGGAAGAGGATAAGATACTTGATATTCCAAGGAAGCTAATGATGAATCAAGGACTGGAACTCACTAAAGTTAACGTAAGCAAGAAAATGGTATTAGAAAAAGTAATGGCACGAAAGACTGACAAATCCCCAGGACTTGATGGTTTCCACCCCAGAGTTTTAAAGGAAGTAGGTGACGAAATTGCAGATGCTTTAGTCATAATCTTCCAAAGCTCTCTCGATTCAGGAATTGTCCTTTTAGATTGGAAAATTGCCAATGTAACTCCATTCTTTAAGAAAAGTGAGAGAGAGAAATGAGGAAATTATAGACCTGTTAGTCTAACATCTGTTGTGGGAAATTATTTCAATTTATAATTAAGGACAGAGTGACTGAGAAATTTGAGAAATTTGAGCTGATTAGAGAGAGCCAATATGAATTTTTAAAGAGTCAATCATGTCTAACCAACCTAATTGCATTTTTTGAGGAAGTAACTAAAGTTGTAGACAGGAGAATGTCCACGGATGTAGTTTACATGGAATTACAGAAGTTATTCAATAAGATTCCACAATAGAGGCTGTTCGCTAAAATTAAAGCTCATGGAATTGAAAGCAAATTATTGACCTGGTTAGGAGATTGCTTAGGCAGTAGAAGACAGAGAGTAAGGATAATGGTTATGTACTCGAATTAGAGGAACTGACTAGAGATGTCCCACAAGGATCTGTGCTGGGGCCCCAACTACTCACTGTATTTACTAATGACTTAGATAACACAATAGAGAGCCATATATCCAAGTGGGTCGATGACACAAAGGGCTGGATTTTGAATGGCCCATGGAGTCGGGTTTGGAGGCGTGTGGGGGGTTAAATTTGCGGGGTCGGGGTTTCCGACCCCATCCCGACTCCATCCCGCCTCCACGCAATTTTGACATAATCAGTCGCGGGGTTCCCGATTCCGTCCCGCCTCCAAGAGGCGGGAGAGGCCATTAAAGCCCTTAACAAGCTCTAAATTGGCTCTGTAATGCGATTTTGAAACGCTGTAGCTAGTTTAACCCTCTTCTGACGTGAAGCACGCCTGGTGTGAAACACTCCAGTGAAACCTGGCGGGAGCACAAGTGGATAGCTGACTTTCGGCTGCAAGTGCACTATTACAACGGAGATGTGATGAAGGTGGTAGTTTAGGTCTGAACATTGCTCTGAACATTGCCTCTGAACATTGCCATTGCCGCATTTGCCTGGGAGGACTTACTTGGGGAAATCAATCTCAATCTCAATCTCAATCTCACTCTCTCTCTCTCTCTCTCTCTCTCTCTCTCCCCCCCCCATTTCTGCATCCAGGTCCACTCACATCATAAGCCAGGCAACCCCCAGTCTCTGAGACTAGGCAGTCAGTACTGATGACATCATCAGAGGCGGGTTTCAGACTGAAAACACTAATTAGTTCATGGGTTCGCACATGCTCCAATTTAATTGCCCAATTAAGTGAAAATTGCATCAGGCACCCACATTAATCTGGAGTCGGGGGGGAAACACGAAATGCGGATTACACGACCCCAACCCGACCCCAAGACAAAATCCAGCCCAAAGGTTGGTGGCAGAGTAGGAAGTGTAAACAGGAGCATAAAATTACAAAGAGACATTAATAGATTAAATGCGTGGGTAAAACTGTGGCAGATGGATTTCAACGCAGATAAGTGCAAAGTCGTCCATTCTGAACCAAAAAATGATAGATCCGAGGATTTTTAAATGATGAAAAGTTAGGAATAGTGAAGGTCCAAAGAGATTTAGGAGTCCATGTACACCGATCATTAAAATGTCGTGGTCAGGTAAAAAAATAATCAAAAAGGCTAATGGAATGTTAGCCTTCATAACTAGAGGGCTAGAATATAAAGGGGGGGGGGAGTTTTGCTATAGCTATACAAAGCCCTGGTTAGACCATATCTGGAGTACAGTGTACCGTTCTGGATACCACACCTTAGAAAGGATATATTGGCCTTAGAAGGAGTGCAGCACAGATTCACTAGAATGTTACCAGGGCTCCAAGGGTTAAATTATGAGGAGAGATTACATAAACTCGGAAATGCAGTAAACAGTGAGGAGGATAGTAACAGACTTCAGGAGGATATAGACAGACTAGTGACATGGGCAGACATATGCCAGATGAAATTTAATGTAGAGAAGTGTGAAGTGATTCATTTTGGTAGGAAGAATGAGGAAAGGCAATATAAACTAAATGGTACAAGTTTATAGGGGTTGCAGGAACAGAGAGTCCTGGAAGTGTATGTAAACAAGCCCTTGAACATGGCAGAACAAGTTGAGAAGGGTGTTAAAAAGGCATAAGGACTTTATCAATAGAGGCAGAGTACAAAAGCAAGGTACTTATGCTAAACCTTTATATAACACTGGTTAGGCCCCAGCTCAAGTATTGTGTTCAATTCTGGGCACAACACTTTAGGAAGGATGTCAAGGCCTTAGAGAGGGTGCAGAGGAGATTTACTAGAATGGTACCAGGGATGAGGAACTTCAGTTATGTGGAGGGTCTAAAGAAACTGGGGCTGTTCTCCTTAGAGCCGAGAAGATTGAGGGGCGATTTGATAGAGGTGTTAAAAATCATGAAGGGTTTTGATAGAGTAAATAAGGAGAAACTGTTCCTAAGTGTCAGAAGGGTCGGTAACCAAAGGACAAGGATTTAAGATAATTGGCAAAATTGGTACTGCGAGTTGTTATGATCTGGAATGCGCTGCCTGAAAGGGTAGTGGAAGCAGATTCAATAGTAACTTTCAAAAGGGAATTGGATACTCACTTGAAGTGGAAAAAATTGCAGGGCTTTGGGGAAATAGCAGGGGATTGGGACTGATTGGATATTTCTTTCAAAGAGCCTGCACAGGCACGATGGGCTGAATGGCCTCACTCTGTGCTGTATCATTCTATGATTCTATGAAACTAGGCTTATATTCCCTGGAATATAGAAGGCTAAGGGGAGATTTAATTGAGGTTATTAGGATTTTGAAAGGAATTGATAGGGTCGATAGAGAGAAACTTCTTCCGCTGGTGGGGGAGTCTAGGACAAGTGAACATAACATTAAAATCAGAGCCAGACCATTCAGGAGAGAAGTTAGGAAACACTTCTTCATACAAAGGGTGGTAGAGGTGTGGAACTCTCTCCCACAAAAAGAAGAAGATGCTGGGGCTCAATTATTAATTTAAAATTTGAGATCGATAGATTTTTGCTAGCCAAGGGTATAAAAGTTTCTGGAGCCAGGGTGGGGGGATAGAGTTAAGATACAAACTAGCCATGATCTCATTAAATGGCAGAATAGGCTCGAGAGGCTGATTGGCCTACTGCTGTTCCTATCTTCCCTTTGCGCCTCGACCCCATTTAGACCCTATGGAGGCGAAATTCGGTTAAGCTCCGTTTGGGGGCGGTAACCGAATTAGCGCCTCACATTTAGCGCCCAGGGCAGGAGTACCGCCCCGGCCGCTAAATTGGGCTTACCGTCCCGGCGAGCAATCGGAGTGCAAACTCGGGAGTTCCACTTCCTCTTGAGGCGGTGCATGGGGCACAAAGCGCGGTAGCGCCAGAGCGCTATGCGGCTTCTCACGTGGGGCTGATGCGTTTCAGCGCCCTACCCCTTCTGTTAAAGGGGAGGGCCGCTGCGCACTCTGCGGGCCATTTGAGGACCTCCACTAGCCCACCAGGGCAGTGTGGTGCCTTGGCCGCAGCCCGGCACTGAGACGTGGTGCCGGACGGCGCGATGGCGGCCACGGCACCACGCCAAGGGTCGCCAAGAGGGGCCGACAAAAATAAAAATGTCGGCGCGGGTCGCAGCCAGACTGCCCCTTTAATTAGCGCTCCGCCAGCGGTGTGCGGCCCGGCTCGCAACCTGCGAGGTTGGCGCTGACATCGTCCGAGGCAACCTCACGGGGCACAGCTGAATTTCGGCTGCGGGGCGCGTTGCTCGCCGATGATGTCATTGCTGGTGGCGCAGTGGCCTGGAGGCGCTAACAACAGGTGCAATGGAGGTGAATTTCTCCCCCCATACACCGTCTCAATACAGAATTCATCTCTGATAGCAAGATTAGCTGCCAGTTTCACCTCTTGCACAATTTTCATTGAATTCAGTGGAAAAGAAAATCGGGCGAAGTGTGAAATGGGCTGTTGGTTTTGCCCATAACTCGCCTGGCGATAGAAGTTAAAATGATTCCCATTGACTCAACACAAGTGGACAGCTAGTAAAGCAAAGCTGCTGTTGGACTTGATCACGTGAGGGGATTGGATTTCAGACTCGCCCGAGGGAGTCGCAGAGGAAATTTCCAGTGTATTTGTTCCCCTTATCGGTCCTTTGTTTTTTCTCGAGTATTTATTTTTGCCTCTCCCAGGAGATTGCATGGCTGCGGGGAAGAGAGGGAGGGTAGGAGGTAGGGGAGAGGGACAGGGTTGGAGTGAGGGAAGAGAGGGAGGGTAGGAGGTAGGGGAGAGAGGGAGGGTAGGAGGGAGGGGAGAGAGGGAGGGTAGGAGGGAGGGTAGGAGGGAGGGAAGAGAGGGAGAGTAGGAGGGAGGGAAGAGAGGGAGGGTAGGAGGGAGGGGAGAGAGGGAGGGTAGGAGGGAGGGAAGAGAGGGAGGGTAGGAGGGAGGGAAGAGAGGGAGGGTAGGAGGGAGGGAAGAGAGGGAGGGTAGGACGGAGGGAGGGAAGAGAGGGAGGGTAGGAGGGAGGGAAGAGAGGGAGGGTAGGAGGGAGGGAGGTGAGAGAGGGAGGGTAGGAGGAAGGGAAGAGAGGGAGGGTAGGAGGGAGGG